>CM061040.1:24816249-26016249 GCA_030762985.1 Adelphocoris suturalis | reverse complement strand
ATGGCGTTATCACCAAAGCCGTCCAATTTTGGGATGTACAAATGTTTGCATAGTAAAAGATAATTGTTATTAGTAATTTCACACGCGAGTACACTCGTGAAATGTATAGAACCAGTGGATGCTCATAAACATTTTTGTAGCACACCCTACATCTTTGCCCACAGGAAATGATTTTGTGGCCTGAAGAATCTTCTGATTAGCTCGGATTGTGTGTACAGTACATAGGGCACAGAGGAAACATTGCGTGCTCTGCTCAGATTTTTGAAGCAATTCACTTGCATGACAGCTCATCGAAACACTACATAGGTTGGAGGTGTCTTGGAACTGTTGGGAAGGCAGTTTTCTTGTTTCGCTCCTTTTTCTTATTTTCTTTCGTACCTACCCAATTTATTTATCTGTATGTTAAGTAATTAGTTTACATGAATGAAAACTCAATTATTTCTTATTTGATGTTTTCACGTCTATTTTTCTTGAAGTAATGAATAAACTAATTAAACGTTTGGGGTTTTAAAAATAACATACCTATGGAACTTTTGGGATAAAATTGTAGTAACCAAAATAACTTAATTTAATGTCCGAATTGAAATTATTATAAATCAAAATCAATAGATAATCAAACTACATAACTAAATTCGCGTTCGCGACATGAGGGCCTTCTGCTCTGATATTTCTCATAATTTACCACCTATTTTGACAGGCAGCATCTATCCCGAAAACAAATAAGGGGTGCCACCACTTTTACCCGTGTAAAAAGCAAAGAAGCAAGATTTTCATCAAATCTATCCACTTGTCCTATAAAACGGTTGATCTGCACAACTATATCAGGACAGTTTATATTTATATTCATTCATCTTTTCTTCTATTCGATGAAACCAGTCCGTTGCACTTTGTTGACCTCTAGGGTAACTAAAGTGTTGTCTTTCCATCTGATCAAACACAGCTTTTATGCGTCCTCAGCTGGAAATGTGCCAATCTCGTTTTCTTTAAATTGGCCAAAGATTCGATTGAGTACTTTTCAGCCCAATTCTTTCTGATTGTACCATCCAGGACGAATCCTTTAGCGGTAAGTTCACACAAAAGGGACATTTCGAGGGATACTAATTCAATCACTACAGCTGCATCTAAATCAAATTCTTCTTGTTGTGGGAGGCGAGATGTTGAATATCCTTCTGTGGTTCAAATGAAACTAGGTAGCCATATGGTTGCTTTTGATGGAAGCTTGTAACTAAATCAAATGTAGATAACTAAACCTTCGAAGTTATGATTGCCTTCGTGGCTGTCATAATACAGTACCATGGATTCATCCTCAAAAAGATGATATGTATGAATGTATGACATTACATCATATATCATCCATGCGGTCAGAGACCATTATGTCGAATGTACCACTCTCTTGCACCCACAACATTCTCATTTATTTTGGAGAGAGATGTCCTGTCACCATCAGAATTTAAATGAACACCTTCATTTCAGCTGGTATTACTTCTAGCATGTGGTTCGATCCAGCTGCATATTTATTAGATTCATCAAAACAAAGTTTGAAAGTGTCGGGAAATAATATTTTTTTGAAGCTCTGAACAGCATTCAGAGATGTAACATCATAATAACCCTGTGACACTTCAGTCCCTACCACTTCCAACTTTCCCGAGCGATGATCCTCAATGGAAGAATGCACATGAAACTAACAAAGTCGACCATACATAGAAACAACTCCAACATGACGTTAAACAGTCTAGCCAGATTAGAGAAGATAGAAAAACTCGGATTGGCGTTAGGAAGACGGAGATAGCACCCAGGCGTGTTGGTGCATCTGGGTGTGGTTTCTCAGTGCATCCCACTGGGTGCATCAAACTTTGGAGAATCACAGCAACTAGGATATTCTGAAAATTTTGACGAAAAGGGGTTAGCTACATACGCAAACTACCTAAGAGTAGATTTATGCATGAAAAAAAGAGTTACATACCATGTATTTGGTTTGGTGAAAAGTAAACCGATGGAACTCAAAGACAACTGTAAAAACACAGACATGGCTGATTTCAACAGGTTAAAACCTCAAATTGGGTTAAGTCTTTGAGGTTTCCATTTTTTCTCGGTTTGGATATAATTTTGACACAATAGGTCGCTCGCTTGGAATAGGCCGTGAACCATTTTTCGAATTTCTAGAGTCAAATAAAGAGGTGCACCCTGTAGGGTGTACAGGGAATTGGAGGGTTCTTTGGGTTAGTATTTACTATATTTTCAAAAAAGTTGATAGACTCCGAGGTAAACATAAAAATAAGGAAACATAAGCATTTTTAATAGAATTTCCCCTCCCTCTTCCCCTTCCACCCACTAGATTCTTATAGAATTTCACTGTTACCTAAGAAAGTGTAAAGAACATTTATATCAATTTTCAGGACGTTATGAATGTGTTCCACAGATCAGCATGTTTTAAATATATATACGTATGAACTTTGATTATTTATGGCTACGCAATGACTTCACGATACATAAAAAACAGATCAGATTTCGGATTACGAGCAGATCTAAAATATATCGCATCATGTTTTACTATTTTGTAGGTAAGTATATCAATGTCAAAATCACCACTGACTAACTAGCTAATAAAAGATCTGAACACAGTTTTACTAGGTTATTTTGTTTAACCAATCAAATTGAAAATTTATCACCCAAACGCTGTTCAAATCACCGGTCATAAACCGCGATTTTATAGTGTTTATTTATTTTATTTGTTTATTCTTATCGAGATGGGATACCATATACAATCATATTGAGAAATAATGCGTGCTTTAAAAAAGGACAGACATCCCTATGTATGGGTAGTTTTTGATTATGGTGAGAATAGCGAATAGATCGTGATTCTGCTGGATGCACCCCCTTCATTATAACCTAACATGAACGTGCTGCGGATAACCGATTACAGATTACAGATATACTTATTATATACAGATATACTTAGATATACAGATATACTTAGATTATATACAGATTACCGATTACAGATTACAGATATACTTGCTGCAGAACTACCCCCCCCCCCCCCCCCCCCCCCCTTCCACACTCACAACCATCATGAAGTGTAAATACAAATTGATTGAAAATATTACGATTTCGCGGTATTTATTCCGAATATCTCAGACGGAAATTTGAATCTAACAAAAAAACAGTCATAGAAATCGGATCAGAATGGTGAAAACATGGTGATCTGTTACCATTACCCCCTCCATTCACCCTCTTCCAAATGAAAATCTGAAACTCCATTTTACGTTTCAAAACGGGAGCAAATTCTTGAATTGACCAAGAAAAGAATCATGAAAATCAGAAGAAAATAGGGTAAACATCAGAGTTTATTAAATATTAGTTTCTTGCTCCACAATACTCCCTCCACGGCTGCTACATCATCTTGCAGACCTTCGTGAGTTGATTTTTCATTCGCCAAATCCTTCGTTATTGGTTCATTCGCCTCGCCATCGTTCTTTCGTTCACCTGGTGTAATCGTCCTCCTTCGTACGAAAAGCTGTACATGTTCAAGACCATTGATATAAAACAGATGGTTTTATGTCTCAGAACATTTACTCACCAGCCGATCACAAAATTCTATGAATTTAGAAAAACCAAGTGCTTTTGTAAATAGGTCACTTAGCTGATCATCAGTTTTGATCCACACTAAATTTATGTTATTACTAGCTGGTTCACCCGTGCGTTGCACAGGTTGACTTGAACATTATCAAATAGCCTGTGACCCAAGTTAAAGTAATTCTGATAGATTCTCCCACTCAGATCCCCAGTTGGTTCAGTGACGTTCAAAACGCTTTAACACCCCCCTCCCCTCTCCAGTGGGTCAGATTTCAAAAATTTGAAAAAGTAGTCTTTGACTGTAATTAGAGGAATTCAAACATATTCGACAATCAAATCCCCAGTTCGTTCAGTGATGACAAAGATACCCCATCCCCCCTCCCCTTCCCCTAAAACACCCCCTTCTATGGGTTAGATTTGAAAATTTTCAAATAGCCTGTGATTTAAGTTCGAATACTCCAAATATATTCGACAACTCTGATCCCCAGTTCGTTCAGTGACGTTCGAAACGCTTTAACTCCCCACCCCCTCCCCCTCCATTGTGGGTCAGATTTGAAAAATTTGAAAAAAGTAGTCTTTGACTTGAATTGGAGTAATCCAAACATACTCGACAATCAAATCCCCAGTTTGTTCAGTGATGACAAAGATACCCCATCCCCCCTCCTCCCCTAAAACACCCCCTATGGGGCAGATTTGAGATTTTAAACCTTTTAAACCTTCTCTGGACTTCCACAAATAATTTAAGTCCAAAATTAGCCAAATCGGTCTAGCCGTTCTCGAGTTTTAGCGAGACTAACGAACAGCAATTGATTTTTATTTATATAGATTTATAATTTCACTTCGTACATAATGGTAACCTAAATTTACAAGATCGCCGTTTTTCTCCAGAAATTATTTCCAACTTAATTAATTAGTTTGACACGGGTTTTTACGTATTTTCTGTCGCTGAATCGGATGGTAAAACTTTCAGATCTCCTCGACCAAAAAAATAACCCCCCCCCCCCCCCCCCCCCCCCGCGAATCTTGCTTGTGACTCGTGGCAGTTAACACCTAGTTGCCTGATTGAGTTACTTACACAATAGGGATTCAATTGAAAGATTCTTTACCTACACTGAATATAGTATCCCCAACGACTATACATCCACATGGTTAGTGGCGCACTGAGGTAATACAGAACATGCTCTTCACAGTCGACAGGTCCTTTCATACCCTCGAAAAACGAAACACAATTATTGGGCCCTTCGCCCTAAAGGAAGGACTTAAAAAGCCCTTATTTGTTTGTTGAGGAGATCTGAAAGTATCACCATTCGATTCAGCGTTAAAAAAATACCTCAAATCTCATGACAAACTAATTTATCTAGTTGGAAATTCTGGTGAAAAACGCTCATGTACACCCGAAAATTAATGTTTTTTGCCTTGAAAACGTCATTTTCTACCCTAATAAGTTATGTAAAATAATAATAATAATAATTAAATAAATAAACAGTCTACTACATCGTTGAAAAGCTGAGATTGTGTTGCGAATTTTGTTTACAGAATGAAAATTTCCATTCAGGGCATTTCGAGAGACAAACTTCGTGTGTGAACATGAAAGTGATCATTTTCGGAATACCTTCTATTACAAATTGGTCCATTAACGACTTATTGTTATTCATACGACTTACCTGTTCATTACATAAAAATATTTGAAAAGGAATCGGAGAGATATTAGGTAAATCTAACGCTTTTTCCAACGGTTAATCTGATTTGAGTTTCGATAAGAAATTTAAGGAGTTATGACAGTTTTAGTGAGGCAAGGTCGAAAAATTTTAAAGGTGAAAAAGTGGTCTTTAACGTGAACTAGAAAATATATGATATAGGACAAAAAAGTCACGATTTAGTAGTAGACTCGAACTCGAGCCGGTGGTGTGCCCAAAAGTGGGAGACTCTGTTATGGCTCAGGATCATTTCAGAACCCAGACGAAGACGTGATGATGTGCCAATACAACTAAATTCCTTGTTGGTTTGTCTCAAAACCCCGCATTTTTCGAAGAAAAGGATATGGTGGAAATTGACTGGAGGATGGAAGTGCCTAATTTATTTGGTCTTGAAGTACTATATTTATGTAGGTACTCATTTAATTTTAATTTTAAACTAGAATGAACTAATTTACTTCAATATGCTTGGTTCTATAAAGTACGACGTATATCACCTTCATTTGTTTTCTTTTTTTTTTTTTATCTAAATTTCTACACATTTCTATTTGATAATTTTGTGTTTATTTGTTTTTCATAAATAATGTACATGTTCATCGAATAGTTGCTATATGAAATCTACATTTCAAGTATTAAAAGTACTCCGATGACAAGTGGACTTCACCTTTCAATTTAGAACACAGAAAATACATGTCCCGACCCATACCAAAACTGTAACGGAAGGCTATTTTAGTGAAAACTGTTTCATCCCACCGTGCGGCGTGCGCCACGAGTCACTGGCCTGACAATTCCTCGAAGAGCCACCTCCGCGCTATCTATTGGTGGAGCTAGTGAAAGCTGGACTACGTTATCCCCCGTGTGCTGGGCGTATAATGAACCGGTAACTGTGAGAATAGTTTGTTAATTTGCCCAAAGGATGCGCTGCAAGCGTTCCTATGATTGACAGTAAAACTCATCCTTCAGTCTTCAGGAGGTATGATTTCCACTCTTCGTTTTGTATTCGTGACACGAGCAGCAGACTCAACGTCAAATCACACTCAAAAACGCTTCACAGTATTACACAAAGGTTCTGTAATTTCTGTATCAGACAGCTCTTTGGTTCATATCACTAGTCCGTATAACAGACATCACGTGTTGTACTACCAATTACGATAGTAACGAGAAAATCAAATACTTGAGTAAATTTTTAATTGAGCCCGAATCCCCAAAACCCAAATAAGCCTAATGCGAAATGAGCCCACCTCTCTAATGAGGTCTCAAGGTTATATTTATGCGAATTGAGCCCATAGTGTTTCATCCAAAACAGCTCAAAAGTGTGACTTGCCAAAAGAGCCCCTAGGGTAGGTACTAAAAAATAGCTATGTCATCGTAATCGAAGAAATATAAATGTGTCAGAAAATACAAATCATCACAAAATGTACACAATCACAACAATGAACATGTACCAAAAAATAGTTCTCCTCAGAAGTCATTATTAATTTAGCATTTTCAAATTGAATTCGTCCTTTTTCAATACGAATTCGTGCTTTTACAAAATTAATTCGTCCTTTTTACAAAATGAATTTGTCCTTCAAAAAGAGGGACCAAATCTTGAAGGCAACCAGAAAATGATATGCAGATACGTTTTCTCGATGAATAATAATTTACCGCATTGGTTTGCACAGTTAATGAAGATCTAATAGAATAAATTTACAACGTTCACAAAACATTTGCAAAACGTTTGTAAGAAACTCATAGAAAGCCATGAATTGTAGAGTTTTGGTTTACCTATTATTTTCAATAATGAATATTTTAATCAACCAAGGAAACCGATAAAAGTAACCCCCCCTCAAAATTTGTTGGTATTTACGTTTCAAGATGGATCTTAGATTCTTTAGAAAAAAAAAAATACCGTCCACCGTACACCGTTCAGAGCGTTTTTCCAAAACTACTGGGCTAAAATTTATGAAATTTGGCTGAAAAATCATCATTGGCAGGGGATGTGCCAGTAACATCGGCATCAATTTTGATCAACCATAAAGGGTAGTAATCAAGGGCTGAAATATTGAAAAATCGAAATCCCAAAAACTTTTGAGGTAACAGCAATGTTTTTTGGTTTTCATTCACATACGTTTTCCCAACAAACCAAAAGAAATCATCCGAATCCGAAAGTTGTACGATTTTCCGTTCTCTCACTACAAGCTATACCTAATGGAGCAGCGGCCGTATACTTTTTCGGGGTAACTAAGTTTCATCAAAGACCGCTAGATAGTGTGAGGCTTGCAGCAAACGACTATTGCGCCGCCACCGCGGTTTTGCCAAGTCACGGTACTTCATCATTAGCTAGTGTAAGAAATGATTAGTTGTGTTGTTTAATTGTATTAATTTCAGTTCAGTTAGCGTATTCACCTGTGCAGACATTAGATACCTACATATGGGTTCTTTTAATAATATAGACAGGTGTTTTGCACAGAGGAGTCATAAAATACAGAAATAATAAACATCTCAGTAATAATTTGCAGCGTTTTATTTTTTATTCTTCCGTCAACGCAGAGGCAGCCCTGACGCTGCTCTAGGCATGAGGGAAAGCATATTATGTATTACAAAGTTGATGCCTTCAGTAATTCGTGTTTGATGTGTGTTGTAGCTGGTAGGTGAGAAGATTTTCGCGTACTTTAATAAAGACTGCAATCCGACCGCCACTGTTTTCCCGAGCCCCAGACACTGCCGTTACTAAGATACCTACCTTCAAGAATCGGTCTCCCTTTATGAAGGAAGAATTCATTTTGTAAAAAGCCGAATTTATTTTGTAAAAGGACGAATTCAATTTGAAAATGCTGTAGTTGAAACCACCCACCCCTGTAATCATGTCCATAGACTGCACTCTGCATGCCCTGATACCAGCCATTGTGGCTGCCCTTACTTAGAGAGTTTCGTCCTGTAAATACCTGGGCGTCATGCTTGATATATTTCTGAGTTGGTCTGTGCACGTTTACTACCTATATGCAAGGCTTAAGGCATTTATACCAATATTAAGAAATATCAGAAGTCTCCAGTATTCAGTATTTTCAAATGTTGACGATCGCAAAAACATAGGTACCCACGATGAAAGTTAATAATCAGATAACATATCGTCGTCTTCGGAGAGCATTAGGGATTCCTAATCTTTATAAATCAATCCCTGTTTTTTTTTTTTTTTTTTTTTTTTTTTTTTTTTCTCACGTCGGTGTTCATTGGTGGGGGGTCGTTGTAACGACTATTAATATTTACATAAATTCGACTGATAGGGTCATTTCTCACTTTCGATATATCAGGTTATCAGAGCGAATGGTGAGGGAGCACTAGCTCCAGCCACCGCTTATTCCGTATTTCCTTCGGGCTCTTTTCACGATTTGGGCTCAATTAGAGCATGGTTGTGCCCGCACCAGTTCAACCCAATCCTACAAGCCAAAATTACTTTGTGCTTCACAGTCGAGTAAACGGAAAAAAAAAAAAAAAAAAAAAAAAAAAAGCCTAATTCAAAATCTTTATTACAATTTAGGTATGCCATTCTGAACAACTATCGGTTCGTACCGGTCTGTCAGTATATGTCCTGTTGTGTGTGTGTGTGTGTGTGTGTGTCTAATTCTGAGGGTGCTGCGCATGCGTGAATGGGAAATCCTTGAAAACAGTAAATGAAAACATTTACTGTTCATGATTCGATTTTGATGAAATTTTCTGAGAATTTGCTGGTGGGGCTCGGGGTGGTTCCCTATCAATTTCATCATTGAAAATTAGGTAATAGTATTACTCTGCGTTTGTGCAAACTTGAAAATCAATCGGCCTATTTGCTCGATCCGATTTATCGAGTAGTTAGGAAATGGCGATTCGGTTACGGCATACGAATTCGATCAAAATCGTATGAATAATAATGTCTGCGCATGCGTGAATCTCAAATCCAAAGTAAAAGGAAATATTTTTATGCCTGCCGCACATGGTGCGACGCTCTGTACAATCCGATTTGAAACGAGACGAGTCGCGTTTCCACGCGAGTTCCTTCGAAGTTGGGTGCGGCTCCGCACAAGTGGAGTTTTGCGCTCGTCTCGTACGTTTGCGTTTCAAATCTCCTCGTTTCAAAACTCATGCGATTGTCATGGCCAGACGCAAGAATCGCGTGGTTCGCACGTCTCATGGGGGCAGTTTCTATTTCTTCCGTTCTTCATGGCATGGTTTATCTTGTCCGATCCAATAGTTGCATTATCTATTGTTGCAGTTTTCGAGGTTTGCTTATATATTTGCAGTCGTGGCGAATTTATGTTAAAAATGTAGCTGCCATGAAAATTCTCTCTTTTGTGTGTTAAATATTTGTTTTTTGTTAGTTTATTGCATAGAGTTACTTGCTAACATTGGATGATTTGTATGTTGCGTATTTGCAGTTACGGGGCGGGGCAAGAAAAACCGCGGGTACGGACTTCTCGCCATGACGATCATTGGGGCGATGCTGGCGATGGGGATGGCGGGGCTGGCGGCGATGGCGGGGAAGGCGCTGGCCGCCTCCATGGCCGCCCTCATGATGGCCGCCATGGCGGCTCTCCGGAAGGGCGGCGGCGGCGGCGGCGGAGGCCACGGCGGCGGTCACTCCTCCTACGAAGTGATCTCCATCCCCGCGCATCACCACCATAGAAGCTTCTTCGAGGAGCAGCAGATGAACAACCCCTACAGATACGACCCCGAGACTCACGTCCACCACGAGAGAAGACGGTAGCACGTCGCATACACCTCACCGAGGTAACTACTATTATCAGAATGAGAAATCTTTATTCATTCACCTATGTTTTGGTACAGAATGCGTAATATACAAGGAATCACAAAAGATTTACGTATCTGCTCTTATATTCAGTCCTTATCCAATGTGGCTAATGTGATCATAATTAAACCACCAACAACACAAGAATAAACTATAAACTACGACATATAAATTAATAAACTCAACAATTATAAAAACAGATTCCAAAGATATCACAGACTCTCAATTTGTTTATACATACAACTATTCATTAGGTTGAGTAGGTACTTTTATTAATACTCCTCAACACTAATAGGGTAAGGGAACCCATTATTGGGCTTTTAAGGGAATGTTTGTCTTTAAGAGCTTGAAACATTAACCTATGTAGTTTTTATTTCAAAGTTGAAACGTTGTTGAAAAATATTCCCGAATCGATGAAAAGAAAAGAATAGCTCTCATAGCAATAATTTTTCTTTAAAATTGAGTTTTCATCCCAAAAAACGGGTTTCTCCCTGTTATTGGTCACTTACCCCCGGTTATCGGACACCGTTTGCACAGTTATTGGACATACAGAAATCCTCCATACTTTGTGACTAGGTAATAACTACCTAGTCTCCCATAAAAAATATAGATTACCAAAAAGTGTGAAATTATAATACTTATTGAGGTTTCTGGGTATAGGAATAATGAACTTGTATTCACATCAATAGAGAAATATTCTAATAAAACATTGGTAAAAAATATATATATATATATCGTAGAGAGAAACTTTTCGTTGGAAATTAGTTGTAGAAATGATCCCCAGGGGTTCAACGATCCTATATGTATATGTGCTGCAAATTATTGCACAAGGCATTAATATTCCTGCGATAAACAGCTTTTTTACTCCTAACACTAGTAAATACTTATTAAACGAAAAATAATTATCCATCACTCATAATAACAGCACAGGCGTAGATGCTAACGTGGAGACATTAATTGAATCAAGAAGAATATCTAAACATTGCTAGTCCTTCTGTAATTACCAAGAGCTGACATGCCAACTGCGTATTAATAAGGTAAAAAAAAAAAACCTACCTACGCTTCACAAGTCTATCTATAAGTGACAGAAATCATAAAAAACTTCATTTCGTGAAATGAGAATTCCATTGGAATTATGTCAGCTGATGCGGTCGTCTGAGTTTTCAAAGATTCATTTTTCGTATTCATTTTTGCTTACGAGACTACCTAAAGGTACCGGAAGCATTGTTTTCACTTTCGGCAGAAAAGAACAGACGGTTCAACCGTTGAGACCTACGGTTCAACAGTCAGATCATTTATTAATGATTAATTTTACACATTATTCTTTGGTTACGTGGCTGTGTGTGCGTGCGTGTGTGTGTGTGTCTGTTTGTCTGTCTATCTTCTGTCCGCAAATCCTTGTAATGTATTGTATTGTATTCATCCGATTTAGATGAAATTTTCAGGGAACGTGCTGACTAGCGAGTAGACGGTCCCCTATATGTTTCATCGTTCTTCACTCAATACCCCACTCTGCGCATACGCAAACGTAAATTCTACCGAGCATCATTGTCTCACGCCCTAGTCGTTCGATCTAACTCAAATTTGAATGATAGCTGGGGGATGGCAATTTGATCATCTTATATCAATTTCAAGTTCGTTGTATCATTAATAACTACTGCGCATGCACCAATATGAATTCGATTCTTACTGATTACATCAATTAATTTCCACAAAAATTACAGTTAAGTTGAAGGTTTTCAAGATCTCGATTTTCCAATATTTTCATCCCTTAAATTTACCCTATATGGATGGTTAAAAGTGATGCTAATGTCACCTTTGGGCCAAATTTTATAATTTTTGGTCCGGTAGTTTTTCATTTATTTATTTTTTTCAATTATTATAACTACGATTTTTCTTGTTATTATTTTGCAATAATGAACCTTTGTAGTTAACCTAGAATACACTTCTTTTTTTTACGCTTCTAACTACTCTCCTTATTTGAGCCCGATCGGAAGACCAAAAATTATGCTTGAGTGAATTTTTGTTTGTATGTGGAGAGTGGAGTATTGATTTGTGAGTAATGCAACTGATAGGGAACCATTTACAGCCTGACCCGCAGTCTGTTCACGAATTTCGTCAAAATAGGATAACAACTGTTGAAACTTTGTGTTTTGCAAGGGATTGCGGTAAAAAAACAGAATTGTTCAGAATGGACTAAAACGTTTAATGCGAGTGGAATATTTGATTTTGGAAACAAACAAGTTTTCATCTCCGGAAAGCAAAAACTATGCTTGATATACCTATAAGTATACTCGGAAACAAAACTAGAAAACCAAAAATTCTTTCAAGTCGGACCTGGCACACAGCTTCTTAGTATCCGTATCATGATAGTTTGGAATGATCATTGAAACGTTTCAAATATTTTAAAATGATTCCTTTGGAGTTTGTTCGAAATCAGTCAATTGGCTTTGAGGAAATTAGGTTTGATAGATGTAGTTAACTAGTGCAGTGGAAGCAACCTGAAGATCGAGAACGATGGAGTTTATGGAAACCATATACAGTCCAAGCTATTCCATTCCTGAAAGTTTCATCGAAATCAGATATGAAAACTGTAGAAGTCATCATCCACTGAAGAAGTTGATATACCCATAGGTAGACTCGGTACAAAAACTAGAAAAAAAAGTCTTCCAAGTTGAACCTGGCACACAGCTTCTTAGAATCCGTATAATGATTGTATGGAATGATCATTGAAATGTTTCTAATATTTTTAAATGATTCCTTTGGAGTTTGTGCAAAATCAGTCAGTAGGCTGTGAGGAAATTATGTTTGATAGATGTTGTGAACTAGTGCAATGAAAGCAACCAGAAGATTGAAAACGATGGAGTTTATGGAAACCATATACAGTCCAAGCTGTTCCATTCCTGAATTTTCCATCGAAATGAGATATGAAAACTGTAGAAGTCATCATCTACTGTAGAAGTCAGTGTTACAAAACTTTTTGCTATGTGAGGCTTTTAAAATTGGTATCCGTTTGTGGATTACGAGGAACTACTGAAGGCGTGCCATTTGAACTCGCTGGAGAATCGGTGGAGGCTCGCGGATGCTACCATTTTTTTCAAACTGGTACGTGGAAGTTTGGATTGCCCTTCTATTCTCTCTAATTTGAGCTCCTCAATTCCACAGTTTTACTCAAGGTCTCTGTAGCTTTTACATGTCCCTTTCAGCGCTCCTAATCACCAACACCACAAGCCTTTGTCTCGTTCCTTATGAATCGAATGTGCTGCTGCCAAATAACCCCGACATTGTCATGTTTTTAAGCCCAATATATAGTATTAAATCCACAATCTTAAAGCACAATGTCCAATTTACTCCTCCGTTGATTATTTAATTATTCAGTGTGTTGTAGTGCCTTATTGTTTATTGTTTAATTCACTAAAATTTACTTCTATGTATGAACAACTGATTGACTGTTCTTTTCGGTTGTCCTTGAAGATTAATTTATTATTGTATGCATTAATTATCATTTAATGTATCTACTCTCTTTTACTTATGCTATTATTGTAAGTGGGATTGCCCGTGATGATTAAATAAAAGTCATGTTTGTTACAAGGATGTGAGGTCCGCGTCTGCGCTGCAGTTACAAAAAGTCTGCAAATTATTACACAAAGGTTCATTATTTCTGTATTGGTTAGTCTTTATACGCTGAACAATCGTGTATTATTATTAATCGAAGTCTGCATCAAAATATACTGCATAGATGTAGACGCCCACCGAAGATAAATTAATCGAATTAAATTTCACACCTACACTTTTCTAATAATGAACACGATCTGACTCACCAACTTAAAATTAATTAGGTAGGTATATAAAACAAATCTACTACCTACGCTTTAGAAGTCCATCTACAGGTGAAAGAAGTTTTAATAATAAACCCGATTAAATTGAAAATTCTATTGGAATTAAATCTGCTGTTACAAGCGTCGTAGTTAAAAGGCGATTTTCGTTTCATTCCACCAGTTACGATTTACTCCCATGTTATTTATTTTATTTATTTATTTTTATTTTTTTTTTCCTGCCAAAGTTCTAGTCTATAGAGAGAGCAAACAGACGAACGCACAGCGATCCGGGAGGTTACATCCTATTATTTGGGATGAAGTACCTATATAAATGTGACTTGAAAAAAAAAAGAAAAAAAAAAAAAAAAAAAAAACTACTTCCTATTTAATAGTTTTTGAGATCTCGATTTTTCGATAATTCAGCCCTTAAGGGTTGATAAAAATTGATTTGATGCCGATATTACTGTCACATCCCTCCGATGTTTAATTTATGAACCAAATTTTATAAAGTTCAATCCTGTATTTTAGGTGAAAAGCATCGGATATTTTGAAATTCGATTTTTGGCATGTGCGTACTTGAAACGTAAACCAACCGATTTTGAAGGTTTTATTAATCAATTTCTGAAACTAGCTCAGCTAGGATGGGTATTTTGTTCAACCTGAACCCATATCTAAACGTTTCATGAAAATGTATGTAGGTATGTGTGTAACTCGTGTACACGATTGCGAATTTACTTACGGTACGACATAAAAAATTTTAATTTCGGAAGAGGTATTCTGTACCCAAGAGCTAGCTACTTAAGAAAAACAAGCTTAAAATTACCATTTTCATGGGTTTAAAAAATCAGAATAAGTGAAAAAACTTCGTTTTTATTACTTTTTTTGCCTTCCCTCGAAAATGGCTCGAGGGATTTCGATGAAATTTACAGAAGTTACTCTTCTTAGGGATAATAATCATCATGCAATACCTCCCATGCTCAGACATTATTCCAGGAACGGTAATGGTCCGAAAAATCGATTGAAAAACGTTGTTTAAGCACTTTTTCAGTCGTTTTTCCAAGATACGACCCGTCATCGCAATAGCATCCATCTATAGTGTATACAAGTAAGGAAAATAGTGTGGAGACTCGCACCATATGTTTTATTTATTTTATGTGTCATCCAGTGGTTACTTATTTATGCATATTATTCGTTAAAAATAATTGAGTAAGTCTTGACACGCCAATAGACGCAACGTCCCACTCAACACTGAATGTTTGTTCAAATGAGCGTGGAAATTCCCGAATATGCGATTTGAAATTAAGTTAAGATCGATTATAATTTCGATTGTTTCAGTAATAATTCAATTCATTTATAATTAAATCGATTATAATTTCATTTCAGTTCATTTCAACATAGGGGTCATGCATGGTTGGGGTAGCTTTGTTGGTACCTATCTATCTCCTTTTTAATTTAGCAATTCAATTATCCAAATAATTCATTATCCAATGTATTTAACTTAAAGGATCTGAGCGAAAATTTAATTAAATTAATACGATTTTGTGGCAATACCTTCACAATGTACTGTATTCTGTCCGTACGTACACATATAATATAGTTATGCTACTAATTTGTTATATTATTGTCTATACTTTATAATATTTTATTTAATAGAGAAGTACTAATATGAACGTGTGTTATTTATGATTCCAGGTATGATGTGCTGTTGGTGAAGTCAAGAGTCGAAAGAACCTACCTGATATTCCATGTGTACAAATGCGATTAATTTATTGTTTCAATTCTATAAACATTATTTATTAGTAAATTATTCAGATGAAAAGAACGTTGTACTTATTTGTTTTCCCCTAAATTCGTTACGGTATTGGTGGTAGGTACTTTTTGGTTTGGTGGTGGTTTTTACATACATAAATTTTAGAAAGTTTCGTGTTTCTAAGTATTGTTCAATAGCCTATATTTTGACATTGTCTGATGTCCCACAGAAATTGATCCGGCCAAAAGTGATTTAATTAAAAAATGTTATTAATACCTATTTATCGTCGATAACTTTATAAAAAAAAAAGAAAAAACAACTTTGCGTCAAGTTAAATTTACGAATAATTATGATTGTAAACGATCCAAGTTTGAACTAATTGGCAATGCTCATTCCAGTTTGCATCAGTTGCACAGAGTCCTTGATCGGATCCTGGATACTAATGAAGGTAAGGGGACTTACATCGGGATGTTTGTCGACACTAAACAGGCCTTTGATCGGGCTTGGCACCCCGGATTACTTTTCAAGCTTAAAATGGTCCTCCCTAATACCTACTCCTACCGTGTCGTTCTCTCATATCTGACAGATCGTACCTTCTCTGTCCGTTACCGGAAAGCTACATCTTGGTCCCGGGGTCTATCCTCGGTAAAGTGCGGACTGAATCTACTCACTGAATCTGCTGAGGACAGTAGCTTACGGCGCAAAATGACTTCGTCTCGAGAAATTACTGCAGCTCTACAAAGGCACGACCAGATCTATTTTGGAGTATACTTCCCCACTGTATGATATGTGGTGTGTGACAAAGGGTTGAAGAGGCTAGAAGTCGTACAGAATAAAGCCTTACGCATCAGCTTGCGATTCTAATGATCGACGCCGATCGATAAACTACAAAAAGAAGAAGGAGTGATACCACTGAACTTGACGAGTGAGTGGCTAAGTCAAAAACAATCTATCAGGATATTATCTGAAAAATCGCATCCGCTTCATAATATTACTTACGAGCTGATGTAGAAGATCGGTTACATAGACGAGATGTAATTATAGAAAGTCTACAAGAACTCAGCCTGTTTTACTCGACAGGTTATACACATCCGAAAAACTCCTAACGTAGTACTGTAGTACTAGTAACGTAGTACCTAATGTAGTACTGATCTTCTTCCCAAGTACAAATGATCTCGTTTCTAGTTAAATCTCGAATACCAGGAATCAATACAGCCAATCGCGATTTGTCGATTGTCGAATTAAGAGCATGCGTAGCCAAGATGATGGAGACAATGTTCTCAGGCGCCGAACTTGTTTCCACTGACGCATAAAAAAAAAGATAATGTATGAGGGATCGATGTATGTATATGACCCCACCCGCAATATCAGCATATCCAAACTATAAAATAGTCAACAACCGTTAGTGTACTGACAGCTGAGTTTTTGACAGAGGTTTTAAAGGAACAGTTGGTGCCAACTGACTCAAAAAGTGCAAGTGAGGGCTTATTAGCAATGTATAAATAAAATATTTGGCATTATCTGGTAGACAAATTCTACTCAATGAACATGGCAGCAT
The DNA here is from genome assembly GCA_030762985.1 of Adelphocoris suturalis. Lineage (NCBI taxonomy): Eukaryota > Metazoa > Arthropoda > Insecta > Hemiptera > Miridae > Adelphocoris > Adelphocoris suturalis. Next base: position 25,999,088 of record CM061040.1, on the reverse strand, counting down.
CGGCTGTTGAATTCTAATGAGTACCTGGACACTGCGATCTAGTGGGAAATGAAAAGGCTGATGAAGCAGCAAAACAAACTTGCGATCAAGGAGCAGATGTCATAACCAATAAGCTTTCGATTCCCAATGCCGTTGCAACCATTTAACGAGCAATCCACGAAGTTTGGTGGGTAAGTTATGATGAAACTGCTTTAGCAAAATGATACTACCTACCATTGCAGAGTCTAGCCCTTACTACTACCTTCAGTTATTACTTGTTTTACTTGCTTCTTTGTTACTTCAGTTACTTATTACTTGTTAATTCAACCAGGAGCTTCATTCAACGCCAATATTCCCAAATGTTCATAGTAAGAACGGGGCATGGGAATACTAGAAGGACAAGTACCAGTAATACTAGTTAGGAAAAGCTGATGTACAGCCGTATAGTGAATGCGACGTAACGGAGGACATACAACATGTTCTTGTGGAATATACTTGTTACGGTGAAGTCCGCGAACTGTTTTTAACAGATGTGCTTCTGGAAAACAACGGCGATTTAACAGAACTATTGAGGAAAATGAAAAAGATTGATTACAAAACTATATATCCTTTGGTTTTTTGAAGAAATTAATTTAATTTTGTAAAATACACTAATATTGTGTTTAATGGTTTAAATGTAGTATGTGGAAAATGGGTCAAACCCTGCCAAAATAAATTGAAAAAAAAAAAAAAATAATAATAATAATAACAATAAAAAAATAAAATAAAAATAAGATAACCACAATTAGGCAAAGTAAATATACACGCCGACCCGGTCAACGGCTGAGTAATCTGACAGTACCATAGTATACGTCTCGGACAGTGGATCTTCCGATAATTCCTCAACTCTGTTACAATAGATGAGCCCAAGACGCTGTTAGAAAGTCGAGTTCCTTGGAGACGAAGGAAGGGGCGTACCAGTGCAAACATCTTTGAAAACAAATAGAACCCGCTAACACACAAAAGGCCGTCTCTCTTGAAAGTAACGTATCAATAGAGAGCTGCTACGGCTCGTCACAATGAGCTTACTAATGAGAAAGTTCAAGCCCGGGCGAGGTGCCAAACCCGCGCTAGTGCCAAAGGTTTCGCGACCCGCCCTGGTCGGTCTCAGGAGCAACAACCCAGTTTTAGTCGATGAGGGAAGTGACCAAGGAGATGTGACACTTTCAGGTAGAGAAATGGAGCAGGTGATGTCAATGATCTGATTTGACTCGTCCCAGCCCTTTGTGATTATAATTTCAAAAGTTAACCTTCGCAATTGACCATGAGAAAAAAAGGAAAATAAATAATTATAACGCAGCAAATTATATCTTATTATTTGCCTTAGGAATGAAACTTAACTATAAGAAGACGTATTGAATGGCATTTTCGTTGATGAAGATGAAATATTCTAGATATAGGGCGTATATCATACTCCTGGATGCAATAATAGGAATAGGAATAGGAATGAAACTTAACTATAAGAAGACGTATTGAATGGCATTTTCGTTGATGAAGTTGAACTATTCTAGATGTAGGGCGTATATCATACTCCTAGATGCAATAATATGAGTTGCGACTGTCCCTGCATTTCGCCAGTGGAGAGTATCCGATAGGAAAGGTTATTGGTGCCCAGATGGATCATCGAATGAGGTGAGATTCGCGAATTGAACTCTTTTCAACCAGATTCAGATAATAAGTCTACATGATTCGAGAGGTTAGGAAATTCATGAATGTTAACACTCTGCGTTTTATTTCATGTGCCATGCGTTGGTTCAGTCTGTCCTGATGTATGACTCTTCTAGATTCGCTATTATTTTATCAAAAACTACGCATAAAGGGACTTATGGTGTAACAAACCTAATGGTCGAAAATCTAGCGATCAATTCTACAACCAATTTGCAACTAAAAAATTCCTCAGAGATTTTTTTTTTGACGTTTAGTTTTCGAGTAATTCAATATTTAAGATTTTTTTCGTGCTTTCAACCTTATATCGCTAAAATAACAGTGGAAATTAAAAAATGAGTACACCGTTGAAAAGAACTTTAAATTTATATCACCCTGATAACAATTCAAAATTTTGTGAGCTGGTTTAATGGGAGAAAAATCCGGCTGAAAGTTGAAAAATCCCTAGAAATCTGTCAAAATTTGGAGCGCTATAGCTCAAAAGTTTCTCATTGCATTTTACTTCCGGAGACGGCTAAAACTGCGAAGAGATCTTAACTTTCCAACGGTGTGGTAAATTTTACTTTTACTTTGATAATTAGGGGAGAAAACTGTATTTTACCTTCAAAAAACATTGCTTTCTCAATTAAATCAAAGGTTTTTTTTTTTTTTCCAAATGACGTTCTGTGAAAATACGAGTAGGGATCGGTTCCTACGTATTTTTTCACGCCAAATCAAATAGCAACCCTTGTATATCTCCCAAAATCCGTTATAAGCAAAATTAAAACTTTAACTCACAAATTTGAGGTAATTTGGTATGATAAATTTCAAATGTATTTAGGGGTGTAACTTGTTAGCTAAATTGTAAAATTCGGTTTCAACGAGGTTTGAGAGATATGCAGGCGTTACCATTCGATTCAGAGCAAAAAAATACGTGGAAACCGTCACCAAACTCGTTTTTTAAAAGGAGGTAATTTTTCAGGAAAACCTTCGATTTCATTGAAAAAACAATGTTTTTTGACATTGAAACATAGTTTTCTCCTCTAATTAGCAAAGTAAAACTAAAATTGACCACACCGTGAGAAAGGTGAGATCTCCGCGCATTTTTTCATGTCCCCGCGGGGTAAAATTTAATGGAAGACTTTTGAGCTACAGCGCTCCAAATTTTGACAGATTTCTTAAGATTTGTCAAATTTCAACTTCCAGCCGGATTTCTCTGCCAATAAACATCCTTACAAAATTTTGAATTGGTAAACAATGCAAATTTACCTAATTGGTAATATAACGCCATTTCCAACGGTATACTAATGTTTTTAATTTCCATTGTTATTTGAGGGAGTTATGGTTATTTTAGTGATATAATATTTAAAATACGAAAAAATCTTAAATATTGAATTATTAGAAAACTAAGCGTTAAAAAAATCCCTAAGAAGAACTTTTGTCGCAAATTAGTTGTAAAATCGATCCCTGGAATTTTTACTAGGTTTTCTACACCCTGTATAAACCTTGGAATGCTCAAATTTACTAACGGTTGGGTAAATGGAGGAAGTTATTCCGAAAAATCATTGTTTCGTTCTCATCTTCCGGTCCACATGTGCTTTAAATCAGGGATTTCTTTTTGATGAAAATTGTTTTCTGAAGAGGAGTGGTAGAGGGGAAAATAACGACTACTATTAACGCGATCCTTTCCGGATTTTGATGATTGTCTTCTTGTTCGTCGTTTTTACTGTGTTGCTCGAAGTATTTGGTAGAACCACTCTCGGTAAACTGGAATATCATAATGGTTCGTTTGAGGGGATACGTACCTTTGTAATCATGGGAATGAGTGGGGGTGTATGTTTTCGGCCATTGTGGAGGTCAGTATTCTTTTGCTGATCGTCTGGTCCATTGCTATAAGTAACCATGCTACTTTTAATTTTTAATTTAATTAATTAATTTTAATTTAATCTAACTTTTTTCTTTAGCGCAAGTACGCAAATACTTAAAGAGGGAGTGTACAAGAGGATTTAGATGGTATAATTGTTGTATGTTCGGAAGTGATATGATCTTTATTTTTCTCGTTCCTTTTTCTTTTGTTCCTAATGCTTCATCATATGTCTTTTAATAATTAAAGTTTAAAGAATTTAATTTAGTTTAACGTTGGATTTCAGATGACTAATGTCCATAGGCGTTCAGCACAGATTTTCATTTGGTCCGTTCAAGTTTGGATATAGTGTTAACCAGAGAGGGTTATCCCACCAAACTGTTATTTATTTCAGACCTTTCCCTACCACACTGAATGCTGAAGAAGTTTTTTCTGCTGAAAACGTTTTATTTTGGCTTTTTTCCTCAAGAAACAGTGATTTTTTTTCTTGACACTTGAAAACTGACTTTTTTCTACCAGAAACAATTTGAGCCTTCCAAGGTTTGTTGAATAATTGGACTGACATCTGGAGTGAACAAAAAAGTCACGGAACCCAGATAAGAATAGTGAAAACATTACAACTTATAACTGTTACCCCCTCCATTCACCCCTTTCATAATGAAATTGAAACTCCTGATATACCTATATTCCAAATGTAAACCGAATTCTAAACACTGAAAAAAAAAAAAAAAAAAAGAGAATCAGATGAGGAAAATGTAAACATAATGTTTTATAATCATTAACCCCCCCGGCCACCATACTGAAGTTTGAAACGCCTGGCATATCTTCTTAACTTGACCGAATTCTTTAATTGAAAAAAAAAAAAGTCATTGGTAAGTAATGCACGCATTACAGAGACGTCCTTATGAATGGATTGTATAAATATAACTTTGAAAAAATAAAATGAGAGAAAAAAAAAGTATATATATATACATATCATGATTTTTCAGGATTAACCCCCCCCCCCCCCTCATTTCTACTCTCCACCGACAGTAAATTTGAACTTCTATGGTTGTATAACTTTATTAAAATCAGGATTGAACAAATAATATAGAGTAGAGTGGGGTAATACCGCCACCCGATATAATTATTTAACCACCTAAGTGGCAAATCTTGTAGCCAAATATCGTCCTCTTCAGATCAGCAGTAATATTGAGAAAGTTGGTTTGGGGTCATTTATTAGTTTTCATCGAAGATAAGCGAGTTCACAATTTTTGAAGCTTGGCGTTCTAGTTTTACTGTTGTCGAATTGGCGTGATAAGTAACAGTTTTTCATACGTTTGTGTAAATTGTAGAAGATTACGACGTAGAAAAATCATTTAGCTCAATTTCCAACCATTACTTCATGATTTTATACTAAAAATGTAGTTTTTAATGATTTTTTTAACTCGAAAAGGTTACTGGGGCAATATCGCCACACCAAAGTCAGGGTAATTCCGACATGGCGGCATTGCCCCAATGCTCCAATCATCAGTCTTTTTGGATTTTTTCAAAGTTTTTTGTAGTAATAATCGCCTATTCCGATTGATTCTGAGTAATTAAAATGTAAGTTAATATTTAAATTACGGATTATATTGTGATAACTTTACTCCATAAGCACCTCTATATTAACCTAATCTTCATTTATTAGATGTTTACCTACCTATCTACTGAATAATTGTACAGTAGGTGTCTACCTAACTGCCTTAATAAATTAACATGATCGTTGTAAGATTCCACTCTTCTTGGTCCCGTTTTGATTTTGACAATGGACGTTAGTATTGTGAATTTTGCACACACTTAGAACATTAAAAGCTCGGAAGATGGAATGCTATACAATGTTTATCTTTTTTTTAACGAGTTGTGCGTCGAACGTTGTCAATAATTTAGTTCCTGTGAAGAATCAACATTATTCTACCAGCCTTTATTTTGTTCCAATTTGACTATTCTGATGTGGAAATTGTTTGCCAACCTTTAGTGAGTCCTTTTCTTGTCTTCCAATCCAATATGGTGAGAAGCTACCTGGGAAGAGTTTTTGAAATTCAGTAAATCGTTATTCCAATGTTCTAATGAGACTGTTCATTTTCTCCTTGTTTTAATATGGCGGTATTACCCTAACCCCATGGCGGTATTTCCCCAGCTAGTACCGCAATTCACAAGGATCTCGTAAATTGCTGTTTACTAATATAAAGTTGCTACACAACCATAAAAAACGTTGTAATTCACTACTGGGGATGTTATTTTATAATTTGCTTCAAAATCTGAAGCTATTGAGTGAAAACCTGGGCTGTGACAGACAAATATGCTTAAGGTGGCGGTATTACCCCATTTTCCCCTAGACTGTCGCGGAAATCCGATCAATATAGTAAAATTATTACTCATTTATCACTATTACCCCCTCCATTAACCCCTTCCATCATAAAATTTAGTAATCCAGACATATTTTCCAAAACTAGACCATATTCATAATTGAGCAAGAATGAAAATCTGCAGAGAATAAATAAAACATCACGATTCATTCTATTAATCCCAATATTCATACCCTTCCATAATGAAATTTGAAACTCCTCATATACGTTCCAAAACTTGCCCGGATTCATAGTTGAACGAAAAAATATTCACGAAAATTGAACGAGAATTTTAAAACATCATGATTTATCAGTATTGCCACCTCCATTCACACCCTCCCCTGATGAAATTTGAAACCCCTCACATACGTACAAAAACATCATATTCTGAATGATGTAGGTACTCGTATTTAAAGAAGTCCTGATAACTGGTGTCTCAGAACTGAGCATGAAGAAGCATGGTAATACAAACCACCGAGTGTCCAGAGAAGGAGAGGAAATGCGACAAGGAGATACGAAAAACGCGTTGGTTGCCCATTGCAGATCTTTAGGACATATTATAGACTTCGGCATTTTCAAAATTGTAGGAACAGAATTAAATTTGCAAAAAACAATATTTCTTGAAATGGTTGAGATTAAAAACTCGGCCCTTCGGGCCTCGCAAGGGGCTCCGCCCCTGGACCCCCCCGGATGTTATTACTTTGAGCCTGACTGCTAAAATGTGAAAAACATGGAATCATGTTTTAGCTCCTCGCTCTCACTTTATTATAGAAATGATCACGACGATTGAGCTCTTGTGAGATGATGATCTCCTAATAGAAACTCGCGAGTAAACATTCACTTTATTATAGAAATGATCACGACGATTGAGCTCTTGTGAGATGATGATCTCCTAATAGAAACTCGCGAGTAAACATTCACTTTATTATAGAAAGAGGCTAAAGAGGCTACATACGAAATTACAGCTTCCTATAGTGTAAAGCATAGAAATCACCAGTTAAAATGATTTAACCACCGCTTCACAAATCAAACCGTTCTCGCAATATTCGGATCACCTGCTATGAATCAAATCATCGAAACACCAGCTCAATGAAATCATCAGAAATTAACAAGCGGTTGCAATCATGTTCACAATATCAATAATTGAGAATGATCACCTGTGTGTAAACAATTATTCATATAACCATGCTCATAACTCAGCTTGTTGGCCACGCACTTCGCAGTAGTTAATATAGTATGGTTGGATAAATCGAGAGCTTTCGAACGAATGGTCAACGAATTTTGTGGGATGAAAAACGACGAAGTATCATATCCCTAGCAACGACTCGGTTGTAAGCGGAAATCATCACAATTATTGGCGCTACTTTCATCTCACTTTATAGTCTCACTTTTCGGCGGGGGATCCATCGCTAAAACATGATTCCATGTTAAAATTCTAATTCAACTAACTTCCAGAAAGACACTCAAAACTTCATCAAAATTCACTCGAATTTGATTGAGGGACTCTAAATTTATAATTACCGTCACTAGCGAACTGGGTAAACTTACAGAAAATCATTGTTACCTACATAAACTTGAACAATTTTAAATTAGATTTTCACAAACTGAAAACTTTGAATTCGATTTTTTATCATAAAAAGAAAAGGATAAGTTTTTAAACATTTTACACATTCCTATCGCTATATGTTATCGCAAGCTGTAGGTACACTGTCAGAATTAAGGGATCGCAGTACATTCGAAGGTCTCTCGAACAGCTGTTCAACTGTTTTACTTTTGGTAGAAGCACCAGCTTGGATCTCCAGTCGAGTTTTCAATAACGGCTCGTGATTATGTGTGTTGTTTACCTCTGTGGTGCTGTAGTTGGGCCCAATAGTTCTGAGGGATGCAGTGGAGCCAGAAGTGCTGTAAGCAATCATGAAATTTTCTTGTAGCCAAATATCGTCCTCTTCAGATCAGCAGTGATATTGAGAAAGACCACCAATCAACCTTATAAACCTTTAAAAAAAATTGACCATACGAATCCCTGCATCAAATCCCAGCTTTAGAAAAATTGACCTTACAAATCCCGACATCAAAAACTGACATCAAAAAGGGGGTTATTCAAGGTCATTTAAAATCATACAAGTTAAGTAAAGGACAGTCCAGAACACTCAAACAGACTGAAAACTGTGTTCAGGAGTTTCAGAAAATCATGGCCGAAACACAGATTTCTTTTTTTTCCATAGACATTTATGGAATTGCACGATTATTTCAAAACTGTAAAAAAAATCGCCATTTATGGTGCTAGCACAAGGCGCTGCTGCGAGCCGCTCGCTTTGCTGTCCAACATGAGTAAACCGTTTACTCATTCGCCTCAGTTCAACGAAGCTCTTAGCGCGAAATGGACAACCTGCAGGTCCTCGATGTTGTGACGTCATCGCTCCTGCATTTTCGCACTGTCGACAGCTTCCGACGAATGTGGGGGTGTGATTTTCTGAGGTGGGGGAAAGGATGATCATGGAAGCACCCATCTTCGTTTTTCCTCCAATTCAATTAAATGCAGAAGGATTTATTCCACAAGATACATCCATTACTTGGTAATGGTGGTAAAAATAAAGAATAAACATATTAATCAGTGTACCCAAATTACCCATCATGATTACCCATCAACTATTGGTCCGATCCCGTTCAAAATCGGGGAGTAGTTGGAAATATTATGTTCCAGGAAATTTTCCTATGAGTCATTTTGCGTTTGGTGGACTAATAACTATAGCGCATGATCAAAACAAAAATTGATCGACACAGACAAACCCACGCAACAAATGAACCGATGTTTATGGAATTTTCGAGGATTGTACGGTTTAGCTTCTAGACGGTCCCCTATAAATTTCATTGCTGTTAGAATAATAGTAGTCTGTGCGCATGCGAAATTAATTTCTTATGATGTCGATTCCTTATCATCTATTGGTTTGATTTCGTCTAAACTCAAGTGGTTTTTGGAACAAGGATGATGCCCTATGTATTTTATCGCATTTTCTTGAATAATATGTAACTATTACGCATACGCAAAACCAATATTGGACAATATTTCCAAGAATAGTAAATCAAATTTGATGAATTTTCCAATTGTTGTGTGGTACAGCCTTTAGACAATTTCCGCGGATGTAAACATGAATTATAGCCCAAATTTTCATCCTAGCTTGTATACACATACGTATTGGATATTATTTTGCATTTGACCATCACGACTAGGATTTCAACTAATTATATACGTCCATGTTACAATATGTGAGGAAGCTATACTGCCCACCCAAGTTGGCAGACGTCTTCATTTTATATTTATTATCTCACTTTGGTAATTTTCTTTTTACATCAAACATAATTATGTTGTAAATACACTTCTTGTTCAATAACCTTATACGATGTAATTTTTTTCTCAATATCAATGAATTTGATTTTTTCATTCCTCATTCTGCACGTATGTGGGTCATAGTGTTAAAACCGTGGGATAAACATGGGAATTACCGGCGGCGCGTAGATGGAGGGCAGTGCAGGACGATGACCGGTTTACTTTCGCTGATGTCAATGTGATCTAACAGCAGAGTTAAGGCGGCTTTGGAGCCGCATCCGGGATCCCCTCGGAGGGTTGAGTCACCTTGAGGAGAAAACTATTGCATCAGCACCCGCAAGCTCCTTCCCACATTGTTTACGAATGGAGACTGCATGGAACGGATAGACGGATAGAGGGTTAAGATTTGGGCTCATAGTTTTCAGGCATCCAAATTTAGACGAGTATCTATAAAATCGCAATTTCGTATATTCGCGATAATAATTAATGAATAAATTGAATTCTGTATTCTGTCTGTGAGTAAGTACCAACGTCAATGACCAATTCTTGGAGCTACCAAAAGCTGATTACGAAATTTCGTTAATTGGGAGAAGAAATAGGGAGTACGATGCTGCTAAAATCTCCCAAGTCTACCTACCAAACAAAACTAAACAGGCAAAACTAGGTATCTGTTAAGTTTTCGAAAATCAAGGCGATTTATCTAGCCGTCGTGACTAAGAGAGACATCAGAATACGCGTAGGCCTATCAGCTGGCAACCGCTCACTACGATATTATTAGAAGGGAACCAACAACGGGTACCGGTCGCTTCTGTGGAAAAGAAACAATGGATACTGAACACACCAAGTGCTACTGTGACGCTCTTGGTCGAATCTGATACAATATCCTTGGAAATTATGTCCTATCTCCCAATGATATTTCGGAGGGTTAATGCCGACCTTCCCGTGTTCGAAAAAAAAAAAAAAAAAAAAAAAAAAAAAAAAAAAAAAAAAGACAGGAGGAAAAGGTGCCCTTCTAACTGGGCATTTTAGGCACCTTGTACTCATTTGGGACTTGTTCGCCTCCTGTGCAAATCTCATCCTTTTATTTTATGGGTTCCTAAAAGCATCATGCTCAATTTTATCAATTCATGCTAATTGGTTCGGAAAATCGAATACAATTAATATTTGCAGATGTCTCGGGAAATAAAAGGAAAATTTTCAGACTTGGCCAACCGGCATCGAACTGCCATAAAATCGACACACACTAAAAAAAAAAAAAAAAAAAAAAAAAGTGTCACGAAAGTTGCGGTGGATTTAATTTCTTTGCTATTAAACCTAACTGTTGAGCTGAAATTCGGAATGGAGGCCCCTTGGGACGTGTAACAACAAAATATGAAGTCTAGAGCCCTTAGATCAGCGGAGTGAGATCCGGAGCTAAATTCTTCGCTATTTAACCTATGAAGCTGCGATTTGGAATGGAGGCCCCATGAGACGTCTAGAAACGTCTCACTGGTCTATAGCCATGAAATCTATAGTCTATAGCCCCCCCCCCCAGATCAGCTAATAACAATAGTTCAATAACACATATCAGAGGACTAGTGTTCTGGGAATTCCGCACAGTTGTTTTCTATTTACCTAGTGCGTTCATGTTTAATCAGGGAGTAGACCAGAGAGGGTTAAACCGTATGAATATATAAAATAAAACCTACCACCATGGATGCTGAAGATGTATTTTTCGAAAACTTTTATTTCGACTTTTTTCCCACCTGAAACAATTAGTCGAAACACTGCATCACACATGCATGGAATAAAATCATTGTATAGTTGTCATGCAATATCAATGAATACCAGGAGTTGTTGTGAGGGTCCGAATCAAGCTATCTCTCCACGTATTTCATTGTTTCCTGATCCATATATTTTTATTTTATTTTATTTTATTTTTTTAATACATATTTTTATTCTTTATTTATTAATTTATTTTTTTAATGGTATAAGCCGCACCTTAACGAGAAGGGTCATTAGTGACTTATATATATATATATATATATATATATATATATATATATATATATATATATATATAATTCTATGTATGTAAATATCTGGTATAATAATCGAACGATCTACCGTTGAAATGGATAGGGGAGTACGGTGGGGTGATGGGGGGGGGGGGGGGGGGGGGCATAAAATTGTTTTTTCTCATTAAAAAGTGTAACAACACTGGTCTTCACGTACAACCTGTTGGACATTATATATGCAGTTATGATGTAGAAATTATAATTATACCATATGGTAGTTACCAATGTAAACAGTTGAGATTCAAATGCAGTTTTTGTAAGTTCTGACGGGAAAACAGAATCATCGGTGAAAATGGCGAAACGATTGATCCTGAATATTTTTTCAGCAAACGAAGACATTTACAAGAATTTATGGATATGGAGAAATACACCAAATTAATCAGGCTTAGCCCAGTGCAGGAGGTGTTCTGTAGATGGTTGAGATGTGATCTACCTGCGAATGACAATCAACAAAAAGTGGTAAATAGAGAAGAAGTGAACAGAAAATAAGAGAATGTGGAGTGAAGAGCAGGAGGTACTTTGATCGAAAGGTAGTGATGAGATTAGATTAACAAGAGGGAGAAGAAACTTATTATAAACTAAAACCTGAAGATAGAGAATGCAAAAGGGGGGAAATAGAAGAGGCACTGGGGTGTAGTTCATAAATAACATAGTCACGGAGCGAGGAACCAAACTAGTTAGGCTAGGTAACCTTCCTTCCATTATCCCCCCCCCCCCCCCCCAACCGACATTGAATTTCGATCATAAAACTTCCAGCATTAAAATTGAAACTTCTGACATATTTTCCAAAACTAGACCAAACTCATAAATGAACGAAACAATGATCACCAAAATCTGATGAGATTAGGTAAAACATCATGATTTATTATTATTACCCCTTCCATTCACCCCCTTCCGTAATGAAATTTAAAACTCCTGATGCGCGATCCGAAACTAAACTAAATTTATAGTTGAAAAAAAAAATTACAGTCATGCAGCATGATTGTATAAACCACCAATTTATTATGGGATAAATGAAAAAATGAAAATAAATAAAGGGGGATGTTGGATTGGACTGGTTGTGATGAGACGTCGATGAGAAGCTATAAGTACAAATATCATAGTTGCCGTCAGTTACAATGTAAACAATATTAAGATTGAAATACAGTTTTTGTGTGTTCTGAAAAATTGTGTGAACTTTATATCACAATCGTTCCGTTGTAAGGAAGTGTACCTACCTAACTCCGTGGTCATCCCTCGCGAGTCGTTCACCAATGTTTGAAAAGCTCTAAATTTACCCAAAAGCAACACTCCACCAAATTTTCCGTTCCTTTACCCTATATTTCATATACCTACCTAACACGCAGTAAATTCGGCATGTTAACAGCAATCATATTTAAAATAATGAATGGAAGATGTCCATGGGATTGAGAGGCGTATATTTCATACCTCGTACTCTGATCTATTTGATCAGTATTAGACGGCAAAATGAAGCAGTTACCTACCTACTAATTTCACTCACTATGAACTTTTGATTCTACCATTTGAAAGAAATTATAGTTTTGCATTAAGTAGGTCCCGTTGTTTCAGTAGCAAGATTGTCTTCTTTTTGAAAACTGCAACCAAATATGCTCTCAGAATAGAATTGCATAGACAGTATCCATGCAATACAAAATAGCTTCTTTCGGCAGGTATATAATGCTCGTCACTGGATTTTTATTCCCCCCCCCCCCCCCCCCCCAAAAAAAACTATCTTAACCCTAATACCATTTGTTTGGCTTGAAGAGTAGAAAACGTTTTGGTCTTGTTGGATTCGTGGCGTAACATTTTTATTAGATTATGCTGCTCGGGGATCGTGCTGATTGAGGTCGACAAAGTCCGCTGACCCCCATCGTTACCAGATCAAAGATAGCGTCCAAGCATGCGCAAAATAAACAAATGATCGTTTTCTTCTATGCACCTACATTCAAGATTTGACGCTGATACTCCTTTTCATGTTTCCCTCCCTGTATCAGCAGTTTTCATAGTATTAGAAAAGAGGGAAACGATGAAGGAATGATGGCTTGTGAAGGGCGACATGGATCATGATTCACTCCTCTAGCCCGCTCGGTCGATTCTTACTCAGGCCCACAAATGACCAGTTTTGTGAATTTGGTAGCTATTCGATCGAGCGATAGGGGCGGACCTTCACAAGGTTTAGTGTCAGAATGGTTTTGCGTAGAAATAGTCATTTCCATCCGGATCGATTCAAGCATGTGTGTCCATGGAGATTCCAAACGGTGTTGTAGCGTTCAAGAACTCATCGGATTTAATTACGGCCCATCGACCCATTCACACTAAGATATTCAATTAAATGTGAATTATTCATTCATATCAAACTACTGCTTTCATCAATAAAAAGTGAGCCTCAAGTACCAATTATACACCAGACAGCTATGCGGTTATCCAATGCAAAAGGGTGTCAAAGGGACACTGCAACGGGCACGATTCTTAGGGGAGCCATGATGACCGCTCGTCATTAAACGGATCGCCATCACGGACTCCACTCGCAGATCGGAGGGGGAGAAATAATAATAATAACCCAAGAGGAGAGGCATCGCCGCGCTCTACCTCAAAGGATACAGCAATAACCACTTTGTAACCCCTATAGCGTATGAAAATACCCCGTAATAAAAACTAAACTAATCAACTAGATTAGTCTTACAAATACATAAGTACTATTGATAAATATATGTAATGATAAATACTAACATCTTATAAAGGTATGACTTGATGTATATAAATAAATAAATATATCACAGATCAGAATATCACAGTTCGGTGTAAAGCTCAGTGGCTTTCAGGTACACCAATAGGGACTGGACTTTGTCTGGTCCTGAAAGAACATCCACCCACTGAGGGGGTGAATGCTGGACCCTGCGGTCCATGAGAGCTGGGAAATCCTCCAAAAAGTGGTGGATAGACAAATCACCCCCACATCTCCCAATCACAACATCACGAGCTACTGGATCTAGTAGGCGTCTGTGAGTAAGACGGGTATGGACAGTGGCTACCCGATTGACCTCTTTTCGGTCCCTCCTTGGAAGGTGGGTCAAGAAAGGATCAACCGGGCAAAGGTCTTGAATGACTCCACGCAGACCAGTGACTTCGCCCTGCCATTGCTCGAGCCAGATGGAATTGACTTTTTGCTGATTGTAGGAGATTTGATCCTCAATGCGCATAGGCAACATTTTGATGGAGTCATCACCAATGGATCTCTTTGCTAGGGCATCAGCACACTCATTGCAGTCAATACCTACATGGCTTGGTTGTAGTGACACACGCAGGCTTTGTTTTAGGGGATCATACGAATATGTGTCCCTAATCGCCTCGATGGTACTCAGTGAGTAACTACAGGTCACCTAATTTCCAACTCCCGATAGCTGGCAGTGTCGAAAAGCCAGGGTCACTGCCCACAGCTCTGATGTGAACACAGACGCAACAGGTGGTAGGCGTCTAGTGACTTGGAAGTTGGGGGTGCATAGAGCAAGGCCAACACCATCAGGTGTCTTCGAGAAGAAGAAGAAGAAGAAAAACGTTTATTGAAAATAAAGGTTACCTGTACATAGAAAATTGTGCCTAATAAACATTACGACATGGTTCTGTGAACCGCCTGTCGGAAGCTCCGGGTTTTACATTTGAAACATTTGGTTTTCGGGTTGAATATGAAGGAACTCTACATCTTTTGTAGTAAAAGAGTAAACCAATTAAAAGAGTAATGGTAAAGCAATGTGAATAAAAAATAACAAAAATGAATTAAATACAATGGCGTATTTGCACATGTGGTTAGTTCATCGTTTGATCAGAAGTTGAACTCCGTGACGAGCATCTTTCTGTATGACCACGCTGAGTTACAGAAACGGACGGCTTTTCCCCAATCTTGTGGACTGTTAAGGAAGCGTACTGCTTCATCACGCTCCAATACACCCCTTCGAAATGCGGTCATCCTGAATTCCGCCTGCACCGGGCACGTGCACAAAAAGTGAAAGGTACTTTCAAACTCTCTTCGATTGCACATTGAACACTGTTCTGCTGAAGAATGGGTGTCAAGGTATGGTTTGTAGTTGAGGTTTAATGGCATTCTCAACTCCGGGTGTGTTCCTGATTCATTCAGGGATGCCATTATTTTTCCTCTCCTAAAAAAGGGTGACCCTTCGATTATATCCAACTATAGAGGGCTATCATTTATCAATTGTTTGGCAAAAATATTAGCATGCACGCTATCAAACGGCTTAATGGCTTATGTAGACCAAAACTCCATTTTGTCAGAGTGCCAATCTGGTTTCAGAAGAGGATACTCCACTGTGGACTCAATCTTCACCCTCACAGGCCTGGTAGAGCTGATTCTATGCCGTCCAAGTGGCAAAGTCTACGCGTTTTTTGTAGACCTAAGTGCGGCTTCTGATCGGGTGAATAGGAACTTTCTGTTCTGTAAACTGTTCAGTATGGGGTTGTCGCCAAAATTCATAGCCGTGATTCGCAGCTATTACTCCGATTCCAGGTCTTCAGTTTGGACGGTTGATGGGAGAACAGAGTCGTTTCCAGTGGTGAGCGGTGTAAAACAGGGGTGTCCACTCAGCCCTCTCTTGTTCACTCTCTTCATTAATGATCTTGCGGGTGAGCTGGCTAATGGAGTGGCAGTCAGAGAAACAGTTGTCAAGATTCTCCTCTATGCGGACGACTTGGTGATTTTGGCAGAAGACCCCATGGAGCTACAAGAGAACATTAATGTACTGAAGTCCTATTGTGACCGATGGGGACTACAAGTTAATATGGAAAAATCCAAAGGAATGATTTTCCAGAAAAGCGGAAGACGCAGGGCAACTGAAAAATGGACGTATGGCGAAGATGATGTGTCCATAGTCAAGGAATATTGTTACCTGGGTGTCACGCTGACTCCACGGATTTTTTTCGCAAAGCACTTGAAGCTGAAGGCTGGATCAGCGAAAAATACAATGAATTATGTGTGGAGAGATGCTTTTGGGAATCCTGGAATCCCTTTAACTGCTAAGATGCAAATTTTTGAAGCCATTGTCAGAGCGATTTTGTGTTATTCTGCCCAGGTTTGGGGTTTTCGAGAATATGCCTGTGTCGATAGCGTTCAGCTGCTGCTCATTGAAAAACTTTTCCAGCTCCTGATGCATGCCCCAAATTATATTGCATACCTTGAGACAGAATTGAACCCACTCTCAGTGTTCACTCTACAACTGCACCTAGACTACATAAGAGAGGTCTTTGAGTCATCAGTGAATAAGAGAGTGTGTGTAGCATATCGCTGGATTGCCTCTGAGTAACGACATCTGAGGATATGTGGAGGTGTATTGCCCTTGACCCCAACCCTCAAGCGAAAATCGACGCGCATCCCAGACAAGGTCCAAGGAGTGACGGGGGGGACTTCAAAAGGGACCAGAAGGTATCTCTCTCTGCAGTCCCACCTGGTAAGCTCCTGCCCAATGGGCGAGTTCGAGTCTGGAGCCTGGAATATGTTTCATCCAGGGGTGCTAGAGTTACCATGGTATGTAGAGAGTGCACTGGAAAATAACGAAGTGCATAACGGAGTGTCAGTAGATTTCGCCTAATATTTAGTGGCTGGCTACGCCCGAGCACCTGATGGGTACCCCAGGCCCGAAGTACCAGTACCCCAGGCCCCATTACCTATTGAAGCGATGTTAAATACAACGACAATTAGCATGCTAAATGTCATTTCCAGTTAGATAAATTACATACACTCAAGATGATTTTTATATTCAATTATCACTCCACAGTTTCTACTGGTTATACTTCTCTATAAACAATTATGAATTATTTTATCTAGAGTCTTTCTAATAGGTACATTTCAATGTTCTATACGATTCTGTCATGGATATGGGGAGGTAAAATTTGTCTCACCCAACTTGGCATTCATGTTTTCATCTCCTATCTTCACCATAGTAATCAATTTAATTTTGATGAAATTGTTTATGGATTGGTTTTAAATAGATTAAAAATAATTTTAAAAAGTTCGTGACTGAGGCTGATGCGGAAAGATGGTGAGGAGGGGGGGGGGGCTATTAATATACCTTACCTATACAAGGTCTTCGGATGTTGTAGATAATTTAGAGTTTTTTCAGCTAAAATTTCAAGTAATCAGAATTTTTCAAATTCTCGTATTTTGTGTGCACAAATGACTGGCTGATGCTTTGCCCTAAATCAGGTGAGATAAACAGTAAGGGATAGACTAGATATCATATGCCGAGTGGCCGAGAACGGTGCCGGATGTCGCTACCCTCAACCCTGATGGTTCTACCATAATTCTGGATGTCCAGAGAGGCTGGGATGAAAATGTATCTATGATTGAAATAACCAGCCACAAGTGAAATTCGAGATGAATGGAGTGGAGACAACAAAAATCGTCATGGCTATGACCGTGTCATGGCGACAGGTGTGGGGCGGAGAATGTGCCATGAATTAACAGAGTTGAGTATTTCAGGAGAAGAGTATCGCGGTATCACCACTGCTCTCCTTCAAGGCTCTTTACCTTGAATGGTGGTCACACAATAGGTCTTGTGTATAATCCGAAATACAGAGCGCTTTATCTGAGAAACTGAGCGTAAGACACCCCCCCCCCCCCCGCCATGTCCCAGTCTCCTTTTGTAACTTTGAAACAGCTTCCTCCACGCATTACGGAAAGTTGTCTTTCGGCTTTTTCAGGCCTCATTAATCGTGAATATTAGTAGGGTTAAGTGCCCACCTCATCTTCAACCTAAGCTTTCTTCAGCCGCCACCGCTAGCGCTATAATCGATATGAACGAGGCCTGTAGAGATACTTCCATTCCCCCCTCTCACTCACCACCGCTTTCTCAACTTATTTTACCCCTTCGGCTGCCATCAGGTGAGCCTGGGAATTCTTTCCACTGTTTATATTAGTTTTTTCTTCGGTTTTTTTCAATGGCCGGGGAATTTTTATAAAAAAGTAGAGAAATAAATAGAATTCATTCCAGACGATATCTCTCTTTAGCATTGACATGAAAATGAGAGTTCTTTTGCTAAAAAATCGAGCGATCAAGAAATAAGGATAAGCCCGTTGAACAACACGTTTTGGAGCATGGCAGGAAGCTCAAATGTTAAAAAATCTGTTAAAAAATATCACTTAGATTGCAAAAAAAAAATTATTATTATTATGATAATTTACGTATTTTTAGCAGAACAATAATGAGGTAAAGTGTTGTATTAACAATGAACTAGAACATTCTGATATTTGTGTATTACACAAACATCAGAATGTTCTAGCACATGGATGTGTATAATTATTTTGCCTATAGTAGTAGGTGCAAGGGAATGCAATATTTTCAAATGTTATTTCAAGATTAAATAGAAGCATTACACTTCAATATTTATTGAGTCACAATTCATTAGATTTTAGAAGTTCAGTATCATGTTTTGCCTAACGGTGAACATTATAATTTTCCACGTTTTTTTTATTTTGATTATTTTGATGAAGGTAAGGGGGGGTTATGTACATAATGGTGGTGTGGGGAGTTGGAAATTCACATAATTAATTCTAATGAGTCACCCAGCTATCTTTGAGGTAATCCTCACGATAATAAATAATAAACTACCTTCTATCTAAGTCCAATGTTATTTCTTTCAATTATTCATCCGTCTCGTCAACCCAGTATATCGGTCCTACAATGGAGATGAAAATCGTTTCCAACACCGGGAAATACATCTTGAATAATACAAGATTATTATGTTACTAAAAGTCCGGGGTCAGAACATAAGTCCCTGCACTGGGAACAGAGATGACGAATGACCTATCGCGGTGTGAGGTTTGGTTGTATGAACATTCAGCCTTATGTAATCGTCTTACAGCTTCGAGGGCGGCCCAGAACCTCAGCTTTTTTTGTTCTCCTATTATGACAAACCGGAACTTGCTTCTCCGGATCTCGCCCGTGCGCTAGTGACGCCTACTCCACGTAATACCTAGTTCCGGCAATGCTAATGAATCTCACTGGATCTTGCCCTACTGTGAATTCCTATTCAAAAATTCTCACCCTACTAACACAGCGGAAACAAATCAGGTGCGAAGCGTCACACAACTTTGCTTACAGTCCAGGAGCCAAGGCCAAAAATGGGTAGTAATTTCAAGAACAGGTTTGAGATTAGATATTGAAAATGTAGTCCGTTCTGAGTGAGAAAATCATTGTCTACCATCTCAAAGTTGAGTTACCATGGTATGTAGAGAGTGCACTGGAAAATAACGAAGTGCATAACGGAGTGTCAGTAGATTTCGCCTAATATTTAGTGGCTGGCTACGCCCGAGCACCTGATGGGTACCCCAGGCCCGAAGTACCAGTACCCCAGGCCCCATTACCTATTGAAGCGATGTTAAATACAACGACAATTAGCATGCTAAATGTCATTTCCAGTAAGAGAATTAATATACACTCAAGATGATTTTTATATTCAATTATCACTCCACAGTTTCTACTGGTTATACTTCTCTATAAACAATTATGAATTATTTTATCTAGAGTCTTTCTAATAGGTACATTTCAATGTTCTATACGATTCTGTCATGGATATGGGGAGGTAAAATTTGTCTCACCCAACTTGGCATTCATGTTTTCATCTCGATCTTCACCATAGTAATCAATTTAATTTTGATGAAACTGTTTACGGATTGGTTTTAAATAATTAAAAATCATTTTAATAAGTCTGATGCAGAAAGATGGTGAAGGGGGGGGGGGGTAGCTATTAATATACCTACCTATACAAGGTTTTCGGATGTTGTAGATAATTTAGAGTTTTGTTAGCTAAAATTTCAAGTAATTGGAATTTTTCAAATTCTCGTATTTTGTGAGTGCAAATAACTGGCTTGTGATTTGCCCCAAACCAGGTGAGATAAATAGTAAGGGATAGACTAGATATCATATATGCCGAGTGGCCGAGAACGGTGCCGGATGTCGCTACCCTCAACCCTGATGGTTCTACCATAATTCTGGATGTCCAGAGAGACTGGGATGAAAATGCATCTATGATTGAAATAACCAGCCACAAGTGAAATTCGAGATGAATGGAGTGGAGACAACAAACATCGTCATGGCTATGACCGTGTCATGGCGACAGGTGTGGGGCGGAGAATGTGCCATGAATTAACTAGAATTGAGTATCTCAGGAGAAGAGTATCGCGGTATCACTACTGCTGTCCTTCAAGGCTCTTACCTTGAATGGTGGTCACACAATAGGTATTGTGTATAATCCGAAATACAGAGCGCTTTATCTGAGAAACTGAGCGTAAGACACCCCCCCCCCCCCTCCATGTCCCAGTCTCCTTTTGTAACTTTGAAACAGCTTCCTCCTCGCATTACGGAAAGTTGTCTTTCGGCTTTTTCAGGCATCATTAATCGTGAATATTAGTAGGGTTAAGTGCCCACCTCATCTTCAACCTAAGCTTTCTTCAGCCGCCACCGCTAGCGCTATAATCGATATGAACGAGGCCTGTAGAGATACTTCCATTCCCCCCTCTCACTCACCACCGCTTTCTCAACTTATTTTACCCCTACGGCTGCCATCAGGTGAGCCTGGGCATTCTTTCCACTGTTTATATTAGTTTTTTCTTCGGTTTTTTTCAATGGCCGGGGAATTTTTATAAAAAAGTAGAGAAATAAATATAATTCATTCCAGACGATATCACTCTATAGCATTGATATGTAAATGAGAGTTCTTTTGCTAACAAATCGAGCGATCAAGAAATAAGGATAAGCCCGTTGAACAGCACGTTTTGGAGCATGGCAGGAAGCTCAAATGTCAAAAAGCATGTTGAAAAATATCACTTACAATGCAAAAAAAAAAAAAATTATTATGATTATGATAATTTACGTATTTTTAGCAGAACAATAATGAGGTAAAGTGTTGTATTAACCATGAACTAGAACATTCTGATATTTGTATATTACACAAACATCAGAATGTTCTAGCTCATGGATGTGTATAATTATTTTGCCTATAGTAGTAGGTGCAAGGGAATACAATATTTTCAAATGTTATGTTAAGATTAAATAGAAGCATTACACTTCAATATTTATTGAGTCACAATTCATTAGATTTTAGAAGTTCAGTATCATGTTTTGCCTAACGGTGAACATTATAATTTTCCACGTTTTTTTTATTTTGATGAAGGTAAGGGGGGGTTAAGTACATAATGGTGTTGTGGGGAGTTGGAAATTCACATAATTAATTCTCTCGTGATGTGAGTGGTCTGTTTCTAATGAGTCACCCAGCTATCTTTGAGGTAATCCTCACGTTTATAAATAATAAACTACCTTCTATCTAAGTCCAATTTAATTTCCTTCAATTATTCATGCGTCTCGTCAACCCAGTTTATCGGCCCTACAATGAAGATGAAAATCGTTTCCAACACCGGGAAATACATCTTGAATAATACAAGATTATTATGTGACTAAAAGTCCGGGGTCAGAACATAAGTCCCTGCACTGGGAACAGTGATGACGAATGACCTATCGCGGTGTGAGGTTTGGTTGTATGAACATTCAGCCTTATGTAATCGTCTTACAGCTTCGAGGGCGGCCCAGAACCTCAGCTTTTTTTGTTCTCCTATTATGACAAACCGGAACTTGCTTCTCCGGATCTCGCCCGTGCGCTAGTGACGCCTACTCCACGTAATACCTAGTTCCGGCAATGCTAATGAATCTCACTGGATCTTGGAGTGATGCCCTACTGTGAATTCCTATTCAAAAATTCTCACCCTACTAACACAGCGGAAATAATTCAGGTGCGAAGCGTCACACAACTTTGCTTACAGTCCAGGACCCAAGGCCGAAAATAGGTAGTAAATTCAAAAATAGGTTTGAAATTAGATATTGAAAATGTAGTCCGTTCTGAGTGAGAAAATCATTGTCTACCATTTCAAAGTTGAGTTACCATGGTATGTAGAGAGTGCACTGGAAAATAACGAAGTGCATAACGGAGTGTCAGTGAATTTCGCCTAATATTTAGTGGCTGACTACGCCCGAGCACCTTATGGGTACCCCAGGCCCCCAGTACCAGTACCCCAGGCCCCAATACCTATTGAAGCGATGTCAAATACTATGACAATTAGCATGCTAAATGTATTTTCCAGTAAGAGAATTAATATACACTCAAGATGATTTTTATATTAAATTATCACTCCACAGTTTCTACTGGTTATGCTTCTCTATAAACAATTATGAATTATTTTATCTACAGTCTTTCTAATACAATTCAATGTTCTATACGATTCTGTCATGGATATGGGGAGGTAAAATTTGTCTCACCCAACTTGGCACTCATGTTTTCATCTCCTATCTTCACCATAGTGATCAATTTAATATTGATGAAATTGTTTATGGATTGGTTTTAAATAATTAAAAATCATTTTAATAAGTCTGATGCAGAAAGATGGTGAAGGGGGGGGGGGGTAGCTATTAATATACCTACCTATACAAGGTTTTCGGATGTTGTAGATAATTTAGAGTTTTGTTAGCTAAAATTTCAAGTAATTGGAATTTTTCAAATTCTCGTATTTTGTGAGTGCAAATAACTGGCTTGTGATTTGCCCCAAAAATTCTCACCCTACTAACACAGCGGAAACAAATCAGGTGCGAAGCGTCACACAACTTTGCTTACAGTCCAGGAGCCAAGGCCAAAAATGGGTAGTAATTTCAAGAACAGGTTTGAGATTAGATATTGAAAATGTAGTCCGTTCTGAGTGAGAAAATCATTGTCTACCATTTCAAAGTTGGTGGAATACAAAATGGCGGTCTCGTAAATATGGCTAAATTTGTTCTTGTTAAAGTTTTTTTCCAATAATTCCTAAACCTTACGTCTTACTGAAATAATAATGCCTAACAAAATTGTAGAGCACATAAAATCAAAACGATTGAATGCGTAAATATTGGTCTGACTTCAGTCTACTAAATTTCATTCCACTCGAGACTAAATAGGTACTTTCCCCTATTTTCCCTAGTTCATATCGAGCATATTGTAGCTGAGACCGTCCACTTGACTTACAGTCGAAATCATGAATTTAATGTCATTTTACACATAAAGTTCGCAAAATCGGCCTTCTACTTTCTACTTGAATGGGAAACGGCTTCAGCTAAAAAATACTCGATATGAACCTTAGAAAGTATTTAACTCTAAATCGAATGAAGTTTGGCTGACCTGAATCAGACCAATATTAAGGCCATTAAGTGATTTCGAAGGGCAATAATCTAGACGGGGGAGGAGAGGGCCCTCCCACAATTAGTCGGATTTTCGATTGCTCTTGATTCCCTTATTCCGGGAAATAATTCATAGTTTTTGGATCAAATAGCTTTAGTTTTTTATCCTCTACATCTTTGCTACCTACGTATGAAAATTTCAGTAAGACGTACGGTTTAGGAAATATTACAGAAAACTGTAAAATGGACAAATTAAGCCTTCATTATGAGGCCGCAATTTTTTATTCCACCAATTTTGAGATGGCAGACAAAGATTTTCTCAATCAGAATGGACTAAATATTTAGAATTTAATTTCAAACATTTCTGAAAATACTGGATATTTTCGGTCTTGGCTCCTGGACTATTACTTTTGTTTCCTCACTACCGAAGGGCAAAAATTCATCAAATTCCAATCCTGTGACATCAAAACTCTTACTTGCTTTTTGACTTCAGATGTCTTTCTGTGTGTTTGCGGTAATTCGTTACCACGCACCAAACTACACCAAGGTTTAGTTCAATTTCGACAAAACCTCCAGGGATTGTGCATGTTAGATTCAAGGAGGTCCTCCGTCGATTTCCCTGACGTCGGATCAATGGGAAAGTACACACATGGGCAAACGTGAATTTTTTATAGCATCGATTTCTCATGATCTTCAGTGCTTTTTCATTGAAACCTCGAGTAGATGTTTATTTGTTCGAAAAGGTGCCCTTTGATTATTTTCCTCAAGTGGAAGAGTTATAACTATTGCGCACGCTCAAAACCAAAGTTATTTCACCAGACAAAACTCTGTCTAATCGACCAATTTTTCCGAAATTATCAGGGTTTTTACCGGTTAGTTCTTAGTACTATGTATGTACCTTTGATGTGGGAAACCGCACGTGGAGGGTGCGCGCCAACATGAATCATACCCATATTAATTTCTCATATTAGAGTTTATACCAAATATCACTGTTCAATTTAGCAATCAATCATTTTGACTCGTCCTTTCTTCTTCAACTAATTCTATATGTTCATATTGCAGTAAGTGAGGAAGCTTTACTGTCCAGTTAACTTGGGAGACGAAATGATATTTTACGTTTGCTAATACTAAAGGTCGTTTGCTAATACTAAGGGAGAAGGACTCAATTGAATTGATTGTGTGGTTGTCAAGGTAGCATTCACCTCCACCAAATAAAATCCCCAAAATGCTCTTGACCAACTACAGCAAAACTAACCAAAGGCGTTTTCCTAGTAAAAACCCTGATAATTTCGGAAAAATTGGTCGATTAGACAGAGTTTTGTCTGGTGAAATAACTTTGGTTTTGAGCGTGCGCAATAGTTATAACTCTTCCACTTGAGGAAAATAATCAAAGGGCACCTTTTCGAACAAATAAACATCTACTCAAGGTTTCAAACAAATCACACTGAAGATCATGAGAAATCGATGCTATAAAAATTCACGTTTGCGCATGTGTGTACTTTACCATTGATCTG
This sequence comes from Adelphocoris suturalis, assembly GCA_030762985.1. Taxonomy (NCBI): domain Eukaryota; kingdom Metazoa; phylum Arthropoda; class Insecta; order Hemiptera; family Miridae; genus Adelphocoris; species Adelphocoris suturalis. Next base: position 25,974,094 of record CM061040.1, on the reverse strand, counting down.
ACGTCAGGTAAATCGATGGAGGACCATCTAGAATCTAACATACACAATCCCTGGAGGTTTTTTCAAAATTGAACTAAACCTTAATATAGTTTGGTGCGTGGCAACGCAATACCGCAGACTCACATAAAGACATCTGACCGCATAAAGCAAGTAAGAGTTTTGATGTCACAGGACTGGAATTTGATGGATTTTTGGAGCGCATTTTCCTATTATTAAGAGGCGATGGATAACGTTTGCTTCTCTGAAAGGCGTAACTTATAATGAAGTTCACCAAATTCCTCAATTCATTCTTCGGAAATTTTCCAAATAAGATAAATGTCGAAACCATGCTTATTTATTTGGACTAGAGGTTCGGGCAAGCAGAGCAACTACGAATGATTCGATAAAATTATGTTTTATGGATTTTAGGTTTATTACGCACTGACAACGACCCCATACACGGTCAATCCCCATTGACCCCATTGGCGACTGACAACCCTTCCACTGTTTTCATAATTATTCATTCATTTTCAGGGAATATACTTTGGTGTTAGGCTGTAGAGGATCGTCTAAAACTTCAGTGTACACTAATCAATAATATACTCCGTGCATGCGCCGACGAAAATTACCGGGACAGTTCTCCGTGGTGAGTCCGACAAAGGACGAGAAAGCCCTAAAAATGATTGTTTCACGCCTAATCGAATGGTAACACTCGCAGATCTCTTCAACTCCGTTTGTGAAAGTTCCCGTCGCTTTAGCGGCGGATCGAACGCGGCCTTCTCGAATTATTAAGCAGCTGTGATTGGGGATAGATGAGGATCCGAGAACCGGAAAATCAATTATCAAAATTAGGTATAACAAATGAACTAAAAACTAGTTTGTTAAAGAGTAAACCTCGGTTGTAACGGAGTTGAAGGGATCTGCGAATATTAACATTCGATTCAGCGTGAAGAAATACGTAGAAACCGACCCCAAACTAATATTTTCTTAGGAGGTCATTTTTCACGGAAATCCTCAATTTCATAGAAAAACACCACATTTTTCAGCATACAAACATAATTTTCTCCCCCAATTCACAAAGTAAAATAAACATTTACTACACCGTTGGAAAGCTGAGATTATGATGCAACTTTTAGGTTTACAGCGTCAAAATCTCCATCCACGACGTTTTGAGAGACAAACTTTGAAAAAAGAGAAAATTTTCTGAATTTTACGAATTTTTCACTTACGAATTATTTTTCACCCAAACATTTCATTTAAAATTTTAAAAAAAGTCATTAGGGAGATAAGAAATCTTACGCTTCTTTCAAAGGTATAATCAGATTTGAGTTTTGATTGAAAATTTAGGGAGATGACAGTTTTAGTAACATCATGACGAAAACGTGGCAAAAAAAATTTTAAACTGAAAAAGTGGTCTTTAGAATGAATTAAAAATTATATTAATGTTATAGGACAAAAAAGTATAAAATTAGTAGTACAATTGAACTCTAGCCGGTGGTTTGGTCGAAACTGTGACAACCTGTATACATGACTGGTTTTTGCTTTAATTTTAATTACGAATCTTGTATGAAGCGTGAGAAAACAGTCATTTTGTTAGTTTTCGTTCCAAGCTGGATTAAATCCAGAACACGAATATAAATAAATCTACCTTGGTTTCTACAGAATGGTCAAAGTCAAGTCAAGTCTTGGCAGATCGATGGTCATTCTGAGAAGGATATATACCAAAAAACAAACTTTTTCACCTTGGAGAAAGAAAATTAACTATAAATTTAATGTCTGTTATGCGATACAAATTGCTGTAGAAAATGAACTGTATAAATTTAGTAAGCCATACAAAGCTGATGTTACATTGACCTGTCATGCACCAATGATGTAAACGGAGTCATGGCGGCGTGATATTTCTGTAGCATTTATCATTTCCATATATTACCTGTGTCATCAACAGGAGGGAAAGACCTCCTCATCCCATATGACTTCGCTCTCGTTCTAGTATGGCTATTACCAGAAAAAGATCAGAGCAAAAAGAGAAACGACAAGAAGAAAGGAGCAAAGTGGACAGAGCGTGGAACCGAAGAACGCTGGGAGAGGCGTGAACGGGAAAGCTGTGGCCTTGACACCGCTCGTACCCACTCAGACGGAGGATCCCCATCACTGATGAGACGGACTTTCCGGGCGTTCCGTTCATGTCCTCAACAAGATTATAGCATAGCTTTGTCCCCGCTGCTGAAAAAATGGATATATATTTATATACATGATACATGTATTTATATTTATTATTATCAACAGTTACATACATCCGTGACAACAGGATGCATGGATATTGAGAACTCTCATTTTGATGAACATGGAATGATTGTTAGCCCCCAGGGCTTTATGCTCTACTGTGTTACTAAATTGAGCTCAGTGTTGGCTTATAGATGAGCAACAGTTGAGTTGGCCCAGCCAAACCATGCGGTTATGTTGGTTATGATGATAAATATCACTTGTGTGGTACCTCCAACGTAATTACCTTCAAATTCAATCAATCTTGTATGGTCATCTTCAATATTCGGTTATGTACTTATGTCCTTATGAATCGTACGAGCAGTAACTTGTATCGTAACTCGTAACTTGTTAAATTTGTAAAGTGAAAATATTGTGGGACGACCTTTAGAATGCACGTAAGTAGGTCACAATATAAATTGACCTTTATAAATGTACAGGCAACGTTATAACCTTTATGTCTGCTTACATAAAAAAATCGGTCAGATTGAGGTGACACGATTAATTCAACTCTCACTCATGGAACTTTAAAAATACGTCGTAAATGATACGATGTGATGACAAATTCGATCAATCCCATCGCCTGAAAATCGAGTCAACATCCGCTTCTAGACATAAACTTCGTAACCTACTTCGTCCAACAGTCCTACCGACCCGATGATGAGTCCTAAACCGCCTTCAGGAATATTTCGTGAATCATGAGCTGCTCCGGGCGTGATCGTATTGCGGCTCTACGAAATTTTCACGCTTCATAAGTTCGTCACTTTCACTGGAGACAAACAGTCGTCTAAGTAGTTATTGTCCAAGTTCATTAACTGGTAGAGTCGCGGGAGAGAAAGTACAGCGGCATCTCAGAATATTCTCTTAGGTAACTCTATTGGCAGTAAAGTTCTAACTTCCGCAATGTGTCGAGTCACAATGTCGATCTAAAATTTTACGACCTTTATACGATTATTCAAACATTTCTTTTTCTTTTGCAAGCATTGGGACGGTTCGCTAGCTTGACATCACAACTCAACAGGAAAAGTATCGATATGACCTACTTATTATGAAAATATTACACTTAAATCACCACATCATTGTTGTGTAAGCATGCAATGGAGTGATGAACCACAGATTTCAGTATATAAAAAAAAAAAAAAAAAAAAAAAAACAGTAGTTTTGCTCCTTTGCCCTAGTTTTCAATTAGTTCCAGTTAGTTCATTTCGTTTTCGACGTTTTCAACTATTTGAACACAATAAATTTGGTACTTGAATTTTTTAAATCGAAAAACAGAACATAACTTGGAGTAGGACAGTATGATGCCTACCACTGTACTTATCAGCGTTAGAAGTGGCTTGCTCGCACAAACGTAAACTTCATCTAACGAGCTTAATTTCATCAATTTCATGTAATTACGATGGAGTTTTTGGTGACCGTGCTGATTGAATCCCGGTAACCACTGCGCATATTCAAAAAGGAATTATTTGAAAATGCTGATTCTTCATGCATACCTACTTAATAGAATTTATTATAAATCGTGTTTTTTCGTGAATAAAATTTTTTATGATTATGTCATCCTTTGCCCCATGAGACTAATTTCGTGCCTAAACGACCTACGTATGTCGTTGAAACTTGAAATTGAGTTCTTTTGGTGCATTTAGAATAAAATTACAAGGTAAGGAGGTGCACAGTAGCTAAATATTTAGCTAAGTAGCTCAGAAGCTAATTCCGCTCCAAATCGATCTATATTGCTGAAACTTGAGATGAAGCTCCATCCAGAATCAAATTACAAAGTATAACAGAGCATAAGCCTGCTGATGTAGCTTTGGGACTAACTTGGCTCCTAGTCACATATATGTTGCTGAAATTTGAAATTGAGGTCTTTTGGTATATTTAGAATACAATTACATGACACGGAGATACACAGATCAGGTTGAGGTATCTCTAGGGCTAGTTTTGCTGTACTAATCGTCTTGTTGCTGAAAATCGAAACGGAGCTCCTTTGCAGCATGTTTAATACATTTACGGAGTACGGAGGATAGTATAATTAGTGAACATAGCTTTGGGGCTGATTTCGTCCCGAATCGACCAATGTTGCTGATATTTGAAATTGATCGCCTAGGAAGATCTTGAATATAATTAAAAATTATAGTAGAGCGCATATCAACTTTGATATCTCTGAAGCTAATTCCGCTGCTAATCGACGTGTGTTGAAGAAAATTGAAATGGAGCTCCTTTGGGACATCTACAGTACAACTTACTATGATGTATGGAGGAGCCACTGATCAGATAAAAGACCTGTAGAATGGAGCGCCGAAGATACGTTGTAAATTCTTTCTATTAAATCAAATCAAACATCTCACATTTTTTGTGCATTATTATAAAATTTGGATAGCTCTCGTGCATAGATCACTAGTCTGTAACTACCTCACGTCAGTAACTCCACTTCTGTACCTCACTTGTCTGTGACCCCACGAATCTGGTACTGGTCCTGGGGTTTTTTGAGAGTGCTGAATCCGAATCCGAAGCCCGTTCTTCATGCACACGTCTACATTTTGAGGTGGGGCATATACCATGCATTATGAGTGTAAAATGCCTCCCTAACGTTCTATTGCTCAACAACAACAAAAACAAAACAAAAAAACACCAAAAAACGTGGTTTTTCACCGATTTTTGACGATATTTCTACAGGGTTTTGATAGTTTTTGTTCAAGTTACACCACTTGGCGATCTGAAAAAAATTATGTTAGTACTTGGCCCATTTTTGTGACGAATGAGACCTACAGCAGCTCTAAAGACGTGATAATTCGTCAAAAAATTACAAAAAAACGTGTTTTTTGTCAATTTTTTACAACTCATTTTTCATGGTAAATTCTCACTAACAAAAAACAAGTTTTTCGGTAGTTTTTTGCCGAATTATATCACCTCCAGGGGGGCTGCTTCTCTCATTCAACGCAGAAATAGTCCAAATAATAGCACCATTTTTTCAGGTTGCCATGTGTTGTAATTTGTAAACAATTTCAAAAAACTGTCGAAAAATCGTTAAAAATTGGACAAAAATCACATTTTTTTGCAGTTTTTTAGGCTAAAGGGACGTTGATGTGGCATTTCAAACCAATCTCATAAGATATAGATGTGTTCAGAGTTAAATTCCCTAACAGAATAGCACCTTTTAACTGAACATGAATCATCCTGGAACATGAATGATTTTGCTCGTGATAGAAGGCGAAACATTTTTTGTCCTCCAATATCTAAATTGCCACTTGCTTTTTGCGCTCTATAGCTTCCTGATCAATTTAGGTTCCGTCTGTATTTTTGTGGAGATTCCTTGTCATGCCCAAAACTGTACCAAGTACGAACTAAATCACTCGCGACGAAGTTGTGGAAACCCATTTCAAAACGGAAGTTAGTGAAAAAACGTTGTCTATTTCCACGAAAAATAAAGAGTTACAATGTTAAATCGATTTCGACGGTTAGGCCATCATCAGTAACAAACAATAACTGTTATTGGTTGTTACTGATGATGGCCTAACCGTCGAAATCGATTTAACATTGTAACTCTTTATTTTTCGTGGAAATAAACAACGTTTTAGCGAATTTTTGAAGAAAATTAAGCTATTGCTCTCGCCTCAAAATTTGTAGAATGTGAATTTTTGAAAAACTTTTATGCAGAAATCCGTTTCAGACTATTCTGAATAATATTCTGAAGTTTAACGCATTTTTTTATGTATGTATATATGTATGTATATATGTATGTATGTATATATTTATGTATGTATGTATGTGTCATTCCAGACGATAACTGTCCGTAGAATTGAGCTAGAAACTTCAGACAAATTTTAAAATGTTAAGGACACAAAACGAAAGTTCAAGTTCGTTGGCCAGCATGATCGGATTACATCTTCGGGTTGAAATTTTCAAACATGTAGTCAAAAATTTCAAAATAGCCTGTTTTTTTCGATTTGTTGTGCGAAATAATTTTTTCAACATACTAACATGTGGTGAATTCGGAATAAGCGTCAAATTTCCTATAAGAATATGTATCAAGTTTTCAAAAATTTCAAAGTTGAAAAATCAGTCAAAAATCGAAATAATGCCGTTCGCTAGTTGTAAAACTGGGTGATATTAGCATGAAACTCAAATTCAGATTGAACTACTCTTATGGAAGTATCCTTGTATAAGCAATTTTAACCAACTTTATGTCAAGATTTGATGATGTTATGATAGGATACTGTTAAGATTTCAACTGCCTTCAATACTGACCACATTGGACATCGAAATCTATGAATATTTACCTACATTTGTCTTTAAATCTACAAGATTAGTTTAATTATAATAAAGTATGAGTACCTCCTAATTATTTTTAATAATTTGATTCCATGTTTGTCTATCAAAATCATAAACTAAAATTTCTCTACACGATCAATAGCGACTGAAATGTCGAAGATTTCTTCAAAAATTCGCTCATGGGGTCATGCTGCATGACTGGACTTTTTTCATTAACTTCCGTTCTGTACCAAGTTCTAGTCCGATTCTGATGAAATTTTCAGGGATCGTGCCGGTTAACTCCTTGACGGTCCCCTGTAATTTCCAATGCCTTCAAAACTGCAGTAGATTGTGCGCATGTGTAAACGTGAATTACTCATAATGTCGATTTCTCATCACCTCTTGGCCCGATTTTGTACAAACTCGGTAGGTAATTGGGAATACTGTCTCAAAAAATCCCTATAAATTATATCGCGATTGGTAGAGTAATAACCACTGCGCATACGCGAAACTAATATCGACGGACACAAGCAAAACTCCAAGACTAATGGATCGATTTTTATGAAATTTTTGGAATTGTGCGTTTTAGCTCCTAGACGTTACCGTTGAATTAATAGTTGTCTGTTGGCATGCGCAAACATTAATTTCTTATAACGTCGACTCATCAATCATTTCGACTTGTATTTTGACTCGTACTGCCAACCCAACTTGGCAAACTTTTTTGGTTCAATTTTCATATTCAACCTACATATTCCTGTATCATATATACATAAAATGTGATTCCAATAAAACCTGTAAATAACATTTTGGGGTGTGATGGATATGGGATGTTCCTCTTCTCGTTTCTTGTGACTGCCACCTCTTAGGTTGTTACTGGAGCAATTCAGCTTTCAGGATATTCTCCGGCGGTTGAGCTGATCGCCTTCCCCCATTGATGGGGTAACTACCCCATTGAATTAGCTCCTCATCATATGTTAGCAGAGCTTAGTTTTGACTTTTGACACCCCCCCCCCCCCCCCCCCCCCCCGACGCACCCATCCACTCTTATAGTGACTGTCCTGATACTCCATTCCCTTCCCGCATGGCCCCATAGGCATAATGAGCAATAAATATTTAATTTATACCACATAACGATGTACCATTTACCTCTGCCTGCCTTACCTATTTTCGATTTTCATCTTCCACCCCTCCCCCCCCCTTCCTCCCCCACACTGCTTTTTGAAAGCTCAAGGAATGTGATAGATATTTGTGGTTCCCACTTTTCTTCTCTTGTACAACTGCTGTCCAGCCAAGTTGTTCTTTGGGTGCAGCATGCTAAACCCCTCAGCTCATTGAAGGGTATTAGATATCCATCACCTTCTTGTCATGGGGGATACATGTTTGGCAAGCATGCAAGTTTTTGAACTTCGAAACAAGTATGAGGTTTGTAGGGCTGCTTGCTCTACAGTCGGGAAGATTAGAGATGAAATAAAGTAAAAATCAGATTTTTCGACGCTTTGGTTGTATCTTATTTATTCCTTCTCAGATAAGCGATTAAGTAATGAGAAGTTCGATATGTACAACTTATGAATGAATGAAACAGTGGAAATATGCACACGATATTAGAAAAGTCTTTTGAGGAAGATGTGAGACTACAACCGAGTATCGGTAGATCACATAGCACGAATACACTTGAGCACAGGAAATATTACGGCACTGATGTCATAAGATGATTCGTTTAGAACGAGTGGATCGTGTACAAATAGTTATGAATTGGATCAAAAAAAGCAAGCGTTAACGAATTGGACGAACTGAATACCATGGAACACGAATATCTTGGTAGAGGGGGGGGAGGGGATAGGGTTTTGAACTCTTCTGAACAACGAAATGCGCAGAAAATGGGGGTAGGATATGTCAAACAAGTACGAGGAGAAATATGAGGAAAACCCAAGGGCGCAACGCAGTTGTTACACAATGTGCTGAGGTCAGGAAAGATGAGAGAAAAGGGTAGCACGTCATCCCTACCGAAGGATGAAAGGGATAAGAAGTGTGACCGGGGAGAGGAATCAGTACAACGGTACTGTAAGGCTGTAGAAGTGGAGAAGGGATGTGGCGCTTAACGACCTTCAGGTGGTTGAGCCGAGCAGCAAACTAACAATTTCGCATATTTATTTGGAAGTCCTTTTATTTATTTATTCATTTTTTCACGTTGAGAGGTTGCAGCCAAACAAGTTTCTTACCAAGTAACTAGAAATGAAAATAAAATTTTGTAAAATTTGATGGTTACTTATTGTATATTAGAAGATGATTGTAAATTACCATTGAACAAAGTTAAAAGATACGAACAACTGATGTTTATATTCAGACGCTAATTGAGAAAAATGGTTTTCATGGTACCGAAATTACCCAGTTGACTATATGGATTACGGCAAGAAATCTGTATTGACATTGGTAAAACTTCTGCTCAACCTGAAACCGATGTCCACTATTGGATAAGTTGATATTGTCGAGTTCCCCACTCAATAAATACTATGTATACAAGAATATATATTTCTATAATCTTTCAAATGACATGAGGAGAGTAATATAAGGTAGAATTTAAAAGGATTTATGACTTATAATAGGTAGTTATTATACCGAAAAACCGTCACCTTCCTTTGTGCTCCACGGCGATTTGTTGAGCACGACATGACTAAAGTCATGTGGCAGGATGGCTTTTTTTTTCACCCATATAGCCACATCATAATTATTATCAAATCATAGTACCTCACATTTTACGTCATTATCTACATTATTTACAAATTTAGTACACCATTATTTTAAAATTTCAGATTATAGTCTTATCATATTTTGATGTTAACTTAATCGAAAACCATTCAGAATAATAAATTTAAAACTGCATTCCAGCGTCCTGATCATTTGTAATATTGCATTTTACCGTCTATTTGTTGCATTTTCAAACATAACTCAGAATTTTTTTTTCTTCTAATGTTTTCATTCATGAAGAATGCGGGCAGATCATAAATTTGTGCTCCACATCTTCCTATTCTCCGAGACACTGGTTGCAGTGTGACGTGTCCTTGACAGCTACTATATGCAGAGACGGCTATCATTTCGTGTACGGTTTTCTTCCGAATAAAGTGGACAGGAACCCCTGCAGTGAAATGGTGAACCCTTCAATCATGAAGTTTCGGAGAGGGAGGGTTGGATGCGATAGTGTTGATAGCCCATATCCACGGAAACCTGTCATATTCCCTGCCATTACTTCAGCATCGCATGATTTGTATATTGGTAAAGGAACCAAATGTCGCCGTCGATTGTGGTCAAAATACTTCCATATTTGGCTGAACAATAGCAATGTCATTTCCTCTTACTGTTGCGCGTCCTGGTAACCATTGGAATATTATTCTACCTGGATAAGCTTGGCCGGTTTGTGCAATCTAGTAGGTCATGTAGTTGTTTTTTTCCTCCCTGCGTAGATTTTCGAGAGCCAGGAATGCGGCTTTGGAGTCGGTCAGCACTAGTATCATTCTTTGTATTTCGTCCATTAATCCTACGTTCATCCAAAACATGATGGCGAATAATTCCACACTGCAGATTTGGAAGGAGGAAGGGACTTTCTTTGAAAATGTTTCCCGCATTTTTGGGTCGAAGATTCCAATGCCAACGCCAGATGCGTCGTACATCATTTCCGATGGAAATTAAAGCATTTAGCTTGAAACAGACGGACAGAGAGACAGACACACACTCAAAAACATTTTAAAACAAAAGAGAGGGAGAGAGAGAGAAATCAGGCCGAGACAGCATGGAAACTTACTTTGCTCTTAAGGGTACCTACCTTTGTGTAAAACTCTGCAGCGTTTTCGCATTAAATTCATTTGTTCTACTTTTCATTTTATATATTTATTCATTTGTGTACAGATATTAAATTGTTACGTTCTAAAACCGTTTAATTTTTGACGGAAAAAACTGTAGGTGATTATAAAAAACCTTCATATCCAAAGTTAATGTTAATAATCATTCATCCTAGCAGTCTGGTCTGATTGAGTCGATCAGCGGGGTTCTCATCCGTTCACTGAATTCAATAGAGCGCGAATATCGGAAGCCCCCATAATTAATTATGTAGGTACGTAGAAAGCTACTTAGGACTGGTAAATCTGAGAGTGAAACCGAACCCACCTAGCGTTAAGGGTTAATCACAAAACTAACACGATTATCTAATTCTTGTCCTGTTTTATGTGGGTTTGTGTTCTATCCACGTAGAAGAATTTCTTTGTAATAAAATAGCTCAAATTTTGATACAGTTTAATTATAAAACGATAGGTAACTTAAGAAAGTTCGCTCACACGATCATGCTGCATGACTTGAGCTTTTATTATTATTATTTTTTCATGCTTGAGTTGTCCCACATCTATTATTCAACCTACTATTCCAGTCTTGAAACAAGGATGGGTGTGACACTGATTCGATGAATCTGTAATTAGTTTTCCCAAACACAAAGATACAGTTTTGCATTACGATCCCCCTATCTTCTCCTTCCCGATCCGGAATTCCAAGCTAAGCCAAACTGTTAGGAAGATTCAGCAAAGATGGGTCATTTTCATCCCACAACGTTTTCGCGAGGGACCTAAAAAGAACAATGGACCGATCGCGAAACAATGGATCCGACCTGATTTTATCGAGTGGATCCGCGGAGCGCTCTGACTCATGACTTTCTTCTACGTATGACTGAAGTTCCCTTTCCGGACGAATCACTCTCACTCGACGAGATTTCCGGAGGTGTAACTTGATATCTCGTTAACATGTTCTTGTATTTCATTCTCTCTATCATGATTCAAAACACATTATAAACATCAAAATTACAATGAAGAATGATAATCAAACCCTAACTTAAAAAAATCATAATTATGATTTAACCAGTCTGGTGCCAAAGCCCTTCTTTGGCAACGCCCAGTACCGTGTAGGATCACTGAGTATTCCTACACGATCTGTAGCGAATTTTCGTAGAAAATGAAATCAATGGCTCGGAAAATTCTAAGATGACTTTTTGGAAAAAAAATCCGTTTTGAAGCAACGAAACGATTCAAAATTATGATTTAACCAGTCTGGTGCCAAAGCCCTTCTTTGGCAACGCCCAGTACCGTGTAGGATCACTGAGTATTCCTACACGATCTGTAGCGAATTTTCGTAGAAAATGGAGCTATTGCAATGGCTCGGAAAATTCTAAGATGAAAATTTTTGGAAAAGTTCGTCATTGAAATCCGTTTTGAAGCATCACGAAACGATTCCTGAAGTTTGCCCTTTTTCATATATATATATATATATATATATATATATATATATATATATATATATATATATGTGTGTGTGTGTGTGTGTGTGTGTGTGTGTGTGTGTGTGTGTGTGTGTGTTTGTGTGTGTGTGTGTGTGTGGTGTGTGTGTGTGTGTGTGTGTGTGTGTGTGTGTGTGTGTGTGTGTGTGTGTGTGTGTGTGTGTGTGTGTGTGTGTGTGTGTGTGTTCCTTTCACTTCATTCTTCCTCCTCATCCTGCAACTTCCCTTATCCCTAGAGCCGGCGTTGGTGCGTGCTAGGTACTACGTGCTATGTGATCGGGTTTTTGTTGAGTTGAATGATCAACGATTCCAAACGACCCGTTTCAGATGGAAGTCATTTCATAACGATGGCCACTCGAACCGGCTATCTTTTGTTCGATTGTTTGCCCATTCGAATGTCGTTTGTTTGACCATATGATAAGATTTGTTAATCGTATCAAAGCAACTATTGAAGTACCCCAAATCGATGAATCTTATCTCACTTTCGTGCGAGAACTTATAGCGTGAGCTAGACCTTTCGTAGTACAGTTTGTCATCCTTTCAATGCAGCAGCCCCGTAGCACCGAAGCTACCGTCTGTTACGATGGAGATGGAGGCGAACGAGGACAGTCAATCATCTCAGCCCCGGTTGAACGTCAACGAGGGATTAAACGTCGACGGAGAAGGTCTGTTAAATGTAGGACTTACTCAGTGTATAAGCGACGACGACTCGGCGGACGAGCAACCTCAAGCTGGGGGCAGCGGAGTATTTACCCCGCGACCGAAGATATACGTGGCACCAGAAGAAAAGCGGATTTTGAAGAAACAAGTGAATTTGATTCCGACGAAGAAGCCCCTCAAAAGAAAACCCGTACCAGCGACTCAAAGCAAATTGTTAGTGAACAAGGACAAACGGGTACGGATACAGAAAGCGGAGACTACGACATTGAGGTATCGGATGGAGCCAGCCGAACAAACGAAGATGACGACACCATCCCAGAAATCGTTAATGAGAGCAGAACAGCTTACGGCGAACCTGATGACACAAATTCGTCGTATGGAGAAAATTTTGGATGCCATACGTATCAAGGATTGGCTGAATTTCACCGATCACCTCGAAACGATGGACAGGGAGGACCTTCTGGACGAAATAACGACGAACGACAGACCGAAAACTCTTTGCTTGAAGAATATTGTAACTTTATGGAACAGAACGTAGGAGCGACCGATGGACACGGACAAGGACTCGATTTTACACGAAAAGTTAAACAGATCGACCCTATTGGACTGTTTAATCGCGGATGCGGAAAGGAAGAGTCTACGGTGGTGTCAGACGTTCTCTATCCCAGAGAGGAACCCGGACAAGTTGCTGAGTTCATTCGCCAACTTCTCCAGGCCTACAGAGATACACGAACGTGCACCCGAAATGATAGAGAATATTTGGGACTACTCGTCGGCCTCCACATCAGTGGATCCTACACACATTTCCACCTCCTCCATTTATGCACGGCACGGGAACGCGGATGTCGGGATTGGGTTGCCAAGTTCATCAAGCAAACTAAACAATCTGAACTCAGCCGCGGACATTTTCGCAAATATTTTTGGCGCCGCGAGGAAAAATATGTGCTGGCCCTCGCAGAGTACTTATGTAAAGATGACCCCCGACGAAGGAGTTTCTTATTGTCTACCGGGGGACTCCAAAGCACGTTTCGTGGATATCAAGCTCTACAATCTAAACGAAGTGGAGGATTTCGAATCCATGAATCTGTGGAGGTCAGCCAACTTCCGGAGCGAGCTCTCGTACGAACCAGGAAGCCGCCTAGATCGAGCACTTCAGCTGCAGCACGCCGAAGCAACCACGCAGTCCTCAGAAAAATCAAGGAGAAGCTATTGAACATCGGGGCGGAGCCGATCGAGCAAGGTATGATTACTGTGTACTGGCTTGAGGACGATTTGTTCGGTAATCTCGACCCAAATTCCATTTTAGTCAAAAATGCTCTTAAATTGATTCAAACAAAGTTTTACGGGTTTAAAATAATTGATTACATCAATATGTACAATTCGGGAAAATGCAATCCAATATTTGGGGCTATTAATAGGGATGAATATTCTGATAGGTACTATCCATGTATTACATCTGCCAAAATTATATTACGAACCTTGCTTTTTCAATGTAATAATGATTATTATGAGTTAGAAGATTTTATGAATTTTCTTATGGATTGGTTTAATAGGGAAACTAAGAAGAAAAAAATACATTAATAATAATTGGAGAACCATCAGCGGGAAAGAATTATATATTTGATTCTTTGAAATCATGGGTTCAATCGTGTGGGGTGGTTACTGATGTTTCTAGATCTTCTAAATTCTCATTAGCCGACGCGGTTAACAAGCGTCTAGCATTTTGTAACGAGCCCGTACTAGACACGCATTACGATAAGAAAATCTTAGATTTTTTAGGGGGAACAGAAACAAAAGTAGACGTAAAATACCAACCGCCAAGCGTTCTCAAGCGAGTGCCAGTACTCATAACTGCGAACTACGATAGTCTACCTAAAACCAGACGATTCGAACTACGATGTCATAGACCACGACGTTGGAGATACTATCCGTTCCTGGAGACGCTGGACAAACTCATCGACCCACTTGCCTGGAACTATGTTTTTAATTTGGCCATTGGGCGGCCAATAAACTTTCCCGACATGTGTTTACGACAGTATTTCTTGAAGTTTAAAAATTACAAAGTTTAATATGTATTGGTATTTATTAGGTTAATAAAAACAGACTTTCGAAGGTTTATACTGAGTAATTTATTTCCATTGTATCCACATAACGCTAAGAGTATTCATTACAATATATTAACCAAAAATGTTTGAACAGCATAAAGTAGTGTTCAACATTATCAAAAAACATATCATTTCGATGTTTTCTATACAGTTCCCATAACTTAACTTTGGCCTCACCTCTGTATTTAGGCTTTACACGATTACTTAAAGATTTCACAATTGGTCATCTAATTAATGGTGTTTTAGTATAATTGGCATCACCAGGTTTTTGAGTTTTAGGTTTAGCCATTTCATGCACAGCAGGATCCTGCTCTAATTATTTCTCTTCGTTTATAAAATCCGGATAATCAACCGCTGCCAAAGGTTCAAATATAGCGTCCAATCCAGAAAATGATGCTTCCTGCCTACGTGATTCCTATGGTTTCGCCGTAGTAGTTGTAGTCTCAAAAGGTATAGGTGTCATCGGTGGAGCGAAGGTGGGCCCAGTAGATCTGTATGTACCTATCTCTTTTTACGCATTTCATCATGGTCGTACATATGCGTTTTCGAAGGAGTGAATGACATACTAGGGTTGCCGGCAGGATTCACCTATCACCAGCGTGTACTGTAACATCAGATGGGAAAATACCTTTATGTCCATATACATACTCTGTAGGTTGTAATGCAGACCGTAGTAAGGCAGACTGCAATGATATCATAGTCGTTTGGTTTGGATGGCTAAACGTTGTCTGTGGCTGAATGTGACAGAGTTCACGTCAGAATCCCAGAGAAAGCGCTGCCGTCGCTCCGTTGGAAAACAACGGGCGTCGCACGCCACTTCTCGTGTTCTTGAGAGGCTGAGTTTGGCGTTGGATGGGTGATCCAGGTCCTGGAAATCCAATCTTCTCCTGGAACATTGCATATTACGTTCCGGGAGTGGTACCTCCTACGGTACTGTCGCACTCTCCTCGGTAGAGCGAGCGTGGTTAGGATTATGGACGGCTAACGCCTAGTAATCCAATCCACTATTTTTGGGGCGTTAATGTTTCAGAAGAAACATGGCCCGGGGTTATAGAAGGAATACCCATTATCACCCTTTGGTATATAAATAATTTCATTGGTCTTTGACTTATAATTTCTCTTTTATTCCCCTTTTTATATTTTCAATTTCATACCTATGGTATACCTGGCCTTTGCCATTTTTACTTATTATTCTTTATACCCGGGCATGGTTGTCAATTATTCAAGGGCATTGTTTCCAATTATTCAAGGGCATTGTTCCAATTATTCAAGGGCATTTTTCCCAATTATTCATGGGCATTGTTCCCAATTTCCAGGGCTTAGTTCCCAATTTAAGGCCCCTATGTGGGCATATTAATCTATATCTTTTTTATTGTCCTTAAGGTATAAGTCTCCATAGTTGAGCCACCGTTCATTCCCGATTGTTCCAATCTTCGACTAGGGGTTAATTACCTAATGAATACTTCATATGAAGATTCATTGACAATCCATCCTGTTTTGACAATTGACAATCCAATTTCTCTTTTCCCATCCTCAATCGCCAATGCTGCTATTTATTAATGAGCATCAGTTCTCAGTCAGTAAACTATTCCACCTGGTTAACATACTTGCTCTTCAATCAAGTATGTCTTTAACCTTCCAGAGACAACGTGAAACTTGAGGACATAGGTATGAGACAACGTGGGGTCATTTTGACCCAACATCACGATAAAGTGCAAGGAGTCATTTAAAACATTCTGGGAAACAATCTGGTTCTATATTTGTCATAAAACAAATAATTTTAATCAACATCAACGAATTACTATTCAAAATCACATACGAGTTCAAAGTAATGGACTCCCCAGTCACAAGAAAAACGAAATGTAACTCCCAAAAATAATTATCGCGCATCTATTTCAAAAAAAGAAAAAAAAGAAGATGAAAAATGACTACCTAATGCACAAATTACTAGCAGGTACTTGGTCAAAATCATGAACAAGTTCAAAGTAATGGACTCTCCAATCACAAAAAAAAAAAAAAAAAAAAAAAACGAAATGTACCTAACTCCCAAAAAGAAGTATCGCGGAGATATTTCGAAAAACAAGACCACCTAATGCACAAATTACTAGAGGTCAAAATCACAAACAAGTTCAAAATAATGAACTCAGACGAAATCACAAACAAGTTCAAAATAATGAACTCAGACAAAATCACAAACAAGTTCAAAATAATGTGATACCCAATCACAAGAAAAACGAAAAGTAACTCCCAAAAATAAATATCACGCAGATATTTCAAAAAAATAAAATAAATAAAAATAAATGAATTAACAAATAAAAAACAGGACTACTTGATGCAAAAATTAGTAGTAGTCAAAATCATGGACAAGTTCAGGGTCTAACACCACCACATCTAACTCTAATCGCATCGCAGTTCATCATCTTCGTCCACTGGTTCAGAACTAACGCATACCCTTCTCACTTTTTCGTGTTGCCCAATGTTGTGTTGTTCAAATAATTGATTTGAAGAAGAAACTGAAAGAACAAAAATGAGACAATGCTGAGTCATATTGATTCCAACAGCATGAAAAAATGCTCTCAAATCAGAAAAAAGATGAAGAAAAACAGAAAATATTATACTAACAAATCAGACAACGTTGGGTCATGTTGACCCAGACCACATTTTCTCTTACTATTTTCATAATGACAAGGTCACTCACCTCTGAAAACGGTTCCCACCTCGTTGACATCCACAGGGATATTGGTTTGATAGCTACTGAAGGCCCCACTGCTCCCTTACAATGCATGAGCATTTTCCCTCTCCTTGGGTCATTTTGACCCGCACTTTGTCTCCGAAAGGTTAATTGGAGGAATGTGACAGAGTTCCCGTCAGAATCCCAGAGAAAGCGCTGCAGTCACTCTGTTGGAAATCAACGGGCGTCGCACGCCACTTCTCCTGTTCATGAGAGGCTGAGTTTGGCTTTGGATCCAGGTCCTGGAAATCCAATCTACCCCAAACATAGCTCAATAATGCTATTAGTAGGAGTGGTATCTCTCTGATGGGATACTGTCATCCTCCTCTACCACTTTGTCGAGGATTTAGGACCAGATTGCACCTCTGGGGGGCTACCTACATCCTTGGTATGTGTGAGTGTAAACCCAGATTCAATTTCAATTTCAGTAGTTAACTCCCAGTAGGCAAATAGAGATTGCCACGCCGTTTCATCTTTTTCATTATTGGAAAAAGCGTGAATAGGCATAACAGCTACATGAAAACTTGGTGGCTGTAATGTACCCGATGGTTCGGTCATGCCGTGTGAAAGAACCCCGGCCATTTCTATAGTAGAAAAATATTCTACGCCGACGTCGGGCCTTGATAACTTTAGCCCCGTATCTTCGGTGATCGACGATGTGTTTTGGGCTCTCGAATATTTCCGAAACAAGTGGGAACATTATAATTGGCCATTGGTTGTGTTTCATCTTGCCTATGCCCCCATAATTTATATGCCCATTGGCACCTTGAAACGTTCTAACACATGACCCCGGTATCATGGCATTCTTTTCACTGGCAGTGTCTACCATTACATTCCCCATAAATTTATTGTTCAATCCTAGACCATAATTATAGAATAATTTTGTTTTATGAGTTGGCATTGGTGTACGCCAATTGTGCGGACCCGGTTAGAAACGGTGTTCGAACCCTAATGGGGTTACTTTGCATCGTACGACTTTGTCACTACAATTGAATGGTAGTGAAGCAAATTCGGCCGGAGTCAGGTAAGTGCAGGTATCTAGGGTAAACCTAGGCGTCCACCACTTTTGACATGAATATATCTTTGCTCTGGGGGGTCAACCAAAAATTTCCGTGATGCCAAATTTGTGTCACAATTTCAGTGTTTTTCACGTACAACCCAGCCGTTCTAAACTAAGTTGATTGGACTATGAACAATTTTAATCAGCCGGTTACAATATTCTTAACGTAAAGCAATAGCATAATTTACTCCACTCCATTGGAAACATTTTCATCCTCTTGACAACAGTCGACCGTTAACAACAACTCATTGTAGTGGCTTCTCTCCACAGTTATTTGCAACATTTCTATAAGTAAACCACCATTGAGGGGGCTTCTGTGTAAAAAATAGATAAAATAAAAAAGTGTGTGTGTGTGTTATTATAGACGACAACTCTACATTGGATTGAGATAAAAATCCCGTTCTTTTGCCAAAAAAATAAGCTTTCCAAATGAAAGGATGAGTTTGTTGGTCAGCACTGTTTGAGCACAATAAATTGGTAAAGTTTAAATAATGTCCTGAAAAAATCACTAAAAATGGTCGAAAATCGTTGAATTCATCATTTTTTAGCATAGTTTCAGTCAAAACAAAATTATCAACGAATAACTAGGACATCAAAACATGTTTGTACAAATTGTGCTGATATAGCTTCATTTTCTACAAAAACTCACTAAAACGTACTTAAGTTTCATTACTTAATATTTGCCGAAAATCTCAAAAACTTAAAAAAAAAAATTAAAAATCCAAATTTTTCTTCTTAATTGGCAAATTTGATTCATGGTAGGAGTTTTTTGGCCATAAACTTTTTTTAAACAAATTCTTTCGTGTTAAGTTACTCAAATTTCAATACAATTGAACATATTATATACCTAATACGAAAGGTGGTAATTTTAGAAAATTCGCTCATAAG
The DNA here is from genome assembly GCA_030762985.1 of Adelphocoris suturalis. Classification (NCBI taxonomy): domain Eukaryota; kingdom Metazoa; phylum Arthropoda; class Insecta; order Hemiptera; family Miridae; genus Adelphocoris; species Adelphocoris suturalis. Next base: position 25,954,850 of record CM061040.1, on the reverse strand, counting down.
ACATGATTGGAACTTTTGTTGGTATTTTATGAATACTAAAGAAATAACCTCACAATCTTCTATAACCAACGCTATTTTTTTCATACGATCAAAAATTTTGGGGAATATCGCATGACATGAGCAAATTTATGTAATTTTCTCCCAAAAATATCCTATGTTAACATGTATCGAAATTTAAGCACTTGTTTATACGAACAAACTTTTAGTAATTGGATTATACTAAAAAAATATTGATATTATGATATAAAAAGCAATCTTTGGATTTTTCACAATCTTTTGCAGTTTTTAGAAACTCGTTAGCACATTTTAACGACATTTACTGTTTCAGCACAATTTTGTGCAACAATATATTAAAGCTCTAATTTGAAGTGGGTTGATTTTTTCGAGTAAAAGAGCGCTTAAAAATCGAAATTTAATTATTGTTTGCAGTTTTTTATTTCAATTTAACAGATTTCTACAAGTAATTTTATTTACAACCCATAGGCGGGGGGGGGGGGGGGGGCACCCTTCAGGTCCTACAGGGTTGGTGTCCCTGCGGCCCCGAGCAAGCGTTGGTTCACCCTAGGTGATAGGCCTAGATGCTGATCCAACGTGCCCTCCATGTTCGTTCCTCCGATTCTTCAGATATCGGGTGAACAAGCATGTTGGGTTTGAAATCCTTCCCTCCCTCTCATTTCCTGTCTCCTGTTCTCCATTCAACTCTCCCAACATTGCCCTAACACATAACACACGACACAACACAAAGACACTCACACTACACACAAGGGCGAGGCTTGTGCTACAACCCCTGGTGACCCCCGGAATGTGGAGGACGGAGCAGCAGGTTCAGTACTCCTGCCGGTGGTGGTAGCTGTGGTCCCGACGGCACCTCGCTAGCGGTCCGTGGGCTGACCCAAGTAACGTCCATAAAAATCCCCCATGTGCTGTTGTAACGGTTGGTGGCCGGGTCGGTATGTTGCACGACATGTGGGGGCCCCCCTTTTGACCCACAATGGACCAGCCAATGGGCTATAATCAATAGGCTGGTGGGGGTAGCATTGGCTTTGGCGTCGGTAAGAACACCACTGTACACTACACAAATACAATACACACATACACATAAACACAACCACACTTCCTCAAAAAACTAATGGTAATGTCTAACATAAATATTGCGGATACTAAAAGTGTCAACCATGAATCCCCCCAGGCTCCCACCCCAGCTATGGAGATTTCCACTCCACCTCTTTCAACCTCCCAATTCACCTCGGTGCATTCCTTAGTAGAGGCACCCAAAAATGGTGAGGCTACTCTCACCATGAATGCAGAGACTGTGGTCTCTGTTGTCAATATTGACAACACAGTCTCCCCATCTGTGAGGGCACTGAAGAATGGTGAAAACATCATCACCAAGGAGGCAGGGTCGTCAAGCCCTGTTGTTGCTACTTCCCATTTGGGAGGACCAAATATAATGTTCTTACAAAACCAGGAACAAGTGTTGCAGATTGTTCAGTCCCCAACCTAGAAGCCCCCTCTGAACAATCAAATGTTGTAGCAAAGCCTTTGGGCACACTGAAAAAGCAGCCCAGTGAAAACCATAAGACAATCCCGAAGGTGACAGCTAATGTTTTTGACCTATTCAAGAGGTCTGCATATCCCCGTTTTATACGGTAGAGATGAAGGGGGGGGGGTGGTTTTAAAACCTCCAGCCTTCTGAAAATTGGAAACACGTTGGTGCACCAGATAGGCAAACCAACAGGAATGAAAATTATTTCCTACTGTAAGGTTTAAATGTCAAAGTGGCCTCAGAGGAACAGGGAATGAGACTGGTCAAATTAGTGAAGTTAGGAGATACTAAAGTTGCAGTCACTTTTAACCAAAAGCACAACACTTCACAGGGCATAAGCCAATAACTTAGATTGTACTCTGGCGAAGAGATTCTTGAGAGCCTTTGCAACGTGGTAGGCTCATCAAAGGGTTGTCTGACACATTATTGCTGACCTTTGCACTCCAAAGTTCACCTAAGACCGTTTCACCAGGTCCCCTGCTTTGTGACTTGCAGGTGAGGCCGTTCATTCCTCCACTGATGCGATGCTATAAATGCCTTAAATTTTTGTATACTAGCCGCCGATGTAAGGCTGAGCATGAGAAGTGTGACTGTAGACTGCCACGACACAATAAGGCTGAAACATGCGCAAAAACGTCAAAGTGTGCCAATTGCAATGGGCAGCATGGAGCACTCTCTTAGGAGTGCCCACTATTTAAAAAAGAAGTTGCCATCTAATCTATTATGGTGATAGAAAAAGTTCCCCACCCAGTGGCTCATAGGATCTGTAATGATTCCTAATCCAAAAAGGAATCATACGCCTCAAAGGAGAAACACTCCATTGAGGGGGTGCCGGCTGAAGCCCGGCTACACAATTCTTTGCCAGTTATGACAACTGGCTCACTCCCCTCTCCACCGATATCACCATTATCACCCCAGTCCCCTATTATTATCCATCTACTCAAATCTCTCTCCCCCCACCAACCCCTCTCTTGAAGGCATACTCATAACTCCCCTAATCTATAAAGGAGGATGGCCAAGTTACAAAGGACCCTTCTAAGGTCCTTTAACAGAAATCAAGGATGAGGCGACATAAATCTTTGACCTCCTCCTCTCTCAACTCCTCTGGCTTCAAAATGAAGCTCGACCATTTCAAAAGAGGAAAGATGGGCGATCGGGGTGACCACTCCCTCAGGCCCTAACTAAGAAAAAAAAGGGCATGTCAAGGTGCAACCCAGAAAGAAGTACTGAGTGCTACATTGAGCTCCCCATACAATCTCTGGATACTTATAATGACCACTGAGCCCAATAACACCAACTCTGAATGCTTCCTTTGATGGAATGCTAATGTTACATATATATGGACGACATGATGAGCTACAATCAATACTAAGATTATACTTGTCAATGGCAGTGGCACTACAAGAAATCCATCTAAAACCTCGTGATGGGTTTGATGTGTGTGGCTACTCCACCTTCAGAAAAGATGTGACGCCGCAGCCTGGTGGTAGGGCCCATGGTGGCGTCATAATTATGATATGAAATAATGTGCGAATGGAGGAGGTGCCACTCAACACAAACCTCCAGGCAGTAGCTGCCAGAGTTGCTGTCCCTACCCCCCTGATAATAATCTCCATGTACCTCCCTAATGGAATCTGGGATGAGGCCGCTTTTGTGGACCTCATTCTTCAGGTTCCTGGCTCTGTACTAGTACTTGGGGATTTCAACATCAATAACACTTTATGGGGCTGTGACACTACCTCAAGGCAGGGATCCACTGCTGAAGCCACATTCAGAAAGTAGGATCTCCTCCTCCTGAACGATGGCCGCCCAACATACTTATCGCCTACCTGTGGTACAATGTCGGCAATCTACCTTGACATATGCTCTCCCACTATGGGGGCTACATTGGCTTGGAATCTATTGCCAGACTTTTATCACTCAGACCACTTTTCTAACAATATTGATATGGAAAGCCGGTACTCACCATTCACGCCCCTGCCACGCTGGAAATTAGAGGATGCTGACTGGGCACTATAAAGGAGCTGATGGTGCATGTCAACCTGAGGGGAAACATTGAGGAAGATGTTACAAACTTCACCTCTGCCATCTTTGAAGCAGCATGAGCTGCCATCCCTAAAACAAACCCTACTTTAGGATGCAACCATGTCCTGTGGTGGAATAGGGATGCTCAAGAAGCCAACAGAGCAAAACGTCAGGAGCTAAACAGGTCCGCCGTAGAGGTTCGCCTGAAAATTATGCTATATTTAGGCAAGCCAGAACACCTGAGCACCGACCCAAGCGTCACGGTCAAATCAGCTCCTTTTGCTCATATGTCAATGAAATTAAGGATGGAATCCCTCCTAAAGATGTCTGGCAAAAGGTACGTGCAATGAAAGGCCTCCCACCACCAACTATTCCATCTATCACCACACTTCGGGGTGATTTTGCTCGGGAACCCAAGCATGTTGCTGATACATTGGCTACTCCTTATGCCCAAGTTTCCAGTGATCATGAATACCCGGATGTCTTTAGACGACACAAGGCTGAGGTTGAGATGGCACCTCCCTCAGCTCACTCCATCGTCCAACCCTTCAATTGGAGAGAGAAATGAAGAAGGCAAATAGGACTGCACCTGGGCAAGATACGATCCAGTATGAAATGTTGATCAATCTCATAAATGAGCATGAGCCCACTCTCCTGAGGCTATTTAATTCAATTTATGTCTCAGGTAACTATCCTTCAACCTGGAAGGAGGCTGTCATTATCCCTCTACCTAAAGAGGAAAAAGACTCTTGAGAAGTTGGCAGCTACAGACCCATCTCTCTTACTTGCTTTATCAGCAAGATCCTGGAAGCTATGGTCAACTACCACCTGGTGTGTTTTCTTGAGAGCAATAGCCTTATCAGCCAGTATCAGGCTGGTTTTTGGAAACGCTTCTCAGCAGTTGACCAACTCTCAGCATTTGAGAGTTACATCCAGGACACCTTTCTGGTTAGGGAACACGCCATTGGTGTGTTTTTTGACCGAGCCAAAGCCTGCGACACCACTTGGAGGCAAAACATTTTAGAAATTCTGCAGTGGTGGGAGTAAGTGGGCCAATGCTGGGCTTCCCCCACAGCTTCCTCTCCGATCGAAAATTCAGGGTGGACCTAGGGAACATCTTCCCCCATTCCATCTTCAGGAGAATGGCATCCCTCAGAGCTAAGTTCTTAGTTGCCCTCTGTCTATGGTCGCTTTAAATGGCCTCGCTGATAACATTCCAGAGGATATCCGTCCTTACTATATGTGGACGACTTAACCTGATCGCTCCCACGGCCGTGTTTAAGCGCAAAACAACAGCGTCGCCGTCCTCCCAGGCCCGTGTTTAAGCGCAAAACTCCGATACAGCCCCTGGTCCCATGGCCGTGTTTATGCGCGAGCCGCACCATCACGCGATCTGAACTCCTCTGCCATCTATCTGCGAGGCTAATGAACTTATTTTTTAGATAGTGTTTACTTGGGTATCCGAGAGACATCGCTGACGTCATAATCGGCCTTGTTAGTTTTAGTGTCACTCGGAAGATCGCAGAAAGATCAGAAAGTAAACATCAGAAAGAAATGAGAAAGAGGGATGGGAAACAAACTTATTCTCCTTTGCAAAACAATAAACAACTATAGTGCATTCCGTTTATTCATAAGCTGAATCGTAATCTTAATGACTATATTCAGATGTTGAAAATAGAAATATATAAACAAAAAAGACAATGTAACTAGCGAAACATTGTTTGGTTATGAGTTATGATGAAACTTAATCCACACAAAGAAAAAAAAAAAAAAAAACGGGAAAAAAACTTGTATTTCAAAGAAAAACATTAAGTGAACACTTTGTTTGTCTAAATGTAACATGAAGTATGACGGGATTGGCGAAAATAGAGGGGTGAACGCAGCGCGAAATCGTCGGGAAAAGGCTGAAAAAGCTTGGGCTGGAGGGTGAGACGGCACCACAGTGTCTTGGGCTGCAGCGGGAGGCGGGCGCGCGATCGCTCGGTAGCTATCAGGTTAACTATCCTCCTCCGAGATGATAATCTGAGAAATGTGAGTGACACCTTGCAACGTGCTACTGATACCATCTATCAAACAGCACAAATGCGAGGTTTCAATTTTTCACCTGCAAAAACTACGTCCATACATTTTTGCAGAAAGCGCAAAGTGCATGTTGCCTACCCTTTCTCAAAAGGTGGAGTTACAATACCTTACTCCACTCACACGTTTCCTCAGACTCATAGTTGACTATAAGTTGCCGTGTACCCAGCATATTGAGTACTTGCACCATGCTACTATGCAGAGTGTACAGCAGCTCAAGGTTTTTTCGAACCATATCAGAGTGTCCTTCTATACATAGATTATGGGTCTGTAGTTTATGGATCAGCAAGAAAATCCTTGTTGCCTAAACTGGAACCTATATTGAACAAGGGTCTTCGTCTGGCTACTGGGGCCTTCCGCGCTACCCCTACAGCCTCCCTTTAGATGCTTGGGCATAACCAGCCACTCAAAATTCGCCAGAATCTGCTAGCACTTCCCTATGAAGAGTGCTTACGCTATTTCCCTGGGCACCCCCTACATCCCCCCCCCCCCCCCTTGGATGACACTTACTCTAGGCTCCAAACACGAACTCACCCCTTGGGTATTCGTCTTCAGGAGCTCACCAGATGGGATAGCATAGAGAAATATTCCCTCTGGTTCCATATGAAGTGCCCCCTGCCCCACCTTGGACCTTGTCTGGTATCCATGTTGATCTTCTTATGAAGGTTGGGGTCAAGGGAAATACACTCCCACAATCCTCAAATGCTGTTACAATGAAGCAATCCAGCGATATGCTGGACACACTCTCCTGTTCACCGACGGCTCAATGACACCTGATGGTGTTGGCCTTGCTCTATGGCGTCCCAACTTCCAAGTCACTAGACGCTTACCACCCGTCGCGTTTGTGTTCACAGCAGAACTGTGGGTAGTGACACTGGCTGCTCAACACTGCCAGTTGTTGGGAGTTGGGAATTATGTGATCTTTAACAATTCACTCATTCATCGAGGCGATTAGGGATGCATATTCTGATGATCCTCTAATACAAAGCCTACGTGTATTGCTACACCAAGCCTCAACATCGGGCTCAACCATAACTTTCATGTGAGTGCCAAGCCATGTGGGTACTCATGGCAACGAGTGTGCTGATCCCCTTGCGTATAGTCATTGGTGCAACATAAAGCCAATTCCATCTGGCCTGAGCAATTGCAGGGTGAGGTCACTGGTCTGCGTGGTGTCCTTCATGACTTGTGCCCCGTGGGCCTATTCGTAACCTAACTTCCAAGGAGGGACCGAATAGTGGTCAACAGGGCTGCCACTGGCCATACCCGTCCTACTCGCAGACAACTGCTTAGCGCAGGAGCTCGAGATGTTGTGTGCGGAAGGTGTTGGGGTGATCCGTCCATCCGCTACTTCCTGGAGGACTGCCCATACCCCTTCAGTGGGTTGAAGTTTCATCTGGACCAGACAAGGTCCAGTCCCTGTGGTCGTACCTGAGAGCCGCTGAGCTCTACTACGAACTGTGATATCTGATTTGCGATATATTTTTGTACAATCTACCTAGTCATAGTTTTATTTCACTTTGACGATTATATATAGCAACATATATTTAGTTATTAGCCTATTCTAGATCTAGTCTTTTTTTTTTTTTTTTTTTTTTTTTTTTTTTTTTTTTTAATCCGCTCTAGGGGCTAGACAGTGGTCATTACTGTACCCCTTATTTTGTCTTCCTCCGATTTGCCAGTGAAGATCGTGACGGCACTCCGTTTGGTGGTGGAGGGTAGCATGGCCCCCCTTGGAATCGTGCCACTTGCAATGTTCCTTTGGACACCATGTTCAAGGCCACTAATGACCCTTTTGGGTAAGGTTAGGTTTAAACCAGTAAATTAAAAAAAAAAATTATTTACATTTGACTAATTTGTCGAGCTCAAAAAATTCTCGCCAACGATTATTATTTGGTTTGATTTCAAATTTAGTCTAGTTGTGCAAAAAACCTTGGGAATTTCGGATTTATTGTAGTGGTTGTGCGTGTGTGGGGGGGGGGGGGGGGGGATAATTATCGATTCTTTCAAGCGCTACCCAGGTTACAAATCTCGACCCATTTTTTCGATTCTTATTTTGTTCCATTACGAATTCGATGTAGTTTTGAAACATAGGTCAAGAATTTCAAATTTCATCATGAAAGAAGATGAATGGAGGGTAATACTGATAAATCATGGTGTTTTAACAATTCTCGTCCGATTTTCGTGATTCTTTTTTTGTTCAATTATGAATTTGGTCTAGTTTTAGAGAACATATCAGGAGTTTCAAATTTTATGCTGGATGTTTTATGATGGAAATTTACCGTCAGTGGAGGGGGCTGATGGCAAGGATGGTAATTCCGAGAAATCATGATATTTGTGTATTTTCTATTATTCCAACTCTCACCAAAATTATATGCAATCCATTCATGGGGACGTCCCTGTGATGCATTTATACAAAACACTTACCAATATGTTTACAAAATTAACCGAATCGATTAGGTTGAAATAATTTCTATCCCAGAATACAATTACTATATCATTAGCGAAACCATACAGCTTACCACGGATATTCAATTCATGAGTTGATACGAATAAAATAGTTCGAAATATTAATTTGTTAATATGTATTAATAATTTGGTTCGTGAAATGTCAGTTTATCATGCAGTTTTTATTCTAAAGTTGTAAAAGCTTTATGTGATGCAAAAAGTATTCTACATTACATAAAACATAAATCTACATTTATTTTCACCTTTGGCAAGGCTTCCTCCATTCTAAAAGTGTTCATCTTTTAGTACTTGAAGTTTATTGCTCGAAGGTATTGTATTGAAGATTATATCATCTAGATTGGTATGAGCAGATGTCTAGATCCGGTTTTAAAGAAACCTCAAGCAATAACTTTCATTCAACATATTGTAAGAGTTTGATGCATCTACTTTTTGCAAACTTAACGAAGAACCTAGTCAGCAGACTCCTTATAGTTGTATTTTCAAATGATAATGGAAATTCTTCAAATTGAAATAAACATGTCCAAAATTGAAAAAAATACAAGTATAGCAGTGAACATATTCCAAAAATAAATAAACTGTAATCGTATACGAGTGAATTTTTGAAAAATCGCCAAAAGACGAATATTTACGATTATTTGATTACATAACTAAGAACATGTTGGGTATCTTGTGATGATTTAATAAACATAACGACCCAAAGTAGTTGGAGAGCAAAACCTTCAGCTGCACGTGTCAGATGAAAGAAAGTGTTCATGACATAGTTCGAGCAGTCTGAAAATGTATTCGTGCTTCTAAATTTTTTCTTCTGTGTATAAGCATTCGTATCGACTGTTCCGAAACGTATTCGGAAAAATTTCATTTCCATTTGGGAAATTCTTCTAATGGCCATGGAGTTCCGAATTGGTATTGACACAATAAAATACAATAATAAGTAGTATGCAATCCCAAAAACAGTGAACGTATTATCCCAATCAAATTGGGTTTTTCAATAGTTTTGTTGAATATGTCTAAAAGCTGGTCAATTGTTCTTAACCCTGTAATGCTCCGTGGGGTTTGTCAAACCCCAATCGCGATTTGAAGTCAGTTTATCATGTTGAATCCCGCACGTATGGCTCTTCTCGCCCCCTTCTATATCACCCCCCACTTCTTCCCTAAAGGTTTCAGCCTTTTCCCAGTTTACTACGTTCAAGACTTCTGTGTAGTGTAGTACTTTCTTGTGCCTGGGGTTTCTCTCTAGCAAGTGTTATTTTTGTGGGCGTTCCCACAGTTTTGTTATTGGCTCATTGTTAGAAATGGCTGAAAAACGCAAGTTTTCGGATCCTGAAGACATTAGATCCATGTTGGAACAGTTGGAGGAAGAAGATGTATATTTTGGCGGAGAAAATTCAAACGCGGAAGATAATGTAGAGTTACAAGAAGTTGCCTCCGATGAAGAAGCGTCAAAAGTGACAGTTTTGGAGAAACTAGTTCAATGTTTCTTCTGTGAACATCATAGGTCTTCAAAGTGTTGAGAATGTTGATCCTATTGCTTGGTGCCAATTTTATGTTACCTTTTCATTCTAGTTCTTGGGTTTTGTAAGTGGTATCAAACTAATCTCAGAAAATTGTTTTGTAGATTATATTTATTTATTTATTTTTGTTTTTAAATGAAAATGTGCTAATTTTATATTGAAATTTTGTTACAATGAGGTACCTCTCTGCTATTATTTTTTTCTTCAGAGCGTGAGGTTTGCCTTACTATTACTTTTTTCGTCATGAGTTTAGGTACCTACTTCATGTTTTATTACACTCTTGATAACAGAATAAAAATAAAATTTGATTCAAGTGTAAGTTATTTTTGAATTTCCTAACATTTTTCGAAGTTGGGGTTTGACACACCCCACCGGGGAGTTAAATGTTGGAAATTTAGCCGGGACATTCCAGGGTTAATTATGTTGTGATAAGTTAGTTACCAGCTCGGTCTCTAAAGTCTTTGACGATCTCGAAAGTTTGAAGGAAAACACAAGTGCGGTTTTTGCTGTTTGCCATGCATTTTGAGACAGTTGAGCACTGCTTTTCATCAGGCGTACATAGTCGATGGTATCTTGGTATAGGCATAAATTTCCATGGGCATACAAATAATATCCTACTCTCCGGTCTTGACTTGAAAATGCTCAACATAAGATGTATCTGTAGTGTCGATGGTGCAGATCTTGGATGTTTATTAGGTGGTATGGCACCATTAGGATTAATGGAGCAATCATTGGTGTTGAACCAATGAAAAGTAATAGTGGAGTGAAAAGGAGGCCATTTCATAAAATGATTTGGCATTAGTTGATTAAGATTAATCGAGCATTTTCCAAGCCAAACACTTTCAAGTCAACACTGGCGAAGATGGTATTATTTGTATGCCCATGGAAATTATGTCACTCTCGACATCAAACTGTCTATACAAAGATACCATCGACTATGTACGCCTGATGAAGAGCAGTGCTCGATTGTCTCGAAATGCATACCTAGCAAAACAGTAAAAACCTAAGAGACCCAGCTGGTAACCCTATCACAACATAATTTTCTATAGTTTTTTCCCCCCAATGATTAACTGGGGACCACGAACTATGGTTGGGCATGAAGTATTGGGATTAGCTTGATGATTCTTTTTTTAAAACTTTTTCCAAAACCCCATATTTCATTTTTCACCATTTCCAATCTTCACCACTTCAAATCAATAATCCAATCATCAAATAATCCAACAAAAATTTAAAAAATATAAATAAAATTGACAAAATATAGGTACACCGCATAATCATGATAATTTAGGCTCCCCTCCATTATCTTCTGCTATCAAATCAATGATAGTGTCTACTGGGGACATGAGGAGAGATTTCAATTCTTCATCATCCACCACGTCCAACCGAAATTGCCGGGAAGGCTATAGGAAAGTGAAACAGGATTAGATTAGACTTTGAGGAATATTGGATGGCAGAAATTGGTAAAAAAATGAACACATTCGCAAGGAGTAATCGATCAGTGACTCGGTATTTATAGTATTTGCAGATAATTTTAGTCTTTTTAGAATTAAATTGGTCTTTTTGTGAACGAAATTTGTTAGTTTTCAAAAATAAAATTAAACTTTTTGCACATACAGTTGGACTTTTGGTTTTATTATTTTCTAAAATTAACCTCCTTTTTAATAGACCAAGAAGAAAAAATACATGTCCAGACTCATTAGAATGCGTGTCAAGGCCTGCTGAGGTTATACCTTCCAACTCGAAAATTCAATTTTGTCTAGATTGGGTTTTTTCGATTTTCCCTAAATCGGATTGCCTAGATTTGACCACGGTGCCCTGGTATTCGAACAGATAGCGACTACAGAATTATTTATGCTCCCTAAACACGAACTACCAACTAGGAGCAAAGATGTTGCTATGCTTGCACTTCCTTTTCAACGGACCACTCTGGCTCAAATGAATTATTTATATAAGGATGCATCAAATTTTAACGAGCTACCTAAAAAGATATGGAAAAAAATCTTGGAGGGAAGGTAAAACTGACTTACTCGTTCCTACACGAAATTTATTCATAAAAAAATATGCGAATCGTTAATTATTGCAGAAAAATAAAGAATGCAAATTAGCAATAAGAATGTAATAATTAATAAATAAAAATAAGAAGATAATGGATATTATGCAAATAATAATAAGAAATAGTATTTTATATCAATTTTTGTTAATTTATAGATACTTAGAAAAATACTTCTGGACTCTAGACCCGGCCGCGAGCTTTATGCTCAAATGGGGCTATAATTTCCATTAAAAGTTGAGTAAATTAACTTATTTTTACATGCAATTTTATAATTTAATTTTTCAATTTATTGTACTGAATAATATGGAAATAAATTTATTAAAGGAAAAAAAGAATCTTCCTAGATTCGTAAAAATTCATTTTACTATTATTATCAGCTTAACCATTGGATTACCGGTTCAAGACAAGTCGGAAAGCGCACTGTGAACGCAAAATAACGGCCCTGACGACGGTATGACAACAGTCAGATATTCATCGCCAACAAATCTTTTACCTACCTACGATGAATGAACATTCTTTCCATCTAGTTGGGCTTCTAACCAACCACGTTAGGACATTATCGATGTCAAAGCTCGGCCTCACGCTCGTGCCAGATGACGACCTCCTGAAGAATGAAAAGCGTGAACTGATAATGCTAACAGAAAGAGCGGCCAGGGAGTGGCTCCCGTTAATGAGGAGTGGGTTCGTCGAATATACCTTTGTCCCAACCTGTTAGTCACTTTCGAACTATGTCCCAAATAGCTGCCACGGCGCCCCTTCCTACCTGAATTTTGCTCATACCAGAAGATAATCATTAGGGTAGAGGCACCAGTAGTAGCCACCCTTAAGCAGCCCAGTTTCGGTATTTACAACGTAATTTCTCCATTTCCCCGTTCTTTCTTCCAATCCTGTATTTTTCCTTTCCCCCAATGCCTGCTCTATCGAATGGCTATTTTTAAAAATCGAATGCGTTGATTAGTTTTGCAAAAAATCGAAAAAAAGGAAACCAAGATCTGTCGCTTGTAGTAGCCACCAAAATCTTTAGTAGTAGCCACTGTAAGAGACCAGTAGTCGCCACCCCCTGGATACTACTGGAAATACTCATTTTTCAGGAAAACTAATTATATCACTGTGATACTGATGAAAATCCAGTTTATTTTTATGTTCTACATGAAAAAACACGAAAACTCAGTGGGGCCACGTCATGGCTACTACTGAAATTCGCTAGGTTTTCAATACCTGGCAGTAGCCACCAAAATCTTTATTAGTAGCCACTGTTAGGGACCAGCAGTAGCCACCTCCTGGCTACTACTGGAACCTCTAATTTTTCAGGAAAACTAATTAGATCACTGTGATCCTGATGAAAATCTAGTTTATTTTCATATTTAATGTGAAAAAACACGAAAAATCAGTAGTGGCCACATCATGGCTACTACAGAAATTTGCTAGGTTTTTAAGAACTGGTAGTAGCCACCCCACAAATATGACCCTAATTGTTGAAAATCCTACGTGAAACAACTTGAAATACATCAAGAAATCACCAAGGAACGTGAATAAAACGAAACTATCTCAAAAAGTCCTAGAATGAAGTGAAATATTGAGGTAAACAAGGACTTCGTCCTTAATCAAAACCGTTGGTGAGGAGCTCATCTGATCAACTGGCAGTCCATCTGGGTTATAAGGCGTGTTGTTAATCACACAGGTTTCTTGATTATGGCGAGAACGGTTGGAATGCGTAGCTGACATCTCCTGCTTTAAAATGGTGCCAATGTCGAATGTCTTGATGGTGCCAAATCCTTATTTTTTAAATCTAAATTTCATGGGTGGCTACTACTGGCAGGGGTGGCTACTATCGGTGCCTCCACCCTACCGAATTTTCATAGAAAATGATGCTATTGCGATGCCTCCAAAAATTTTAAAATAATTTTTTTTCTTTATTGAAATCCTTTTTTTGGCATTCTGAAACAATTCCATTTTAACGAAATTTCAAACGAAAGCATTTTCCATTGTGAGGGCTTGTAATCGATCACGAAATAACATTTGTTGCTAACTAATGTTGTTTTCGATTCGTCTGGTCCTGTTTTCGTGATTCATTTTTCATTCGATCTCAATTTTAACCTATTTGTGCAACAAAACTCGGGAATTTGAATTTTTATTAGGGGGGGAGGGTCTGACAAGGTAATTACGGACCTTTTCAAGAGCTAAAATGTTGAACGTGTCTCAGGAGATTAAAATTAAAATGTCATTGTGGAAGGAATGGATAGGGGTAAAGTGATAAATCGTTGTTTTCAATATTATCCTCATTTTCCCTTGATCGATTGTTGATTAATCCAGGTTTGCCCATTAGTGCTACAAACCTGTTTAATTAAGTCCAAGTTGTCATTAATGACACAGGTGATTGGTCATTATAATTCTTTTTGAAAATGAATATTTACTCATTCCGTTGGAAAAGTTCAACTAGTGAAGTTGCCGTTTTAATTTATGAGTACTGACTGTGCAAGAGACAACGGCAATGGTTTTGGGAATATTCGTTATTATATTTTTATATTGTTCCTAGGTGCCTGCTGTAACGAACCTTGCACTCGATTTTTTAAAATTAAGTATGAGAGAGTGGCTTTTGGGAGGCACTAATCACGACGCGTTTCAGGTTTGGATGGGTAGGTCTAAATTTTACATTGTAAATTTGAAATACTGGAAAGTCGCAGAACATGAAATTGACGTGTATTATTTATGTTTATTTTGATATAGATAAGGTTTTTAATTTCTTTCGGACCGTAGCGTGAGTCACTCTACATAATTCACGGGTGTCTTGAAAAATGTAGCGATTTTCAACCTTTAGGAGAATGCGAAAAGGTAAGGTCCTGGGACTTGCACACTCACTTCAGGCAATTATTCAAGTGTTATTCCTGTGAATATGGACGCTGCCGCCTTCCGCCGCCGGTGCGGCATCGGGAAAGTATTTTAGAACCTGTTGAGACTCGGCATGACAATGAACTGCCTATTTACCTATTAGTTGTTTTGTAAACACAGACGTTCATTGTTATATCTGAATCACTGTTATACTATTGAAGATTCCTTATTTGGCACAACAAAAGAATAAACATAAAAAAAGGAAATACAGGCCGCTAAAACACCCCCGCAATAACTCCCTTAATTTTGTGAGTTGAGGAGAAAAGTACGTTTGTATGTCAAAAAACGTGGTTTCTTAAATGAAATCAAGGGTTTTTGTGAAAAAGACGCCCTAAGAAAATACTAGTTTGGAATCGGTTTCTACTTGTTTTTTCACGATGAATCTTATGGGTAAACTCACAAGTATCCCCAACTCCGTTATAACCGAGTTGAGCACTTTAACTAACGAGTTTTTAGTTTACTTGTTATGATCAATTTTATGTGTTTTTTAAGGGTAAAATTTGTTAGTTATACCTAGTGTATAATTTGGTTATGACGGAGGTAGAGAGATCAGCGAGTGTTATCATTCGATACAGTGTGAAGAAATTTTTGGAAACCGGGCCCAAACTCGTATTTTCTTAGAAAGTAATTTTTCACGAAAACCCTTGATTTCATAGAAAATGCCACGTTTTTCAACATTAAAACATACTGTTGTCCCTCAATTTAGGCCGGGTAAGCCGGGTAAACCGATTAAGCGGTTTACTTAGCAACCAGGAAAACGGATAGGGCCAATAGCCCTCTCTTACTCCGTTCCTGGCAATAATTGATTACAAATCCTCGCTATTACTAAAATATTACAAAATTAAATAAGCCATCACTTCTATTTTTGTTTGTAGATTACTTCAATAATCTTTACGATTTCTTCAATTGTTATAATTAATACCAAATATTATTAATTATCATATGTTATATCTAAGAAAATGCCTTCATGTTTATTATACACAACATTATCATCAACATCAACATTATTATTAATCATATTTTATAGTTGTTAAGTAAATGTCTTCATGCTTATTATACACAACACGCTAACACTCACGACACCAACCCTAACAATTTACATATTAGATTAAATTTACCAACACCTCTTAACAGACAACTAAGCAGCGACAACTATGTGATACGTAAATAAACGACATGTGTGAGTAAATTATGGTTTAAATTCATTTATAAATTTTCATACTTTGCCAAAAGTATTTCCTTGAATCTTGCAAAGAGAGAGAGAGAGAGAGAGAGAGAGAGAGAGAGAGAGAGAGAGAGAGAGAGAGAGAGAGAGAGAGAGAGAACATATACCGATATTATCTTTCAGCTCCTGAAAACGCCATAAAATAAATCAACATAATGCTTATAAATTACATAAGTTTTACATATATGTGCTCAATAATTTACACTTTAGTGCATTTTTAAAGGCAGTTAAATTTTGTGCAGTATCGAATAAGTCAACATTTTTTGTATAATCTGGTGGATTGTACATGAAATGAACGATTATACATCGCAGTGCGATACACTGGAAACTGTAATAATCTAGGCGCATTTCTAGTTTTAATATCATGAATATCACACAGGAAAGTAAATTTTTCGAACAAAAAAGTTGGTTGTTTGTATTTCAAAATTTTGAAAAGTAAAACTCCTAGCCTGTACTTCCTCCAATCCCTGATTTTCAGCCAACCCAGTTCTTTATAGTATGGAGTTACATGTTCCCACCTATTTAATTTAAAAATGGAGAGAAAGCACGCATTCTGTGCCCGTTGCAATGCATCATATTTTTCAGCAAACGTATCACACTAAGCTATAAAAGCGTAATCCAAAATAGGAAGAATCGTGGATTTTTTCGCGCTCACATGTTGCAGGAAATGGTATGCAAGCCTTCTAAATTGATACATACCTTTGTATATCCTTGCGCATACTAAAGAGACTTGCTTGACCCATTCAAGGCAATTGTCAACTGTAAGGCCTAGGTTTTTTACATTATCTACATATGGTAGTTGAACATCATTTATCATTATTCTTTCACATGTCTGATAACCAATCTTATTCAATAAAATATTGTTCCCAGCTACTAATACTTTACACTTATTTTCATTAATTTTCAGGGCATGTCTAACACCATGTTCTAATACTTCGTAAACTTTTGTTTAAACA
This sequence comes from Adelphocoris suturalis, assembly GCA_030762985.1. Taxonomy (NCBI): domain Eukaryota; kingdom Metazoa; phylum Arthropoda; class Insecta; order Hemiptera; family Miridae; genus Adelphocoris; species Adelphocoris suturalis. The sequence continues at coordinate 25,938,097 of CM061040.1, read as the reverse complement.
CCTCACTGTTTGATTAAAAAATTCAACATCAGTCTCGATCAAAATCTGCAAGTCATCTGCACATAACATAATTTACATACACTAAAATCAATACACGAAGAAATTTGATTTATAAATACAATAAAAAGAATAGCCGAGAAAACTGAACCGTGAAGAATTTCTAGTTTAACTTCGTGTCAAGAAGATTCCAATCCACTAGAGTTTCTTCACTGAAATTGATTGATCTTAATATTGATACTAACAATTATGTGTTCACAGTGTCAAAAGCAAGAGCAAAATCAATTAGACAACATATTTGCACTTACCGTTTATCAATCGCATATCTAGTTTCATCCAAATCTCTTATTAATGCCGACTCAGTGCTATAACCCTTCCTGAATCCTCGTTGAAATTTGTTTATAATATCAAAACTCTCTTCAAAGCTCATAACCTTTTCATGAGTACATAGATCCATGATTTTTCCCATCACATATAAGTTATTAGTTCCTCTAGAATCAGTTACCGTTTCAGGGTCGGAAACCTTGCTAAAAGGAAGAACAATTGATTTTTTTTCCCCAAATCAGGATAAACTGAACAATCAAGAGATCGGTTGAAAATATTACTAATTATTGGACATCAGTGATCGGCGGCTATCTTAAGAAAATCTATAGGAATAGCGTCATGTAAAGCAGCGCCAGATGTAACCTTAAACATAGCTCTTCGAACCGACTCATCAGAAATACGAGAAGTTATCAATAGATTGTCTTGGTTTCGAAAATTATCATAATAGCTTAGTTATTCGTCAGCGACGACAGCCTCAGGTTGGTTGCAAAAATGCGAATTCATTACTTCAAGATCAAAAACGACATTACTACTGTTTAAAGTACTACCGAGCCCGTGATTTCTTATTATTTTCAAAAACGATTCGGTCGCATATTCAAAGAGAAAAGATCACGAAAATGCTTAGATTCTGCATTCATTAGCACCTGCTATACAGTGTTACGAAACCTGTTGTAAATCACTCGTTTTTGTTGATCTTCTTCTTCTTTATTATTCATTCCATCTTTATCAGCCTTATCACGAATTCTCAATTATCGAGTATTTCTTTATTTATCCATAGGGCAGGCAGTCGAGAGGCTTTGTTAGTTTTAACAATCATATGTTCGTTTACCGTTCTAGAGATTATATTAGTAAAATGTGATACTTTTAAGTTGATGTCCTCTCTCTCGATAACTGACACCCAACTTGTATCCTTAAGATCTTTGTTTCGTTCCTCAATTTTTACATTCTTCGTGTCACGGTATGAAACATTTTACCGCTTTCATTTATCAGTTTGTATATTAATCGAGCAATATATTAGGTCATGTTTGAACAGTCTAGAGCTTTTAATTTGATCAAAAGCCCGGACACGAGCCAAATCATTTACTAAGATACGGTCAATCTGAGTTTCAACTGCAGGAAATAACGAATGGTGAGGAGGTTTCAAAAGCAGAATGGACAAATTTAACAATTTAATTTTATTATTAAAAAATCGCGTATTTTGTGTGTCGAAGAGTACATCGTTATTCCAGTCCCCCATGAGATCAGTAAAAAGATGATCCTGAGACAACATTGACAACTCAGAAAACACGTTTATCATGTTCTTGGCCTTAGGAGGGTGGTACACTGTCTCAACTAAAAACTTATCTGATCGCCCATATACTTCAACAAACATGAATTCCGGAGAGTTCGAGAATGTCGCATTTGATTTTGACACAATTTTGAAATTGAAATATTTGGATATAAACATTGCAATGCCGCCCCGTCCCTTACCAACGCGATCATTTCTAATAAGTGCCAAACCCGGCAGCTTAAAACACTCAGAATTTATAGGTGGCTTCAAAAAAGTTTCAGATAGTAGAATTATATCGACTCCTGAACGACAAAATATTTCAACGAACTCTGACCAGTGTGCTGTCATTGATTCCACACTTACATGATCTAAGTTCACATACCCTTTTTCGCTACATGAAAATACTCTCTGTAATGATTCGTTGACAGAGTCCATTTGTAAAAAAACTAGAATACCTGAATATCCAAACAAACATTCTCCCTCTTGAAGGAAAATATAACTACAACAAGAGATATGGGGAAAACACAGTAACTTGAAATATTAGTAAAAATGAAATAAGTCTCATCTCCAAATTTCGCAGATCAGAAGTAGACCTCATCAGAATTCTCGCGGTGTCTTCAGATTTCTTCATAAAGATATGTCCATTACTGACCCAGACAAAATTAAAACCGTGATTGTGTTTATATTCTTTGCAAGCTTGCAGCAGATTACGATTTTGATATGTTAAACTATTATTGACGAAAATCTTCGACGCATCACCAGTGAGAAATCCAACATCTCTTTTGGTTAAGCCTTTCTTCAGCCATACTGCATTATGGAAAGCCCGCTTATCAATCTTACGAACGAACGCAACAATTATTCCAGGAAAAGCTGAAGGATTTCTCATCATAATTCGATAACAATCACTAATCATGGAATCGCTAACATCAAAATCAACCACATAACCAGTTTTTTTAGTAATGTTCATGGCATTTTCATCTGGTGACGAAGGGAATCCGCTAATTTAAAAAAAAATTCTCTCTTCCCTGTTGCTCCACTTCGTTAATAAACTGAGATTTTTCATCGATTTTATTCTCGTACCCCTTGTGTTTGACTGCAAGCTCGTCGACCTTAGTTGATAACTCATTCAAGGGCTTGTTTACGTTTCCGAACGTCTCATGATGTTCATCAAGCCATTCAGAATACTTCGCAAACGGATCATTGGTATTTTTTATTTCACCTGCCTACTTATCAATCTCTGACGACAAATGAGCTCTGTTTAAGTAGTGGCATTATGGCGTTAAGTGAATCTGATTAAGTGCATCGAGTGAATGGAAATAAACAGAAGTAGGCTACGACTGCACTTTTGCGATGCCAGGGCTGAGGAGAACAAGGTTTAAGTGGTTAGCTGAGAGCAAGGTCTGAGGGTAGATGACTGGGAGTAGGTGATTGAGTGAACCGAACAATACTAGTAGACCAGTGATTTTTGTAGAAGAGCTATCTAATACATAGATGATAAAACTTGGTGTAATGATTTGCAAAGTTTAAAATATGTTTATATACACCATATATGGGGGGAGGGGGGGGGGGGGTTGCTGCGTAACTGATGGTGTTTTCATCTTTTAGGAGCTACCTCATTTCTCCACCATCGATATCACCCGCTGGTGATTCGGTAGGAAGCTCGTTTCAACGGGTCTCCCCTCCTAACCCTTTCTTTTTTAGGCTTCCTCTGTTATGGATAACACGAACAACAAGCCTCATAACCTGCGCCACTCATTGGCACGGGGGAAGCTCTTCTAGAGGCGAAGCTATGGAGATCCCTAACTAAGGGGGCCATCCTCTTCCTCGTCTTCTTCCTCCTCATTCTTTCCATCCTCCTATTCAACATCCCCGGTAAATGCCGATTAGTCTGCCCATCATGAAAGATCCTTCAATTCCAACCATGGCCTCGGATTCTAAATCTGACCGAAGCGTCCTGTAGAGGCCTTCCCTGCAAATAATAAAGAGCGAGAGGAGTGGCCCAGGTATGATTTTAAGGATTAGCGGTGATTGGTGGCCAAGGAGGTAGAAGAGCGTAGAGGATACGCCATATTGATGTTTTTTACAAGCACGTTTTCTCATGTGCACGCTTTCTTCCATTGAACCTCCTACAAAACTTAAAAAAAAGGCCGTTCTGTACTTAAATATTTTTATTGATCTATAACATTTCTTCCCAGGAAAATTAAATAGTAAAATCTCTGTTGTTATCTCTTCGTATGAAAATCAAATTTAATACGAAAAAACATTGCTATCTACATAAAGATTAATTATTTTAAATTTTATCTTCATGAACTGTTAACTTTAAATTTGATTATCACACAAAAAAAAATCAATACAGATTTTAATATTTAAAATTTTTTATTTTGAATTTAATTTTCATATTCCTGGAGAGAAACGTTTAAGATAATAAATAAATAAAAAATAAGAAAAGGCAAGACAGAAAGGCCTATTTTGTAAATTTTTGTAATCATTCGAATGGTCCATATAAAAAAGCGTTGCATTGAATCTCTGCGCCTGAAGTCACACAATAAGCAGATTATCATGGACACAGTGATGGAATATAGCCATGAGGTATCACCGCATCTTTTACTGACGTGACACGCCAGCCCTCTATTCAGTAACCCTCCCCCGGAACCTCTGGGCTTCTTGAAGGCTTGGTAGGCCGTATTGAAGGTTACGAGAGCCCCTACCAGCAGAATTTGGGGAGGCAGGCTGTTGAGGGGCCTGATAGCTTTGAAGATGAGGTTGAGACTTATGTGCTGTGGCTCTTTCAACAGGATAGGAAGCGACCATGACAGAGCATCAGTGAGGAAATCATCCTGCTTTGAGATCGCAGAGCGGTTAAGGAAACAAAGAGGTGGGAATACCAGCAGATCCAGAAGTTTTGGAGGACGTGTAGCTGCAAAGGTAATGTAGAAAGCTCGGGATGAACAAGTTGTGCCCCCTCGCCAGGATTTTTTGGAATGTGAGACCCATTCTTGAGTGATCCCAGCCACTATCCTGGTTAGCTGGTGGAACCCCCCGTTTCCACCAAGAATTCTTTTTCAGCACTATAAAGTGCCGTGTCAAACACTCCACCCCTTCTGATCCTGATGGTTGTAACGTGAGGATGTATCTTTAATCAAGTACCAATTATCTTATACGTGATGAACGGGTTGGCTGATCATACACACCCAACAAAATATTTGTAGAAAATCCAAAATACTCTAAGGGCCACTCCAATTAGGTAAATAGGTAATTGGAGACACATTTATTGATGTATTTATACCGTCTACTTTTTCTATATGTACCTATTCTTTTTTTGTACCTTTGCGTATGAACTTGTATGAATAAGGCAGATGAAGTAAAGAAATTGTAGCCAATGAAAATATGCAGTTCAACATCAATTAACAACAACAACAATCAACAACAACAACATCGATTGTCCAAATGTATACCCTACCTTCACGGCTGTGTAAAAAATATTCAGGGCAGAAGAAAAGCAAATAATATCTGTATGCATAAACAAGGTAGATAGGCACATAAGGTAACAGTCTTCAAAGTGGATATTGTGTTTATTCCACTTACTACTTACGTTAAAATAATGATCCTGACTGAAGATGTTATATGTGTTGATGTCCAATGATTCCAGAATGATGTTATGAGAATGTATCGAGATATAACTTGATGAATTATAGATGCACGGTAATTCAATACAAATGCAAATATAAAAAGACAGATCATCAAGTAGTTGGAAGTTCTTACTCAACTTTCCTTCTGTTGTATGCTATTGATCTAGATGCCACAATACCTTACGGAAATTCAATGATGTATCCACAATATGCAAGCTAGCCAGCAGGTGGTCAAACAATGGCTGAACAACAAGGTAAAAGAAAGTTGAGAACACATATTTTGCTATCCATCTATCCGACTGCAATAATGAATCGAAATGTTATGCGCACTAGATATATCAAAGAAAGTGAAATAGACGATATCAAAATGAGAGGGCTAGATGAAGGTAAGATTATATAAATTTATGGATGATAAAAAACTCATTGCTGATACAACAGGTAGCAGACAGATAGAAGTGACAAAGCTTGCTCCTTTCAAAAAGGCTCCAAGAAACCAAGGCTGCGTAAAGTTTATTTTAACGTGTAGTGCACATATGGTTCTAAACATTAATGGGGCCAGTGGTATTTCTGCCTCATGCTGTAATAAAGCCCCAAAAAATGTCGAGCTGCTTGGGAAGAACAGAAAATTGGTAAAACCGGGAAAATATGGCTTGAGATCATTTTCATCCCTATGAATAGAGGAAGTGAGCTTGGAGCCTACCTTCTGATCTTTACATCACCAGTAGTTTTCTGCCACATCCAAAGGATTCTGGCATCTCATTTCCAGATGGCTGGTGCCATAGGTTATGTCCAGAGAGTATTTTTGAAAGCCAGTCGTACAGTAGAGAACTTAAAATACTCCAATCAATCATTTGGTTGGCCTGTATCAAGAAACGGCAGCTCCATTTTGCCACTCTGGGGGTTCCCTAGGCCATTCACACTATAAGCCACTTTTCCTTGACCAAATGTCTTCATGGTGTCATTGTGGTGATGTGGCTCAACTGATTGAGTAAGTTGTCTTTCTGTAAGGTGTGATGGTTTCAAAGGAATGGGGAGAGATTTCAGAGAATGATGTAAATGGGAGCGAAGTGCACCAAGGGGTGAAGATGAATCCTCCCTGGCTGGATGAAGGTGGTGGATGGGGAGTGTTTCTTAATCGAACAATCTCCCATCCCTGCACAATCCGTGTTGGAGGCCTGGTTATACCTCGGGGTCGACTTCGTGGAAGTGGCCACAGTGGCCACAAGCCATTTGGACCTCGGGGTGGTATTAGCTCTGGTCACCAAGGGTCCATTTGAACTACAACAGAAGCTGCGCCTTCTTCATACATACTTACTGCCAATGCAAACCTGTAGGCAGTCATGGAATGCTGACTGTGGGGAAGCTACTAGAGTGAGACTGGGAAGTTTGCTTTGCTGTGTTCTTTTGCTGAGCTTCTCACTTGGTGCCCCATGTGCTTACATCCACAAATAGGTGGACGGGCTTTGGTTGATATCATCCTGCTTGCAGGAACCCTACAGGCCTAGCAGAGCGCCCCTGATGGCATTACTGAGTAGCTAGCCACGTGTGGTTCGGTAGTCAATCCATATAAGTGTGGGCTAGTCTCCTTGTCCTGACAGGTCACCAGCATAAGGTAAGATGGTGGATGATGAGTGTTATGTCATTAAATGGTCAGCACCCGTGTCTGTGCTGAAGGTTTGGAGGTACCTTAAGTGCGCCCACAATTGCAGCAGGCCTTGTGAACCTTGATAGGTCCCTCGCTCGTGTCATCAAGGCTCAATTGAAGCCACAGCAGAAGCTGCACCTCCTTTCCACGTACTTACTGAGAAAGTTAACCTATGGGAGGCTGCTTGAGTTGTATCATGACATTTGCTCTGCTGTGCGCTCTTAGCTAGGCTTTCCTCCTGGTATTTCATGTGCCTCATGTATGTGCCTCTATGCAACAGTCAAGGCCGGAGGGCTCAGTTTGTCTCTCTCTCAGCATCCCAACATTACTCTGTCTGCACCAGCTCGCCTTCAGGGGCTCAAGCTGGGAGGTTGTCCACACCACTGCAGAATTAGTTGTTGTTGTCCACACCGCGCAGCAGTTGTCATGGTGTGGTCTAGCTGCATATACTGCACCAATACCCAGCTCATCTGCTGTGTTTGTTGCCGCAAGACATGACTAAATAGTATAGAACTGTGCTAGTGATCTGAATCCCTCATTTTTTCCTTATGGGTAGATTGAACTTCAGAGTGCATTAGGACCTGGGACTATTGCCATTTTCATGCAGTCTGGGTGGTAACGTTTGCCAAGCTGGTTCGCCATCTTGGTTCGTGTGGACACCCATTGCCATGCCAGTCAGGGTGAAAATAAGAACCTGTATCATGAGGTGCACAAAGTCCTCGCACTCATGGTGGCAGTATTCTACTTCACGATACGGTTGCCAAGCTCGAGTCGCTTGGCAACCGTAGTTTAGACAACCAACCGTAGAAGTTGCTTAGTTTTCGAGTATCTACTAATTTAATATTGACGATTTTAACACAGAATGTGTTTTAGCCATGGACTAACTAGCCGAAAATGGAACGCGGGATGGTAACGAAATGTGTGACGGATGATTTTCACGTACAACCGAGTCGTTGCTAGGGATATGGTACTTCGTCGTTTTTCATCCCACAAAATTCGTTGACCATTCGTTCGAAAGCTCTCGATTTATCCAACAATATTATGTTAACTACTGCGAAGTGCGTGTCCAACAAACTGAGTTATGAGCATGGTTATATAAATAATTGTTTACACACAGGTGATCATTCTCAATAATTGATATTGTGAACATGATTGCAACCGCTTGTTAATTTCTGATGATTTCATTGAGCTTGTGTTTCGATGATTTGATTCATAGCAGGTGATCTGAGTATTACGAAAACGGTTTGATTTGTGAAGCGGAGGTTAAATAATTTGAATAGGTAATTTCTATACTTTACACTCCAGGAAGCTGTAATTTCGTTTGTAGCCTCTTTAGGACATTTACTTGACGATGCTCAGGGTCCGGATCAGATGTGTGGCTCTTAAAGCTAATTTCTATGCTTTACACTCTAGGAAGCTGTAATTTCGTATGTAGCCTCTTTAGGACATTTACTTGACGATGTCCAGGGTCCGGATCAGATGAGTGGCTTTTAAAGCTAATTTCTATACTTTACACTCTAGGAAGCTGTACTTTCGTATGTAGCCTCTTTAGGACATTTACTTGATAAATCGCTCTTGATTTATCACGAATTTATTTCGTATTTTTTTTCGTAGTTTCATACCATAACTATATAAATTGATGTTATAAATGAATAGTAAACAATGACGCTTGTTTGGTTGTCACTTGGTTGCGCGACAACGCAAACACATTCTGTGTTTCAATAATTTCGTCCGAAGTATGTAAATAGAGGTAACCGGGGGTCCAGGGGGCTTGTTTTCCCGTGTTTTTGACCTTTTGTCACTAAAACGAAGTATAACGCTGTTGATTTGCTGTGTAAATTCAAATCTGAGAATACCGTTGGAAATTAAATTAAATTTTCTATTGGATAAATGACAAAACTTTCTCAGGAATTAAGCATTAAGACATGGACAAGCTCTCTGGAAAGCAAACTTTAACTAATTTGGAAAGCTTGAGTTTTTCAATCGAGAATTGAAGTATGAGGACCAATCATTTTTTAAGACAATAGAACGGTTTAACGTGCCCCAATATCTCACTTTTTCAACGGTATAGTTATTTTACTTTTATTTCACTAATTAGGGGAGGAAACTATGTTTTAATGTTGAAAGACATTGTTTCTTTCACTAAAATCGAGGAATTTCTTGAAAAATTAATTTCTATGAAAATACTAAGTTGAGGTCGGTTTCTACGTTTTCTTAACACAGAATGTGTTTTAGCCATGGACTAACTAGGCAAAAAAGCTAACGAAATCTGGGACGAAATCTAGGACGAAATCTGTGACGACAACATTCTGATGATTCCGCTTACAACCGAGTCGTCGCTATGGAAATGGTACTTCGTCGTTTTTCATCCCCCGAAATTCTTGACCATTCGTTCGAAAGCTATCGATTTATCCGACCATATTATGTTAGCTACTGCGAAGTGCGTGGCCAATAAGTTGAGTTATGAGCATGGTTATTTGAATAATTGTGTACACTCAGGTGATTATTCTCAATAGGTAATTGATATTGTGAACATGATTGCAACCGCTTGTTAATTTCTGATGATTTCATTGAGCTGGTGTTTCGATGATTTGATTCGTAGCAGGGGATCCGAATATTGCGAGAACGGTTTGATTCGTGAAGCGGTGGTTAAATGAGCTAAGGATCGTGTAACCTAAGCTGAGTGAGCTCCAAAGCCATTTTCTTTCCTATTCAAAGCAGGAAGCTGAAATTTGAGATGGAGGGTCAAGGGAGAATGCTGAAGTCGCCTGGGTGATCACTGATCAGCTGAGTGAGCTCCAAAGCCATTTTCTTTCCTATTCAACGCAGGAAGCTGAAATTTGAGAGGGAGGGTCAAGGGATAATGCTGAAGACGCCTGAGTGATCAGTGATCAGTTGAGTGAGCTCCTTAGCCATTTTCTTTCCTATTCAACGCAGGAAGCTGAAATTTGAGAGGGGGGGTCAAGGGAGAATTCTGAAGACGCCTGGATGATCACTGATCAGCTGAGTGAATTCCAAAGCCATGGAATGTGTTTTAGGCATGGACTAACAAGCCAAAAAAGCTAACGAAATTTTGTAACAAAATCTGGGACGAAATCTGGAACGACAACATGGATACCGATGATACGGAACTAAGAATCGTGTAACCTGGTGTAACCTTTGCGATATTTTGTTATGACGCGGTTTATGAGTTATAAATATCCTAAGTTAACCATATCTCACTATTGGAAGTTAACCAATCTTCAACAATTCTTCAACACTGAATCGACCGGTAACACTTGCAAATATCCCCAATCCCGTTATAACCCAGCTTTACGCTTTTACTCACCGATTTGACCTAATTTAGTATGATCAGTTTATATGTTTTTCAGGGTGAAACTAGTAAAGTGTAAAACGGGATTGTAACGGGGTTGGGAACATATGCAAGTGTTACCTACCATTCGATTCAGCGTAAACAAACTAACCTAGAAACCGACCCCGAACTCGTATTTTCATGGAGGGTCATTCTTCAAGAAAACCCTCGATTTCAGTAAAAAAATGATGCTTTTCACCGTTAACACATTGTTAAGTTTCCACCTAATTAGCAAAGTAAAATTAAAATTGACTAATCCGTCGAAAAGGTGAGATTTTGGCGCAGTTTTACCGTTCTTGTGTCTTGAAAAAATATTGGTTCTCATAGTTAGAAAAAAACTGAAGGTTTCCCACTTAGTTAAAATTTTGCTTTTCAGAGGGGGTTTTCATGTCCCAAAGCTTAATTCTTATGAAAGCTAATGCATCTATCCAAGAGACAATTAAATGCACTTTTCAACGGTATCCTCAGAAATGAATTTACACAGCAAATTAGGGAGTTATAATAGTTTTAGTGACTCAAGATCGAAAACGCAAAAAAAATTTCAATATCAAATTACTCGAAACCTAAGCGCCCAAAAGAATCTCTTGGAGGAACTTTCGATCAGAAATGAGCTCTAAAATCGACCCCTGAAGTAAAGGGTGTTTTCGCTTTTGGTCCAGAACCTCCTATTCTAGAACGATTCAAGAGCTAATTTCTGGTCGAAAGTTTCTCGTAGTGATTTTTTTTAACGCTTCGTTTTTGAATTACTAAACATTTAAGATTTTTTTCGTGTATTTCAACTTAAAGTCACTAGAACGGTCGGGACTACTTTAAATTTTGAAGTAAACAAAAAATTTAGGATACCGTTGGAAAGAGCGTCAAATTTTCTTCTGAAAAAGCCACCTAATGTGCCCCATAATGAAAATACATATACATACATACGTATGTATTTATATACATACGACGTTAATATCCAGGATTCTGTTCTGTGATGTATGCATCGGATTTATGGGGGGTCCCCACAGCATCACTCCCAATTTCGCTTCCTCACTAACGAAGGTCCCCGTCCGTGATGGAAGTCGAAAAAGTTTTGGTACTCTTCCGTTATCCCCCCCCCCCCCCCCCCCCCCCCCCCAGTCAATTTGTCTTTAACACGCTCGACGGTGTTTCTAGGCATTACTTCTTACTTAGATTATGTTACGTATTTTTGAGATGCGAGTATCCAGACCGCCAAAGTATACACGTCATTTTGACCTACATGTCCAACTAATCTGTATTTTTACTAAGGGATTGACTACTTGATGTTATGTAATTTTGAGATGCTAGCTTGCGAGCATCCAGACCACTAACCTATACACAGCATTCTGATCTATTTGTGAGAATTCATGTGCATTTTACTTGTGCGAATTCATGTGGAGGCAATCAAACCACAACCACGCCAATTTTTTTCAACAAATCCTCACCTACCGACATCAGCAACTTCTGAAAACACAGTAATTCTTTTTTTCCTCCTATTTTTTAATAATATAATTTCTTCCCACAGCTTGAAATTGTCACCAATTCTACGTAAATATGTAATTTAAATTACTTAGGTAAGAAGGAATGCCTAGAAACATCGGGCGGGCGTGTCGAAGACAAATTGACTGGGGGGTATATCGGAAAATTACCGGCAGACGTTCATCAATTTTGAAGCCATGTAAAAAGCTCATTTTTTCTTTGAAAATTCAAAATGAAAGTTCACCCCGAATTGTCTTTTTAATCGATGGATACACTCGATCTGAAACGGTAGTCCCACTATGTTTACATCTGAGCCCTGAAAATCTGTTGACAAACCCCTAAATCGGCCCCTCAGACATTCGCACATTTTTAGGACTAGTTACTTAATTAATTGAACTCATGGGCTATCTGACGATATTTTACAGCCTTCATTCTCCAAGAATGTTTAATTTTTGAATTTTCGTCTTTTTAGGACGTCCAACTGAAGCAATGTCCTATTGGGAAGGCTTCGAAAATAAGAGGGACGTCTATTGGAATTGATCCAGGGGGGTGTGGATCAACCCAAGCATGGGGAAAAAATAAAATTACTAACCGTATAAAAATCCGTTTTAGATCAGTCTAAGACCAGTTCCGTGAAGAAACCATAGGTGAGTATGTATGTGTGTATTACAAATTCCGTCGACGCTACCCGGGCAACAATTCTCGACCGATTTTTGAGATTCTTTCGTTTTTCGATCGGAAAGATCTAATATACTATAGTGGTGAGTTGTGAATGGAGGGGGTTAAGCCGAAAAACGTGTTTTTTCGACTAATTTTGTCGACGTCACCCAGGCTACAATTCTGAACCGATTTTCGTGATTCCTATTTTGTTCCATTACGAATTCGATCTAGTTTTGGTGTATGAGTCAGGAGTTCCAAATTTCATAATGGGGGTGAATGGAAAGGGTAATACCTACTGATAGATCATGATGTTTTAACTATTCTCGTCCGATTTTTATGAATCTTTTTGTTCATGTTACAATTGGATCTAGTTGTGGATAATATGTTAGAAGTTCCAAATTTCATTATGGAAGGGAGTGGAATGGAAGGGGTAATAGCGATAAATTCATATTGATCTTTTAATTATTATTGTCCGATTTCCGTGATTCTTCTTTGTTGGATTATGAATTATGCCTAGTTTAGGAAAATGTGTCAGGAGTTCCAAATTTCACGATGGAAGGGGGTGAAGGGATGGGGTAACAGCTATAAATCTTGATGCTTCAACTATTATCGTCAGATTTTCGTGATTATCATTTATTTATTTTTTGTTTGTTAATTTATGAATTTTTTCTAGTTTTGATAAATAGGTCATGAGTTTCAACTTTCATGATGGAAGGAGGTGAATGGAGGGTTAATAGCAGTAAATCGCGATATTTTTACTGTATTGTTCTGATTAACGTGACAGTTTCTATTATTTGTTCGATTCAGATTTTAATCGAGATATGCAAAATTCTCATTATAACATTGCTCTTCATTACCTCCTCATTGCAACATTTTCACCGAAATTACTTACCATTACTTACCTACTATGTTTACATATTGTGCGGCACAAAGGATCTCCATTTCGAATTTCAGCTATCGTTTCATCGTAACTTTATCTTCCTTTATTCCCTCACACAATTCACAGAAAACTAGGTATGTGGCCACTACTATCGTGAGATTATTGTAGTATGTTCGTAGTAGGTATGTTTTCTGAAATCAGTAGCTTTTTTTATTGACACATTTTTATCTTGAGACTAAAAAAGCATACTTACTTGACTTACGACTTTACACGATTTCAAGCTCGTTTCAGACGTTTCAAATCAAGTTTGTTCCGCTCTTACTCGTCTATTCAGTAAAGAACGTGCTTAGAGAGCACTTTGAGGTCTGCGTTACTATTTGCATAAATATCCAGGCTTTGGGGATAAAGACTGAAGAGTTAAGTGACCTTGAGATCACGTTACGGGGTGCCGATTGAGCAATTTGAGTTTCGGCCTAACGGATTTGAGATTTACGTCAGGTTTATGAGTAACCGATGTTCAAAAAAATCTTCTTTTGTTTACTCAAATCACTTTCGCTTACGCAAGATGCACCTTCCGAAGAGTCCTAGGGGGAGTCTGGGGCGGAGTCCGGAATGGAGCGTCCGGGTTGAGTATATAACAGAGCGGCAGGCGAGGGGATGCGTGCTCACTCTCAGTTCACTCGTCTCGTAGACATCATGACCGGTCCGCTCCTCCTCCTCCTCGCCGTCGTCGCCTCGTCGTCGGCCGCCGTCCTCGACAACAGGATCGAGGACTCGTCGTCGTCGGACTGCAGCTCCCGCTCGGACGTGACGACCTGCCTCGGGGCGAAGGCCATTTCCGCGCTCGACCGAGCCGCTCGCATGAACGACATACCTCTTTTCGAAGGTCAGTGCTAGTGCCACAATTTTGATTTTATTTCGTGATTCAGTGAAAAACCTCCTTATATCGGCCAATTCACGCTCTGGATGATATGGAATCTCATTTGAAATATTTCACTATCATTTCCTCGAGAATTATGATTTAAAACGCTTCACAAAATTCATTCAAAGAATTCCAGAAAAGTAAATGTATAGGTACGGTTATCAAACTTCCTAAAATTTTATTACACTAGATATTTTTTAAGCACGAACTATTATGAACAGATTTGAATCGCTTCACTATCAACCGAGAACATGACAGTTCTATTCGGTGAAATTGTGGATCTTAAATGTCTGTGAAATAATAACATTTTTGTAGTTTTCCAAATCGATAAAGTAGCGCTCAGTCGTTTCTGCAAAAATCCCTCCTTATAACGGACATTTCTCCCTACAATGAACAATTCACGCTCTGGATGATACGGAATCTCATTTGAAACATTTGACTATCATTTCATCGAGAAATATGATTTAAAAATCCACAAAATTCATACTAAGAATTTTAGAAAGATAAATGTATTGGTACAGTTACCAAATTTCCTACAAAATTTCATTACACTAAATATTTATGAACAGCTTTGAAATGTTTCACTATAAACCGAGATGAACATGACAGTTCTACTCCGTGAAATTGTCGATCTTAAATTTCTGTGAAATTATAAATTTTATGTAGTTTTCCAAATCGATAAAGTAGCGCTCAGCCGTTTCTGCAAAAATCGCTCCTTATAACGGACATTTCTCCCTACGGAATCTGGATGATACGGAATCTCATTTGAAACATTTCACCATCATTTCCTCGAGAAATATGATTTAAAAATCCTCTAAATTCATACTAAGAATTTCAGAAAAATAAATGTGCCTATAGGTACGGTTACCAAACTTCCAACAAAATTTCATTACACTAAATATTTTTTAAGCACCAACTATTATGAACAACTTTGAAATGTTTCACTATCAACCGAGATGAACATGACAGTTCCACTCCGTGAAATTGTCGATCTTAAATTTCTGTGAAATTATAATTTTTTTGTAGATTACCAAGTCGTTAAAGTATCGCTCAGTAGTATCTGCAATAATCTCCTTATAAGGGACATTTTCCCCCTAAATGGACAATCCTTGCTATGGATTATACGGAATAACATTTGCAAGAAAATCGAAGACATCATCGATTTAAAACATTTCACTATCATTCCTTCGGAAATATGATTTTGAACGTTTTATAACATTCATATAAACAATTGTAGAAAAATAAATGTATACGTACGGATATCAAAATTCGCAAAATGCAATTAGCCTAAATTTCTTTTTAAACCCCTATATTCAGAACTATTATGGCCAGCATTGAAATGTTTCACTATAAACCGAGATGACAGTGACAGTTCTTTTCCGTGAAAATGTCAATCATAAATTTCGGTTAGATTATAAAATGTTTGTAGTTTTCCGAGTCGTTCAAGAAGTTTCTAATTCAGTTAAAGCCTTTCTTATAACGGACATTATTACCCCTCAGTGGACAGTTTACGCCCTACCCAGCCGGGATAATATGGGATTGCATTCGTACCACAAACAAATCTATTCATTTGGAACATTTAAACACAATTTTCTCAAAAAATACGATCCAAAACAATTAGTAGCATTTGCACGTATTCGATTTCAGAAGAATGAATAAACCGATAGAAAATGTGACTCTTAAATTTCTGTAGAATGAGGCAATTTGGATTTTAGCCAAAAATTTGTTTATAAACTCTCAATACCGTAAAATAATTTATTGACATGTCCGTAACAACATATACATGAATTTTCATTATCATTTGATTGTCTTAATTTGTCAATTCAAATTTGCTTGATGCAAAATATACAATCATCATCAAAATTCGAATTTATATTGAATACTCCAAAATTCGTTCAACTTCGTTCACTACTACCAAACATAAATAATAATTTCGTTTCTTAAAATGAGTTAAGATTTCTTGGTCGTGGGTATATATTTAAAAAAATAAAATAAATAAATCATAATAATAATGGACATTAGGGTGAATTCCTACATTGATTGCATTCTCAGGGGTTGTGTCGATTAATTCTCATGTGGTTCCCTAGGAATGTCATAGCCATCAGATAAAAGCAGTTTGTATAATAATATACTCAAACATTCTACACTCCACAAGATACCCTGAATTCCTCTCTGTCCATATTCTTATTGGACCCTCCAGTTCAGGGTAGCCAAGACGGTGGTGGCCTCAAATCGGATGCCCACATGTCGCATCACAACTGAATTAGACAAATCATAACTTGAATTTGGTTGACAAAGGCACTCCAAAACTGATTACCGATGGACTTCGTTCTACTTACCGTTTGAACCCCGAACGTGTTTGCAACTGCAAATTAATAACTGATGGTCCGAATTCATTCCAAACAAGAGATAATTCTCATTTAGTTCCCATTGGATCTCATAATGACTGAACTTGAACTTCATCAATGAGTACCTAGTAGCTTTTACTCATCAGCAAAGACAGAAACCATTTCAGGGGACATATCCTAAAACTATTCATCATTAAATTGCTGAATTTTGATTAAACTATCTGGATTTATCATACCACTGATGTTCTATGTAAAAAAGATTTCATTGACTCGATGACTATAACAATGAACATTTACCCACTATATTCTACGAGACGGTGATTACAGGAGATTATTGTCACCAACCTAATCCATGATTATTTAATGATAAACCAGTCGTCACTTTTCTGTGGCAACCAATACATAAAATCATGTACCGTGTTTTCTCACTCGTACAATACCAAATTTCAGCTTTCTCTGTCTATTAGGAAAGAAATGAGCTCCCGAACTCACTCAGCCGATCAGTGTGGGTCCTCAGTTTTTCAATCGTACACAGGAGGCTCATAGACGCTCCAAACAAAATTACAGCTTCCCTGGTCAAATAAATAAGACTGAAAAATCAAAATAATTATGACTTCACAACGGATTGCGCTGAATTTTCGAGAACACAACCTAGCAGTAAAACATGACAGGTACATGATAATACATAGAAAATTAACCGGGGGTGGCGGGGGGTTGTTTTTGGAGTTGCTTCTTAGCGTCCTTTTTTTCAAATTGACATCCTTCATTTTATTTCATTCATTCATTTTATTCATTCAAATTTAATATTCACCCAAAGCTTTCCGAGTTTTGAGCAGAATAAGAAAGATCTAAGATAGAAAACTTGTCTCAGGTTCAAAATAATCGGAAATTCGCTGTATTATGAGTTGTAATAAACCATGTAGTAGTTCTTGACAAATGCGAAATATCATTCCTGCTGTAGTTAACTCGAATCAAAAGTCATCTCAACATCGAGCCAAATAACAGAATAAATGCAATTCATACAATTCAAATAACATACATTTTTAGGGAATTTAAAATAAGACACTAGAATGACTCCAAAAATGTTAACAATCAAATTTTCTGAAATTTTCTACATGGAAATCCATTTTGTGGCATTGTGAAATGATTCCTGGGCTTTGATACTCTTCAAAATGAATAAATATACTTATTCAACTTCCAAAATTTGTGCTTAATAAGTCACTAAAATGACAAAAACTACCAAAAGTCGTTAAATTTGTACTTTTATTCCGGTTATTACATTTAAAAAAAGTTTGCAAACTATGCAATAAAACGTTCTGGAATTTTTATACAGAATCAAGCTGCAAATCGTTAAAAATTCAAATTTTGTTTCGGGGAAGATTATTTAGGAAAAATTGTTTTGCCATAAAATCCGACAGTAAAAATTTCTGTGTGACCGAATCGCTCTAATTTCAAATAATTAATCTTATAATTTGTGACCATTTTCACGAAAATCAATTTTGAACAATTACGGGAATTTAATCGTATGGATTTGCTGCAGGAAATGTATAAAAGATTCTATTGATATTACCTATAAACTAAATTGAGATGATAAACCCTTGATTGCTAACTGCTAAAATGCAGGGAACATAGTTCTGGAGGTGTGTCCCCTCGTAAAAACTCATTCTGGATCAAAGGAACAATTCCGTCCCAGGGTTATGACACATACGAACAGCTTTCACTTCTGTAATTAGTTTTCTCTCCGGGTCTGTTCTTTATTGAAATCACATTTGAGGGTGGGATGGGTATAAAAAGACGTTACGCTCGTAGCTATCATAGCTTTCAAAGAGCCAAGTTATTCAGCAGACTGAACGTATAATCAGATAAGTGAATGTAATTAACCATTCGCTCTTAACATAAATTTTCCCTTCGAATTCTTTCTCATAGTATAATACCTGAAAAGATAACTTTTCAGGGATATCTGAACCACACTTTTCTTGTAAAGAACTATAAAAACTAATTTCGGAAGAATTTCCGTTACTTTTAAAATGCTTAGCATTAGTAACCAACCAAAAACCGAAAATAAATAAATCTGTTTCAAAAATTCTACTGTTTTTCACGGGCGGACAATTTCTTAGCAAATATTTAACTTACCCATTTTCCAATCTACGAAAACCGCTCACTGTTGTTCAAAAATAAGAAATTTTCAATTGTCAATCCAAATTTATGCTTATACGAAAGTCAACATCAAAGGAATAAATGGCCTAATATACAATAAAAGCTAAAAATATATTTGCACAAAGTGGTAGTGAACAATACCACATTCAAAAGTCGGTATTTATATCAGCAGTACAATGTGCACTTACAGAATACAGTATGCAGTACGGCTCACAATCTAACAGGATGCTATTTCTTTGGAATGTTCTAAACTGTTAGCGCGCTTGATATCCTTATAACAAGTTGGAGTTTTCAATATGAAAATTAAATGGTTCTAACGACGATTGACGTAGAAATACAAGGTATTGATCATGTGAGAGTTCAAAAATCATCGTGCTAAGCATGTTTCAAGTTTACTCGTTCATGACGAAGTACAAACAATAGAGCGTAGGTCCTAGACTCTGACATTTTAGTCGAATATTGAAAAAGCCAGAAGATATTCCTATCGAGCCATCCAAAATTCTGCTCTAAATAAAAAAATATTGGATTTGAAAAAATGAGATACGGAAAATACGCCCCTTGCAGCAAGCTAACAGGAGCATTTACGAATAGATTTCCGTGATTAACAAAACTAGCGATTTCCAACGTAATTTAGATATTCGACTGTGAAATACAATCGAAAAATCTGATGGGAATTGTGGATATGTTGTTTGCAAGGATTTATGGACACGCAGACAGAAACACACATACAGATAGACAGACACAAATCCAAAGTTTTACAGAATGGTCTAAAACGTAAAATACGTGCGTAATTTTTGATTTCGGGGAAAATATATGTTTTATCCTGCCATCCTTCTGCCATCACTTGTGGGTGATTCTCCATATATCAACGAAATTACATCCCTTGAAGATTGTGAGATTCGAATGACATTTTGACTATTTTTTATCGGAGTGAAATTTGTGTGTTGAATGTGATTCCGTTTGTGATTTTCCGTTCGATAAAAGGTCTATTTTTGTGGGTTTTTTTTAATATGATTAAGTTAGTCTCTCACTTGCTCCGTTAGTCTCTCACTACAGCGTTTTTGGAGATTATGCTGTACTTTGTAAACAACGTACTTCCATGTACAGATTTTTGATAGGTGAGATAACTATCACTTTTAAAGCTATTTATGAAAAAAAAGAAGTTCGAAACTTTATATTTCAAACGTTTATTGTAAAAGGCGAATTTTTTACACAATGGGAGAATCCTCTTGGGATAGGTACAGATAGCCTTGGTTTAGGTAACCTGAGATTTCCTGGTGAAAACTGTAGAATGTCAAATGCTCGACTCGGATTTGCAGCTGTTCTCCTGATCGCAGCCTTAGCCTCCATTTTTGGAAATTTCACTCAAACAGTGACGTCATCAGATGGTCAACTGTGGGACTTCCCACGGCGGGATAATGATCAGGTCCCCAAGAAAAACGGTCAGGTGTCACCCATCCTCGTCTTAACCTTGTCAGCCCCGAAGCCTATCGGAGAGAGCAGAAAGACCTGACTTTGATTAATGAAACGCAAACAAATCCCGGTCCCATAGTAACGCATTTATCACTTCGAATACCTCTTTTCTCCGCGTCGCTGTCTATGATATCATTCAACGTTGAAGGGGCTTTGGTAGTAGGTAGGCCGATCTCATCCAGTTGGCCCGTTGATCAAATATGGCACGCGCCTGATTGATCGATCTTCAGGAGAGAGACCTAATTTTCACTTATTAGCATACGTGAAAGGTCGAGGGTTCAATCAACGAATGACGTTCGAAGCGTCACTTCAACTCACACACACACACGAAATTATAGATTAGGTAGGTACCTACTCATCATATTCCTGTTTTAAATACTCGTAATACTCGTATCAAGCAAATGTATAAGGAAACTCTCATGGATGAGCACAGAAGACTGTTGGCTTATTGTACATTTCTGAAATTTTATCAAGGGATTTAAATCCGTTGAATAATTGTTCGCAATTGTTCCAAATCTACGATGCATTCGAAGATTATGAGGGATGCAGTCTCGTCTGTCTCTTCACAACCTACACTGGGTTGAACTTTGTGTGACCCCTCTAAGGTGTTGATGAACAGTTGGAGTATAAAGTCGGATGTGAGACCAATCATTCGAGAGTTATAACTCTGGGAAGAGCGACGCAAAATGCTCATAAATTCTCTTATAACTTAAACTATTTTTGCTGAACTTCATGAGTTGGAAAACAAAAAAACGAGTACCTTACTTCTCAAACCTAAAATGACTTTATTCAACCTTCTAAAATGTATTTTGAAATATCTCCTATATCATATCCCCGATTGAATTTTCAGAGTAACAGCCATAAAATAATTGATATCGTGAACATGATTGCAACCGCATGTTAATTTTTGATGATTTCATTGGGCTGGTGGTGAGTCCTTGTGCTGGTTGTAAATAAATAACACAACTTGACATAGTTAGTGGTGATAAGATACACTGCGAAATTTGAGTCATTCTTATATGTTGGTTCCACGGGTTTATGTGAAACGCGTGAGCTATTTTTTCCCCTCCTTCAATGCATTTCACAGTAAGAATTTTGAGGATGAACCCAAGACCTTGAGGAATGACAGTTTTACAAGGGGTTTATCACTTGTTCAAAAAAATTTTGCCTTTTTTGTGTTTGATGATATTACATTCGCAGTACTTGTTCTGTATAATAGAAGTGCTTCTAAATGATAAAGTAAAGCCAAACAAAGTGGGGAAAATATTTGAATTTTTGAATTTATTCCAAAGGTGGCAGCACTGTGTGATGTATGAAAAGGTTCATCCTTCCTGATGTTGGGTGATGGAACTAATTTAGAGAGTTGCTACAATAAAGCAACTCTCCCACCACCCATTTTCTCTCATTCTGGCAGATTATATAGGTATTCTTTCGACGCAGCCGTGATTCCCCATTTGGTAACATGATCACACAAGAACGAATGGGAAAGGTTTCCGTCTAACCCGATCCGGGGTTCCAGTCGGAAATGAAAGGAGTCAACTTGCTACAGCACGCGAGAGGATTGAAACCGGGTCAGAAAGTAAAACCGCGAGTTGCAAGTGTGATGCAACATCAGCGGACTGAGTCATATCGGGGAGCGCGGACGTGAGCCCAGCGCTCGGACCGGACAGAGCATCCAGGAAGGTCATCGACACCGAACGTGAAGAGAGCATAAAACCCATAATACCTACCTGCTGTACTTATCAAATATTCGTAGTACACAAGGGTCTTAGGAGGATTCACGGTATATCACACATTCAAGAAGTAATAGTGCCAACGAATTTTAGCATCATTGGTATTTTGCATAGGTATACAGCGACATAACAGTATGGATCCGTAATTGACTGATCATACAAGGACGTATAGCAACAAAACAACTTCTTGTCATGCTAAGTTACAGTTAAACCTCATTGTATCATCCGTTCACTCCTCCACTAGCCCATATGGAGAACATCCCGAGTGGTCCCAATTATACTCGAGCGTTCCCGATTCCTCCGAGTTCACATTTTTCATGGTAGTTACCTAATAGAGATAAGTCTTTTTGGATTTGTTCATACATTGAGAAATCATCTAAAACAAAAATCTAAAAAGACATTGACCACCCCCGAACCTACAGGCATTGATGTGCATTGGGCAATAATACTCTCGTTTGCGTTGCTAGTAGACCGAAAACCCAATCTATGTAGGCCAACTTCGGATCCATTCGGTTTGATCTTAATAATGTCCACTCATGGTTATCCTTTTCACTGTATCCACAATATATGTGGAGCCTCTGTTCGTATCTTATCCATGTCTTGGGGGTGAATCCATCGTACAAAGTATTCACCATTGTAGACAAAATACAATCCATTCATGAGATCTCTTCCGTGAGCACCAGATTTTTTTCAGTTCGATTCACAATTGATGCCTTGGCACTCAACACCTGATCCCCTATCAAGTCCCCACAAAAACCCAGCAACTGAAACCTATAATTCTTGTTATTGTCTGAGTTTGAAATTTAATTCAATAGGTACCTACCGTCAAAATTGAGGGTTTTTAGTTTGATTGCTTCCTTTACAGAGACCTCAGTAAGTAAGGACATTGTCAGAAAGGAACCAATGTGGCAGTGATTCAGGTTCAAACAAGCTCTCCATAATTTTATCATCTCAAAATTTGGAGTTTTTTTATTTCACTCAGACTCAGTATTCATGCTGTGCTTGGAATCTTCTGCATAAGAAACTACCTTGACACATCTCTGCAGAAAATCTATGTGCACTAGAAATCACAGTTTTTTAACCCATCGATGTTGGGAATCTTCAGGTTCACCTGGTTATATAGAGCGTAATTCCCTTCCTCAGAAGCAACATGATGGCCGACTTTTAAATGCACAACTCTGCACTATTGCTAGTAGGTGACACTATTATGTACTATCAAACATTTTGGGTGTAATCTTAGTATTATTTTCATCATTACTACGATCGAAAAGATTGTATGATCGAAATTTACAGAGTAATTAATTGGATTTTTATTGTTTTTACAGGTGTGACATTGGTGAAAGAAAACGACTTCAGAGCCGGACGCGCTCTGATGACCCCGGAACAAATCGAGGAGTCGCTTCCTGAGAACGCCGAAGAGAGGTGAGTGGGATCTGTCTATCTCCAAAGTGCCCGTTATTATCACCTGTCTAAATATCACTGTGGAACATTATCGTGTTAAAAGAAATTACGACATTTCCTCATCCAATTGGTGATATAAACCGTAAATGGGATTATGGCTTCCGGCTGAGAGAAATCCGGATAACTCAATGAGATCATCTCTCATGAAAGTGCCAGTGGGAAGAAACGATATCCCATTACGGAGGTGCAATGGAAAGTAGTTTGCATCCACTTAGTTGGATAAACTTGTTTAGTATTGTACATGATATCACCAGATTTCACCGTAACTTTTTATTTATGTGTTTTTCATTTAGATATTATACCTAATACCTTGCATTGTTCCTTAACCAGGTCAAGCCGCCTCGTTGATCTCGCCTACGACTCAGCTCTGCGCTTCCTTCAATCCCACTCCCTCCAAATCAAGATGCCCCAAGGAGCGCCCGAGAACTTCCAGCGAGCTTTGGATGAAGGTAAAACACAAGAATCAAATATTTATTTAATGAATACCTTGATTAACTTCAACTTGAATGAGAGAAATCGTAGAAACTTTTGTTGAAACCAAAGCATATTTATTCACTACATAGTATGGTGACCACACTGGGGAAGCGTACCTACTCCAATATCGGACAAACCAAAGATTTATATTGGTGAACGATAGCCTCCGTCTATGTAAAATCTACCACACACACAAATCCCAATTTCTCCACATATTCTATCCATCAGTTTTAGCTGATAATTTCAGACGCACCGAAGTTCAGTATTTCTTATTGTTTTCTATACTGAATAATAACGTCTGCCAGTATAAGTGGCCAAAATATTATCCATGAAAATTTGAATTTTCTTATAACCAGAACTGCAACGCTGATCCATATTGATTAAATGTGACATGTGTAGGAACACCCGTAATTCACAAGAAACTCTGAAAAAACAATCATTTTCACCACTGTGCATTTTTCTGGGTCGGTGAGTTTATATTAGTCAATGTGACATAGAATTAAGTGGATAATTTTTCTTGATAAAATTGACACTAAACATTATCACCTAGAACATGATAACAAACAGCAGCAGTTTCAAACATTCTTCTCTGATTTTGTCAATCAGTTTAATAAGTACATGACCAACTTCGTACTTACTCAGTGCTATACATACTGTACATGGATATAAAGCAGTGACATCAACCTTAGACATTCCTAGCGAAGGAACAGCTGTTCATATGCGCCAGTACCATATAGTAACTTTATGTTCGCTAATTCAGGAGGAAGAAGATTAGAGATTTTACATTTCACATTTGTTTGATGATGATACACTGATACTTACATGCATGATTCAATTAATCATTAATGCGGCAATGGAGTTCCATAGCAGATTCAGGAACTAGCCTTTTTTTCATATGTAATCGCTTTTTCTAGTAATACAAGTGATTCATACCTAATGCACCCAAAATCGTGCACTGTTTAAAGATCAATTTTCGAGACTGTGTGAACATATTTGAATGGTTGATGCTCCGCAAAAAAAAAAACTCTTTCGTCGCTGCGAAATAATCAAAAACCCAAGAGCTTCTCTACAGTGAGCTGCAATCTGATTATCGAGTGAATTTCCTCTGCTGGTAATTTGCTTGCACTAACAAGGGTGGCCGCGATCTTCTTATCAGCGGCCTTTTCAAACCTCGTTAAACAGTTTAATGCGGTGCGACCAAAGCGGAAAAAGAATTGAGTCTACCGAATCAACTCTGAGCAGTCAAGTGTTCGTAGGAGAACCAAATCCGTGACAGCACTAAAATAAACAAGGTCTTTAATAATGAACATTTAATTTTATCATTTCTAGATGTGAAAATCAAACTACTATAGTTAATGGTAACACGTCATATAGAGATTTAATAGCGAGTACTATCAGTAGATATACTTTGGAGATGTAACTGATCTAACCAAGAATACAAAAGAATGCAATACTCATATACATACGATTTTTAAACTTTTCTCAGTTATTGACTTATTATAAAAAGTTTTGATTGTTTTGAAAAAATATAATAAAAATGAAAAACTAAATGAATAAAAAATAGATAAATGGAACAGAATAAAATAAATAAATGGAAATAATATAAAAAAATATAAAAAGCCACTGCACGAAGATCAGTAATGATATGCTTGTAACATGTAATGAGGTGACAACGAAGTGTGCGTCCGCTTACTTTTACAACCGGCCGTTGAAATCTCCAACACCATCATTATCTAGTGTGCTCTAATAAATATCTAGACTATGTAATAAAGCAAATTGACATCAATTTGTTTTATTTAATAGAAAATTGAAATTTATTCCAAATTTAAATATTTATCAATTACAGCTTAACCAAGGACATCAATTCAACAATCATCACAACATGAGCCAACTATTATGACATCCACTTGAATTTTTCTGTTATTCTTACCTCCGGAGAGAAAGCCATCAGCTCTACAGTAATGAAATCACCGGAAATCCCTATTTGGTTTATGAAGTGCTGAAGATCCGAAAAAACAACTCCATCAGTCGGAAATAATTTTGAGAATAATTATATATAATAAAAAATGAAATAAAATAACTGGTTATAACTGCGGGTGAAAGTAAAATGTTGTGTGGCAAACATCAATCGGGGCTCCTTTCCAGGAGCAATAGTGCTATTGTTCCCCTGACTCAATCAGTTTGATTCCTCGATCTATCTCAACGTTGAAAACGTCAAAATATTCACACATCTCACCTCACCAAACATTTCTTTAGGAATCAAGTTCATTGTAGAAGTAGGTACATCAAGATATACCAGCTAACTGGATATTTTGATTCTGCAGCACAAATATAGGCCTGTCAGCAATGTAAATAACAAAGCAATGTTTTTATCAGGACGCGCCAAGCTGAAGAAGAAAATCCTCCCCATCGTGATGCTTATTGGTGCCAAGCTGGTGACCCTCCTCCCTCTGGCTCTTGGTGCAATTGGACTGATGGCCATCAAGGCTCTGTTCGTTGGTAAACTCGCCCTTGTCATCGCTGCCATCATTGCCTTCCAGAAATTCTTCTCTGGCGGTGCCGGTGCTGGACTTAGCAGCTTCTCTAAGGTGAGTTCTCACAACATAATTTACTATCTTATCGAACGTGATAAAAGACTTTGTGGTTTAACAGCGGGTTGATTCTTCATCAATTATTTTATATGATGCAGTCGGATTTAAGGTTATCATAACGATTGTAGACAAATGATGCAGACGGAAAAGTAATAAGGTTATCATCTCGATTGGAAATGGCTAGACAATATTAGCAAAGCTATTGCGAATGTGATGAAACATCCCTACTAGTAATCATAATTCTTCCAGCTACAAATAGTTGATAAATTAATTTACTGTATAATAGTACAGTATATTCTCATGAAAAATAAGGAAAATAAGAGTGATGAGCTGTAGTGCCTAATGGATTGATGTATACCTCCTTATGACCTCCTGAATGAATTTGTTACATCTACCCGGAGAATAAGTTTTCATCAAGGTCGAAGGCCTATACAAACCAAATCACTGTGACAAAAATATGTCTTCATCTGGAGTCCTGAATTGTTCACTCAATGTCAACTAGTTTGATTCAAATTAATTTGAAAAATATTTTTCCATTTTTTGACGAGTGAAACCCCATTATAAAGATTACTTAATGTTGAACAAGATGATGAAATCAGAATTGCCACATTTTATTCCATTCTTGGATTAGAGCTGATGAACCAAGAAATGCAATTTGTCATTTTCCCCTTTGGATTTTTTCCCTGATTTTTATTAACTTAAAACTTAGCAACAGACACTCCAAAAACAACCTCCAAGTTTCACTTCGATATTCGACATCTCAATAACTTTGGAAAAAATGGGGGGGGGGGGGGTACTTTTGAGACACCCTGTAACACTTGAAGATGCACTAGCAGATACGGATAATTTCTTACGGCGTTTTTATTTATAACACAAAGATTATAATTAGAGTGTAAAATAAAGCCACAGGTCAGCTCATGGGGGAATTGAAGCCGCAACGAAAAGTCAAAGAACCAGCACTTCCGCATTGATGTAATTAAGTATTTAACGGTATTTGTTGACGATTTCTTGACCCAAAATCATTATTTTATGACACCTGAGTAGAAGGCGAATAAATGTGGACGGTAGATGAGTGAGAACGGTGAACAAACCTTCTAAATTATAAATCTTCTAAAATGAGTGAATCATTGGGTGTGATGCCAATGCGATAGTTATAGTCCTCAATGAACGTATAGATAAATGTTGAGTCTTTATGGTACACAATTATAAAACAGTATTCATAGTCTATACGCCATGTGGATAAAATATAACACTTTGGAAAGGAGGGATTTCCTTGCTAGTTAGATTCGCAATTCAGCCAAGTTCGGTTAATTGAGAAGTTAATTAAATGAGGTTCACCATCCTGTTTCACAGAGGTGACACATTTGTAACTGATAGGTTACCTACGGTTTAAAAACTCTTTCTTTTTTTGTTTCGGAACTTTTTTACACATACGGACAAAAAAACATCAGTTCTCAGTACTGAGCATGTTTCCTAAAGGTGAGGATCAAGTTTTCTTGTATTATTGACACCTTTTATTGGGGGCAGCTTTCATGAATCATCTTTGTGAAAATACTAATTTTTTTACTGGTTCCAAAGATTTAACACAATGTACTTCAGATCAAACAATACCAGTAATTTCATAATTTAACCCGCCCCCTCCCCCCACCATCGGATCAGTTGTTTTGACAGTCCACGTAACCTTTGGACTTTGTTTCTGGAAATCGGGAACAATACCAACCACCCTTTTTATGGAAACGTTTATGGATAGTGTCCATGACTATTTGAAAATACACGAGATTCGTTTTTATTGCTTCCGGATCTACTTATAGGTACCTAGCGGAAGCATTGTTTTCACTTTCATAGAGATTGAAATTTGGTTTTTTGCCAAAATCGAAATTTCCACAAGCATTTCTCGTTTGAGTCCATTATGGGCTATTTTGGTTTCGTGTCTGTCTGTCTGTGTATGCGAATCCTTGCAACAAGCTTAATTTCAACAGTTTCAGTCAGGCAGTGAATAGGTGGACCCTTATCAGTATCTTCACTCACAAAACAATACCTAGGTACCTCACTCCGCGAATGCGGAAACGTCTTATCTTCCAAGCATCATTTTCTCACGCCTATTTGTCCGATCTCGAGCAAATTAAAAGGACGAGATGATTGATGATTCCACGTCAGTTTCATTTATATCGAATCTCTAGCAGCTATTGTGCATGTCAAATCCGAAATCCTTGCAATAAGCATAACATCTGCAGTTTTCTTTCTATTTCGATGCAATTTTCGGGTGATTTGGGGGTTAGACTGATGATTAGTTTTCACCGTAAAATCAATAATGCATCATTTCTTCATAGCCTAATCGTCCGATCTCGCTCAAATTCACATGGTATATTTGGCAAATAACGAGAACAGTCCCACATGAGTTTGATATCAACCGTCACCATTAGTATCTTCGGCTCAAGCGCGAACATAAAAGCATTAAAACGAGCATGACTTCCACAGTTTTCATCCGATTCCATTATTTTCCCCAGGATTGTACGGTTTAAGCTGTTGGATAGTCCACAATAAACTATACTTTTCCCGAATCACCAGTAGTGTTTGCTCATGCGCAAAAATGACTTCTATCAATTATATTTTTCTTAGTGCATAACTGACAAATTATGCTCAAACTATTTTTGTTGTGTCTACTTTAGAACCAACTTGTTAACATAACGTAACTATAACAGGGTTTTATTAAAAGTATGTCGTTCGAAACTAACAATATGTCGTCGTTTGTATGTCGTTTAGGCCCCAGTGAGCGATTGGTCCGCCGGCGGTGGAAGCCAGGGCTGGTCCAACTCATACTCCGGCAGCGGCCCCTACAGAAGGAGCATGACCGCCCACGACCTCGCATACTCTGCCCAGGCCCCTTCGGACTACGCCCCTGTTGACACCAACGCCCAATAAACTCCCCACCTACCCCCACCCCTATCACCGATCCACCCTTGTAATTTATTTTCCCCCTTTAATATAAATAGATCGTATTTTTTTTAAAATGAGAATGAATTTAACTTATTGTCTTCAACGACGATTTGAGTAAACTCTAAGAGTTGTTGTTAAAAGTGTGTTTGTTGTTGAAACGTTTTTTGTAATTAAGTAATAATTTATTGGACAATAAACGACTTTTGTACATTTTTCAATGGTTTTCGCTATGTTTATTTCTATACCTAACAAATTCTAAATTAAAACGAAAATTCTGGAATGAAGGCAATAGTATGCGGTGTACACTTGTCAGAAATATAGATGCCTCTAGCACGCAATTCACGAACAAATAAGAGTTACGTCTGCATAAACATTAGGTACATACTTTCACTTCAAAGGTTTGTCCCTTTATCAGGGGTTGGCCAAGATAACTTACCAAAATTCACATGAATAATTGTTAGGATATGTAAATACAGAGATGTTCGATGTAAATAATATGATCATTACAAGATCTGTCGTATGCGGATCTTGGAAAACCTTTTCGACCATTCCGAGCAACATGGTGTTGATCCCCGCAAACTAAACTACAAAACACCTAGGAATATATCTATATAGTACGTGGACGAAACCTACATATAAGTACTTATATGGCATATGGGTGTCAATTAACACACATTGAATGAGCGTGTACCAGCAACTGATTGATAGAATCCGCAACGCATAGCAGCACATATTCTTTACCAGCTACGAAGAGATACAGGTTATCAATACAATGTGTATTTATTCAAAGGTATTTGTTATTATTAAACAGTAAAAATCCTTCAAAATTTCAAAGCAATGTAAGAAAAATACTGGTCGATCATTGGTTCAGACTAGAGAAGTGACCGAGGAAACGTAACGATGGTTTGATGAGACTGTAACCGAAATGAGCACCGAAAATCGAGAAGAAAGGAATGACGAAATCCCAAAAAACCCATCCAGAGCCTCACCTGAAAAATGTAATTGTATTAAGTTGAAGAAATGACCCCCAGATTAGCCCTAGAGCCCCTAATAGAATAGATGGACAAATCGGTCAGAATAATATGTATAATTTGGTGCCTGGATGCTCGCAACTCAAAATTACATGACATCAAGTAGACAATCCCTTTGTAGAAATTTAGATTAGTTGGACGCATAGGTTAGTACGGGGCTAGTTTTGGACGGCACCGAAAATCCTTCTGAAAAATCATTTTGTCCGCTACCAAATTTTCTCCATAAAAAGCCAGGGCTCATTTCTTTCGGCTATCCGGTTTCCGAAGCTAATTTTGGATACTCACTTTGACGAGCGTATATTATTAGAAGCAAAAAAGAACATCACAGGGAAAATTTTCGCCAGTCCATAATTATGTTCGCCCTTATGTGAGCATGTGACTATATAAGTTTAGGTATGTCATGTTGGGTAAACGTTTTGATATAAACGAAACATTAAGGGGGTTCCACATTAGGGGGTTATTCTCGACTCGGGATTTATACCTCAAAAACGGCAGTGACATGACTGGATTAATTCTGGATCAGTTGATGATCCTCCATGGTGGAACGGACCCTTAGTGGATCACCTTCACACACCATGTCCATGAATAAGATCATCTTCCCTATAATATATCTTCTTACATTACTTCCTTTATAATGCCGGGGGCTCACAACTATAAGTTCGACTATAATTTATTTGGTAACACAAATAATAGTTAATCCAGAGACGGTACTTGAACGAAATCATTATTTTAATATTGATTGTAAGGGTATTCAAGGTATGACGAACCGCAAACTTCCGTAATAATGCAAAGTTGGGTACGAAAATATTAACAACTGTAATAGGTAGTTTGGAAAAATCTATTCTAGACAACCGGTGCCGTTGGTACTAATATGCGTCTTCACTTCTCTGTGACTGTGCCGCAAAACATAACTATGATTGATATGACCTTCAACACAGTGAAAATCAGACCTACTGACTGTGACACAAGCAAAATTGAATGGACACAGTACATATTTTTTCAGACAACTGTAAATATTAGATGGATAGATGATTGGTTTACTTAGGAAAACATAAAATACACTATACAATACAACCGATAAATTTACAGATACACTTATTACGGTATGGTAAAATATCCGTCTGTCGGAGGTTTGAATTTTGCTCTCTTTACTGAGCGACTATGCATAATGAAAGCGAAAAACCGTATGAACATAATACAAAGTTATCACACCCATTCATGAATCAACATGAAACTTATTCATCCACATAGTTGATATAATTAGACGTTACGACCTCAACTCACAGTGGGAGGACATTGTTTTGCAAAACCACTGGGTATAGTTAGGTGTGAGAATAATATTGTATTATTTTAATGTAATAGATTAAAAAAGTTAGTTTTCACTGATTGGGGAATTTTCGAATTATCTAGATAATATACGTTGTCGCGTTCACTTCTAAAACACGGAATGAGACTGAATTACGGAATGAGAACTATGATTAAATCATAGCCTATGCATTACTAAACAAATATGAGACTGAATTACGGATTGAGAACTATGATTAAATTATAGCCTATGCATTACTAAACAAATAATGAATTTAAATTTTATGTGACTGGTGGATCTTTGTTCAATATTATTGAATCAATGACGTCACCATCATGAGTGCATGCCAAAATGATTTCGTTCTGTAGTTTCTTTAAAGGGAATAATATCCCCCCCCTCCTCCTCCTCCGTTTCGTAGTTTGTGTAAGGGGATATTATCCCTGCTAATTCACTTGAGATCAAGATTGTTCTTGATGGTTGTGTACTGTAAATATTTTCTGATTGCAATCAGCTGTCGGCGCGAGCCGTGATTCTACTCATACCAACTTTCATTCTGTGCCGCGTGACAAGGCGGAAGAAAAAAAATCTTGTTCTCCCAGAGGGACAAAAATATGATTAGTAGATTAGAGGTGACTTGCTAATGCACGGCACCCAGAGAAATCCGCTGGCAATGGGAGGAAGATTTCTTTTTCCTTCTTCCGATAAGTGGTGTATTATTCCAATGTATTTAGGCGTCCGACCCACTTCGGAGGCCCTGAAGAGGAAAGTGAGAGTCATTCGCCCATTATTGGCTGAAAGAAGCTCAAGCGAAACAGAGTTTACCTACAGCATGAACGTGCAAACTTAAGGAAAAATTATACAACTATTTTATTTTTCATATTGGTATAAATCTATGTGCTTCAAATGACTAACATCACACTACTGATTTAATACTGATATGACTAAACATGACTTCAAATGCGAACCTCAAAACGCTGCAAACTGTACACAAATGTATATTATTTCTGTATCGGAACGTCCTACGTAGAAAACCTGTATATAATTATTAAACAAAATTTATTATATATTAGGTATCTAAATATATGTGCATAGGTGTAGACGCCTAGTGAAAATATATTAATTACTCGTAAATGGAGTAACACATTTACACTTTCCCAATATCTAACACGAGGTGACCCAACAACATAAAATCAATATTATATTATATATCACCTTCCTAAACTTCAGAAGTCCACCTACAGGTGACAAAAGTTATAATGAAGCCGGCTACGCGAAGTGATAATTCGTTTGAAATTACATCAGCTGATACATGCGTCGTAGATGAGAGACAATTTTTGCTATATTCCACTAGTTATGATATGCTGACTTTGCTAAGATTTGTTATAAATCATTTGTTATAAATCATATTTATAAATATGATAAATAAAAATAAATAATTGTTATAAATCATATTCACACCCAAAAATATAGATGGACTCCAAATGAAACCCAATATCTCGAATCTGTGAGATCGTGATGAATTCCCAGCGTTGTGGATTAAATCTTTACATTCTACAAACCAAACAAGCATGAAAACATTTTCAATTTTTATGTTCTTGGTGACATTCCACAACTAGCCAAAAGATCGTTGCTTCCGCCAAAACATATTGTTCCTTCCTCTATCCTTTCCTTGAATTACCGTCAAGATATAAACGTAGTGGTTGATGTTTCCGATCAGAAAAATGTAGATGTACCACTGGAGACAGTTCTATATGAGGGTTATTCTGTAAAATTTGAGTTGCACCCTACTATAGACAGTTCCAAAAGTATCGTTACTTCATAATACTTATTGCACTTGACAGACGAGGAATCCTTAGCAAACTTAAGTCACAGCAATTGGTCAATATCTCCCAATTTGCTTTAAAAATCAATGGGATTTAAAAACCGACTTCTTCTATTCTGCTTAATTTTTCACTCTCCCATTCATTGTACTCATGCATTGTACTGGGAGTGTTTGCAACTAAGGGTAAGACCATACATACCTAATCCTCTACCATGTTTCAAGTGTTTCGCTTTTGGGCACGGGTCTAACTATTGTAGAACAAACATCTGAAATATGTGGTAACTGCTCACAATCGAGGCATGACCCATACCCTTGTTCTCACCCAGATCAGTGCGCTAACTGCTATGAACCTAATACAACCTCGTCTCGTTTCTATAAGAAATACCTAATTGAACGAAGGATCAATTCAATTAGAATTCAGGAAAATATTTCTCGTAACCAAGCTTCATATAAAATTACAAGATCACCACCCAGCAATTTCATGTCCAAATTGTACGACTCAGCTATGCCTTATGTCCAAAAATCTATTATCAGCTTATAAATTAACCGTTTGCGTAAAAATTATGGCCAATTTCAACATTCTTGTTACGAAAATGCAATCCAATGAAAGAGCAATTGGAATAATTGATTCTTCAAGAACTCCATCTCCACCTAAAATTCAACAGTCTACTTCATGAAATCTCCTCCAATTTCATTGGGGAAATGCTCAAATACTATAAACGAAAAAACATCCGACCGTTCATCTCCCCATCAAATTTCAATTTCCTAAGGAGAACGGTAAAGATTCTTGCTCAATTACTTGATCAGGATAAAGCCCGTAATTTCATTCATCTCTTGTTGTCCCCGATAGGGTCCCAATTTAATTTCAATTACCTAGGGTGAACGTTAGAAATTCTAGCTCAATTAGCTGATCAGTATGAAGCCCTTGATTACATTCGTCGCTCGTTGTCTCAGATAGAGTACCTATCAAATTATAACTTCCTAGGGCGAACGGTTGAGCTACTAGCTCAAATAACTGATCAGGATACTGCTAATAAATTCATTTGTTTCTTAATGTTATCAATAACCCTTCCCCTTTTCATCAATGTAAATTAATTGCCACATTCCATAGAAAACTCAGTAACGTAACCATATGTACGAGCGGACCGTTTCGATCCGGAATGCCAATCTCGATCGAATACTTCCATCGCATTTCTGATTGGTTGGGCTGCATCGCTTGTTCCGAATAGTTAATTTGCATGGAAAGCTGATCAGGCGGCGAGCGCAGTCCGATTGGGTTCAACCTGTCGATGAATTTTCTCTTCAAGGAAAGTTAAGGCGTCGCACTTGAGGATATGAAAGGTGAGTGTAGTTTTGGCAAATCAAACATTTAAAAAAAAAGTAGATGAGCGAATTTTAAATTATTTACCGTAATTTATTGTTACAATGCTTTGAAATTTGAGGATTATGAGTGCAAAGACATTGTAAACTACCACTTTTATCTCGGAACATATTGTTAAGCAATGCAAGCATTAGAGGGGCATCCCTATCAATGAGTTGTATATAATTTGAGTGTGAATTGAAATAATGAAAAAATATCTAGATTTATCGGAATTATTCACGATTCCCCCCCTCTTCACCGACAGAAAATTTGAAGCTTCCAAGGTTGCTTAACTGCAGAAATATCACGATTCATCGCAATTACCCCCTCCAATCACCACCTTCCATCATGGAGTTTGGAACTCCTGACATAAGATCCAAAATATAGGTACCTACCTATCGAATTCATAATGAAGCAAAATAAGGTTTACGAAAATCGGTTGCGATTTTTACCGTGGGCAGCGCTTCGTTGAATCAGGAGTTATCCCTAATACATCCACCTCGATAGAAAATCCGGAACTCCCAAGTTTGGTGCGCACCTAGACTAAAATTGGAATCGAAAAAATGAAAATCAAGAAAATCGATTGAGAATTGTGGTCTGGGTAGCGTCAACAAAAGTTGTCACACACACGCACGCGCGCTTTCTGCGAATTTCACGCCGTTGATTATATTTACTCACTAGCGTCAGTACTTTGGGCATACAGTGGAGGTGGTATAGTATTTTCATAAATAACTAATCCTGCTTATCCTTATTTCTAATCGAAACCACTATTCCCGTAATGGTCCAATCTTCTATTTTTCTGAATTTGGTACAGACACGAAATATCGTAACAAAAGTTATTCTCTGTATGATCAGGGTTCTCTATGGTCAGTTGTGTAAGATTGACGTGTGGAGCCTCCACAAGTCAGTTGTATACGATTGACTAAGTGTATACCCAAAAATAGATCAGCGGAGTGAGCTTGGGAGCTTGATTCTCTCCTAATAGACCAAGGAGACTGAAATATGGTGTGGGGCTCTATAGGTCTGCTTTGTATGATTGACAAAGCGAGGGACCACCCAGATTATAGCTGAGTGAGCTCCGGAGCTCAATTTCCCCCTAATTGACCGACGAGATTGAAATTAGGGGTGGAGTCCGTAAGCTTGCTGCGGTCGATTGACAAAAGTAGGAACCACCCCGATTAGCTGAGTGAGCGCGGTAGCTCATATCTCTCCCAATAGACCTAGGGCGCTGAAATTAGGTTTTCGTAAATTTCATATACAAAGCCGGATGCTGAATCGTAAATTTCATGGATGGTATCTGCTACATGAAACTGATAAGCAATTCCCCACTCCGGACTACAAGAAACAACACCTTTACCAATGAACTGTTCTGTCGTGGACTCGACAAACTATCATTGTCAACTCATCGTTCCGTATCTTACTTCTCGTACCAATAATCGCTGTAGCTAGTACTAAGGCTGAAGATAGGATACAAAGACAACATAACAAACATGAAGAGGTGTTTTAACATTCAACTAAGAAGAGAAGGATATTGTAAAAAAATAAATAAAAAATAATAAAGATTAATAAATACGGAAATGTAAAAAAGGGATTCTAACATTATGAATCTAACTATTTTTTACAACAACTAAAATGTTTGATTTTTGATAGTTTTTCATATTATTTGTTAAGAATCTCATAGTAAAAAATCACATTCCTTACAGAAAGCCATATTACAGATAACATAATATATTATCGTACGTATCACATCGTAGTTTAGATTCAATACTTACATTACGACGTGAGAGAATATGATACATGATGTTAATTTATTGGTTGCTACAGGAAATCTTTATAAAATGACCTACCATTGAGAATATCTAGCCGTCATTTTGATTTATTATTCTCAATAATGAACCTTAGTAGTCGACCATGGCTACGCGGAAGGACGATCATTTTGATTTTTAAGATTAATTCTAACAAGCACATCATTTGCCTTTACTTAGATATTTTGGAAAAGACATATCGATTTTCTATGGATAAGACTGCAATGATGTGATACCTAGTTTAGGAAAATAATGCTCAACAAAAGCTTGCGTTTTTGTTCTACAAATCCATCAAGCTATTTAAATTGTTATTAACATGATTATTACTATGAGTTTTCTAATTCACTGTCAGTGTGATTCCTAGTTTAAAAAAAATACCTAAATAATTTTTCTCCAAAAACTGTGGTTTGATATCTGACAAATAAAATTATTTCCCTTATTAACTGCATCTTCTTGATGAATCACATGAATGACCTAAGGCACAACCACCGACCCGAGGTACAATCATCAATGACCCGTCAAATTAGAAGAAGAGTAAAAGAGTTTTAGAAGAAATTCCACCATACCAGTAGTAAAGTGATTATAGTGAAACCTGGTAGCCTGACAAGTTCCCAGGTTACCACCCTACTACTTGAAAATAAAAAGCTATTATTTTATAAGTTTTCAGGAAAGGAAACACGAGTTTGAAAAAAAAACAATGTCTCAAGGTACAAACCCTTACTCTACTAACACAAATAAACCCTATGGTAAAGTGGGGTAATGGTGTCTCCACAGGGTAATGGAGTCCCACAGAATTTCAAGAAATCTGAAGGCTTCATCATCAATGAGCTGGATCTGAATTTCGTTCGGAAGCAATGGGCCTAACTATATCAACAATTTAGTAGCTAGTTAAACGAATCCCAAACATACTGCGTTTCCATGATTTGAAGGTGTTTTCCTATTATTTTTGTTACCCCCTTCAATACAGGGTAAATCTCCTATTCGTTCGATTATAAATATTTTATTCCATCCAAACATTAGAACGGCTTTTTGTTTTTTGAATCGTTGTTATATAGTTTTTCAAAATCCGTTCAGGAATAAGGTGTTTACAGTGGACCCCTATTTACAGTGGACCCAATTACCGCAAAATGGAATTGCAATGGATGTCAGCAGCAACCACAATATTTGCGTTACTACAGGATTCCATCAATGGGCAGCTGCAAACTTTGTGATCCAATAAATTTCTCTAATTAGACCAAATTGTTTCCAGGAAAGTATTCTGTCGAAAGAAGTTTTAAGAAGAATAAAACATCTATATTTTACTAGTCCCCCTAACTAGTAAATTTGATTAAATAGGTACATTCCAATTGAAAATAACATACATGTAAAGATCATTGAAATGGTTTTAATCTATATGAAAAAAACCATGTGAAAAGTTTGTATGTTCTTTATACAAATCCACACCGTTTGACGGACCTAATTTGACGACCAAATCTGGTACAGATGTTCTTTAGGTACTGGGAAGTATCCGCGTGTAAGTCTTAAGTCATGAGCCTGATCAGCAGAGTGAGCCCTGAAGCAAATTTCTTTTCTATTCATCCCACGATGCTGAAATTTGAAACGGAGCCTCTTTAGGACTGTTGGGTAATAATGAAAGGGTTCTAAGCCATCCTGATTGGAACAGTGAGACCAGCCAATTTACACCAAGTCATTTATGCATCCCGATCGGGTAATCGGCTAGTAATCATTAAAAACTCCATATCGGAATGTTATCACTCAAAATTTAGGTAATGTAAAACTTTGAAATCAGTCATTTATTAAACGAAAAAAAGATGCTTGAAGTAAATTACGTTAGCGCATGCGCAGAATGGAGTAATGATTTGAGAAAAATGAAATTGGTAGGGAACAATCTACAGCCTAACCCACAAATTCCCAGAAAATGAAATCGAAATCTGACGAAAACCAGGAATTAACCTTGTTCCTGGAAGTATGCTTCTCGTATGCGCAGGAGCTGATAATGATGCAATCATGTTAAAATCAACATGGAATAATTAAACCATTGTCTTCCAACTATGCACAATATTTGAGCGGGATTGGACGACTAGGGCGTGAAAACATTATGCTTGAAGGACTTCACGTTTTCGCATGTGCAGAATGATGTAATGTTTTGAGAGGTATGGAATTATTAGTGGACTATTCACAGCCTAACCCGCACATTCCCTGAAAATTTCATCAAAATCGGATAAAAAGTGTTCAAATTAGCCTCGTTTAAAAAGGAATACACATTTGCGCATGCGCAGTAGCTACTAATGATGCTATTATGTTGAAATTGTTAGGGAATGATAAAATTAACCTCTATTCCACCTCTTCGACACACACAAATATAAAGACGCGGAACGAAAGTGGTTCAGAATGGTCTAAAAACTAAAATTCGAGAGGAAATTGTACCACTGTAAAAAAACAACAACCGTTTGATTTTAGTGGAGACTACAACTTTTCCATCTCTCGAAGTGAAAACAATACATATTTATTATTTAGGTACCAATAGCTGACTAGTAGGTATATCCGGACAAAAATTAGTTATTAAACTTGATTTCGCAACTTTAGAATAAATTCCATTGGAAATATATCACATGATATTTCCATTATTGGCAATGATATTACAAGGCAATTTTTATGTATTCCAGTTCCACTATCTTGCGATCATTAATGGAATTTAGAGCTTGATCGGCTAACTAATAGATATTCTAGCAGCGCATGCGATATCTCTCTCTTGAAATTCGAAGGTATTTTATCGAAGTTAAAGCCCTTAGGGAAAGCGAAACGTTGATCGATCCTTTGGAATTATATATATCATTCTCAAGCAAAACATCATTACTATTACTTCGATAGTTTTCGAGATCTCGATTTTTGAATTTTTAGCCCTTTTAAAATACCCTTTAGAGATGATAAAAATTGATGTCGATGTTACTGGCACATCCCCGGACGATGTATGGTTTTTGAGCAAGTTTCACAAAGGTTGGTTCTGTAGTTCCGGGGAAAAAGTCTGGACGGCGTAGGGCTCACGTCGGACGGGCGGATTTTTTTATATTCGATTTTTGGATTCTACGCATCTTGAAACGTAAACCTGAAACATTTCAGGGGGGGGGTTAAATTTTTTTCTTGGTCGATTACAAAGGTTTATTATTGTAAATAATAAACCGAAATTCAACACTTTTGTGGTAAAATAAGAACGATTTGAAATCGAAAATTCTATATGTACGACCATTCTGAATGACGACTACTACTGTACTTTTGTATTCTGTACTATTGAATGACGAAGTTATGGGTACCTATATCCCATTCAATGATTCAAACTTCCATTTGAAGCGGCCAGTGTTGTAGGTAAAACAATTGTCAAACCAACAAAAAAACATACTTTGAAATAGGTATGAAAACAATTCGTAAATCAATGAAACCCAGATTCAGAAAAAAACCAGGTGGAGGTAGTATAGGTCGCCACCCTCCACGCGCCGGCCGGGAGCCACATAACCGGCTTGATTCCCCCACCTTATCGTACTATGTTTTGTGTAATCATACCAGGGCAGAGGTGATATCTCAATATGAGACAGATACTCACAATTCTTAGAGAAATTTCTGAATAGCATTTCGACATTACCTATCTGTATTTCTCGTTCAAACAAGAGACACAATTGACTCATAATGTTGGGTGCTGTTTAGTATGCAAAACACATGAGAGCATCCATGTAGGAGCGACGCGTGGGCAGAAAATAATAAGATCCCTTCAGTTGGGCTTAGAATAACTTTAGAATGCATCACGCTCTAAATAGACCATTGAATGACTTTTAATCTATTCTCAATCATTGTCTAAATTATAATGCTTTCGGATGTCTGTCCCATAATTCACACACGTGACAGGCCGAAATCACCCATCTTCCGTGATCAGAATGCGACATCAACCCTATCTATTGGTAACATCAGGATATTATACTGGAGCTTAGTGGACGTGTTGAGCGTAAAGCTTTCTACGCACAACCAGCTCCCAAAAGGCTACAAGGTGACATCAGGACAATTAAAAACTATTCAAAACTATTTTATTCCAAATGTTATTACTCAATTATCATAATTATGTGTACTGTTCTTCAATACGTGAAATATATCCATAGTGGAATCTAAATTTGATTAAATTTATTGGGCAGAAACATATTTATTTAAAGAGTTAATTAGTCGAGAAGATAACGAAAGCACTTATACAGCACTGTTTTGCCAAAAGAAGAATTTGAACTCGGATTTTATACCTTGGAGAACTCGGAACAACATTGGTTTCGTTTGTATATTTGTGCGTCAGCAAAATTCACTTAACAAGCTTAATTGATATTTTATCCATCAGATTTGAAATTTCAAGGATTGTGCGGACTAGGCTTTAGACGGTCCCCGAACTGTTTTATAGCTCACCAATCGCACTAGCATATGCAAATGTAACTCCACCAAGAATCATTTTCCAACTGCCTAATCATACAATATCGCTAAAAACCTTGGAGTAGTTGGGAAAATACAATTAATTCATCAAACATCAATTTCAACACGATCATACCGATGCGCTCGCGTGAATCTGGAATCCTTGTAACAAAAATCACATGCAATAACAGTTTACATTTACTTTCAAAATGAAAGTTTCACTAACATTTACCGGGAATGTCCATCTACGCTGAGGATGGTACCCTATAATTTTCACCACTTAGAACTTGAACACTATAGGTACCCAAATAATGATTTCAAAAGTTTTCGAGATCTAGATTTTTTTGATATTTCAGCTGTTCTACCCTTCAGGGTTGCTAGAAAGTGTTGCCGAGGATTCATATATACGAGGTTTTTGACCCGTGCTTCATAAAGTTTGGTCCAGTATAGGTAGTTTGGAACAAAAATCCTAAACTGGACGCGGCGGACAATCGTTTTTCCCCATCTAGGTAGGTAGGTACGCATTTTGAATCGTTACCATAGAATTTCGATAGTATATCAAAAATTGTTATACATGGCTTCAAAGTCATTTTCCAATTGAATGTAATAAACTACTGAAGTTAATCGTGCAGCATGTTCGTGTGAGAGAATTTTTTTAATGTTTGTATAATATTTGTGTTACATATTTTTCGAAATTTGAGCACCTTGTGCAAAGCCTTTGTCAACTACCAATTTTATGCTAAAACCTTGTACTACAAAATATTCTACGATTCTATTGATTGAGGGCCCTATCTCAACAGGATGGTGAGGATAATTTCAAAGTAAGAAATGATAAATCTCATTTCAATCCGTCCTCTCAATCTTTTATCGTTGTGACAGTTGTACTTCTAGCAACCAACTTTCCCGCCTCCAGCTCAGCTCAAACCTCAAAACCCCAATGAAAAACACAAAGAGTCCTAAATTTTGAACACAACGTTTCAAAAATCGCTTACTTTTTTCATGGAATCAAAACTGTATCACCTCAAATAATGGACGATTTTTTAAACATTTTTTTTTTTTTTTTTAAATTTATTATTCAACATGAACAACTTTCCAATGAATAAAATTTTCGTAAACCCGTGAAAGAGACCAATTGGACGACCATTTGTTGAAGACACGAATATTGATTTTTTACAAAATTTGTTGTTAGTTTACTTCAGACTGGACCATTCTATTGAACTGGGATTTGTCGTAAACTCTTTTTCTGGATGTATGTTTACCGAAAAGTGAGAATTTGTCTCAGTGGACAGGTATTTTACGATCCGGCTACCAAGAATCTGAAAGTAGGTTTTTTTTTTTTTTTTTTTTTTTTTTTTTTTCATTGATCTCTTAATTTGTACGGCAGCCTATATAAAAGTGTGTGATTGCATATGAATATAGTAGTGTTACTGCTATGCGCACTGATAATGGACCGAAGAGGAGCGATCTAACTTTTAAAAATCCCCAAAGTGAGGCTGACAAGTGTTCCAGATCATCTTAAATCGGGCCACGAACCAGTTTTTGCAATCTGCATGTGCAGAAAGTTCAAAAAGGACACGACAAATGACGTGCAGTTGGTCTTCTTCTGCATTGGTATTTTTCAAGGGACAAACGTCCAGGTGGCAAAATCTGTTCCCTCGGGAATTCTATTATTCAGTAAGTTCGAAGATCCATCGCATTCTCTATCGCCTCGTTATCATGATCTTCCAAATCGCACGTCCATCGATGCCCCCATTGCTGTCTTCTGCCGGCCTAGGCGTGGGGACGGACGGAATGGCTGATAGCCAAGAATGCGAAGGTATAAACGACCGATCACCCATTTCATTCCCAGTCAGTCATGAAGTGGCCAGTGTTCCTTCTAGTCATCAGTTTAGTGTCTGTCGCTTTTTCGAGGTAGGTGATTAAGCCGGTTATCATATTTTAATTTTGTGAGTATCAAAGTTGTAATAATACCGTAACCACTGATCAACGAAAATGTCTTCTAAGTGGTGATGAGGCCAATAACTCCTTCGTATCCACAACAAGATTGTAAAGCATCTTAAATTCTTTAAAAAAGAATGTAAAGAATGATTTACTATGAATCTACAGAGAGTCTATTATTCAATAGGGTTAAATGTATTATTGGTAGCGTACTGGAGGGAGGATGGTTTAGGTATACAAAGGAAAGCTCTAGATCAGTGGTGCTTACCAACGGTCCGTGGACCACCAGTGGTCCGCAAAGTACCCAAAAGTGGTTTCTTGAGACTTTTTCGAAAACTAGGTACCTACACTACGTCAAAAAGTAAGTAGGTAAGCAGGGAAAACGAGTAATTTCGAACCAACCTATTTGCAATTCGCACTTAATCTGTTCAAATTTAAAGGCAATGTAACTTATGATAATTAACAAAATTCTCTCATATGATTATGCGGCGAGACCGCAACCTTTCTTTAAATAAATCCACAAAAACAGCAAAAAAAAAAAAAAAAAAAATTAAAATTCAGTTTATAAGTTGTAGAGAATGAGGTTATTGCCGTACGGTTGGTAGTTGACAATTCTATACACACGGTGCTCAAATCTCGAAACAATTAAACATACATATGATTCGACAATTCACGAATTTTGCTCATACGAACATGCTACATGACTGCAACTTCTATAGTTTATTATTTTCAATATAAAAAAAACCCTTTGTAATTGACCAAGAATGACAATTTTTGATGTTCTATCAAAATTTGATGGTTAGGTTTCAAAAGATGAGTGGGTACCCAGAAGGGGAAAAATATCATTCGTCGCGCCCCGTTCAGAAATTTTCTCCGAAATTAAGGGA
The DNA here is from genome assembly GCA_030762985.1 of Adelphocoris suturalis. Taxonomy (NCBI): domain Eukaryota; kingdom Metazoa; phylum Arthropoda; class Insecta; order Hemiptera; family Miridae; genus Adelphocoris; species Adelphocoris suturalis. The sequence goes on along the minus strand of CM061040.1, from coordinate 25,894,182 downwards.
CCAAACTTTATAAAACTCGGGTCAAAATCCACATTCTTCTGAGGTCGAGCAGGTATGTCCTGAATCCTCGGCAACACTCCTGATCAACCCTGGAGGGTAGGATTGAATGGCTGAAATATTTAAAAAATTGATAACTCGAAAAAATTCAAAATTAATATGTTGAGTACAAGTTCTGAGTGCTGAAAATGGTAGGGGACCATCCATAGCGTAACTGGACACTCCCAGAAAATGTCATCGTAATTGAATGAAAACTGTTAGTGTAAGAATTATTTGTTACAAGGATTTCAGATTCACATGTGCGCTTTGGTATGGTCACGTTGAAATTTATATTTGATGAGTTAGTCATATTTTTCCAACTACCCTCAGAATTTGAACAAGATTGTACGATAAGGCCGTAAGAAAATGATTCTTGATGTATTTATATTTGCATATGCTAGTGAGATTTATTAATTGTTGAGGTATAAAAAAATTCGAGGACCGTCTGAAGCCTAACCCGCACATTCCCTGAAATTTCAACGAAATCTGATGGATAGTATAGAAATTACGCTTGGTGAATGAATTTGAGGGTACGCAGATATATAGACAAAACCAAAGTTGTTTAGGGTTCTCCAAAATGAAAAAATCCGAGTGGAAATTCTTCTTTTGGCAAAACAATTTAATAAGTGCTTCCGGTATTTTCTGTATTAATTAACACCACACCGTCCATTGTGTTTGAACGGAATCGGATCAACAGATGATGAGATATCGACGTTATTAGAAATTGACGTTTGCGCATGCGCATAGACTACTGTTGGTCGACGGCATTGAAAATTATAGAGGACCGTCTTGGAGCTGTTCCGCACAATCCCTGAAAATTGCATCGCGTTCTTTTTTTAAATTCGGTATTGTTTTAGGTGTGAGGAGGATTTAGCACAGACTGAATGAGAGGCAGAGATCAGTCTGACAGACAGACAGACACGGAACCGAAATTGATCAGCAAGCTCTTAAAAGCAAAACGCAGGTGGAAATTTTGATTTTGGAGGACACAGGTTTTTTCGACTCCAATCACGAACACAAAGCTTCCCCACCATCGGTAGTGAGGAGCAAAATGATTGAACTCCAACGGCTGGGCTACCACCAAAGCAGCAGATGCTCGAGACAACGACCTGAAATTCTGCATTCTCTGAAAGATCATTGCCTCATTGATGCTGATATGGCTCAAATCGTTATAGCAAAATTACATCGACATTCCGCAATTCATTTCAGGAAATCGTGACTTTTTTGCTCACCTCAGCTAATTTAACAGATTCCGAGAATATGAAAAAATATTTTAATATCCTCTCAGTAGACGAAAGCGGTTCTGTTCGGAAACTTTGTATTTTGATTGTCCAGTTTGATGTGATAGCGTTGCAGCTGTAATACATTCTATTTGAGCTTAATGTAGAACGCGTAGTTCAATAATATCTTGCTTCCTTTACTTTTCCAACATTCTGGACTTTTCAGTGACGTGAGCTGCTTACGATTATGATTTTGGTTTATAGCTGAGTGATCTCCTTATCATCCGAACGAATTGACATCGCTTGAGCTATCATACTTAACGAACAGACGACAGCGCTATGATTTGATAATAAATAACAATAAGGAACTGCTGGTTTCAATTGTTCCCTCAAATTCCACCTCGTAGCATTTTATGGTTGAGAAGATTGTTCTGAAAACTTTGATTCCGTCTCCGTCTGTGCGCGTGTGTGTTTGAGTCCGTGTGTCAGAAAATTCTTGTCACAAGCTTAACGTCCACAGTTATCATCCGATTTCCTTAAAATTTTCAGGAAATGTGTGAGGCTAAACACGATCCCTTATCAGTTTCATTGCTCAAAAATTATTAGTTCACTATGCACATACCAAAAAGTAAAATTCGCTAAGCACCATTTTCTCACGTTCTCACTGAAATTCGGAGAATTTTCGGAAAAAGACGATTTTATCAATCCATAAATATTTAATGACGATCGTACCGTTGTTAGATACCGCGTGTTAGGCTGAGGGTGCTCCTCAACAAACATCATCTCATAAAAATTACTAGATGCTGCGCAAGCTCGAAACACTACCGCTACAGTTTTCATTAGATCTTTATGAAATGTTATGGGAATGTGCGCATTTCATGAACATTACTAGTTGTCACTACCTTACTCAGCCGTTACTTAAGGAGTTGTTGAGTTTTTTTTTTTTTTTTTTTTTTCGACGAAATTAACGTGAAAGAATAATTGGGACCACAAGGATTGGTTGAGAAACATATCAGCTAGCACGAATAATCAAAAACCCAAACAAAACCACCTTTTGAACATTTTCCCGTCAAATTTCAAAATATTAGCTGTTGAAAATTCTCACCCGGACCCCAATTATCACCTCGGTTGACGGCATGGCCCAATTTTCCTTAATATCGTGAGATAATCATATTAGTAATCTATTTTGCATTGAATCATTTCGACTCGACTGTACAACAAAGTAGGATTGTTTTGCAACAGACTGTTACAATTTTTAACTGTAAAATTTGACAGTTGTCTTAAAATACAACGGTAGGTATATGTCTCCCTGAAATTTTATCTTCTTTCATTTTTTAGGAGTCAGCCAAGGTGGCTTCTTCGCATCCCTAACCTTGTAGACGGATTCAGTTCAGCCGTTTGGCCGAGCGGAGTTTCATTCTTATCCTATTTTATATTAGATTGATTGAAATGTTTCAAATTATCTTGAAAGATGCTATAGCTGGATTCTATGATTGAAGAAAATAGGGAATTGAGTGTGTAAGGTTCGTGTATGTGCTGTAGTTACTCATGAAGAATACCGTAACTAGTCAAATCGTCATCTCCCATCAAACTATCCTCTGAATTTGACTGAGATCTGAGTAGTCCTTAAGAAAATGCTGCTCGATAGATGTCACGTTTGCTCATGCGCAGTTTTAACTAGTAATTTTTATGAGATGAAATTTGTTGGGGAGCATCCTCAGCCCAACACGCACATTCCCATAACATTTTGTCAAAATCGAATGAAAACTGTAGCGGTAGCTAATAATAGTACAATCGTCATTAAATAGTTATGGAATGATTAAATCGTATTTTCCCGTCTACTCTCTAAATTTGAGTGAGAAAGTGAGAAAATGGTGCTTAGCGAATTTTACGTTTGGGTAGGCGCATAGTGAACTATTCATTTTTAAGCAATGAAACCGATAAGGGATTGTGTACAGCCTCAAACATTTCCTAAAAATTTCATGGAAATCGGATAATAACTAAGGAAGTTGAGCTTTTTACAAGGATTGGCTGACACACAGAATCAAACACACGCCCACAGACGGACGAACGAACCTAAGCTTTCAAAACAATCTTCTAAACCATAAAATGCTACGAGGTGGAGTTTGAGGGGACAATTGAAACCAGCAGTTCCTTACTGTTATTTATTATCAAAAGAGCGCTTTCGCCTGTTCGTCTTAACAGTAGGGTGGGAATAAAATTTAAAAAAAAAAAAAGTGTTTTTCAGTCCTTTTCGGCTCCAAATGGAAAATTACGAAGTCTTCAGTTGGTAAGGGGACGGGATCGTTTGTCGCCAAGGAACTCAATGTTTTGAACTCTGAGGGAAAAAAGCCTAATCTGTTAAATTATATGAGGTGAGTAAAAACGTCACCACTTCCTGAGATAAATTCCAGAATGCGAATTTAATGGTTCAATAGCGATTTGAGCCATATCAGCATTAATGGGTCGATGCTCGTTCAGAGAATGCCAGAATTTCAGGTTGTTGTCTCGTGCATTTGCTGCTTTGGTGATAGCTCAGCCGTTGGCGTTCAATCATTTTGCTTCCTCACCACAGAAGGTAGGGAAGCTTTATGTTTGTGATAGAAGTCGAAAAAATTTGTGTTCTCCAATATTAAAATGCCCACTTGTTTCTTGCGTCTCAGAGCTTGCTCATTAATTTTGGGTCATTGTTTGTGATAAATCGCCCAACGCCCAAACTATAAGTATCAAGTTTCAGTCCAAATTTGGTTGCAATTTCAAAGTATTGCTCCCAGACGGTCACCTATGAATTTTAATGCCGTCGAATCAACTACGGATTGTGCGTATGCGCAAACGTGAATTTCTCACTACTTCTCTCGACTAAAAAACTTGTGTCCTCCAAAATCGAAATTTCCACTTACGCTTTTGCTTTTCAAAGCTTGCTAATCAATTTTGGTTCCGTGTCTGTATGTCTGTCTATCTGATCTCTGTCTGTCTTTCCCTTGTCACGCCTAAAACTATACCAAGTTTCAGAACGAGCTCGATGCGCAAATGTGAATTTCACTTAACAACGATTTCTCATCATCTGTTGTTCTGATTTCATTAAAACTCGGTAGGGAATCGGTTACATGTTCTAAAAAAATTCTCTATAAATAATATCTCGATTGTTAGAGTAATAACCATTGCGCATTATGCTCGAAATATTTATCGATTGACACAGACAAAATTCTGAGAGTATAATGGAACGATTTTGATAAAATTTTCAGGGATTTTGCGGGACAGCATTTAAACGGTCCCCTATAATTTTCATCGCCGTCACATAAATATTAGTTTGTGCGCATGCGCAAACGATCATTTATTTTAATGTTGATTTTGTATTATCTATTGTTCCGATTTCATTCAATCTCGGGGAGTATATGGGTATATTTTTTAGGAAAATGCACTATAAATTATATCGCGATTGAGTAATAACCATTGCCGATGCGCGAAACTAATATCGATTGATACAGGCAAAACTGTTCCAGGGGAATTCCTATGAATTATATCGCGATTGGTGGAGTAAACTATTGCGAATGCGCAAAACTGAAATTTATCGACATATACAAAACTCTGAGACTAATAGGTAGACCAATTTGTATGAAATTTTCGAGGTTGTGAGGTTTAGCTCCAAGACGTTCCCTGATAAAATTCATTGCAGTTGGACTAATGATACCTACCTAGCCTGTGAGCGTATGCAAACATTAATTCCCTATAACGTCGAAATATCAATCATTTCAACTCGTACTTTATACTCCAAATAATTCTATACGTCCATGTTACATCATGTGAGGAAGCTAAACTGCCCACCCAATTCGGCCAGCGTTTAGCGTTTCAGAGCTTTCTGATCAATTTTGGTTCCTTGCCTATCTTTTTGTTATGTCTGTCAGTCTGTGGTATATCCTTGTCACGCCCAAAACAATACAAAAAGTTTTAGTCCGATTTCGATGAAATTTTCAGGAAACGTGCGGATTAATTCCTAAACGGCCCACTATAACTTTTATTGTCGTCGGATTAACAGGCGCCTGTACGCAGGCGCCTGTACGCATGCGCAAATGTGAATTTCTAACAACGTCGATTTCACATCATCTGTTCGTTCGATTTCGTTCAAACTCGGTAGGTAGTTAGAACTTCTATATTCTTGAAAGATGCCCTATTAATTGTATTGCGATTGGTGGAGTAATAAGCATTGCGCATGCGCGAACTAATATACATTGACATAGGTTCCGAATGTTTTGGACCGATTTTGATGAAATTTTCAAGGATTGTGCGGCTTAACTCCTAGACGGTCCCCTATAAATTTCATTTCCGTCGGATTATTATTAATCTGTGCGCATGAGCAAACGTCAATTTCTTATAACGTCGATTGTTTATCATCTATTGGTCCGACTTCCTTCAAAATTGAGAGGTTTTCGGCCCCAGGATGACGCCTCTTGTAATTTATCCCATTTACTTCAATGAATAGGTAACTATTGCGCTTACGCAAAACCAATATTGGATGACTCCGAGAATAATAAATCGATTTTGATGAAACTTTGGTTTATTGTGTGGGTTAACCTTCAAACGATTGCCGCACTTGCAAACATGAATCATAGCCCTAATTTGCATTATATCATTTATAGAAATGTACTAGATACTGTTATATTATCCATTCAATAATGTGAACTCGTACTTTGTTCTTCAACTTATTCAATACGTCCATGTTACAATATGTGAGGAAGCTATACTGCCCAAGCAACTTGGCAGAAGTATTTTCATTATTAACAAATTGAATACACTAATCCATCGTAGTTTCTTTATTTTCTGTGAGTCTTACTTTATTTTTGTTCACCAATTGTCAACATCTTTGAAGAAGAAGAAACAGTTTATTAAGACATAATCTGCGTGCCATATATTTTATCAGTCAAATAAACAATACGACATAATATTCCGTACTGCCTGTTGGGAGTCTTGGTCTCACAAATGAAAATAATAGTTTGGAATAACGCAGACTTAAAATTATTCAATGACCATTATCAGGCTTTGCAAACCTAGAAATTAAATTCAAGAACCATAATTGTTCTATATCTTCATGCCAACGTGCAATAATGTGCCACCTGTGGACATCCCTCCCCATAAACCAGTCGAATGGCCTCGTTGGCTCAACTCCGGCTCTCCAAAAGCCACAATCCTGAACTCTCTCAGAGCTGGGCAAACATAGGAAGTGGATAAGAACTTTTCACTCGTGGCTGTTGCAATTGAGCACTCTTCGCACCTTTCCGTCCGGTATGGTTTTCCATTCAGGTGCAACAGCTCTGCTCGGAGTTCAGCCATCTACATGTGTACAGGATGTTGACTCTGTTACGAAACTGGCTGCTTTAATTGTGGTCCAGTTCTCTGTAGAGGTTAAAATTCACAGACAACTCATCTTCCCGCCACGCATTGCTTTGATTTTCTTCCTCAACTTCATCATCTGCTTGAATATTTATCTGCGTCCAATTTTATAAACCCTCCATTGGATGAAATGAGATTATTATAGAGATATAAACCGCATCTAGCCGTTATCAATCACCGCCCTAGCAAAAATTTTGGCAAGTAGAGTGTCACAGAGTTGGGATACTTTGACTAGGTATTTTATGTGCTGGTCCAAAGTATACGCGGCTAGTGGATCCAATTTGGTCTCCATGAGCTGAGGATAGCCTGAGGCAAAGCCCAGAAGCCTGTGAGTCGTTACTCTGTTTTTAACTAATTGTCAATATCTTTACAACATAAATATATAATTGTAGAAATTCACCTATTTGCATTTTGGAAAGCTCCTGGTTCCTGCCGAATCGACCCCTTTAATAGAAATTGTTCCCAAAAATCACCAAAAGTCATTCAGCGTATTCGCGGTAATCTCTCAGAGGCAAAAGTTGTTGTACATGATTGAGAACGAGATTCTGAAACGGGCCGACATCGTTTTTAAAAGTCTTCAGCCTTTTATCCTCAATGACTGACTTAGTTTAAGACTATGTTCCACTTTTTTGAAACTCTTTAAATTCCAAGTTGTTGAGGTTCCATGATAGCACATAGAAAATCAATAATACGATGGACTTGTATCTTCAATTCTTTCATTTTCATAAATATCTTATAAATATGCTGATGTAGTTTAACCTGCTATTGCATCATTAAATTGTCATTTTTTTAAATTTCACTGTAGAAGTGGCGACGTTTTCACTTTTATCGAATAATTCAACGGTTCCGAGAATAAGAAAATTGTGTCTACCTAAAGTACTTCAAACTGGGCTATCAGAAGGTGGACACCCGAATTGAAGGTGACCCCAAAATAAGAACACGAAATTGGTTCGCCTTACCGGGCCAAACTCCAAATTCCTTTTCCGAAAGCTCAATGATTTGTGTTGAATAAAGTAATCGTAAAACAGCAGATACATTATTTTATTAGAACCAACATAGGCCGAAAATAAACGAAAATTCACTTAGCAAACGAAAGATCCCGAAAAGACACTAAAGTGCTGTTATTTTTCACATAGAATGTAACTGTAATATGCTACTTTAACTGTAACTGTAATCACTGTAACTGTAATAAGCCTGACAATCATCAAAAGAAATAATCCCTGATGATGCCTACCGGTTTTGAAAATGAACGAAAATGAGTAACTGCCAGTTTCAATCCTAATAGAGTTCCTGATGGGAAACCAAGCAAAGAATAAAATGCGAATGGACATTTTGATTTTATAGAAAACATTTTTTCCACCTTCCGAAATTGAAAACAAAACAAAAAAGCGGGTAGGTACATCCCTCATTGTTCGTTAAACTACATTTCTAATTTCCGAATGTGTTGGCCAGGTACAACCAACGTATTCAATAATGTAGGCGTAATATAGAGGAAAGAGGTGACACTGGCAAACTTGCTGTTGCTATCTATCATTGGTTGAGTTATAAAATAAATTTATTGAAAGTTAATCCGGAACCAAACTCCTCAACATCCTGAACTTCCATTTACACCCATCTGCATGGCTACTAACAATACAACTGTCCTTAACTAGATTTGGAACCAGATTTCTATACCTCTAATGGATATCCGAAATTACCTATCGAGAATAGGCTATCAATATGATGGAAAATTATGATGAATGACTTAGCAGCTGGTTTTAGTATAAAACACGATTTTCGGACTACAAAGTTTCCTTGTGTTATATCGACCGTCAATATCGCCGAGGAATTTTAATATAAAACTATTGTTTATCGTGCATTATCGTTATTTTTTAGGTCAAACGATTTGATGGTAATGATTTAGTCGCAAAGCGTCGTAGGTGTAGAAATGTTAGTCCTTTGGTATATACATACCGAGGTTGATGAAAATTATTTTTTTTATTTTTGAGTCTAGGATAACGAGTAGCTCCCCCCCCCCCCCCCTCCCAACTATATAAGAGAACCTAAATAGAGAGAGTTCTTCGATATAGGTATATGGGTACCTAGGTACGTAACTAAACAAGGATAAACAAATTCGAGAGGGTTTGGCATTTTATGTTAATTGTTCAACACCCATCAAATGGCTCATTGTACCTACATAAAATCAACTTTCAATTCATTTTTGCTCACAATATCTTCACAAATTAATATGAATTTAAATAAAGCATATAGTTAAATGCATGATTATTCCTTTAATGAAAACCTTACATTCTATCTATACTTAACACTTTAAGCACTATAGGTAAGGATGCCCTACTTAGATACTACATACTTATTCAGTAGGTAGGTACCTATCACGTGTATATTTATAATGTAATTAGTAGTATGTACATCTACTGAATAGGTATGTACATTATTATCGAGTAGAAGTAATTCCAACAGGCAACACTGGACCAAATTTAACCATTTTTATATCCTATTTCCTGTACAAAATCCATCAAGTTTTGAAAGCTACGATTCTATAGATGAACAGCGCAGTTGTTTCAGGGGACGATAGCGGCGGTGATGGCGGAGGAGCAGAACCGCGAAAGGAGGACGTGGCGAACCCTGTTGGCGGATCCCCAAGGTCCGTCGGAGAAGGTAAGACAGTTTTCACGCAACTTTCACTTGTCGGTAACGCAGATCTTTCGCGTGTCTCAAATATTGCATATCCTTGGCCTTGAAGGGGCTTACTGCAAACTTCAAGACTTGACTCACTGCTTGGCTCACTACTCCAATCATCCGGTCGCTATGACACTTTGAGAAGCTGAGTCCCTCAAAGGATTCTTTGCATAGTTCACCTAGTCTATGATGATCTATGATGTTCAACAGACTACAGAGGTACCATGATGGAAGATGTTGAATCGAAGATGTTACAGTGTTGAATCTATTTCGATGGAGTAACAAACAATAATTTAGTTTACTGTTACTGAGTTATTGTTTGTTACTAATGATGAGCTAACCGTTTAGATCGATTTAACATATTTGTTTAGTGGAAGTAGAAAAGAACTAACTGCCATTTTGAACTCGGTTTCCACAATTTCGTCGCGAGTCATTTATTTCATTCAGTGTAGGTCACTTCGGCCATTTCATATTTTATGAGTAAATTCCGACATGGACGCCAGTATCAGGGGCGTCGTACCAGTGACTCGGGGGGTTTCGAACTGGTCATTCTGGGAAAATCAGATAAAACTTCCAAACTTTGAAAAATTTCAGAGATTTTGGACACTATCCAAACTTTCTAATTTCATAACTTGCTCATTTTTACGTTATGGTTATCTGTATTTTGCCTACAAGTACAACTGGCAGAGTTAAAACAAATGTGATGAGCTAATGAGGCAGTTTTTTTAATCATTTTGGTGATTTTGTTTTGCTAATTAAGTATAAATATGAAGTCCCTTTTGTCAATATTTTTTATAATCAGGATTATCAGCCAAGATAAATAATTCATACACTGTCGCCTTTACCCAACCTCATATTTTCTAATACAAGAAAATTCTCTAATAATCGAAACTATCTCTCTGCTACCTCCTCTTTCATCCAAATCAGTTACTTGATCGTGACATGCGACTGGAGTCCAACTGAAAACTTTTAGTTCTTTCGCCGTACATTCGAAAATTCCAGGTACACTAGGTACTCACCTAATTCTGAGTGAGTGAGTAAAATCTAACTTCACACCGCAGCCTGTGCCCAGGAAATCCCGGAAACACTGTAAAGTGCTTATGATTTCTTATACTGTGTAACGATTTCAAAAAAATAATGAATAAATAATAAATCTGTGTGATTGTTTAACCCAAACTGGAGAAAAAGACAATGGTTCCTCAAGATTATTGACTTTTGAAGTCAGGAGATGTTTTTTATTAGGTAGTTCTAAAAGGCGAAGTTTTCTGAACTTTTCATATAGTAAATATTATGAATCGGTAACACAAATAAAACTTTTATAAACACAAAACAATCTTATATTTCTCTTAATAATGACCAAATCTCCTCAAAATGAATCAAATGTAGGTGTAACAATAACCAATGTTTAAGAAAATCACGCTTCTTCGTGTTTCATCAGCTCCTATCCGAGAATGGAATATGATATCGCTATCCCGGTTTCACCATCGTGTTCAGCACTAAAAAATCTTTGAAATAAGGTTTTACATGGCAAAAAATAGGGGAAAGGTTTTCAAAATACCCAATACCCCCCTCTATGGATAGTCCAAAAACTTTTGGATTTTTTGTTTTGTTTTTTATTTGATTAAAACTTAGCACCCCCAAAAACTCTCTCCACGATTTACTTTGAGATCTCAAAAATTTTGGTAAAAATGGGGGTTACAAATAGGGGTCTAGAAGAGGCATTTTGAATTTGTATTGTAAATCCCCGAACCGTGAAATTTTCGGGGCTTCTGGCAGATAGCATATCAAATTGGATGGAGTATTGCTCCTCCCTGGCAAGTAAATTTAATTCTGCTTTTTAATGTTGCGAACGCTCTAGCAAAAATAAAGTAAAAAATGGCATCTGAATGCATATTCCTTACTTTTGCTTCCGAGTCTACCTAGATAAAGGTAGCGGAAGCATTATTTTCACTTTCGGGATAAAAAAATTTTTTGGTCTCCAAAATCAAAATTTCCACTCGCATTTTACGTTTTAGACGATTCTGAACTACTTTGGTTCCGTGTCTGTCTGTCTGTGTGTGTCCGCAAATTCTTGTAACTGTCTTATTTTCCACAGTTTTCATCCGATTAGAATGAAATTTTCATGGAATGAGCAGTCTAGGGGGTAGACGGTCCACTATCAGTTTCATCGTTCTTCATTCAATACCTCACTTTGCGCATGTACAGACGTAAATTCTACCAAGCATAATTTTCTCACGCCCAAGTCATTCGATCTCGCTCAAATTTGGATAATAGTTGGAAGATCACAATTTGATCGTCTTATATCAATTTCAACATTATTGTATCATTAATAACTACCGCGCATGCGCCAATATGAAATTCTTGTAACAAGCTTATTTTCCACAGTTTTCATCCAATCTGGATGAAAATTTTAGAAAATGTGCGGCCTAGGGTGTAGACAGTCCCTTATCAGTTTCATTGTAGCCGAACCAATACTCCTCTCTGCGCATGCGCAAACGTAAATTCCATTATGCTCCATTTTTCACGCCCTTGTAGTCCGATCTCGCTCAAATTCGGATGGTAGTTGGGGGATGACAAACTTATCATCACATATCAATTTTGACATGATTTCATCATTAATGGCTACTGCGCATGCGCCTTTGTGAAACAGTTGTCATCCGATTTCGATGAAATTGTCAGAGAATGCGCGGGTTAGGTTGTAGATGGTCGCCTATGAGTTTCGTTGTTGCCAAATCAATACTTCATTCAGCGTATGCGATAACGTAATTCCATCATGTTCCATCTTTTCACTCTCTAGTCGTTCGAGTTCTCATGAATTTGGATGATAGCTGGAAGGAGGTGAACGAGGAAGCTATCTGCCACACCCAACTTGACAGACTTTTTTTCTTAGCATTATTTCATATGGTATTTAATGTTGAGGACACGCTCCCACAGCCAAAATGATTTTTTCTGTACAAAATGAGGGCAGTTAGAGTTATGTACGCGTAAAAGTATATAGAGTACTGTCGTGCTGGTTTTATGGATCTATGGATAATTCCTTTCCCTTGTATTTATAATTAAGTATGTGTCTGTTATGAGGGGCAGAGCTTACACAGTTCTATTGCAAGGAATGAGATCCACGATTACAATACAAGGGGGTCACCATATTTCGTAACATGTCGAAATAGACAAAATAGTTGTGATAACTCAACTAATTAACAGGGAATAAGTATTATGAATTCTCTTCTGGCTGATTTTAAAGATTTGAAATACAAAATTTTTCGTTATAAAATGATAAAATGTGTATTAGCAAATTGTTTTTACCGCTGATAAGAGCAACGTTTATTTCAGAGTTTGTTGAATTTAGGTGTTGTAACTCTTAGCCCTATCACGTATAATTACTGTTATAAACAGGTAAAGGAATATAAATGAAGGTTTTAAATTGTGACATTGAAGAGTTAGTTTGGAATATTTTGTAGGTACATATAGTCTATGCTAACTAATTCAAATTGATACATCTTGATACATCTTTTGTAAAATCACGATTTCATTGTATTCGATTACGTTTGAAATGAAAAGCTCTCTCTCTCTCTCTCTCTCTCTCTCTCTCTCTCTCTCTCTCTCTCTCTTTCTTTCTTTCTCTCTATCCCTCTCTCTCCCTCCTTCCCTCTCGACATCCCTCTCAATCACCCTCTTCCTTTCTTTCTATCTCTCGGTCTCTCCCTCTTAACCATAATTCCTTCCGTTTCAATCGTCCTCTAGGGTGGTCGGGAAAAAACAGCATAGTCATCCCATATCAATTTCATGACGAATTGAGCTGGGGATGGTCCCTTACGAATTCCATCACTCAGAAATTGATAGTTTTCACTACACATTTCATACCTACGTAATTTCCACCAAGCGTTCCAATTTCCATTTTCTCATGGCCTATTTGCTTTACTAGATCGATCCCTTTTTTGAACATAAGAAAACAATACATAGTCGGTTTTGGGATCCTTTTCATTCTAAAAGCAGGTACGTAGCTATCTGGCACAACAATAATCCCACGTCAATATCATTCTTCTTAATTGGGGGTGTCGGGCGGCTTCTGTGGGACAACCTACATAATAACTTCCTATCAACTCGTTTAGAAAAAAAATCATGTAATTTTCTCCGCTTTCATGCCAAAAACTTTGATATAGGTTATATGAATAAGAGCCACCGTTGTCATATGAGTTCACTTGAGTACAAAAATTAGTAAGTTTAATAAAGAGAGAGAAAGTAGGAGAGGGTGAGGGGAAGAAATGATAAAACTGAAGTTACTGTGAGTATGTAGGTTTCAACTGTCAAAATGTTTGTAAGTTGTAATGATAATAGGTACAAAGTGTAGGCTTTAGAGTTGGTAGTTGTAGAAGATACTCGTTTAGGTAGAGCGTGGGAGGTTTAGGGATAGGAGGTATAGGTGTAGGTGCCTAATAGATGCATCTTAGTTTCTGTTTAGGCTGACAGTGAAAGTGCATCCACACTACGTAACGTAACCATCATATATATTATATTTGGATCCAAGTGCTTAATTCATAACACTGATATCCCAGTTTGACGGGATATTCTTCATAAATGAAATTTATCAATAAAAATAAAAGCCTGATTCTCTCCGATGCTCAAGTAACGGGGTTTGGGAGTAACCTTCCGAAAGAGAAATTGAATAGAGACGTCCTCAACGAGAGAAATTAAGGCGGGGACCGGTCCCGGAATGTGGGATGGTGAATCATCGATGCAAAGTATACAATATCAAAATTGAATGCTCATTGCTGCCCTCTCTACCTCATGTAACATCGTTTCATATGACGAACAAGAATCGTCATAACGTGAACTATCATTCATACTTGCTGCATCATAGTACTCATTATTCTTATAGTTCTTTTAGTAGTGATTTTGGAAAATAAATGGATTATAACATATTTTTCACTGAAATGGAGGTAACAGTGCTGTGGATCTAAAAACTTTAGAAAAAAGTATGTTGGATGATTGTCTACCGATACACCAAGCCGAAGCCCTAAGATACTTGGTGAGTAATTTTGTGTCGTACGCAGCAAATTATGTTATTCACCACGATGTAACTACATTTCATCACATAAAAAAGTGAAGCAAAATAAAAAATACCACAAGTTCGTTAAAAAAAAAAAAAAAAAAAAAAAAAATCCCTGAAAAATCTAGAAGCGTACTTACATAATATGAACATTTTTGTGACATACCTAATATAAATTCCGAAAAACTGTGGATTACTGCAGTTGGAAAATGTGCTCAGACATTCATAAAAAACACCGTAAATTAGCAATAAACCGCATAGTCTTCCATCTCTTTTAATATTAAACGGGATAGGTAATTTATAAAAATATTGGCACCTACCAAAGTAACTTCTATTTTAAAATTTATTGAATACTGTTTAAAACTAATTAATTACTTTCAAGTAATTACTCATGGATGTAATTACTCGAGATTACATATATACATACACAATATATATATATATATATATATATATATATATATATATATATATATATATATATATATATATATATATATAATATGATAATTACCTGACTAAAAATTTATGTTTCAAGGAATGTTTTACAAAAAGGTTTTGAGTTTAGGATTAAATTTGGGTGAGTAGGAGATATATTGAATGAGTTTACGAGTTGTTTAGTTTTGGTATTTGTTAATCTCCTGTACCTCAAGTGGAGATAATGCCACAAATTAGAGCGATTTTAATATAAAATTATTCTGTTATTGATCTTTACATCTATTTTGCTAAACCTGGCGCCTCGGCGTCTATTTTAATGGGATTAAAAAATGCTGAATGGTGTAGGTATATGAGTAATTGATTACATTTTTATTTATTGTACAAAATTCTCGAACAGTACCTTGGATTTGAAATGTTAGACTTTGTTGTTATTGAGATATTTCCTATTTGGTTGAAGAAGCCCCGGTTCCTCGGAAGAAATGTTGAGGAGAAAAATCAAACTCAAGGACAAAAAGGCTTGTTTTCCAAAAATGTTCTAAAACTTTATATCTTACTATAAAATAAAGTATGCTTATTATATTGACACAAAAAGTACATCGTTATAAGACAGTATAAACTGGCATAGAGAATAATTTGAAGTCTTCAACCGACTCAAAGGTCGAACTAAATAAGATAAAATGAGCATCAAGCATTAATTAGTCAAAAAAGTATGAAACATTATTGTTTAATTGATGATACATTATTGTTTACAAGATGATGGGATAAAACTGTCCATTTGAAATTGCATAGGGGAATTTCTGTCAACTTTCATTTACTTGCATCAGAAGTTGAAGGCAACTGGAGAGCGAATGACCAAGTGAAAGATAGGCGGGCTTATATAGGTTGCATCTGGTTGACCCCTCCAGCTTTCCACAGTCTGCAAGATGGAAACTCGCCTATTGATTGTTGCTTGGCTGCCAACGCGACGTAAACACACTTCGAACATTATATTATTTCTTGAAAAGACCCCTAGAAAGAGGGAAAAGGCCAACCTAAGAGGATGAAGTAAACTGAGAGGATAAATTAAACTAAACTTATTCGATGAATGCTATAAAACCATGATTTCACATTTACGTTTGGGCACATGAAAACTTCATCAAAGAGAATGAAAATTTATTAAAGCGTCGATTTCTCATCATCAATTGGTCCGATTTCTTTCAAACTCAAGAGGTGGTTGGGTATACGTTCATGAAAATTACCAAATGAACTGTATTGCGATTAGTGAAGTATCAAATAATTTAACTGAATTTCCTATTAACGTCGATTTCATATGATTTGTTAGTGCACATGTATTAAATACTGTTCCATTTTGCATTCAATTATTTTGGCTCGTACTTAGTTCTTCAACTATTGCTGCATGGTCCCTATTACTATTTTTAGGAAGCTGTACTGCCCACCAAAAATGTCTGTCATTTTTTACTGGCTGCCTTACTCATAGGTATACAATCCCAACGCTAAAAATTAAATTATGCCTCAGAGTCTACCTATAGGTTGCGGGAGCATTGTTTTCACTTTCGGGAGCAAAAAAGTTTCGGTCTCCAAAATCAAAATTTCCCATCGCATTTTTTAGGATTTGGACAATACTGAACAAGTTTGGTTCCGTATCTGTGTGTATGCTCTCATGTGCCTTCAAATCCCAGTAACAAGCCTAATTTCCACAGATTTTCATCCGATTTCGATTAAATTTTCAGGAAATATGTGGACTAGTAAGTATATGGTCCCTTATGAGTTTAATCGTTCCCATCTCAATATTTCACTATACGCAGGCGTAAACATAAATTAAACCAAGCATCTTTTCTCACGCCCAAGTCATTCGATCTCCCTCCGATTTGGAGGATAGTTGGGAAGAGACAATTTGAGCATCCGATATTAATTTCATTATTATCGTAGAATCAGCAGCTCCTGCACACGCATAAATTTGAAATCCTTGTAATGACATTAATTTCCACAGATTTCATTCGATTTTGAGGAAATTGTCAGGGAATGTGCACGATATGCTTTAGATTTTCTTTTTCCAATTTCATTGTTCTCAAATCATTACTTCATCCTGTGCACGCGCAAACGTAAATTACTTCAAACTTTTTTTTTTTTTTTTTTTTGTATCGGATGATTGACAACCTTGAACACGAGATTAAGACAAAAAACATTTATGATCATACACCGCGTATTTTTCCATATGACTATGAACTTAGCTCCTTTAGATTATGATACCTGTGGGTGCGATAGAGTGAAGTTGCAACTTGAGAAACCACTGGAATCATCAGAGTGAGATACTGAAGCTTATTTCCTTGCCCTTAAACTTGAAAAGCAGAACTTCAAAATGGGGTCTTTTTGGGCGTGGCAGAGTTATATTTATTTCCTATTGAACTCATGTTATTGCTATTTGAAACGTAGTTTACCTGGGTTCGGTAAAGTATAATTGCAGGTAAAATTTTACTGATAGTGCTAACACAATAATCGATTAGAATGAAATGTGAGGAATGGTAAGTTCATTTATGCATTGGATGAGAGAGCGATTCGAGCGGGTGCAGCTGGTAAAAAATAAAATCACGCTGGATGACTGGTTTAGCCCGAGTTACAAGATTTTATAGATAAAGGTGTTACAACATTTCATTATACCCTAAATGCAACAGGTATTTGTTTGGGATAAATGCGGAGTGTATATTATGTCACTGTTAATGTGTGTGTGTGTTTGTATTTACAATAACTACAGAGTGGCTCCCAAACCACCAAACTATACTCATAATTCGGACCAATATGTCCAACTAATCTGAATTTTTACTATGGGATTGAATTCTTGATGTTTAGTATTTTTGATATGCGAGCTTTCGAACATCCAGACCACCAAACTTTACACATAACAGCCTATTCTAAAAAGTGCGATGTACCGTGCATAATTCTAACTAATTATTTTATGGATCAACTGAATTACACACATAAACGGTAACATATACGTTTAGGTTATAATTTTTTGATATTTTATGTCTTTACTTTGGCACATAAACGAAAGTTGGCTAGCGTACGTCATAAGGCCCGTCCAGACTACTCGGCGTGTCCTACTTCGAATTGCCACAACCTATACTTCTATAATTATATACGCATGTTTATATTTCTCGATTTGAGCTCCTATCTATTCAAATAGTTATTGCCTTAATAATATCATTATCTAAGTACGTAGGAAAAGTCGAGAGGATATGTTATTAAATATGCGTAGGAAAAGCTTTGGTATTAACACACAAATATGACCTTGAAAAAAACATATTCATGCCTCGAAGGAACGCCGGCGCCGTACCCACCACAAGGTGCCGCGGCGCCGGCGCCTCCTCTCACTCCACCCCCCCGCTCACCCCCCCCCCCCTCTCTCCACCCACCGTGACCCCCTGCCAAGCGTGCCAGGCGTGCGCGCGTCGAAAAAGACACTTTTTTTGCCCGTTTTTGGCCCATAGCATCTATGCTAGTAAAGCAATCGGGATGGTTAAACGTTAGGACCAACTAGACCCCAAATGGAGTCTATGTGCGAAAGAACAGGTTTTTTAAGTCAATTCTTAGGCCTTTTATGGCCCGGACGGCGGACGGCGAACGGCGGACGGCGAACGGCGAACGGCGGACGGCGGACGGACATTTCAAATTTGGATTCTACGCACCTTGAAACGTAAAGTGACAAAGTTTGAGGGGGGGTTATACAAATTTTATGCTACACGATCACATAGGCTTATTATTGGAAGTAATAAACCAAAAAGCGTTAAGAAGAAGCATTTTACGGTTGGTTTTCTGATGATTTTCGTTTACAACCGAGTCGTTGCTAGGGAAATGGTACTCTTTTTTTTTTCTCAGATAAAACTTCAACACGCTGTTTAACACATCATATAAAATATAGTCTGATAAAACCATTTATCCGCATTGGGGTATAAGAATAGGACTTCCAAATTCCATTCAAAAGAGGGTTTAACTCTCTAATTTTAGTTGGCTTGGTGGCGCAATGACGACACCTCTTAAAAGTCATCCGATGATCCCCAAAAATACGACCTTCCCCTCGTGGACTAGATCCGTGGTTCCAAGCATCTCCCTCGCTGTTATAACAGTAACTCCTGGATGGCTCGTATGACGGTCAGTAGGACATGGGACCCACCGAATACCTTTTTAATGACACGGCTCACCTCTGCCACAACAGTTCACAGAGAGGCCTCTGAGCCTAAGTATACTATTAGTCTTCCTTAGAGGAGCGTTAATTTGAAAGGTATCCCCGTTTGGGAGAACCCTCGCTCTCGATAGTTGAAGAGAGATCGAAGTTGCATCAACCATCCCATTTAGGTACCTAATTTCAGTTATATATGACCAGAGTTGTACTTATTGGTATACAATTTACACTTTAATTTTTCCTGAACCATAATAATATGCTCATGTCTTGAAATATATGTCTCTTAGGCTGTCTGACTCTAGAAAAGGGCCAAAACGTATTAAAATTTTGATTTTTTCATATACCTCCAAACATACTAAAAGGTGTGCCACAAAGAAGAGAACATAGAAGGCGTGGCACAATAAAGTCTTCCCCTCCTACTTATTTCCTTAGAATACTTGGTACTTAATATTTAAAAGAAATTTATCAGAAATTGGGTTTCATCTGGATAGACTGAAAAAACATAGAAGATACTGGCACTCCTTGTTAAGTAATCCGTTCAGATAAAGAAATAAAAGGACTGTATTTGATTTGTTTCATGTTTTAGTACCATTTTCATAAATGATAGAGCTTATGTTTCTTTTAGTTAAATACATTTAGTTTGATTATTTTACACATTTTGCACAGTAACAGGTGGTAAAAAAATGAGAATTAAGTTCCTGGTAAGAAGCTTCGTGCTACTTTCCAACTATTCAATCAACTCTCAGGTGATGGTGTTTAGTAAGTGAAACTATGATGGTTGATGATGTTATTGAGCACAAATTAGCCCCTCAAAACTTAATAGAGGAATGGATACCCTTACTATGTATTTAAAGTTCTCCTAAGTCGTTGAGGTCGTTAATGAAGGAAACAAAAAGTTAAGTTCATCGCTTTTTTGCCTATTGAATTTTTTTCACCTCTTAGAAGTGAACTGAAGAGCTGCATTTTTGGTAGAACTATTGTGGGTATAAAAACCCATCACTGAAAAAGAAAATGAAAATATTAATGTATATCCTGGGTGCTCAATACCCATCACCAGTAATATACCTACAGAACGGAACTCTGTTATCGGTTCTAATGTGCATCAGACCTATGAATTAAGAGAGTTTCAGATAACCATTTTGAAGCTGATCAAGTAGCTAGCTCCCCCTGTTTCCTATAACACTATATAACACTATAACACCACCGCTGCAGGATACGATCAAAGCTCTCAATTCATCATTCGATTAGCAGCCGTAGCTTTTGGGAAACTCCCTACCATTGATTTGGAAAACTATATTCCTATCATTTCAGCCTCTAAATTCACTGTGGGTGGATGGTGTCCCCAAATACCTCCTATCACAGTAGACCATTTCCTATCAGACCCTAATCATTCAAAAACGTGCATAAGTTCTCAAGACGACCCAGCAACTGGATTCCAGTAAAAGACATAAGCAAGGCCCTCTGTATCCAATAACTACTTCTTCCTGATCATACAGGCTCAGTGTTTTGTCCCCATAAGAGAAAAGCATTTCAGGTGACTCTGAGGAAGGCAGCTAGTCATAGCAAAGCGGACAAAATTCATCAAAGAAAGTTGCAGAGAAGGCCCACAAACTTGTCTCAGATCCATTTATAATGAAATGACGTATACATAAGCACTCACTCATGCCGAGACGATCTTTCGAATATTTTATTATTGTGTCCCCCCTAATATCTATGAGATCATCTTCGCTATCCACTAGTCAAAATTTCTGATAGAAATAAATTGAAAATATTTACCTATTTACATTTTGTGCCGAATCGTCCAGTGTTACCTAAGGAAAAATTAAAATTACTCTATGATACCTCAGTTCAATCGGTATTGCAATACGGAATACTTGTGTGTGTGTGTGTGTGGGGGGGGGGGGGCAATGAATACCTCACTGGGAAAACTGAATATTACTCAAACAGCGAAACTGAAGGTACGATTTCGGCTTCCGCGTCAATTCCCATCAAGAGATATTTTCCTAGTAGCAATCATTTACTGTCAAACAACTTTATTATAAGAACTTAATATTATTTTGTATTACATATTCCGTTATTTTCTCATCGACAGTCAATCACATGTATCAAACAAGATATGTCATGGGTGGTAATATTGTAAATCCACGGCCACACATTTTTATAACAACTAGGAGTCAATATGATGTGCACAACATCCTTCACAAGCATTTAAGGGGACCCAGTTGCAACAAATTTGAGAAAAATCGATTTTTTTTTTTCTTTCATAAAACGATGTATTAACATCTAGGGAACAGTTAAATTCAATAACAATAAGAGTCGAATGATAAGAGTCTCTTCATCAATTTCTTCTTTGTCTTTATTTCTTCTTTCTTCTTTATGGGCTACAACCATGGATGTTATGTTTATATCATCCATGGATGACATAGTTAAGCTACCATGAAACAACACTTCATAACAGATAGGTCTAGGGAAAGCAAAAACAGCTTTTATTTGCATAATGCATTGCAACCTCATGAAGAAATGGATGCTGTTGGTTTTTCTGCTCTCCTGTAAAGTAATGTTTGTTCATGTTCACGGGCGTTTTTCTTTGGAACGGTTGACCCTATTCACTTGATTTTTATTTTGTTTTTAAGAAGAGATCTGGGCCAAGATATTAACGTAGCGGTTTTACAAAATGTTGATTTCAACTGCCGCTAGATGTTTCTGAATTAAAAAAAAAAAAAAAAAAAAACATGACATTTATTCCATGATACCTACGAATTCGTGTTTTTGAGATACCTGGAAACCCCTATGTTAATTGAAAATTTAGAATATAAGGAACAAAAAGGAAAAAAAAGCACTGAAGTTGGTTGAAGGGGGGCTGAGGAAAACGCCTGTAAAAAGAGGTCTATTAAGGGCGGGAGGGGGGTGGGTGCCGGGTCCCCTTAAATCATAATCAACAACCCAACGCTTTATACTCTGGCAGCCTATAAAAGGAAGATTCAAGAGTTTTTAATAAATATTGACCCAGTTGGAATTGAAAAATATTTGATTAGCTAGGGTGTTAGAAGTTTTGTGTAGAAAGAGACCCTTTTTCGTTAGATGGATTTTCTATCATCGACAATGTACCATCTTAAATTACATCTATGTTTTCTTAACAACGTTATTATCATTACTATTGTTTGTAGCTGATTATACGACTAGGACTTTATTGTATATTCACAGTTTTATATAGCTGAACAATTCTCCCTCCACAGCGACACAGCTTTTGCTTAGTGCTGTGGAGTCGTTGGCTATTATTTTCTACATAGGTGAAGAGAGGTACAGTTATTTCAACTTTTTTTTGCCAATAAACTCTATTTCATTTCATTTTTAATTTCATTCATGAGTAAGAAACCACAAAACCTTTGAATTTGAAATAATTTTCTTCAGTTTCCTGAGAAGAATGTTTTCTTTGGTGTGGATACTTTGACTGGAATCTAGAACTCACAACGAGAAAACGAACCATGGCAGAAAACGGAACATATACTAGGACTGGGTGAGCACATCTAGTCAGGTAGTCAGGGCCATTTGCCTAGATTATAAAAAATTCATACAACCAGAGAACAGCAACATCACGGAACCATCCATTATTGTATGAACTGCCGGGATCGTCTAGAAAACCTCAAACACCCACGTATATCCGACTAGTTTGTAGTTTCTGAGAGATATGAGGTCGTCTTATCTTGCACCAGTCCCAACCGAAATACCTACCAACAGTAATTTAGGTTTCAGTTCATCCCAACTGAAGTATCTACCAACAGTAATATTGTAGGTGTCAATTTGGTCTGCAGTAGATAACATAAAAATCCTCATTCATTCATACAAACGCTTACCGAATTGCCTACTTTTGTTCAACAGGGAGGCGGAATAGAGGGAGAATCTTGAAGAAAATGGCTCTTCCTTTCTTGCTCCTTCTGGGTCTCAAAGCGGGCATCACGATCCCGCTGATTTTCGGTGCTGTCGCCCTCGTCGCTTTCAAAGGCATGTGGTCCGGAGCAACGGCCTTGGTTGTTACAGCAGCTCTGGCTCTGAGGTAAGAATCTTCACACTGTAATTATTGTATAAGTATTATACATATACGTAACGGCAGAAAAGAGCTATCAATGCACACAAAAAAGTAACAGAAGGATTTTTGCTTTTAATACAGCGCTGGAAGAATTTAAAATTCTCAACAGTAAGTTTATTTATTTATTTATTTAGAAAATGGGCGATGCCCAATTACAATAGTACTAACAAAATGAATTCTTCTCTTGATGAGGAAACAAAATCGGTGTTTCAGAAGAAAATAAAATAACAATATAGGTATATGTGTGTATATATAAGGTCAAAATCACAAACAAACACTTCTTGTAGCTGAGATGAGTGCAGGGCTATGTGGACAGAGATTTCAGGGCGGACGGTGGATGGTGCGTAATATTTTTGAGCGGAAGGTTTGAGATGGCTGATCATGGAAAAAGTCTAAAGCTGGATTTCGTTGGTGTATATGGTTGGCCTGACGAGGGATTCTATTGAGAGGCTGTATCGAAGCTAACAGGTATTAGGTACCTACCTATTGAATCGTGGACTGTTCTGTCTAAGAGACTAATCTGTATTTCAAATCCTAATGAAATGACAAAAAACTTCGTGTTGTCCATTGATTTCATTGTGCAACATATCTTAAAATGAAATCATGAATGAATCCTGATATTGAATTTTATACTGAAATTTGAACAATTCAGGATTCTCAATTAGGTATCTAACATAACTGCTAATCAAGTTGTGGTAACAGAAATACAGAATACTGAATATTTAAATGAATAATGTAGCGTTCCTTGATTCTATAGTATTCAAAACTTACAATGGTTGACTCGCAATTAAAATAAATTCGTATTTCTAACAAGCAACATACAAATAGATTTCTCCACAGAATTTATTCTGTATGTACTTAATTTCCGAATTTACCGTTTTGAAAGAATAAATCAAGACGAAATAATTGTCGTGTCATCATATTCCAAGCTGTTTCTAGGAAGATTTTGGAATTTCTAAGGCGTTATATGAATACGTTCGTTGTAATTATTTTAACGTCAAATCTGTACGAATAAAATTTTTTTCAAAAAATGAATTTACATATAAATTGAACAAGTCCGCAATAACTCAATGCCTCCCGATTTGGGAAGCTTGGCATTTTCGTGTCTTTCCTTAAGTATATAAACGACCTTAGGTACAGATTTTCTTATGATTATCGCTTACAACCGAATCGTTGCTACGGAATCGCACCTTTGCCATTTTTCATCGACCTCCAGTCGTTGGAAAGATATCAACTCATGCTAAAATCTTACGTTGTTTGAACCGCAAAAAAAGAAAACAGCTGAGTTACACGCAAATAACATGATTTTGTAGTGACCAGGCTGGTTTACTAGGGAGCCAAAATGGTAACCGAAACATGAAAATATCTCCCGGGTTAATGGACTCGTAAGCAAGCTGGTTTCCAAATTTATAATAACTCTCAATTACCTACAACAATCAAATTTTTCACTACAACCTGTACAATTTCGAATGTATATCGACTCAATTAAGAATATTTATTATTGATAATTTATTTGCAGAGGCCTCATCCCACCGTCGAAGATCATTCAACTGCCCCCTCCTGCTCCACACATCCCCCACCACGTTCACGTTGCGGATTACGTCAGCAGAATGGACGACAGCTCCTACCACCCCTACAACGTGCCTGACGGTCATGGAACCTACCTCCCACCGAATTACTGATCAACGGATATCAACTGGAATGTTTTCCTTTGTACATAATCAAAATATTTATTTATTTATTTATAATTTCGTATCGTAATAAATTATTTTGAAAATGATTTCTTGGATCAATGTTGTCTTCTAAATGTTATTCAAAGTCTTGAGAATCTCTACATTCTGCTACTACCTTTTTCTTATTATTGTACATCATAGTATTAGATGAATCAGTCAGTCATGTTTTCCAATAAATATGATCACATTAATACCAATTAAGTATGATCTAAGACTATATCTATATTAGAGGAACCGTCATTTTTGTAGGCTCCATGGCTGATATTCTATAGTGCAAAATTGTTAGCTAATTGCACACAAACTAACAGAAGAAAGAGTGGAATTCGTGTTTCATTTGATTCCCAGACCTGTGGTGTGTATGAGAATTAAAAGACTGTCAGTCTCGCAAAGGAGGGAGCCGTGTCTTTGCAATTTGACAACAAAATTTCATACAAATAGTGCCCAAAGAGACATTAAAGTATCTGTGATGAGGCTAGACAGAAGCTGGAGGCCAGAGGAGATAAGTGGGACTCTTTAACAGCAGAGAATGGTCGCATTCCACAAACTTTGCCTCGCCAAGTAGCAG
Organism: Adelphocoris suturalis; assembly: GCA_030762985.1. Taxonomy (NCBI): domain Eukaryota; kingdom Metazoa; phylum Arthropoda; class Insecta; order Hemiptera; family Miridae; genus Adelphocoris; species Adelphocoris suturalis. The sequence goes on along the minus strand of CM061040.1, from coordinate 25,868,812 downwards.
TAGCCTGTTTTAGAGTAACCACTGGTCATGACTACCTCCAGGGGCATCTTCATAGGGTGGGTGTGGTCCAGAGCTCAGACTGTGTGCTGTGTTTGGGTGGATTCATGGATGGCCAACACTTTCTTGGAGGTTCGTGCGTCACTCGAGGATGTAAGACTTACCATGAATGTCAATGAGTCCACTCATATCAAAATCACGACTTTATATTAGGCTGGGAGAATACGAATAGCCGAAGTTGCTGCAAACCTTCTGGGCATGCCTCGATGGTTAACTTTATTAACTGTAATCAACTCGAGATAATTAAATCGCACATAATCTGCTAATATGTGTGAATATCATATCGAGGTACTGGGACAATTCCACTTAACGAGGTCACGACCTGTATTGTATCTTTTTCGTTTTAAACATATTTCTATTTATACGTTCGCACCAGGATTGGGTGCGAAGTTGGAAAACTAATTCGAGAGGAATCCGGGAACACATGGAAAAAAGGATTGGGGGTTTTATGGGGAGTTAACGACACTTGATGGGGGTCCATCCAAACTCTGAGGTGACTCCCAAGTTTCGGGAAATTTTCCGTTCATCAAGAAACAATAAGTAATCGATTGGCAAGGAGTCACCAAAGGAGCTACTTGACATACTGATTGAAGTGGAATTTCGAGAAGAGAATGAAATTTGATGAAAAGAACTTTTTTTTAGAAATGAATAGGAAACAAAATTCAAACTTAGTTGATTTCAAAAAGATATTAAATATTTGAAGTCCGATTACTAAAACTGATTAGCTTGATTACTCGAACCTTTACGAACCAAGATGTTTCATTATGTTGACAGTATACGGGCCCTTCAATTTCCCCATTTTCATCACATTAGTTAAGTAATTGGAATGATTTGAAAATTCAAGTGCTAGCATTGGGTTTCAACTACTCATTAGAGGAAATGAATTTTGCTATAGGAACACGTGTCATACACTCCCCGTAATGCACATGACGGGATAATTTACAACAGGACGCTTAAAATATCATATGTACTACATAAGTAACTAATATAATAATGTTATTATAAGATCGTTTCTCATCAATACCAAAAAATTTAGAAAAAAAAAACATTGAAATTATAACACAGAGGTTTATTATTTTTATATTAGATATCCCTCTTACTCAGAACACTGGTCCATAAAAAATTACCTTTCAAACTGAGTCTATGATGCATTAACGAAATAAAACTGGGCAATAAAGAAAATAAATGAATCAACTAAAAAGAATGAATAGATACATTTATAGAATCTTGAAAGTAATTAGGAAGAAAGAATTGAAAAATGTATTTATTGTCTTCGCTGGGATACTAACCGCCGCTGGTTTCTCGGTCAGCGTGCCCTGCCCAAAACCGAATACCTACTCTAACCACTGAGCTAAGATCGCCTGTATGTTAGCAGCGCATCATTTTTCTACGTTCCGAAGGTTAGTTGTCGAAGTTTCCTTAGGGAAAGTGAACGGTTTAACGTACAGTATTGCAGATGGTTTTGATACTGCTTAGGTGTACCAGAGGTGGGGCTTCAAATATTTTAGAAAACCAATTACCTATGGCATAAACGATATATTTTTGAAATCAATGGTCATATGAAGATAAATAAATTAAGGAGCTCCTTCTAAGTTATTTGTACAAGAGTGAATATGATTATTAAATCTGACGAGTTGATAGTTTACTTAGGTAGTTAATAATGTTCTTTGAGGCTGCTGAATGACGAGCGATAAATATTAGTATTAGGAATTCTGACCGTTTGGTGCAGGACGAGGAGCACGCGCCAGTGTAGAAGATTTTACCCAGATTCTGCGTAGAATCAATAGGCATGCTGCCTAGCGATGAATGGAGAGCGATGAATAGAGATCGTTGAAAAGAGAGCGAAAAATAGAGAGCGGTGCTGCCGAGAACGTCCTCGCTATATACGAAGAAATCTCGCTATATATCGTAGAAATGCCCAAATGTTGTGTCAGCGTCGTCCTGGTAGATGTGAGTCTTGGGTACGGGATGCTGCTGACCCTTTCCACAAGAAACTATTCAAAATAGTGGATGCTGAAGACCACGAGATTTTGAATTTTGAGAAGTCAGCCACGAACGAGGTTGATGCAGTTGGCAGTCTCAAAGCAAAATGGTATCTTGATGGAGTGAAACGTGGTTATGTTAAGAGATAGATAGAGGGGGGCAGGATTCATGAGAAGATGGATCACTGAATCGGATCGTGGAATCGTAGTCAGGCACAAAGAACACTTCACTACACTGATAATATTAGAGGTAATAAAGCGCCGGCTGTTTATCATCTTTGTTTGGCAGAACATAAACGAATAGGTATACAAACAAAAATAAACGACATATACTCTCAGGCGTGAACACCTCAAAAGAATTAAGGGATCGCTTTTTCTTGACGCCAAAGACCTCAGATCAATCGAACAAAGTTAATATTATATCTCATGATCAGGTAGGTACCTGATGGGGATCGGATGCACCCTATTCTTTTTTTTCTCAAATACGGAGAAAGACCAGCGATGTCAAGCTCCGACTTGGGCAAACAGAATGAATCGCGCTTCTTCATGGTTATCAGCTCTAATCCGAGAACGGAATAAGATGTCGTAATTCATCATCGTGTTCATCACTAAAACATCTTTGAAATGAGGCAACACTCGGCAAGAAATGGAAAAATTGTTCTCTCAATATCCAAAAACTGCGGGGTCAGAGGGAGAGGGGCCCCCCCTTGGGTAGTCCAAAAAAAGTTAAGATTTTTTTTCTGATTTTTATTTGCTTAAAACTTGGTATCAGGCACCCCATAAACACTCTCCAAGTTTAACTTAGATATCACAAAAACTTTTGGGAAAAAATTAGGGGGGAAGGGGTTACTTCTCTAGAGAAAAATGCTCAGATTTCATTCTGTTTTGGCTCATGTCGGAGCTTGATCTCGCTGGACTTTCTCAGTGTTTGAGAAAAAACAAAAAGATATTAGGCACCTAATCATGAGATTTAATATGAACATTCTGGGGTCTTTGGCGCCTAGAAGAAAATGTGATCCCTCAATTCTTTTGAGGTGTGTGGATTCTTTGGGGATTATATTTATAATTTACAAGCAAAAAATCATAACTCTTACCTTGAAAGTTTTCGAGATCTCGATTTTGAATATGTTAGCCCTTAATTACTACCTTTCAGGGTTGATCAAATTTGATGCCGATGTTACTTGCACGTTCCTGACCGATATATGGTTTTTGAGCAAAATCTCATAAAATTTGGTCCAGCAGTTTCGGAAAAAAAGCTCTGGACTGCGTACAGTGTACGGCGGAAGGACGGATTTTTTTATTTTTTTAATTCGATTTTTGGATTCTACGAATTTTGAAACGTAAACCAACAAATTTTGAAGAAGAGTTGAAAATGTATTTTTCTTGGTCGATTGCGAGAGTTCATAATTGAAAATAATGATTTTAAAAAATTAATTCAAATTTAATCTAGCCGCAGGATAGTGAGATAGACAAATGTAGGAGGGAAAGAACTTTCTGTGGCCGCTGTATGAAAAACGGCGCTGCCATGTAGTTTGATAACCCAATTTAAGGGTTTCCATTGAAACGAAGATACTTGTTAGTTTTTTTACTTCTTATCCGTTGTGATTTGCATGGATTTATCCACGAACACTTCACGAGTACCTGCTATACTATCCTACGAAATATCTTGAAATGGGAATTCTCGACCCTTCTGTAGCAGTCGCACCCGGGAGATCTACTATTCAGGCAGTCAGGAGAGTGAAAAAATATCTATGTGTTCCATTCAACTTCACTTTACTTCTCAGTATTTCTTTTATATGAGTTCAATTCTCTCCTTCATACAAGAGGCCTCCTAATATTGACCATTTTTCTATATTTGAACATCGAAGAAATTGAATCAGTGAAGTAAAAACGAATGAGGTGGATATCAAAGCGTTGTTGTGGTTTTGTCGTTGTTTATTTATTATTAGGTGTCATTTCCTTGCCCTGGGGAGCTACCGTTTTGTCCTACATGGAAACATTTTACTATGATTAAATAAAAAAACTCCATTCAAATTGCCCTCATTTTGTTCCCTACGGACACCAAAGAGTAAGCTAACGGCTCTATCTGCGAGACAGTATTATTTGAGAGATAATTTTATCCGCTAGGTAATTCGACATTGATCAACGACATACATTCTATATCTAGAGTATAGCGCTATACTCGTTATAGCTATCCTGCAGTTAAAGTAGGTACCTAATTGATAAACTGGCACTTATAGCTTTAAATCTAGGATCCGTGATAGAATGCCATGAAACTTATTTCCATGTGGAAACTTGCTATTGTTTTCATTCTAAAACTTTTGACACCATTGCATAGCTTATTCTTGATGGAAATTCTCTATTAAAAAATAAAACGTTCACTATTACCTCATATGAATGTGCTGCGAGAAACTACCCGCCCTCGCACCCACAGTCAAGTGACAATGAAAGGAGCATTGCATTTCGTGTGGAGAATCTAATTTATCAGGTTTTTAATGGAATTTTACTTATAAATCGAGCATTTTAATTTCTCCCTTGATGGGAAAAACAAAAGATCATGGATATGTCTAGTACCTACTGCTTACCAGTTGGTACCTACTACTCAATTGTATACCAACCATGTAGTGCCTTCTTTTCACAAGATTATTCCATTATGGTTACAAAACAATATTAGTTTTTAACTTAGAGTAATAAATCAGCATTCCTTGACACTACTATGGCTTAGAGGTCATGAAATGTCGTGGTAAAATGAGAGCATTCCAAAAAGTGGCGAACGATTTTCCTACTATGAAAACTATGGGAGTTACTCTTCCCTAGTAACGCCTTGGTTGTACGTGAAAATCAATAGAAAATGTGCCGGTCGGGAAAAAAAGTGTCGGTCGGGAAAAAAAAATGTCGGTCGGGACAAAAGAAGTGTCGCGAAAAATTCCTTGACCCCCAGCCAAAAGACATATCCATGTCAAAAAGTGTGGCGAAAAATTCCTTGACCCCCAGACAAATGACATATTTATCCTTACAAAAAAAAAAAAAAAATAAAAAAATTAAAAAAAAAAACATTTCGGTGTAAACTTAACCATTTGGTAAAAAACATTCATGTCTGAATTAACGTGGTGAAAGGTAAAATCTCAACGCCCAGGCCTAATCCCCTATTTCCCATTGCGATTTGGTTAAGTTGATGAGAGTATAACGCACGAAAAGTGAAAGTTGCTCCAAGGCTTGTTCCAACACGACTTTACTCATAATATGATCACACGTCAAGCCCGAGGATTTACCCCAAAAATTTATTGTTTAGGACATCTTGATTCAATATCAACTTTCTCCAACGTATTTTATGGAATCTAAAGGGTGTGTGTGTGTGTGTGTGTGTGTATGTGTGTGAGAGAGAGAAAGAGAGAGAGAGAGACTGTTTGACTGTTTTTATTATTTATCTGTACAATTTAGGGCCAAAAAATATCACTAGCAGAAGGAATTTGAATATAAAAAGGTGTAAATAATATCTCAACGTAAATTAATTATTGCTTGATCATTGTAATATATGGAGTTGCTCACAAAATTGACTTGTTAGTTATATCGGCTCAACAGTTTTTCTTTTAAATTTTTCTTAAATGTTGCAATAGAATTGTTAAAATTATACAAATTAGGGAATTCATTATATATTCTAATGGCTCTCACTTCAAATGAACCATCATATAGTACAGTTCTGTGTTGCGGACACACCAGTGTGCTTGTTGCATTTCTAGTGGCTTTCTGATGGACATCCATTAAAAATTTAAATTTTGTTCTTAAATATTGAGGTTCATTTAATTTCAGAATTTTAAATAACAATGTCCCTATCCTATACTCTCTCCATTCTCGAATTTTTAGCCAGCCTAACTTTTTATAAAATGGAGTTACATGTTCCCATTTTGGAACTGAAAAAATAAATCGAATGCAAGCATTTTGAACTTTTTGAAGGCTATCGCATTTCCCGGAGTTCAAGTTACAGTACGCAACTGAAGCATAATCCATTATGGGCATCAACATTGATTGTACAAGCTTTTGCTTGATATCTCGAGGAAACTTATGAGCTAGCCGTCGAAATTGATAAAGTCCTTTATAAACTTTAGCGCTTACATTTGCTACTTGAATATCCCAATTTAGTGTATCATCAATGTCAATCCCTAAATTTCTGATATTATGCACGTACTCTAAACTATCATTACCAATGACAATTCTAGATAAAGATTTAATATTAATTTGGTTTAAAATTTTAGAGTAGCCCAATATAATTGCATTACATTTTTGGGAATTTATGCACATTAAATGATCCTTACACCAGAGTACACGGAGAGTCTGATCAATATCTTCAATATTCGACTCGCGGTAAATTTGCAAAGAGAGAGAGAGAGAGAGAGAGAGAGAGAGAGAGAGAGAGAGAGAGAGAGAGAGAGAGAGAGAGAGAGAGAGAGAGAGAGAGAGAGAGAGACAGAAAAGTTTTCTCAACACTGCCCAGGCCACAATTTTCAACCGATTTTCGTGATTCTTATTTTGCTCAATACCAATTTCAATCTAGGTTGCAATAGATCTTGGTAAATTTGGATTTGCTATCGTGGTCGGGGTGGACGGGATACAAGCTACAAATCCCGACCGATTTTTGTGATTCTTATTTTGTTCTATTGCAAATTCGTATAGTTTTGGAACTCATATCGGAAGATGCAAATTTCATCATGGTAATGGGTGAATGGAGGGGTAATAGTAATAAATAGTGATGTTCAAACTATCCTCTCAGATTTCCTTCATTTTTTCTATTTTTATTCATTTATTTTATTTTATTACTCATTTATTATTATAATTTTCTCTTGTTCAATTATGAATTTGGTCTAGTCTTGGGAAACATGTCAGGTGTTTCATGATAGATGAGAGTGAATGGAAGGGGTAATAGCGATAAATCGTGATATTTTTACTCCATTTGTCCGATTTTCCGGACAGTTTATTATTCGTTCGATTCTGATTCGTTCAGTTATGCAAACTTGGAAATTTCAAATTTACTGTTCGAGAAACCTTATCAGACAATGAGGTTCAATATGATGTAATATCTCACAAAGTTCCAGTCAAGCAGTATGACCGTATGAGCGAATTTGCGTGAATTATCTTATTATATCTATGTTACAATGTTTTAAAATTTGAGCACATTGAGTTCAAAGAAAATTGATAGAAGGTAATTAATTTTATGTAAAAAACTCTTTTTAAATAATAACCACCTATTCGAAAATGATTCCGAATGTTTAGCTTGTTTTGCAGTTTTTATCGATTTTTCAGCAAAAAATAATGTACTTTATGTACGTTTTTCCAGAATTATTATGTGCATACATTTCATAATGTACCATTTCATCGTTGATAAGCTCCTTTTAACTAATATGCTGCTGTAAAAATCATATGTATACAAGGTGTAAACGTTAAGAGTGGACCGGCTAGGGATCGATTCTAGTTCTTATTTCTGATCGAAAGCTCCTCTTAGCCCACTTTTCCAGCAATTTAATCCTTAAGATTTTTTTCGTGTTTTCGACCTTTTGTCACAAAATCGATCATAACTTCCTTAATTTGCAGAAAAAATCAAATTTGTGGATACCGTTAGTGAGGTCATTTAATTTTCTATCGGGAAGATACCGGATCTTTTTTAGGAGTTCAGGTTAGAGACATGAAAAAGCCCTCTGAAAAGCCAATTTTACCTATATTGGGAAACCCTGAGTTTCTTCAATCGGATATTGAACTATGAGAACCAATATTTCTTCAGAATGCGTGTTTTTGGCTAATTAGGGGAGAAAACTACGTTTCTATGTTGAAAAAAAATTTTTTTCAATGATATCAAGGGTTTCTATTTTTTTATTTTCAATGAAAATTTTAGGTCGGTTTCTACTTATTTTTTACACTGAATCGAATGGTAACATCTGAATATCTATCCAACGCCGTTATAACCGAATTTTACACTTTAGCTAGTTGCACCCCTAAAAACACATAAAATTTATCATACCTAATGAATTGAAATTTGTGAGTTAAAGTGTTGAAGTTTGGTATAACCTGGATGATGAGATATGCAAGTGTTAAAATAATTCGATTCAGCGTTAAAAAAATACGAAGAAACCGACCCCAAACTCGTATTTTCATAAATCATTTTTCAATAGAACCCTCGATATCATTGGAAAAACTTATTTTTTTTTCAACATTAAAACATAGTTTTCTTCCCTAATAATCAAGTAAAAGTAAAACTACACGATTGGGAAGGTGACCTCTAGCCGCAGTTTTTTGCATTATGAAAAAATATTGGTTCTCTGAGTTCAATTTCTGTTGAAAAAAACTCAAGATTTCCCAAATTAGGTAGAATTTGCTCTTTAGAGGGTTATTTTCATGTCTTGAACCTTAATTGTTAAAAACATTCAGGGATCTATCCAATGAGAAATTTAATGCATTTTCCAACGGTATCAAGTTTGAATTCACACAGCAAACTAAGGGATTTATGATCGTTATAGTGACAAAAGGTTGCAAACAAGAAAAAAATCTCTAAAATTGAACTACTCAGAAAGTAAGCGTAGAAAAAAAAAAAAAAAAAAAAACAGGAGGCACTTTTGATCAGAAATGAGCTCTAGAATCAACTCCTGCAGTTTGGCAGACCTGTTCTAAGTACACTTTGGATATACACAGGGTGATTCCCTCGCAGATGCAAAAAAAAAAAAAAAAATTGGATGAAACTACATCGAAAATGGAGTAAAATGCCGCCAACCGCATATTTTTATCTCAATCCGTTCTCGAGATATGATTTTTTAAAGGTTTTTTCAGGAAAACCGTGTTTTTTTCTTTTTAAAGTCAAATTTCTCCACTTTACTTCATTCACTTTTAACTTTTGACCACATTTTCGAAATCAACATTAAATTTACTATAAGAATAGTGTACTTGGGTTCTTAAAAAGTACCATCCAAAGGCCCTCACATCAGCTCAAACATTGACGATTAAAAAAAAAAGAATATTTCTGAAAATCTTTAAAACTTTACTACTCTTCCAAAACGAATCCTGGAAACGGGCAAATCTCATGAAAACTGCTTCATCTAATCCTCCTTCCAACGGTATAATCAAGATTACTTTTATTTTGTTATTTAGTGAAGAAAATTATGTTTTAATGTTGAAAAAATTACGTTATAACCGAGTTTTACACTTAAAATCGCAAATGTTTAGTTTGTTTGTTACGATTAAATGTATGTGTGTTATGGGGTAAAACTAGTTAATTAAAGTGTAAAACTCGATTATAACGTAGTTGAGAGATCTGCAAGAGTTTCCATTTGATCCAGCGAGAAAAAATACATAGAAACCGACCCCATACTCGTTGGTTCATGGAGGGTCATCTTTCGAGAAAACCAACAATTTCATTGAAAAACCCACATTTTTTAACATTAAAACATTATTTTCTCCCCTAAATAACAAAATAAAAGTAAAATTCATAATACCGTTGGAAAGCATATTAGATGAAGCAGTTTTCATGAGATTTGCCAGTTTCCAGGATTCTTTTTAAAAGAGTAGTAAAGTTTTAAAGATTTTCAGAAATATAATTTTTTCGGATGGTACTTTTTAAGAACCCAAGTACACTATTCTTATAGGAAATTTAATGCTGATACCAAAAATGGGGTTGAAAGTTTAGATTAAATGAGGCAAAGTGGAGAAATCCGCGTTTAAAATGAAAAACACGGTATTCCTGAAAAAACCTTTAACAAATCATATCTCGAGTACGGATTGAGATAAAAATATGCGGTTGGCGGCATTTTACTCCATTTTTGATGTCGTTTCACCCAATTTTTTTTTTTTTTTTTTTTTTTTTTTTTTTTTTGTGCGAGAGAATCACCCTGTATAACAAATTAAAAGTTGTTAATTTTTGGCATACGATTCAGAATGACTCAAAACGGAAGAAAGTTTTCGAAAATGTTCATTTCAAAATTTTTGGAGTCATTGCAATAGCTTATTTTTCCACGAAAATTTGCTAATATCATTTTGGGATACTGAATTTTGATTCTAATGATAAGATTCAATTTTAGAGAAGTGAGCAGGCACAGTTGCAGAGGCAGGTGGGTTGTGCCTACTGTGGTTAGGCAAAGGCGAGTGAGGTGGTTTATAAAATAGTTGTGTGCAGGTGGAAAGTTACAGGAGTGACAGAGAGAGGAAGGGAGGCTGGAGGTGAGGGAGTGAGACGGGAGATACCGAGGCGGCCGCTGCAGTGAGTGCGAGGAAGAGGAGGCCGCGAGGGAGTGAGAGAGACGTAACTTTCTCCCGGATGCCCTCGTGGCCTCCCGGTGGGAACCCGAAGGCGAGGCCTCCAACTCTCTCTAAAGTAAGAAGAAAAAAACTTTCACCGCGGAGGCGCATTCTTTCTCCTGGAGAAGGCGACGGGTAAAAAAAGAGGAGAGGGGCATCGACCAGGTGAAGAGGAGGAAGTAGCGAGTGGGTAGGGAAGTGAGAGATGGAAGGAGCAAGTGGGAAGCTGAGAAGGAAGGAGCAAGTGGGAACGGGAGCGGAGGACGGAGTGGGGACGGAGGTTCAAGGAGAAGGCGGCTCCTGCGGTAGGGGCCACTCCGCCGGCAGGAGTTTCTCCACGAGGATTCTTGTATAAAAATCCCTCAGGAATCCTGAGCTCAATAGGAGACGAATCCTCAGAGCTCCTCCTCCTCCTTCTGCATTTCCCGTGAACTAAACCTTCTACCACCTACCTAGCTTAGGGGAAAATGGGGTAATATCGCCACCTTGAACATATTTGTCTATCACAGCCCGGGTTTGCACTTGGGAACTTCAGATTTTGAAGCAAATTATAAATAAATAAAAAAACATTTTCAGTGATGAATTACAACGTTTTTGCTGGTTGTGTAGCAACTTTATATTAGTAAACAACAATTTACGAGACCTTTGTAAATGGCGGTATCACCGGGTTAGAGTAATACCGCATATTAAAACAAGGGGGGGGGTGAACAGTCTCATCGGAATAACGATTTATTGAATTTCAAAAACCCTTCCTGGGTCTCTCACCATATTGGGAACTCAGTTGACAAGAAAAGGATTCACAAAACGTTGACAAACAATTTCCACATCAGAATAGTAAAATTGGAACAAATTAAATATTGGTAAAATAATGATGGTTCTTCACAAGGACAAAAATATTGACAAAGATCAACGCGGAACTCGATAAAAAAATAAATATTATATAGCATTCCATTTTCAAATCAAAATGGGAGCACGAAGAGTGGAATCTAACCACGATTATGTTAATATAGGAAGGAAGTTAGGTAGATAGGTACTGCACAATTATTCAGTAGATAGGCAGGTAAATATCTAATAAACCACGATTAGGTAAATATAGAGGTGCATATTGGGATGAGGTATCACAATATAATTCGTCTGTTAAACCTTAATTTATATTTCAATTACTCAGAATCAATAGGAACAGGTGATTATTACTACAAAAAACTTTGAAGAAATCCAACAAGACTGAGGAATGGAGCAATGGAGCAATACCGCCATGGCGGAATTAGCCTAAATTTGGTGTGGCGGTATTGCTCCAGTAAATTTACCAGATAAAAAATAATTAAAAACTACAGTTTTTGTTAAAAACATGAAGTAATGGGTGGAAATAAAAGCTATATGATTTTTCTACGCGTTGCGTTCAACAATTTACATGAATGTATGAAAAACTGTTACGTACCACGAAAATTAAACAACAGTAAAACTAGAACTCCAAGCTCAAAAACTGTGAACTCGCTTATCTTTGATAAAAACAAATTAATGACCCCAAACCAACTTTTTCAACATTACTGCTGATCTAACATGACGATATTTGGCTACAAGATTTGCCACTCAGGTGGATGAATAATTATATAGGATGGCGGTATTACCCCACTCTCCCCTATGTACTACAAAGGAATGAGTAATATTTAGTGGTAAATTAAGTCGAAATTATTTTAACTTATCAAACGGGTGTCCCGACATTCATCAAACTCAAGTTCATCAAACTCAGGGTCGATTTTAGGGCTCATTACTAGGGATTGAATCAACATGCAAAAATTTGAGGCTAAACATGTACTTAAAATTATAAAAATCCCTCAGGAATCCTGAGCTCAATAGGAGACGAATCCTCAGAGCTCCTCCTCCTCCTTCTGCATTTCCCGTGAACTAAACCTTCTACCCGCTACCTATCCCATATACTACAAAGGAATGAGTAATATTTAGTGGTAAATTAAGTCGAAATTATTTCAACTTATCAAAAGGGCGTTCCGACTTGAGTTCATCAAACTCAGGGTTGATTTTAGGGCTCATTACTAGGGATTGAATCAACATGCAAAAATTTGAGGCTAAACATGTACTTAAAATGCCAAAACATGCAAAAATATATACTTATTTTTAAAATAATTAGAAGAAAACGAACTTTCGCCATGAATACTTATGAAACCTATTTTTAACGAATATGTGCGTAAAATGTAAAGAGTATTAGAAGGAAAAAACCTTTAAAAAGTAGTTGATGAAATCAGTTGGTGAATGAATGAATTTAAAAAAAATTGATTTTTTTATATTAGGTATGCGTTTACAAATAAATTTGCAATCATTAATTGCTTTTCATTTAAAATCAATTTTTTTTTTTTTTTTTATATATATATATATATATATATATATATATATATATATATATATATATATATTTTAGTTGCTTGAAAAAAGAAAACATGCAAAAATATGGAGAAGAAAAAAACCCTAAAATACAAAACATGCAAAATCCGAGCCTTAGGTACTCATTACTGATCGAAAGTTCCTTCTACAGATTTTCTTAAACGCATATTTTTCGAGTAATTTAATTTTCAAGATTTTTTCTTATCATGTACCTTATGTACTAAAACTACCGTAACTCCCCTTAGAATCACTTTAAACTAAAAAATAAGGACATCGTTGAAAATAACGTTAAATTTCCTATCTACATAATGCCAAACCAATATTTGTTCAGCCGACTTTATACACAAAAAAAACTAAAAATCAAATTTCGAAAACTTCTCAGAAAATAGACTTTTTTCTATTTGTCGATTTGCTCTAATACAGACTATTTTGGAAAAGCATTTGGTACATGAGGCAAAATTTCTCAGAACCTCAGCTTTCAACGGTAGGTACAGTCTGTTATACTTATCGTTCGCCAAAGAGGAGAGGGAATTATGCTTTAATTTTTAAAAACATGGGTTTTTCAATGAAATCGAAGGTTTTTGTGGGGCCGATTTCTACGTATGTTTTCATGCTGAACCGATTGGAAACACTTGCAGAACTCCCCAACTCCCTCATAATTGAGTTTTACACTTCAACTAAATAGTTTTTTCCTTGAACACATAAAATTGAACATAACAAACAAACTAAAAGGTCGTGAAAACTAAAATTAAATTACTGGAAAACTAAGCGTAAGAAAAAAAAAAAAAAAAAATCTCTAGGAGAAACATTCGATCAGTAATGACCTCTAGAATCTACCCTCAGAGTTTGGTACTATTTCGAAGCCGGTTCCACGGAAGCAGTACTGCATTACCATTTCTTGCAGGTCTACTCACGTACCCACGCCTAGATGGCAGCACTTGTATCATATTCTATCAAGCTGATGTGAGTTCAACGTTGAGCCTGGCAAAGCCACAGAATCATATCAAGAAATTACCACAACTGGAACCAAACATCATTCACCATTCCATTTCATTCCGTATGCTCCCAAAGAAATGGTGTTTATCATCATTTTTCCTTGTTCATATTTCGTTACTCAGCAACAATAGCAACAATTTATTTCAACGTCTTCATGTTGGGAAAAATTGTTTAATGCCTATTATGAATCGAGCAAACACAGCAAAAAGAAGCAGGATTTAACATTTTTCGGGGAAAAAAAAAATTTCTCCTTTGAGAAAATCACGTTCATACATTTTCGAAATGAACGTGAAAGTTGTTTGAAATCAGAATAATGTTTAGGTAGATATCTAGGTATTAAGGGGCGTTTCGGGGTGTCATTAAAATTAATGGAGGCCATAGATTCTCCTTACTCAATCGTTGCATATTATTTTATTATGGTTTATTACTCGTATTTCGGTATTTGATAATACACAGATAGTAACTATATGGATACTGACATCTACCAGATATCAATGATAGAGGCTGATAATACTAGGTACCTAGTATTTTCAGGAGAAGGCTTGAGATTAAATTTTGAACATTCAGTCCGTTCTTAGTGAAAAAATCTTTGTCTGCCATTTCGAAATTTGCGGAATACAGAATAGCGGTTTCATAAAGATGGCTTAATTTGCCTATGTTAAACATTTTTCCAATAACTCCTAAACCATCCTACTCCTATACGTAGCAAAGCTGTTAGGCGTAGGGGGAAAAAAAACTATTCATTCTCAAAACTCTTAATTATCTCTTGAAATAAGCGAATAACAAACAATTGAAAAACTGGCTAATTTTGGGTCAGCCCTCTCACCCATCTAGGAATACTTTTTGTCCTTCAAAATCACCTAGTGGCGTTAATACTGGTATGATTTCAGTATGCCAAAGGTCATTCATTCAAGATTAAATACTTTCCATGGCTCACATCGAGCAAATTTTACCTGAGACATTTATCCTTTAACTTTCAGCCAAACTCATAAATTTTATGTCATTTCACGCATAAAGTTCGCAAAAACGGCCTTTCACTTTTTACTTTAATGGGAAACGGTCTCAGCTGAATTATGCTTTATAAGAACTTTAGAAAATCAACCCTGAATTTAATTAGGTTTGACAGATCTGAATCAGACATAATCCTGATCATCCGATAGAGTTCCACACAGACGCCAGTGCTGATGATTATGGAGGTATTCTTCTGCATAAAGTTGATGGCAGGCCCCATGTAGTTGCGTATTTTAGCAAATGAACAACTCCCCCTGAATCAAAGTGCCACTCATATGAATTAGAAACACTAGTAGTAGTTAATTCAGTTAAGCATTTTAAACGGTACTTAGTTGGTAGAAGGTTCATTAACTGTGGTGAATGGTTGCAATTTCCTCAAGGCTTCACATAGCAAGGTCGATTTGACTCCTAGGGTTCATAGGTGGTGGGCATACCTGCAAGCGTTTGATTTTGAAATAATCTACAGGCAGGGTAAAAACATGGGTCATGTTGACTTCCTGTCCAGAAACCCCATCCCTGCTGAATCAGTCATAGAACCCCCTGTGATTATCGTTGTTGATAAAATTGAACAGAAACCCATTCACTTTACCGAACTTCCTTGTATTTGGCATCGTGTTGAGCAACAACGTGACGAGGATATAATGAAATTGATTGATCACGTAAGCAACAATGAACTAGATGAAAATGTCAGCAAAACCTTTGAAATTCGAACAGGAATAATCTATAGCAAAATTCAACGAAATGGAAGGACACGATGCCTTCCTATAATACCTAGAGCGCTACGGTGGTCTGTAATTAAAAATGTCCACGAATCTATTATACATTTGGGCTGGGAGGAGACTGTTGAAAAGGTTTATGAATATTACTGGTTTGAACACTTAACCAAATATGTGGGTAAGTTTGTAGATAGCTGTATAACTTGCTAACTGTATCAGGATTCAAAACCAAAAACTGGTAAAATTCAAGCAGAACTCTTTCCCATCTCTAAAGTAAGCTCTCTTTGGCATAGAATTCATATGGATGCCACTGGTGAGCTTGGCGGGAAGAATGACACTAAGGAGTACATATTTTGTAGCAATTGATTATTTTACTAAGTATTTCCTGCTCCATCACTCATCTCATATTGACTCATGTAGCTGCATTAATGCTTTAAAATCTACCGTTTCTATATTTGGAGCACCTTTAAGAATTATTGCTGACCAAGGTCGCTGCTTCGCAAGCAGGGAGTTTAAGAAATTTTGTGACCAGTATAATATTCAGCTCCACCTACTAGCTACTGGCTCATGTCGCGTAAATGGACAAGTAGAACGAGTCATGAGCACACTGAAAGGAATGTTGACTGCTGTCAACAAATGTAAACCCCAGCAAAACCACACTTGTAACCTTCACCAGGAAAAGAAATTTGAGGGGCCTCTCAGAACCTCTTCTCTTTAACTCAAGGGTGCCCTTCCAACGTGAGGTCAAATATCTGGGTGTATACCTGGATACAAAACTCACCTGGAATAAACACCTAGGATACATTGCAAACAGATGCTAAGGAGCCCTTATGTGCGCTAAGCGTACATGTGGGAAAGTATGGGGGCTACAACCGCGGATGGTCCTGTGGATTTACACCGCCATTGTTAGACCCATAATAACGTACTGTTGCGTTGTATGGTGGCACAAGGCAGGTCAGGTGGGAGCTCGGCAAACTCTCACCAGCATCCAGCGACTGGCCTGTCTAGCCATCACTGGAGCGATGCATGGTACACCCACAGCAACCATGGAGGTTCTACTGGGTCTACCCCCAGTGGATATCTTCATAAAAGGTGAGGCCATGATGGCCTCCCTGAGGCTGAAATGGAATGGCTCTTGGCGGAAAACTCCTCACCGAGGTCATACCAACATATTGGAACTGATACAAGAACCACTACTCGACATGGTGGCCGATATCATGCCCAAAACTCTCTCCCAGCCCCATCTCTACACATCAATCATTACAAGAGAGGGGCTATGGGAGAACAAATGCTGCTCCAATGACATCATCTGGTTCACAGATGGGTCAAAAATGGAAGCAGGAACTGGCGCAGGAATACATGGGGCCAAACCCAGGTGGAACACTTCGTTTCCACTCGGGCAACACACCTCTGTATTCCAGGCAGAAATTGTGGCAATCGAGGCAGCAGCTGCGGAGAGTCTTAGGAGGGGGCATAAAAATGCCCACGTCCGCATCCTCTCTGACATCCTCGTCCCGAGTGGTATGGTGCTGCATGCAAACCCTCAACAACCTAGCCAAACACAACCGGGTTCGCCTGGAGTGGGTGCCGGGGCATAGAGGCATTATTGGCAACGAAAAGGCTGACGAGCTCGCGAGAAGGGGCTCCCAAACCCCATTCGTAGGGCCTGAGCCAGCAGTCGGTTTACCAAAAACCACCTTCAGAAAAACCATCAACACGTGGGTCAACCAACAAACCGCTAAAAGATGGGTCAATATTGAAGGACACACCCACAGTAAACTCATGGTGGCTGAACTCAACACCAAAATTACTGAGGGGCTACTTAGGAAAAACCGTAGGGAACTAAATCACTGGTTAGCCTCATAACCGGTTTTGCACCCCTACAATTTCACCTACATCGCATAGGGGTCACACAAAACTCAACCCTCTGCAGATTATGTGAGGAGACTGACGAAACGGCATCCCACATAATCTTCGAGTGCCCTGCACTCACCCATCGCAGAATTGAGCTCTTTGGGGCCCAAACCCCGATGAGCTCCATTCCGAGCGAACAATTAATCAAGAGCCTACCACCCCTCATCAGGGGGCTGAGTCTCTTTGATTAAACAAAAAACTCTCAGGAAAGTACAATAAGCCAACAGGCTTCCGTGCTGGGGGCTCAAAACCCCCGCCCTGAGAGTTTTTCTCTACATCTACATCTACATCGACTGCTGTTGAGGTCAAGGAGGATCGTTCATGGAGGATGCCTTAAATGATGTCCAGTTGGCTCTAAATAGTACTAAAATAGAGCAACAAAGGCTTCGCCAATTGAACTGATGCTCGGAGAAGTTGGATGATCATTAAACCTTGTGTCACCTGTAGAAACTGATTTGAAATACGATTTACCAGAAATACAGCTAGTACAGCTAGAAACGCAGCTTATGACAAGAGGAGGTTTGATCATAATAAGCCGAGTAAGAAAAATGCCTTAATCAGAAACCCTCAATGACTTGGATGATAGCGATTTTGATAGCAATTTAGGGGAAAGTGGTATTGTGGTTGTGAATGAGGAAGGCATTTTAGTCTTGGATGAAAATAGTGATTGATTATAATTATCCATTTTGGAAATGAAAATTATTAACACATGAACTGAAATTATTTTTATTTGAAAGATCATACATAAAAATGGAGTTATGGGCTTATATTACAGAAGGATGTTCATATTATTATTGCCTAATGATTAAGTAATAAATAAAATGGTATTGGAAGAGTCTCTAAAAGACTTGTAAAACTAATATCTGTAAAAGTCTCGTAAAACTGAAGTCTGAAAAAGACTTGTAAAACTGAAGTCTGTAAAAGACTTGTAAAACTGAAGAGTCTGTAAAAGACTTGTAAAACTGAAGAGTCTGTAAAAGACTTGTAGAACTGAAGAGTCCGTAAAAGACTTGTAAAACTGAAGAGTCTTTAAATGTCTAGTAAAAACAAAGGAAAACACACTCATAAAATCAAGAGGCTTTGTCAAGGACTTGTAAACTTTTAGATCTGTGAAAAACTTTAAACGTGAAACTTAAGAGTCCTTGAGAAAGACTCGTAAACACGAAGAAACTTCAAAAAGACCTGTAAAAACAAAGAGTCTCTCAAAGACTTGTAAGCACAAAGAGTGTTTCAAAAGACTTGTAAAATTAAAAAGTCTAACCAAAAAAACATATTGAAATAAAGCTATTTGATAAATAATCGATGCCAGGGTCTCAACCAATAATACTCTATTCTTGGAACTGTGATGGTTTTGTTAGTTTAAATTCTATTATCTTTGAGAAACGTTTTCCCGATTGTAGCTTGCTGTGCCTTTGTGAGACGTGGCTGGCCTTGGCTCCCCTATCTCTTCCAAAATCTCTTAAATCTTATAAAAGTTTATTTAGCATTGGTATCAGGGTTAAGGACAGGGGTAGGGCGGGTGGAGGTCTGGCCGTCTTCGCAGCCAGCCATTTGGAGGCGAAATCGATCGATGCAAACCTTTACTGGTTTATTGTATCCGTTAAGATAGGAAATGATAAATTATTTCTTATTAATATGTATGTAAGTAAATCGGAATACAGATATCGGAGTATTTTGGATCTACTACGGGTGTCAATGCAGAATATCGGGGAGCATCACGGGGGTTGTGTTGGTCGGGGATCTCAATAGAAGCGTGGGTAATTTGAATGTAGGATTTCAGGATATTTTCGAAGAAACTAATTTCGCAACCCATAGAAACAATAGAACTGTGGATGGGAGGGGTAAAACATTGAACGAATTCAATGTTAACAATGTTATATGAAAATGGTGTAAAATATAAGCAATATAAGCTTATATATTTATATAAGCAATGTTACTCAACTGGTTGAATGAAAAATTAATTTACATCAATATCTGTTAAAATCAAGTATTTTGTTTTGTATTTTTATGAAATTAATGATGTACTTGAACAGTAAAATAAATAAATAAATAAAAATAAAAATAATAATATTAAAAATAATAAGATAAATAAAAAAGGAGTTTAAACACTAACTTTTGCTTATTCTACTACAAATTTAATTGAATTTATAATGAGTTTGATTTAGAATGATTTTTGAATTTAGTTTATAAGTTTTGTTTAAAATAATGCACCTAGAATTTAATGTACTTTTTGTTTATAATAGCGTTGGAAAGAAATCAGTGTACTGCCGCTTGGAACGATACATTGAATTATTTAAATGTTTTGTTTGAGTTTTGAGGTTGAGTTTGAGAGTAACAAAAAACTTTAGTGTCGACAAAGAGGACTGTATAGAAACAATAAATTATTAAATTAACTTTGTAATTTAAGTTCACAGATGTGCGATTACAATGTGTGACATTCATATCCCCTATGTAATGTGGCGCAACCTCCTGTTTTGTGTTCTTATGCACCAAATAAACAGTATTTCTCTCTCTCTCTCTCTCTCTCTCTCTCTCTCTCTCTCTCTCTCTCTCTCTCTCTCTCTCTCTCTCTCTCTCTCTCTCTCTCTCTCTCTCTCTCTCTCTCTCTCTCTCTCTATTTGATAAATAATGCAAGCATAATATTGGTAATTAATAATAATAAAATTATGGTAGAAGATAATATGAATAATAAATAATAATAAATACCACAAGACGATAGGATCTAGATACAATAAATATTATATGGTATAACAGTTGATACAATGATATAGATTTTAACGGTTATCATATAATGATAGTTATAAATTATCTATTAGATATAGATGGTAAATTATTTTGAACCTGTTATGAATGGCCAGGTAGGCCGAGTGTACGGAGTATACTGTGCTTGCCTTTGTTTTCTCTGTTCAGAGTGATGGCCGTGTCGCAGAACGCCAAACTACCACAAGAACACAGAACTACCACCATGGACAATATATGATTATAAATAAAGCAGAAGTTGATGTTAACCTATGCTGCTGGTGCTGGAGTCTCGTGCTGCTTGATTGTATTACTTATTCCTAAAACAAGACTTTTGTTTCCTAAATTAAATTCCAATTCGTGAATTGTGTTCGTTGTTCTTTTTTCAATACAAAATGAGTGACCATAGTGAGGATGAAGATCCATCTAGGCGTGCTTCGAGTAATATACGATCAGACCTCTTCCCTTAAAGGATTTGGTGGCGTCATCTTGACTTTAAACGTAACCTCATCTCATAGGAGCCCACAAATATTGAACTTTTACAGAAAACTATTGAGCTCTATAATTCAGAAAATTTAATTACAGACCCTATTGAACAGTGAGTGGATGATGTAGTAAACGGGGAGTTGATAGAAGTAGTCACGTACTCCAGTCTCGAAATATCTGGTAGGAATAGAAGCTTCCATCTCTCGATGGAAAAATGATCCCAGTAGGTCGGTAAGCTCGTATTCACTTTGTGCGGCGGAGGCCTTGATGAACGAATCAGACCCCTTCCAACCAGTCTCATCCCGACCTAATCATCAACCTTCACTGAGTAACCTAGAAAAACAATAACAAAAAATAAAACTCCGAAAGTAACATCACTCCGGGTCAGGTAAGTTAAGATGCCCTACAGCGTTTCTCAGAGAGCCGTTGATGTCCGAAGTTCCACGTAGAAGCCATAATGCAGGCGGAACCTACAATTTCCATGCTGTGAAGCTCCGCAGCGGGTGAGACGAACAAGAAGACGCCCTTGTAGGTCTGATCGTATCCTAGAATCACTTGAACAGTTCATTTTGACGGCTGACCACGGGATGTCGGGCCCTTCACGGTAATGAAAGATCAGACAGCTTTCTCTAACTGAATTTTTCAACGGGCTCCGGTAGGTGAGGAAACACAAGGTTATTGTACTTCCCACATAGTGCACGAAATTGTTGGGTTATATCGAAAATGGCCTACTTAAGCCTAAATTCGTCATCAGTCTTTACGAATGAAAATCTAATATAGGTAATCAAAATGTTAACTTTTGAACTCATTGTTCTTATTTAGTTTAAAAAGTTTGAGAACTGATTAGCCTTGAACTTTTTTTTCTGTATGTATTCATTCAGAAACAGAGGAATAGAATACATACAGGGTCAGGGGGGGCAAGTTCGTTTTGGGGGCAAGTACGTCTCTTCGTTTTATCTCGCTATGAGGCCTCTCTATTTTGATAATTTTCTTAGCAAATGATTACCTGATAAAAATGTTATCCTCCTCACTGAACAAATAATAAGCGTAATTGGAACCATTTTCCATGAAGCCTTTGTCCGATATCAGAGTCTGTATCTGAGGGAGGTACAGTTTTTAATGGTTTTCTTGTCTAAAAACCCTTTTTTTCCTGTTTATTCCACTGTTCATCTTGGAACCTTTTGTCTGTGTACGAACTGCGGACTTGATAACATCAAGGCTACAGAAATTGCTACAGTAAATCACTAAAACGTTCTTGCCCCTATTTTTTTGAAATTGAGGCAAGTGCGCTTTTACATAAATAAGGGGCAAGTGCGTTTCATTAAAAACCACATGAAATTACCAGGAAAAATAAGAAAAATTAAGGTATTGAAGCCTAGTTTCCATGTAGAACCTCTTCCTCAACCCCTACGCACAACCGCATGCTTCTCCCGAACCTCAGTCCTATCTAATTCTGCAAAACTCTGGAGCCTTCAAAAATCTCTCTCACGCCAACCTCATTCTCATGTCGACAGCCATTTTATCAAGTCAGGAATTCATGTTGAGTTGCTTAAAATGATCTATTTTGCGTCGTCTTATTTTTCATTAACAATTCATTCAAATTATACCTAAAATCTACCTACATTGGTTCATTTTATTTTTATTATTTTTCGGGTAGAAAGTTGAAAACGCACTTGCCCCACTATACGTACGCACTTGCCCCCCAACAGGGGGCAAGTGCGTTGTTTGAATGTTTCTAGGTTTTTCCCAATTCTTAATGAATTACTAACTTCAATTCATTATATCCACACGTTTTTCGACGTAGAAATGTCTGGGGAATGTAATAAAACTGTAGTCATTATTCAACTTGTAGTTTGAGGGAAATGGTAGCATCACAAAGTCAGATTTATGACATCTCCAGTTTTTCAAGATGCATTGGTAAACTTAATCGCACGTATAGAATGAAAGGCGTACGACTTGAAAAATAGCAATTTTAATGTCCCTATCAAACTAAGGAAGGCGAGATCTACAAGCATAGTTGACCCTTTTTATTCTAGTGCAAAAATTGGCCGCCAGAGAGCATGTGGTGACTTTTTACTCCTGATCTGTTTGGTGGGGATCTGGAATTAACAGGGGCACAATCTTGTTGTGCCCTTAACATTCGAAGGTAAGCGATATTTTCATCGTATTATTCACTTGTACTTACCCCTATCAAATCACAAACTTTCTATTTAGTTGAGTTTTCCCATCTTCACATTAGGGACGAAATAATTCTAATTGAATAATAATTGTATAATGAATGATTTAGATATTATTTTCATAGCAAAATTTGGAGGTGTAATCAGTCTAACCTCATCACTTTAGTAAAAGAAGTAAATGTATAGGACAGTAAATAACACACATTAAATAAAAAACGTTTCATTTTTCAGATTAGAAGTTGCCCAAATACTAATCGTATCAGGAAGAAGCAAACATATTTTTCAGTAATGCTAGTTCAAATTCAAACGATTCAGCCTTTGTGAAGAAAGTTGATATTTTAGCTGTTTAAATATTTACATAATTTAAAACCGTCAACTACCCATTAACTAGAGTAATGTATGTTTTTAATTCAAAACTTGAATAGAATATATCTCTCAAAGTGTAGCCAAGGTGAGAAATTGAAAAAAATGAAAAATTTTGAAGCTGATTTCTCAAAAATGGCCTTTTGGAGTGGTGCCCCTATAATTTTACATGTGCATTATAAGTTATAATGTACAAGATATAAGTTATGATTTCCTATCTTCTTTCATAAACTAAGTACAAGTTTACAAAATCTTTCATATAAGGAAAACCATATTCCTTAACGCAGGGAGTCAAACAGCTGTAGAAGTGTTTCTGTGTGAAACCCCACCCTCTCTCCTCTAGTATGATACCAAATACACCAGCCAGAAAACAGATTTCTGGCAATGCGAATGTCAGGAATAACAACGCTCACTCACGTTAGTAGCAACTTAGGGAACGAAACAATTTTGTGAAGAGAGTAGAAGCTATACTAGAAGCCGTTATTGTGGTACACAGTTTCAGCCAACATCCACTGTGATTAATTTTACTTAAATAGGTAGGTATTTACAAAAAAATATTATTTTGTATTATTTGTTTACTTCATTTTTTAATATGTCTATTTTTCCCCCGTGGAAATTGCGACCCTGCTGGAACCTCTTAGTCCAGGAGCCAAGGCCGAAAATAGGTTGAATTTTCAGGAGAAGGTTTGAGAATAGATTTTTAAAATATACACAGAAATGTTTATACGCATCAAAGATGTTGAGCATAAAAAACCAAAGCGATTTGACCTAAAAACTATGAATTATCTCCCGAAATAAGGGAATTAGAACAATCAAAAATCGATAGTTTTAGGATCCCCCCCGTCTAGACTTTTGCCCTTCAAAATCACCTAGCGGCCTCAATATTGGTCTGATTCAGGTCTGTCAAACCTCATTCGATTCAGGGTTGAATTTCGGAAGTTCATATCAAGCATAATTTAGCAGAGACCATTCCCCATTAAAGTGAAAAGTAAAATGTCGTTTTTGCGAACTTTATGCGTAAAATGACATAAAATTCATGAGTTTGGCTGTAAGTCAAAGGGGAAATGTATCAGCTAAAATATGCTCGATGTGAGCCATGGAAAGTATTTAATCTTGAATGGAATGAACTTAGGCATACTGAAATCACACCAATATTAACGCCACTAGGGAGGTTTGAAGTGCAAAAAGTCTTCTTAGACGGTGGGGGAGAGGGCTGACCCAAAATTAGCCAGTTTTTCAATTGTTTGTTATTCGCTTATTTCAAGAGATAATTAAGAGTTTTGGGAATGAATTTTTTTCTACGCCTAACAACTTTGCTACGTACAAGAGTTTTAGGATGGTTTAGGAATTATTGGAAAAATCTTTTACATAGGCAGATTAAGCCATCTTTATGACACCGATATTCTGTATTTCACGAATTTCGAAATGGTAGACAAAGATTTTTTAACTAAGAACGGTCTAAATGTTCAATATCTAATGTCAAACCTTCTCCTGAAATTACTAGGTAAGTACCTAGTATTTTCGGCTCCTAGACTATCAATACAACCCACCATCCGCGACCCACCTGATGGAAATCACTGAATTAGTTCACTAATAGAATCATCTATTCATCCGTTCAAGTTTATTATACATTTTTGTTACCTACCTCTAGAAGAGCTATCGGAGCGTGTATGTATTCAATTTAATAGCTATCATTGATACCTAGTAGATGCCAATATCCTTATAGTTACAATCTGTGTATTAGGGCTATCAAATACCGAAATACGAGTAATAAACCATAATAAAATAATATGCAACGATTGAGTAAGGAGAATCTATGGCCTCCATTAATTTTAATGACACCCCGAAACGCCCCTTAATACCTAGATATCTACCTAAACATTATTCTGATTTCAAACAACTTTCACGTTCATTTCGAAAATGTATGAACGTGATTTTCTCAAAGGAGAAATTTTTTTTTTCACCGAAAAATGTTAAATCCTGCTTCTTTTTGCTGTGTTTGCTCGATTCATAATAGGCATTAAACAATTTTTCCCAACATGAAGACGTTGAAATAAATTGTTGCTATTGTTGCTGAGTAACGAAATATGAACAAGGAAAAATGATGATAAACACCATTTCTTTGGGAGCATACGGAATGATCAGGCTCAACGTTGAACTCACATCAGCTTGATAGAATATGATACAAGTGCTGCCATCTAGGCGAGGGTACGGGAGTAGATACTGACAAGAAATGGTAATGCAGTACAGCTTTGGTGGAACTGGCTTCGAAATAGTACCATAGGAGGCCCACAGAGGTCGCGTCTACCCCTTCATACCAGAGCCACAGAGTCAATCACTGAGTAAAAGAGAGTAAGAGCATGTAATCAGTCTTCGGCTTGATGAACTGATATAAACTCTTTGATAGGTACTCATTCCTGATTTGCTGAAAATATACAATTCCTGTAAAACTAATATCCAATGAACTGACTGTTGGGAAGCCCTTTCCTCCAGCTATCTGAACAATTTCTTACGAGTCTAAAGTGTGGTTTATTATTATCTTATTTTTATTATTATTATCTTCTTTATTATTATCTTTATTATTATTATTATGTTAAATAATTAACTTTAATACTTAATCGACCAAGAAAAAGAAAAAAAGTGTAACCCCCCTGAAAATTTGTTGGTTTTTTTTTTTCAAGATCCGCAGAATCCAAAAATCGAATAAAAAAAAAAGCTTTCCGCGGATTTTCTCCGAAATTTAGGAGACCAAATTTCATGAAACTTGCGTTAAAAATTGAATTTTGGGTCTACGATGGCCCTTTAAGCTCGACATCAATTTTTATCAACCATAAAAGGTAAGATTAAAGGGCTAAAATTCCAAAATCGAGATCTCAACAACTTTCAAGGTAACGGTAATTGTTTGCTTGTCAATGATAAAAAAGATCCCAAAGAATCAATTAAAACCATCCGCAACGCTGTACGATGAACGGTTCGTTTTCCTAAAGGCTTGAACTAAACACCTTCATATTTCAAGATAGAAAAATCATGCGCTGCTAGCGAATCGATTGATTAGACAATCAAGCTCTAAATTCCAACAATGATCGCTAGACAGTAGTACTGGAATATATAAAAATTGCCTTGTAAATATCAGCTGGTAAAATGCCAATATTTGATTTATCAGATGATATAGTTCCAGTGGAATTTATTCTAACGTTGCGAAATCGAGTTTATTAACTATTGTCCGTGCGGATGTACCTACTAGTGAAGTATTGGTACCTAAATACTAAATTTCATCTCTTGAATTGCTCCCAACTCCCAAGTCTTCCTATAGGTAGCGGAAGTATTGTTTTATCTTTTGAGAGACGGAAAAGTTGTAGTCTCCACTAAAATCAAACGGTGTTAATTTTTTTTACAGTGGTAAAATTTCCACTCGCATTACTCATTTTAGTCCATTCTGAACAGCTCTCGTCCCGTGTCTTTCTGTAGGTATATTTGTGTGTCTGTCGTGCATCCACATGTTCTTGTAACAAGCTTTATTTCCAGAACATTCAACCAATTTTTATAAAATGTTCATGGAATGTGCGGGTCAGGGTGAAGATGGTCTCCTATGAGTTTTGTTGTTCCCAAATCAATACTTCACTCTGCGCAAGCGCAAATGTAAATTTCTACAAAAATAATTTTTTCACACCCTACTCGTCCAATCCCGCTCAAACTTGTCGCATATTTGGGGGACGATGTTTTAATTATTCAATGTTAATTTCAACATGATTTCAACATTATTAGCTTCTGCGCATGCGCGAAAGTGTACTCCCAAGAACCAGGTTAATTTCTAGTTTTCATCAGATTTTGATTACATTTTCTGGGAATTTGTTAGTCAGGCCGTAGATTAATCCCTATCAATTTCATTTTTCTCAAATCATTACTCCATTCAGATCAGCGGGCCTAGAAAAATGTAAATGTTTTAATTAATTGCATTAATTTTCCCTCTGCAGGTGCCTATATCTACGCAGGCATATTGATGTCAACCTTCAGGTCTGAAATTTGAAATGGACCTCCTTTGTAATATCGGTGGGGTCTCTAAGTCTAATTTGTTTTTTAATCGATTTCTAATGGTGAAACCTGAAATTTAGCTCTTTTTTGAAGATTTTAATTTAATTACAAAGTATGTAGGGACTCAAATCAGATTCAGAACCTCCGAGGCTATGTATTCTATTTGACTCACGGTGTTGTTATTTCGATGGAGCTCCTCTGGGACTCCTCGGAAACAATTACGAGGTACGGAGGCGCACTGATCAGCTGAGGAGCCTCTGAACCTATATTTTGTCCTTACCTATCGACCGTTTTTTTAAAACATTTTTACTGTGAAGCGTAAAACTGCGGGGTCTTAGAACTGCAGAAGTGTGGACCCTTCCCGGAGGCACGATGCGCCATGATCTCATCATAAATGAATACGGGGTTTAATATTTATGGAGAAGGGCTATCCAACACAGAAATAATAAACCATTGTGTAACAATTGGCAGCGTTTTCATTTTCGACCCAAAATTGGAGTCTACGAGTTTGAAAACTCCTGACCACAAATTTTCAACTCAAGACTTTAAAAGGTTTGGAAAAAAATAAAGAACTAACGTCATAGGTGGGAAGCTCCGAGCTTCCCTTCCCACAAAGCAGTCCTCAGGTATGAGGTAATTCTCCTATAGGTACCTACATAATAAATGTATCTCTCCTTACTCTGGTGTTTTGGCCTCCTCCACCCATCCAAAACGAATACCCTTCATGCTGCACCTTTTGGGAAATCTCTCATCGAGATTTTACAGCTGATTGAATAATATAACAGGTGAAACGGGCTATTTTGTGTGAATCCGTTGACGTCGCCATTCCACTTAGCTCGAATGCCGCTTACCGCTTTCCTTCCTCACTACTGAAGTAGGGAAGATGTCGAAAGAATTTTCGATCTCCAATGTCCGAATTTTGAATAAATTTTTGGAGCATCAGAACTACCTGACCATAGATCTGTGTCTCTCTGCCTGTATGTGCCAATTCCAAGTCACGCTCAAAACTATGTAGGTAGGGATCGTAACACCCCGAAGGTCTGTTATACTGAAAATTGCTATCCAAATACTCTCTCAACTCTGTGTTATAGATGTATATCTATTCTTTTTTTGGTAATATATCGTGTATATCTATCCGTCCGATTTCATCAAAAATTGGAGGCCGTTGGGTAGAATGTTCAGGATAGTGCCCTATGAGTTTTATAGCAATCGGTTAAATTTCAACTATTGGGCAAGCTCAGAACTAAAATTGTTTCATACAGGCGAAATTCTAGAAATGGGTGGAATTAATGAAAATGTCCACCACATACTGAACAAGCATTATTTTGAGAAACTGAAGTACCCTAGGTATTGTGAAATACAACGTTCAGTATGCATGTTTCTTGTTTCATATCACTGACCAGATCAGGTAAGGATTAGTGAATCCTATTTGGCTGAAGATTTTTTTTTTTTTTTTCCCGAAGGATCTTAGTTATAACAAAATTGTCCCTCGAGCAAAGGGAACCCCCATTTTTTTATCCACAATTATTTGCAGATGTGAATTTTATGTAAAATTGCATGAAGAAACGACCCATCACTTGATTTTTGTTAGAGCGCACAGACTGCCGCAGTTCCACTGTAAAAGTCCACAATTCTACTCTAAAAGTGCAAAAATTGTGAAATACTGAGTGACACATATGGGCCACGAATATACGAGTACAATTAAATAACAGGTACATGAATAATACTCTTCCGGGATGAGAGCTCACGCAACCCATTCAGAAACCTAGCGTGAAAAAAATATAATAAAATAAAAAAAGATTCAAAAGTGGAAATAATCGGCAGGTTTTTACCAACCGGTAAATATGCGTTTTCACTTTTCGCTTTCGTCTCCCAGGAAGTGATTCGAGGAAAATTCGAAGTTTTTCTTCGATCTACATCCTTCCTGATGCTGTACGGTCTCGACCGCCCATTTTCCGGCGTGGATTATGCATTGTATATAGGCGTGAAATCACCGCTTTCCCTTTTCAGGAAATACGCGCTTCTTCTGACGATAGGCGTGGGTTCTCACAAGTCATCAAACTGTTCGATGCAATAAATTACGGTAATCGTTTACGACAAATGTGTGATAATGCACGACCGAATAAGAACCTACGAATCCCACGATTTGAAAACTATTTTCCTAAATAGAGTTGTTTCACTCTCTATATATTTGAGGTTGATATGAAGGTAGCCTGAAGTTGATGACTGTGATTTCCTCCGAATTTAAATCAGTAGGTAATGGTTACCGCCCTTGCGCAAATGTCCGAATCAAAGTTGTGACAATCTTAGTGATTGTGGTGTTAAATTTCTTGGTTCCCTACAATATATGTATTTATATTTATTGAGGTTAAGGGTTATTAAATGAGATACGAGATTCAACCATTTGGAAATTTTAATATCTACCAATTTTTTTTAAATGGCGCTCCAAGGAAGACATAGCGAGGGAGGGTTCTCTGGATAATCTGATGCCAAGATATATTGAATATAATTCAATAATAGTTGAAAAGATGAGAAGAGAGGGAGGGTAGCAACTGGGTTATAGATGATATTGATAGATAATCAATGTGGTAAGAATTAATCATTACATACCTTGGCTGTGGTGTGATCCATGAGAGGGGGGGCTGACAGACTCGTCGTTCTTTCGGGAGTTCTGAGTAACAGCTCGTTTGGCCAGAACTGTTACAATGTGAGGGCTAATAACCAAAAGAAGAAGAACAACAATACCCGATAATTGACTACGAAACAATGAAATGAACAAAAAGGTAATTTGTTTAGCAAGGTAATATGTTTATATATTTGTGTGTGTGTTCTTCCAGACGATAACTCTTCTTAGGATTGAGATAGAAATTCCCGTTCTTATGCCAAAAAATCAAGCTTTCCAAACGAAAGGATGAGTTCGTTGGCCAGCATTTTTTGAGCACATTAAATTTGTCCAATTCCAAAAAAGTGCTGAAAAAATCACTGAAAACAGCAAAAAACTGCTAAAAATCGTTAAATTTATATTTTTTAGAAAAATATTGCTCAAATAAAGTTTATTGACTATAAAATAGAACAATCGAAAATTGATGTATAAAATTTTGCTGAAAAATGTACTTAAATTCCATTAAAATGTGCTCAGAAATTCGTAAAAACTACCAAAAAACTTGAAACTCCAAAATCCCTTTTCGATTAGCAGATTTAGAACGAGTTTCGTGCCACTAAATTGGTAATTAAAATTTTCTTTTCACTTAAAGTGCTCAATTTGCAAGACAATCCAACATAACATTGTACGATAATTTACGAAAATTTGCTCATACTATCATGCTGCATGACTGGAACTTTTTTTTATTTAAATTTTTGAAACTAAATGATATATCATATATTGCTGAATGATTCATAGTTTCATAGAAAAAGGAGCTTCCTGAATAGCTGAAATATTAAAAGATTGAAATGAAATTTTCTCATGCAATAATACGTCGATTTTCATTGTCAATGATGTTCCACATATCTCTACCATCGATACTGAAAATTATTTGTCGCCGTCTACGAGTTTGGGTAATTTATTAGTTCTCGAATTATTCTTCCATAACCAAACTCCAAGTTTTATAAAAGAACTGCATGTCACAGCTCTTAGTTTCAACACAGAATGTGTTTTAGCCTTGGCATCGCCAACCGAAAATTATACGTTTATGTGTAACAAAAATTTGTTGCAATAATTTCTGGTGATTTTCGCTTACAATCAAGTCGATGCTTGGGAAATGGTTCTTCGTCATTTTTCATCCCACATATTCGTTGACCATTCGTTCGAAAGCTCTCCATTTATCCAACCATAATTATGTTAACTACTACGAAGTGCGTGGCCAACAAGCTTAGTTATAAGCATGGTTATTTGAATAATTGTTTACACACAAGTAATCATTCTCAATAATTGATATTGTGAACATGATTGCAACCGCTTGTAAATTTCTGATGATTTCATTGAGCTGGTGAAGAATCGTTGCGCTGGTGATAAACAAATAAAACAACTTGACATAGTAGTGATAAGATACACCGCAAAATCTGAGTCATTCTTATAATATCGGGTTTCACGGGTTTATGTGAAACGCGTGAGCTAAAACACATTCTGTGTTTCAATAATTTCATTCGATTGGGGGTCCAAGGGGCTTTTTTTTCTTTTTTTTATCTACTTTATTTTTACTGTACTTTCCTTTGTAATTTTCTAATAAAGAATTTTATCTTAAATAATGAATGGGAAGACGCATCTATCTACGACACTACGATTTCATCATTTGTACCTGTCACATACAGCGAACTTCCTCTGAGCACTGATTTTGTCTGACAATTTTCTTCCCTCCTTTCAATGACCATACATGTCAAATCTATCGGTTTTTTGAGTGCCATGGTACGGTGTTCATAAAATGGAGGATTGTCTTCGAATTCTGTTTGTTGTCTCCTATCAATGGACTACAATAAAAAAGCAGTTAAATTAAGGGGTTAATAATTTATTTCCAAATATTAACGATTGGGTAACCTACATTTTTCTATACGGAAATTCAGAATGGTCACATAGTGATAATTTATCGCATTATTTTGAAGTATTAACTGGCGTTAAAGAAGGGAAGTGGCACCGGTTAATTGTGCGCGGCTGAATGAGTGTTCAAGACTATGTTATCATGTTGTGTTAACGGATAGATAACCCAAAATAACGCTAATAATAGTGAGGCTGAATTATATCGCAGAACAATAACTTAGCGTCAACATCACGGTTAGCCTCAGTTGTTGAAGATTTTTTGTATATGAATCCATCAGCGAATCTGAAGGGATAATCTCATAATGAAATCAACCCATGAAATCAATTGATAAATCAATACTTGAATGAATAAACAATACAATAATTTCTTAGTAACCCAAGTATTCATTCATTTTTTTAATACTTAATTACATATATTTTTTGCAGAAGGCAAACCGATAAGAGAAGTCGTAAGTACAGTAAAATCAAAAATTTCGAGTCACCTCTAGAATTGAAAAAGCTGTGGACTAGTGAATTTAATAGGAATAATGAAGCAGTTATCAAGCAGGGGTAATTTACGGTCATACGTTGAATACCGATGCGCAGCAGGGGCTTCAGGGTCAATGGTTGTCCAACTGGTATCTTTTTGTTGTATCATGCGGAGCTACAGGGTGTCCCGCTTAAGGTGGTCAGCACTTCAGGGAACGAGTATAGAGCTCATTTCTAGAGATCATTTTCGACCTTTTGTCACGTAAGCAATTAAAACTCCCTTTATTTGCTGTGCAAATTTAAATCTGATGATACCTCTAAATAGAGCATTACATTTTCTATTGAATAAATGCCTGAGCTTTTTTAATAATTAAGGTTTGAGACATGCTAAAGCCCTCTGAAAAGTAAATTCAACCTAATTGGGGAAACCTCGACTTTTTTTCAATCATGAATTGAACTATGAGAATCAATGTTTTTTCAAGACACGAGAACGGTAAAATTTGCGATGAATTCTCACTCTTTCAGCGGTGTAGTCAATATTAATTTAGGGAAGAAACTATGTTTTAATGTTGAAAAACACCACATTCACTGAAATCGTGGGTTTTCTTGAAAAATTACCTTGTATGAAAATACGAGGTTGAGGTTGGTTTCGACATATTTTTTTACACTAAATCAAACGGGAAAACTTACATATCTCCCCACCCCCGTAACAACCCACTTTTACACTTTAGCTTAAACCCATAAAAACCCATAAGCCCATACAAAAAACATAACTTTTTCACACCAAATGAACTCGAATTTGTGAGTCAATGTGTAAAACGTGGTTAAAACGGGGTTGGGAAGATATGCAAGAGTCGCCATTCGTTTCAACATTAAAAAAAAAAAAAAAAAAAAAAAAAAACGTAGAAACCAATTGCAAACTCGTATTTTCATAGGAGGTCATATTTCAAGAAAACCCTCGATTCCATTGAAAAAACGACGTTTTTCAACATTAATACATAGTGTCCTCCCCTAATTAGCAATGTTAAAGTAAAATTGATTACACCATAGAAAAGATGAGATTTTGGAAAATTGTATACCGTCCTTGTGTCTTGAAAAAATATTGGTACTCATAGTTCAATCCCGATTGAAAAAATTCAAGGTTCCCCAAAAAGGTCAAATTTGCTTTTCAGAGGGCTTTTTCATATCGGAAACCTTAATTGTTAAGAAAGCTCAGGCAAGAAAACACGAAAAAATCTCAGTAATTGAATTACTTGAAAACTAAACGTAAAAAAAAGAACGGTCGGTAGACCTACGGTTCTAAAGTCAAATTATTTAATAATGATTAACAGGATGTTTCCATTTTCCGACCGTCACGTCATGGCGAAAATATTGATTTTCTATTGACATTTTATGTCTTTACTATGGCACATAAATGAAAAAGCGTCACGCGGGGAGCGTCACGCGGGGAGCGTCACGCGGGGAGCGTCACGCGGGGAGCGTTACGCGGAGATTCCCTAATGATCCCACGATTCTGAGATTTGGTATGTAGCCCCTTGAGGGACTTCTGAACACAACTGACCGATCCCAGATCAGCTGAGTGGCTCTAGAATTCAGTTTTTCCCTAATGATCCCACGATTCTGAGATTTGGTATGTAGCCCCTTGAGGGACTTCTGAACACAACTGACCGATCCCAGATCAGCTGAGTGGCTCTAGAATCCAGTTTTTTTCCCTAATGATCCCACGATTCTGAGATTTGGTATGTGGGCCCTTGAGGGACTTCTGAACACAACTGACCGATCCCAGATCAGCTGAGTGGCTCTAGAATCCAGTTTTTTCCCTAATGATCCCATGATTCTGAGATTTGGTATGTGGGCCCTTGAGGGACTTCTGAACACAACTGACCGATCCCAGATCAGCTGAGTGGCTCTAGAATCCAGTTTTTTCTTTAATGATCCCACGATTCTGAGATTTGGTATGTGGGCCCTTGAGGGACTTCTGAACACAACTGACCGATCCCAGATCAGCTGAGTGGCTCTAGAATACAATACGGGGTTTTATAGGAAGGGGAAAGGGGGCGCAAAGACATAAAATGTCTCTCGTGGTTGCGTACTTGTACGAAAGCTGTATCCACCGTATGAGTTTCAAGAGGTTCTAATACCAAGTTCAGAGTACATACGTTTCAAAGTTTTCAAATCAGACCTACAGACTCGGGAGAGAAACTCTGATTTAGATGATTTCCGCTTACAACCGAGTCGTTGCTAGGAATGGTCAACGAATTGTGTGGGATGAAAACTCGGCGCTCCGCGCCTCGCCAGGGGGCAAGCCCCCTGGACCCCCGGTTACCTCTATTTACATACTTCGGACGAAATTATTGAAACAGAATGTGTTTGCGTTGTCGCGCAACCAAGTGACAACCAAACAAGCGTCATTGTTTACTATTCATGCTCATAACTCAGGTTGATGGCCACGCACTTCACAGTAGTTAACATAATATGGTTGGATAAATCAGGAGCTTTCCAACGAATGGTGAACGATTTCTGTGCGATTAAAATTGCGGATGTTCCATTTCCCTACCAACGGCTCGGTTGTACGTGAAAATCATAAGAAAATTTACAAGCGGTTGCAATCATGTTGACAATATCAATTATTGAGAATGATCATCTGTGTGTAAACAATTGATTCAAATAACCATGCTCATAACTCAGGTTGATGGCCACGCACTTCGCAGTAGTTAACATAATATGGTTGGATAAATCAGGAGCTTTCCAACGAATGGTGAACGATTTCTGTGCGATTAAAATTGCGGAAGTTCCATTTCCCTACCAACGGCTCGGTTGTACGTGAAAATCATCACCGTCACACATTTCGTTACATCCCGCGTTCCATTTTCGGCTAGTTAGTCCATGGCTAAAACACATTCTGTGTTAAAAGACAAAGTACCTACCATTTCCCTAGCAACGACTCGGTTGTAAGTGGAAATCAACATAATTTGGTGACCGTAGCGTGATGGTCGGAAAATGGAAATGTCCTGTTAATCATAATTAAATGATACAATGTCTTTAGCAACCCTCAAAATTCGAAGTTTACGTATTAAATATTATGAACACAATCACAAAGGTTCTTTATTGAAAACAATAGACCAACAATGCACGAAGATTGGATAATGTTAATCTCAATATCATTACATACTTTGAAATAGACAAAGCCAAATAAGACAAATAAGCTGGGCTCCAATCGTTAAATTCGCTTTAAGGAGTCCTTCTGAAGCTAGGTAATATTAACGAGACACTGGGTACACAACATGTCCCACTGTGCGCACCCCTGCCAACCTGAATTCGTACTAGCGTCAGCTGGCAATGGAAATAAGCTCCCTTATGGGTAGTTAAGTTCTGTAAATATTCACTGGTTGTTGATGTCACCCATGGTGTAGTGGATAGAGTCTTCTAAGTTGAAGACCCTAGTTCGATCCCATGCTTGGGACATAGGTAACTATTTTGCATTCGAATTCAACCTCCAAAACGTCCCACTGTGCGCACCCCTGCCAACCTGAATTCGTTCTAGCGTCAGCTGTCAATGGAAATTAGCTCCCTTATGGGTAGTTAAGTTCTGTAAATATTCACTGGTTGTTGATGTCACCCATGGTGTAGTGGATAGAGTCTTCTAAGTTGAAGACCCTAGTTCGATCCCATGCTTGGG
Source organism: Adelphocoris suturalis (assembly GCA_030762985.1). Taxonomy (NCBI): domain Eukaryota; kingdom Metazoa; phylum Arthropoda; class Insecta; order Hemiptera; family Miridae; genus Adelphocoris; species Adelphocoris suturalis. The sequence goes on along the minus strand of CM061040.1, from coordinate 25,832,990 downwards.
ACATAGGTAACTATTTTGCATTCGAATTCAACCTCCAAAACATATTTTTAAACGTCATTATTCTAAATGTTTCAAATCATACTTTAAAACGACATTTTGATATATTCGTCTAATTAATCCGCATTTTACTTAGGGATTGACTACTTGATGTTATGTTCTTTTGAGTTGCAAGCATCCAGACCACGAAACTATACAAATCATTCTGATCTATTTGACCTAATAATCTGAATTTTTACTAAGGGATTGACTACTTGATGTTATGTACTTTTGAGATGCGAGCTTGCGAGCATCCAGACCATCTAACTATACCAATCATTTCGATCTATTTCTCCAACTTATCTGAATTTATACTAAGGGATTAACTACTTGATGTTTACTTTTGAGATGCAAGCTTGTGAGCATCCGGACCACCAAACTACACAAATCATTCTGATCTACCTATTTGTCCAACTAATCTACATATATTTTAGCAGTGGACATAAATTAATATAAAATTGAGGCACCAATTCATTTAAGGGAACCTATTCGTGCGAAATGACTGTGGGGGAACGTAGTTACAATTCATCTCGGTAGGGCGCACACAACGGGACATGTTGTGTATCCAACGTCAAGTGTATTGTTAGCAAGGCTTTGTATATTATAGGAGGGACGCCCTATTGAAATTGGTGACCGTTACATGACGGTCGGAAAATGAAAACGTTCTGTTAGTCATTATTGAATGATAACATCTCTAGGAGGTACTTGCGATAAGAAATGAGTTCCAGAATCAACCCCTACATAAGTACTGACATAAACGGTAAAGGCTTCGGGTTACATTATTTATTTATTTATTTAACACGGGCATAGCCCAATAGCATAATAGTAATAATTTAGAAATACAGGAACGGTAATAGAGGATTTACGTATTAACAGCAATAACAATAGAATATAAGTTAATTCAACAGTAGAAATAAACAAAATAATACAGGTGCCTAAAAAAATATAACTTTAAGTGATAACAATAGCCAGTTCAAAGATAAACCATGGTAACAGGAATTGAAGCAACAAAAGATAAATGTAAACACACCAAGCACATCAAGTTCACCAGTCAACACCTCGAATTCTCGTCCTGAAGGGGCCCGCCGATAAACCAAACAGATCAATATCTTGAGAAGAGCTTGACAGCCTGTTGAAACCCTGCTGCATTCTTATGATTGGGTTATTGCGGAGGTAATTCGTTGAAGAGGTATGCACGTAGAACGTTTGGGTGGACGTGGTGGCATAAGGAGGAGCATAAAGGTTCAAGCGGGAGAGAAGGGACGGGCAATCAATGCTACCGGACATCAATCCGTGGAGGAAAAAGATTACTACCCAATACGCCAAAGGATGCTCGTGGTCTTGGTCTATAAGGACATTACAGTTCGCCAGCATGACGGCAGGGACATCGAAAGTGAAGAGAATCGCAGATCGCCCAGATGACCGAACCGAACGAGGAAACGCGCGGCTGGTGAGTCCAAAGGCGCCGCTCCTTCCGCGTAGGCCTCCAAGGCGTCGCACAGCCCTCGAGCCAGTCACGGACGGAAATCGCTGACTCCGGCGAATTTACTCTGATTGAGAGAAGTTGCTACCTAAAAGCGAGGGGAGACCCCGAGAAAAAAAATTCGATGAAGCATGTGAACGGGAAGGCGTCCACGGTCGGCTGGCCCCCAAGCATTTATGAATGGAAGTATTCCTCCCTAACTTTCTCGAAAGAGCAAAAAAATACGAACGAAAAATTCTTCTATGAGTCCTATTTCAACCTGCCCCATTGGCGGCTTGTTGGTGGAAAGCCCGATGCAGTTTTCACTTTCGCAGCATTATCCACTCAGTGGCATCGTAGCTTTGGCGAAAGAAAAAATGTAACGATCCCCTCACCCAAACTGGTTGAGGGAAAGAAAACCCGTCTGCCACACGGCCATGGTGCATACCTTCATTATATCCAAATCATAATTCATAGATCGTTGAATATTTTTAAATGAGCATACGTAAATTATTCCTAATTAAATTGATAAAGTTTCGGGCTTTTGTTTCAGAAATTAACGAAGAAGGATATACTTACTACGGAATTCTAGGCATACGGTATACATATTAGTTTTCTGGGGGTGTTGCCTTTTCCGTTAACGGTAGTACTTTTTGAAGGTTGAGAGTTTCACAGTAGGCTTCTCAAATTTTTTAAAATGTTTTATTGCTAAGCGCTTTCGCCATTATCGGCCACGTCAGAGCTTATACTTAGTGGTTCGGTACTTCGTTTTAGCCTTTTTTGGGGCCTCTTCAACATCTCAAAGGGTACCTTAGAGATTCGAATGTTTCGTCGTATTTGTTAATATGAAACTGTGGAATCTGGTTGATTTATCACTCATTGTCTTGGGAATTCGTCCTTATATGTTTAAGGGTGTCAATTTGTCCAATTTAAATTTAAATTGAGAAAGAGAAAGGATGAACGAAAATTTCACTATTAACATTGATAAAAGGATGATTCGAGCTATCATTCTCCCCTCAACAATATTGACACCCTTAAACATATCAGGACGAATTCACAAGACGATGAGTGATAAATCAACCAGATTCCACAGTTTCATATTAACAAATACGACGAAACATTCGAATCTCTAAGGTACCCTTTGAGATGTTGAAGAGGCTCCAAAAAAGGCAAAAACGAAGTACCGAACCACCAAATATAAGCTCTGACGAGGCCGATAAAGGCGAAAGCGACCAGACCAGGACTGCGAGATTACCTGGCATGTAGACAGAGGAAGCCGTTATTTGAAGTCCGTATCTTCTAATCCCCCTCCCCTCCTCTGCCATACACACACATCCCTCATATATTTCCTACTCAACCCTCTCAGTGCTGACTTCATCAGAGTAGGATAAGTAAGGAGTTCGAATGGAGCGTAAGGAAACTTTACAGAGGGGGTGAGGGTTATTGGAACCTTTCTTAATTAGTACATTCAACCATTGCAGGTATATGTTGCATTCTTTTTGACAAACTCAAGAAGAAGTGTTCAAAAATTACTTTTCCTCTTCGTGAAAATATTTTATTTTCACCTATAAAAGGTAAGGGACTACTGCCTGCACTCCATGTCACACCTTTGAAGGCTCAGTTTTTATACTTCTCACCATAGTCTTTCCAGCTATGATTCTCCAAAACCAAGACGTTATGATGGAGCTAAATTGGTGCAAACATATTCCGTGTTCAGGCTGTGCTAAATGAAGTACTTTCTTCGTAAAGGATGTACAGCTGTACAGATATTATGGAGTTAATTAAAAGGCAGACATACCGCACCAAACCACATTGGAGCAAACCGTTTCTGCGATGGGGAACAACTGCTAAATAGCTTTGCTTAAGGATGTACTTACTAGGTGAATATCCAGAAACGGTACGAATTGACTCTATATTTTTGTCGGAAACCAAAGTCGAGTTTTGAATTTTTTCTCTCTCGGAAATGTCTTAATTACATGGTCTTTAACAACCTCTGTAAACATGCACACACCAATATTTACAGTTTTGGATGTACGGGTTTTCCAAAAAACGAGTATACTAGGGAGGGACATTGAAGGGCTGGGAAGTGACACATCGGCGTAAAGAACATTGTTAAAAGGGAGGGTGGGGTAGTGGGGTACACACAACACCAATCTACCATCCCAAAACTTCTCTCAAACGGCAGATGAAGCTTCCATAAACTGCCACTCTTTTTTTGCTTATAATTTGCTAAATTAGAGAGAAAGTTATGTTTGATGTTGGAATCGTGTTTTGATTTTCTAAATACATACTCGTACATTGAAATCGAGTGTTTTTTTTTTTTTTTTGAAAAAGTACCCTCTATATGAACCTATGAGTTTGGGGTCATTTTCTACGTATTTTTTCATACTGAGTCAAATGGTAACACTTGCAGTTCTCTCCAACACCTTTTCTTTTTTCCATAAAACTGGTAGTAGAACAATTTCCTGGGCGCAAAACGTCTTACCACCCAGCTATTGTTCAACGAGCTCGGGAGCAAGGGACATCTGATCACCCAAGTAAACGAGACTTGTCATCACCTCCCTCGCTCGCTACCTACACAAATCACAAATAGTACATAACCAAGATCGACCCACTCAAGAATCAGTAGAAGCTGAAGAAGTGAGTAGTAGCTGAAATGTGGGCATGTGGCGATCCCAAGTATCCTCATACTACGAATGGAGCTGAATCTTTCCATGCGCAATACAACGCTCAGTTCTATTCGAGAAGGCCATGCGTGTGGCGAGTGTCAAATATCTTGCAGGAAAACCAAGAGGAAAGCCATTTGAAAATATGTAGTGTAGATAAAGGACAACAACGTTTACTGAGAACTACAAAAGCTCAAAAACAACACCAACTATTACTCGAAAAATTTCGATCAGGCCAATTCGACGAGCTCACATATGTAAAAAAACTGGGAGAACGATTTAAAAAGCAGTGCATGCACCACATTGATTGTATAATACTATTATCCATATTTGACAAAACAGACATTTTATGTGATTATTATACCCACTTCATTGACATAAATTAAAACTGCATTATTCATAAACCTAATTTCCTACCGTATGTGGGTGAAGGAGGGGTTGGGGGTCCGGGTGATGAGATGGGCAACCGTCCGCATTTCGGTAGCTGACGAGATGTCCTATACCATTAATAGGGGTACAGGTGATGAGTGGTCCTGCACCGAATTTCCTAGCACTCACAAAGTGCACAAATTTCAAAATGATGTAGCATAATTTAATACGAAAATGTACGAAAATTCGCTCATACGATCATGTTGCATGACAGAAAATTACCTATTTTCTTGAAAAAGACCCTGTACGATCCCACGAGTTTGAATCGGTCTTCAAGTAGTGGCAGTCTAATGACTGTTTATATTTCAGAAAAGTTTGGGGAAGGTAGATCAGTTGGTCGTTTATGTTTAGAGTGCCTCAATTCTGTAGAGTGGAAGTTTGGGGATGTAAAAGAATTCACACAAAAATAAAACATTTGGTGCGAGGCTTCACAATACTTTCCTTATTTGTATTCATTTTACTTTTTCAAAATGGATCACATCTTAGAAGGATGGGGTTGTTATTTGATGGTGGTTATTTGGATTTGATTGGCCGTATTGAAGGAAAGACCAAAAAAGTGCCAATTCAGGGAATTGCTAAAAAATGGCGTTTTTCACCTATTTTTGAAGATTTTTCGCTAATTACCGCCCTCAGAGTATTTTCCCAGGTGTGAGGGGTATCGGATATAATTTCTACCCAGAAGAGGAGTAACTCCAGTGAATTTCATCAAAATCCGTCGAGCCATTTTGGAGAAAAAGCAAAAAAAGTGCTAAAAACGTCGTATTTTCACCAATTCTGATTATTTTTAACCCCCTAAAACATCATTTTAAGCTCGTTTTTCTACTGTAACCAGCCCTTGGGTATAAAAACCCAACCCCGAAATTGGAATTTTTTGTATGTAGGGACGTTGCGATACCACCCAAGTATCGATACTCGATACGATCCGATATTTTTTAGCAGTATCGATACCCAATATTATCAAAAGAAAATTATCGATACTTCCACAATATTCGCTTAAAAATATCGATACTTTTTTTACGTGTAAAAAACAGGTGGGAGGAACGCTATAGATTTGTCAATAATTATTCACGTACATTTTAAATCTGATGATAATTTATTATACTAGAAATTCCCCAATGTGAGTACATAAAAATGTAGAAAATATGTGTGTACACTATAAAAACTGCACGTTAGAAAAAATACGTAGGTATATTAAGGTGGTACAGCGGGTTCATTAAAAAATTTACATTAAAAAAAAAAAAAAAAAAACGCACTTCAAAAACACTCGTCCTCTGGGATACTGCCCAGGAAAAGCTGTTTTTGCAAATATGCACTACTGCACTCACCACTTAAGAATCACAGGAATATATACTACACACAGGAATATATACTATATAGGAATCATATACTACTATGTTAGGAATGAGGTCAGTCAAAAGGTTGCTTTCAGCTTTTATCTTATCACTATGGAGATCCGATGCTTATCGATACCAATCTGGTATCGATACTTCTCATTTGATATATTCACTCTGAACACTCCTCAGGGCCTGGGGCAGGCTGGTCGTCTCCTGGATTTGTGGTGGGAAAATTATATTGAAAAACAAAAAAAAAAAAAAAAAAACCAAGGATAATATCGGTGGTATTGGTCACCAAGTATCGATACTTCCGATAATATCGGGAGAAAGTATCGATTCCACAATAATATCGGATGCAAAGTATCGATAAAAATATCGGTGGTATCGGAAGAGAAGTATCGATATCACGATATATCGGAAGTATCGCAACGTCCCTATTTGTATGTAGTACCGCTTGGTCGCAATCGTGTACACGAGTTACATACACACAAACATATACACGTACATAAATTTTCATGAAACGAATAGATATTTGTTCAGGATGAACCAAATACCCATCCTAGCATAAGTTTCAGAAATTGATTTTCAGGGTGATTGCAAGACTTTCCCTTTACCCTTATGGTTAATTAAGGGAAGTAAAGAGGGTTATCTATTCAAAAGGAATATCTACACAGAATAATAATAGACCCCTGTGCGAAGTTGGCTGTTTTTTTCTTTTCTTTTTTAAAGTAGTTTCAACAACAACTGCTCACTTGTGTCACTCTGGCTATTGAGGTCACTCCCTAGCTTTTGCTAGATTTCGTTGAAGCTAAGGAGGGAGAAGCTAGAGAGTGACGAATCGGTCATATATTCCATCTGTAAATACAAGACACCCTTAAGAAAAGCAAAATGGCAGTCATAGCTGGGTTTCGAGATTTTTAAATACTCAAAGACTGCGTAATTAACACGAAATAACTAGCTGGTTACATGAAGTCAGTGGAAAGTACCCCACGTGGTTCTAGCGTACCACCAGTATGGCCACATTATTTATTGGTGCTACATTTTCTTCTCTGAGGTTTTCAGTGGGAATTTCAAAAAAGGGCTAGGGAGTGACCCTAGATCTGTGGACAAGAGGTTTCTTTTTTTTTCTCTTGTGATAATTAGCGTGTTTGATCTAAAATTCCAGTGCTGCTTCTCTTCAATACTTGAAATGTTTCCAAGAAGAGTAGTACACAAATTGTCAGAATTTATTATAGAAGAACATTTAGTTAATCATTTTCGAAAATTACAACCCGACATGGCTGGGGAGGGACAAACGGAGGTTCCGCCATTTTTGTATAGGTTTACACATCGGATTTAGAAGTTTCAAATTAGCACACAAAAGTTGCCTACAAATAAGCCAATATTTTTTTATATATATTTTTTTTTATAACGTCTTTTGAACACGCGGTTTTGGAGAAAATTGTGTCTGAACATGAAACTGTACTTTTTCAGATATTGACCCACTTCGTGTCCCTTTGATAAACTTTCGGCCCTTGATAAACAAGATGCACAAGATTCTAAACAATAACGCTAAAGTCAGACATCTGAATCAAAATCCATATTTAGGAATCCCTTCAAGAAAAGAAAGAGTATTTCCTAAGGTTTTCTGTCAATGTTTTTCAATGCGTTATATAGAATTCCTCTAAAATGTACGCTCCTCGTAACACGTTCCCATCTACACCATATACGTGCAGACGTACAAATCTCGAAATGTTTTCTTCTGCTCTTCGTAATTTGTGATGACATATGTGCCTCTCAAGTATCGTCCGCTGGAAAAGTATTAGATACGTGTCTCACATGAGATGTACGTGAGTGTCAGTTTCGACTCTGCTAGTTTCTCGTTCATTTCTTTGACGCCGGACCACATTTCTTTCTGTCTCACCAGACAACTCGGTAGAACGAGACGTGAGGTACCTGCCTATGTAGGAACACAAGGTACCTTTACTAGTGTTTAGGAAAATATCAGATCTTAAATCAAGGATGCCAATGGAAGAAATCATACTTCTCCTTGTAGAGTACAAGTATAGTGTGGTTCGGGAGAGGTTTCCAGCATATTCAGGAATGCATTCGTTGGTTGCGATCAAAACACTAAGGCGTCAGCTCATTTTTTCTTGCTCATTCTATCAACCTCAGGTTAGAATTTATGGGATTGGGTGCCCTCAGCCATCCGGTACTTATCGAAAAGCTATAGTTTCAAATAACGTAAAATTGTGCGGATTACAGTACATCCACATTACAATACATCATCGGTATTGTAAGGAACTCTTCAATTGGTAATTGGTAAACGTTAATGACCTAGAAGTTGGTAAATTCAAGCAGAAAATTTTACTTTTTTGAATGAATTCTTCCAATTCTAGTTTCTTATTTTTGATAATGAATCGTTGTAATGGACCAAGAAAAAATAAATTACATCCCCCCCTGAAAATCTTTTAGTTTACGTTTCAAGATGCGTAAAATTCAAAAATCGAATATAAAAAAAATCCTTCCGTCCGCCGTCCGCATCTTTTCTCCAAAATTTATAGACAAAACTTCATTAAACTTGCCTTAAAAATCGCATTTGGGGTCTAAATGGTCCTAGAAGCTCGGTATCAATTTGTGTCAACCCTAAAGGGTAGTATTAAAAGGCTGAACATTCAAAAACCGAGATCTCAAAAACTTTCAAGGTAACGGTAATGATTTTTTGCTTTTCAATAATAAATGTGATACCAAAGAATCGATTAAAACCATCCCCAACGCTATACGTTGAATAGTTCGCTTTCCCTAAGGGCTCTAACATCGAAAAACACCTTCGGATTTTTAAGCGCGATTTCTAATGCACTGCTAGCGTAACTATTGATTAGCCGATCAAGCTCTAAATGCTATCAAAGATCGCTAGATAGTACTGCAATACATAAAAATCGCCTTGTAAATATCAGTCGAAAAATAATCATGACAATTAACAATATTGGATTTATCAAGTGATAGTTCAAATGGAATTTATTCTGACTCTGCGAAATCGAGTTTTTATTCGAGAGTTTTAGTGGCACGAAAACAACGCATCCGCAAACGCAACCGTATTCCATTCGTATTGGGCAGAAACTTAGCGCACCATGGTAAAGGCCGTATCACACTAGCATTTTTCCCGCATTTTTTTCTGCGTTTTTTTCGTTTTTTTCTGCGTTTTTAATGCCTAAACGTGAAGAAGAAGGAGTGCTTTTTTCCAAGGTCAGTTTTTTCGACCATTGCGCATCCTGGCGGAGCGTTTTTAAACTCACTTGTGAAAATTAGAACACGTTCTAATTTTTACCTTGACGCAAGAAAAATGCTAAGCATACCCCTTGGGGAGGTAACGTTTCACTGGGAAACTGCGTTGTACCTTCCCGTTTTCATTCCAGTTCCAGTTCTCCTGTGCCAAAAATATTGTTCCTAGTTCCTTGCCGAAGTTTTCTTATTTTCTTAGTGCCGAACTTCTTTTCTTATTATTCTTATTCCAGCACCGAACTTCTATTTTTATTACGTTTTCGTTTGGTCGCGCGCCAATGCCTCACCTCGCATGACGTTAAGTAGGCAACAGCACCCCTCCGGTCACTAAAGAGACTGCACTAAACAAATGCCGAATCAGGTGAATGAACAGTAGAAGTGAAGTTTTTTGTTTGAGGATTATTGCCGTGCGCTCTTGCTTCTCTGTTGAGTTCAAATTACATAGGTACCTGTCTTCTTATATAGATATAATTTAAAATCGAATAATTATTTTTCGTTCTTGACCACGTCCCTAGCGGGAATAGTTTTTTTATTATTACGTTATTTTTATTATTATTGTGCTTCTTCATAGTATAATAACTTTGGAAGAACAAGAGTTGTCAAGACACTGTTTGAAAACACTAGGCACGTCAAACGTTACTTCAATATTTCAAGCCCTAACCTGACAGGCTTAATAAAATTGCATTCCGCCAGAATGTGCTGTTTTTGCAGTTATTCCTCTTCAACATTCACTGCTGAACTTGAAAAAACGCACTTTGCCTTCTTCACGTTTCAGCGTTTAAAATGCGGAAAAAATGCGAGTGTGATACGGCCTTAACGCTGCGACGTATTTCGATACACGACGCATCGCAGTCTGGCAATGCGTTTACTGATACCGCACCAATAGTAACGGTATCGCTTGTGGAACCTTCATTTCTTGTCACCTCATAGCGAAGCGAGAACAAGCTTCAGCTGTTTCATTTATTTATTCTCTTCTCACCTCAACCACAAGGGTAATTGGCCGCAACATTCAAGTGTTTTTGCTGTTTGAAGTAGTGTGACGTGGAGAGTTACATTAACGCTAAATTTGAGGTTACTTTTGCATCGAGACTAGATGCGTTGAACGTGACGCCAATTGTCCAAAATCAAACGGTTGTTGTTTTTTACAGTGGTAAAATTTCCACACGCATTTTACTTTTTAGACTATTCTGAACAACTTTAGTTCCGTCTCTCTCTCTCTCTCTCTCTCTCTCTCTCTCTCTCTCTCTCTCTCTCTCTCTCTCTCTCTCTCTCTCTCTCTCTCTCTCTCTCTCTCTCTCTCTCTCTCTCTCTCTCTCTCTCTCTCTCTCTCTCTCTCTCTCTCTCTCTCTCTCTCTCTCTCTCTCTCTCTCTCTCTCTCTCTCTCTCTCTCTCTCTCTCTCTCTCTCTCTCTCTCTCTCTCTCTCTCTCTCTCTCTCTCTCTCTCTCTCTCTCTCTCTCTCTCTCTCTCTCTCTCTCTCTCTCTCTCTCTCTCTCTCTCTCTCTCTCTCTCTCTCTCTCTCTCTCTCTCTCTCTCTCTCTCTCTCTCTCTCTCTCTCTCTCGCTGTATCTGTGTGTGTTTGTGTGTGTGTGTGTGTTTGTTTGTCTATGTGTACATGTCCGCAAATCCTTGTAACAAACTTAATTTTCACAATATTCAACCGATTCTTTGTTCCCAAATCAATACTTCTCTCGGCGCATGCGTGAACGTAAATTCCATCATGCGTAATTTTCTCACGCCTCCATTGTCCGATGTCGCTCGAATTTGGAGGATAGGTGGATGAGTGGTGGGTGGTGGAAATTTGAGCATTTCCTAGCAATGTCAACATAATCCTTTCATTAGTTGCTACTGTGCATACGCGAATGTGTATTTATTTTTAAACGAGCCTAATTTCAACAGTTTTCATCCGATTTTTGATGAAATTTACAGGGAACGTGCGTGTTAGGCTGTAAATGATCCACTATTAATTTCATACTTCTCAAATCATTACTTCATTCTGCGCATTCGCAAACGTAAATGCCTTCAATTATCATTCTTTTATGGCCTAATTGCTCAATCCCGCTCAAGTTTGGTGCATAGTTGGGGAACAATTGTATAATTATTCCGTGTTAATTTCAACATAATTGCATAATTATTAGCACCTGTGCATGCGCGAAAGTGTATTCCCAGGAACAAGGTCTAGTTTTCATCAGATATTGTTAACATTTTCTGGGAATTAGTGGACTGGGCTGTAGATTTTTCCTACCAATTTCAATTTTCTCAACTCATTACTCCATTCTGCGCATGCACTAAAGGTGGGATTTCCCTGACGCGGCTGCGGCCGGCGGCTGCGGCGCGCGATTTCGTCATGTAGATACTCAGCCACCAGCCGCGCCGCGCTGTGAAAGAGAGTTTTCTCAGAGCGGCGCGGCCGCGGCGGCGGCCAGCGGCCGCATACCTAGGCTCCAGTTTCGATTTCGATCATGTCGAGCGAGAATATTGTTGTGGCCCTTTTATTAGCAGAGAAGGACGAAGAGAAGGAATTATTGTTGATGAGCAAGGAGCCTCACGCACCCATGTTTTCAACTCGAACAGAAGAGGGCTTTTTCAACATTCTCGTCGACTGCCACCTGATAAATGATGAACAATGTTTCAGATCTTTCTTTCGGCTGAACTTCAAACATTTTATGAGCATGAAGCTAAAAAAGCAATGGTTCATTCCTTGTTGGTTTAAGGTGTAGTGGCATGGGATTCAACATTTGAATCAGAATTAAATCCCCTAGCAATCACCCAGAAAAGCCTAATTAAAATTTTGCTTAAAACCGATCAGATTCCCGACTTCGTCAATTTTCAAGGAGTTCGCAGTGCTAGATTTAAGGAAAATTGCAGAAAAAACTACTTTGATATTTATTCATAAGGAGTTCTGTAGTGGTAAGCTCAAAAGGAACCTCAGTATTACGAGGGCAGCTGATGAGATCACCCTGCTTACACCGAGAATGAACACTGCTATGGGACAGAGGTTGTATTCATTTTGGGGGGTCTCTCGTTTTAATTCTCTCCCATCCTCCGTGAAGGGGAAACAGGTTTTGCTACTTGTTTTTAAAAATAAATTGAAGTATTTCATTTCAACCCTTTAAGTATGCCTTTTGGAATTTCGAATCATGTATTCGACCGATTTCATTGAAGTACAATTTCGTTTCCGTGGTAGATTTTCAATGTATTTGTTTTTCGTCGATATCCCGGTAAATTTTGACGGTTATTTTATTTTATATTTTTTGAATATATATATATATATATACATATATATATATATATATATATATATATATATATATATATATATATATATATATATATTTGTAAGATACATTACGTATGTTGATATGATAAATTTAATTATAATTAAGATGAGCCAGCACTCGGACCCCCAGCACAAGTTTACTTATAGGGGGTCGTAACATTGTCATTTTTTAAGTAATATGTATCACCTTTAGCACAAATGAAAATGTATTTTAAAAAAATTTTCACCACATTTCACCATATATATCACCTTTATCACAAATAGAAATGTATTTAAAAAAAATTTCACCACATCGTTTCGTTGGTGAGAGAAGACCTCACAAAATACGGTACAGCACAAGTTCCAGTACCTATTTCTGCTGAAGAAAAGGTCGCCCTAACTTTGAGGTAATAATTGTCATAACAGCCTCAAATTCTAAAGTTTTGGTCGGATTTCGATATTCGATCGGTTTTCAGGGATGCCATCGATCCCGGATACGATCGGTAAATCCTAGATGGTGCCATATAATGTAGGTATTTCAAGCCCATGTGCATGCGCGAACGTCAGGGATGAGGAAGCTATCTGCTAGTTTGGCAGAGTATTTTTTATTATGCTCTTTTCAGAGGGATGTATAATTATGAGGGGAGAGAACATTGCGGGTGTGCATACCCTAGCCGCGTAGGCGCGCGGCTGGACTGCTCCCTCGACCAGTCCGGCCGCAGCCGCGGCGGCTGTTATGTAGCGGTTTTCAAGACCATGTAGCCGCGGAGGCCAGCCGCCGGCCGCCTCGGCCGACTCGGGAAATCGGTTTCATCTAAATACACTGAAGGAGTGGAGAGCGGCTGGTCGCCGGCCCCAGCCGCGTCAGGGAAATTCCACCTTAACGTATATTACTTCGAACATCATTTTCACGTTTCTTAAATGACCGATTTCGAAGTTGTACGTTACCTACGATCGATGCTTCTACCCCTCTTCCAGTATTTTTGTCTACCATTACCCTTGCCAGCAAAAAGAAAAATTATTCAGAAAACTCGAAACTAACGAAAACAAAAATCAGATATCGAGACACATCGACACACTGTGATATCGCTCAACTGTAGCACCTACGTAAATTACTCTAGGGCTGAGAAATTTGTATAACGATTCGTAAATTTAACATATTCTTGAAATCAATAGTAGTTCTTGGTAGGGTTTGCATATTATCTTTTCGTTCATCAACACAGATCACGGCACATTATCATCAGCCAACTGAAGCATAATAATGTACCTACCTACTGTTTCTCAGTTCACTCATCTTACAGGGTAAATCACATTACGAAGTGCTTTTGACATTTACAGGTCATAATTGTGTCTGAAGGGTCAATTAGAAATTCACGTGCCCTACAAAAAATGCAACGTTTATTGGTAGCTAGTATGTTGCTAGGTAAAGATACCCCCTACTAGGAGAGATGAGGTGGCTACCTGGATATGATATAAATCTCCTAGGATTAATACAGAACCATCCACCTAGCGTGTCTTCTGCCACCGTGTTCTGTCCACCCCATTCCCATCACTTTTGTTTGATTCGATCGTAGTAGCCGTATTGATGCCTGGATCATGTCCAACTTGTATATTATGAGTATTTATTTTCCGAGATAACAACTAATGGTTGAAATACACATTTGCTCTTTTTTATGTAAGCAATCAACAAATTATACTTAATTTCACATTTCTGTTTTATTACTTAATCAACGATTCTAAGTTTTTACGAAAAGGGAAATTTATTTCTGTATTCTAGTCCTACAATCTGCGGACATTATTATCATTTATTAATTGTCCTTCGCAATCTTTTATTCGGTAATATTTTTTCAAGCATATAAGGACTCCCATGTTCTACAGTACTGATTTATCAATGTAGACTATCCAACCCGGCGGACATTGTCCCGACCAACATACTCGTATTATCAGTACAGTCATGGTTAAAAATAACAATTATTGATTTAATAAAATTTATTATTTTATTGAAGCGAAGAAACCGTTAAAAATAAATAATAAAGTAGTACCTACGTATAAAGGGTGAATACGGGTATGAAATAGATTATAATTTGGATTCATGACAGTACAATCCATTTTGTAAACAATTCTTCTTAATCATAAGCTGTTTCTCTTGCTTTTCAGTTTCTTTCAATTCTCTTTTAACAGACGCTATTATGTCACTTATGAGAGGCGTATTTAAATTAAGTTCTGTTGATGTATTGCCCAACCTTCCAGCTGATCTGGTTGGGCCCGCCATTGCATTCGTCTCTTTATGTCCTCGAAAGGTTCCATGTCAAATTTTACATTCCTGGGGTGAAAAGGAGAGAATTTAGCCAAGTCAGCTGATCTGGTTGGACCCGTCATTGCATTCGTCTCTTTAAGTCTTGTGACAGTTTCCACAAGATCCAAGGGAATGCGCTGCCGTCGCTCCGTTGTTTCCCAATGGGCGTCGGGCGCTTCTTCCCGTGTTTTTGAAAGCCTGCGTTTAGCGTTGGATGGGTGATCCAAGAACTGGAAAACCAATTTTCTCCGAACGTAGCATATATGCTATTAGTACGAGTTGTATCTCTTATGGTACTGTCACACCCCTCTCTATCGATGAGTGTGGATTTAGGCCCCCATTGCACCTCCGGGTCGCCTAAGTTCATTACGGTCTTCGAAAGGTTCCATGTCTAATTTCACATTCCTGGGGTGAAAAGGAGAGAATTAAGCTAAATCAGCTGAGTTGAGCCCATAATTTTATTTTTCTCTTGATGATGTCCCAGAGGGTTACCCTATAAACTGTCAACTCCCATGGGTGAAAAGGAGAAAATAGTAAGCGTCTTCGTTTCTTCAGCCTCAATATAACATGAAACAACAACGTTAAAACTCTACCCAACCAAGATTGGTGCAGTTAATAAACAATTTATGATGATCTACCTTCAGGAACAGAAAATGCTCGGCGTCATCCACCAATATAGTTTTGGTAACGTTGGATTTGTTATCAAAAGTCCTTTACTTTACGCCTGAAACGCATCATGATATCTTTTATTGTTTATTTAGAAAAAGTGATCGTTCGATCTAATGAAATAGTCAAAGTGAATCAGTTATTGCTGAAGTGAAGCAAAAATCAACCGGGGGTTTTCAATAAAAGCAGCATGGTCGAATGAGTGATATTTTGTAAATGATCGTACCTACTATGTTATGTTACGTACATTGTTTTGAAAACTAAGGGCTTTGAGAGAAAACAAATTGTTAACTACCAATTTTATGGCAAAAAACTCGTTCTAAATAATATTCTGCAATTCAGAATAAGATTCTGGATTCCCAACTTTTTTGGAGTTTTTATAGATTATTTACCACATTTTTAATGAAATTTAAGGAAAATTGTCACCATAACCTTGCACATAAATTTTGTAATATTCTATTTTATAGCTAATAAAATTTAATTGATCAATAGTTTGCTGAAAATATAAATTTAATGGTTTTAGCCGTTTTCTGCTATTTAAAGTGATTTTTTTCACCACGTTATTTGAAATTTGACCAATTTGATATAGGTACTTAAAAAATGCTGGCCAACGAACTCGTCCATTCGTTTGGAAAGCTTGATTTTTTGGCGCAAGAACGGATTTTTATCTCAACCCTAAGGAGAGCTATCGTCTGGAAGGACACACACATACATGTATATATATATATATATATATATATTCAAAAATCATCATATATTCACTAATCTGAAGTTTTACTAACGGTTTGACTACTTGATGGAATGCACTATTATAATGCGAGCATCCAGACCACCAAACTATACACTGCATTCTGATCTATTTTACCACAATGGACGTATAAATGATTAGGGAAGAGTTTTTAGAACAGTAGAACATGAATCAAGCGGTAGTGAATTAACGGAAAAGGTCCAAATTATCTTCATTCCAGTTACGTCTAACGAGAAGATCTCACAATGTTCTATCAACCGTCTCTCCTACTCGACCCCTTCCAGCGGGCATAAAACTGCCTCTTCGTCATGATGAGTAGCAGAACCTCAGTGCAATGAGAGTCCAGCCTCGTCCACGCCTGGAGGTCACCCGTGCTCCCTATTCAAACGAGATCCCTCTATGAAGTCTTTTCGTGAGGTACGGGAAAAAATTCTGGTCCGAACTTGCGCTTTCTACTCCCGTACCCCTCCGAAACTAATCCGGGGCGATGCATGCGAGGATAAATAATTTATTATGGGGGGCCCCCTCTTCAGTTTAAGCCGAAGGGAGACAGCGTGAGAAAATACTTTCCTATCAGGCGACGGAAACTTGGGAGTCCGAGTTTTTTGAGAGGACGGAGCGTAAGTGTTCCGAAAATGCCGTGAGCGACACCGTACACGAGGTGACAAGGACCTTTGTGCTCAGCGATTGTTGTTTAGTCAGTCACGGGGTCACGGAAGCAAAAGTATTTTCCCCATTATCGTCGTTTAAAAGCAACAATTCAGTAAGCTGTGCTCAATTTCACCAAAAATCGTGCGGCCATTCAGCGATTGTGTGAGGAATTAGCACTACCCGTGCGTGCTGGGTTGATCCTTTTCAGGACAAATTTATGATCTGGAAGCTAAGTTTATGTGCTGATGGCGGTCTATATAGATAAATAACCACTCCAGTTGTTTTGCCGCCTATATGCTTCTGAGCATATCAATCTTCATTAAATCCTGAAACGGTGTTTATCTATAACATTAGAAGTGGGTTTCAAGAGAACAAGCAACCAATCTTCCTAATCAAACCTATAATTGAAAATAAATTATCTTCCAGAGATGTGGGTTAGTAGCACGTTGAAAATATATTATTAATAATGAAAATAATGCCTAAAGGAGCTCCTTGTGCAATTGTAAAGTACCTACCAGTTGACAAAAAATTAATAGAATATGTATGATTGTGCGTTTCATATAGCCCAAAACATAACTATGTTGAAGTGACTGGGATTCAAACTCATTGCTGGCTGGAAGCCACTTTTCGGAGTGAAAAATGAAAACTTATTTTACATCGAACCGATCGTACCTATGTATGATGATTATATGCATTTCGAAAGTGAGAGTGGGAGACAAAGTGCTGGTGTGAGGTGAGCGATATAGTGAAAACTTATCATCCATCTTGGAACTCAGCCTAGAATTGTTTAGCACATTACATCAGACTGAATATTCATAAATATTCTCTCGGTCCATATGCTCTCTCCTCTATTCCTCCCGTTCATAGATGAATTTTGGATGATCTTTTTCTGAAGAATGTCTCGGGCATAGACAGCAACAGATGTCCGATGTTGCTCTCGTTCTGGCTACTACCACCTCCAGTGTCGCGCCTTGAGGTGGTACTTCCAGAGCATCCTGCAGTCATCTTCTATCGGTAGCCCATCCCTTGCACACAAAAAAAGTGTTAAGAACATCATTGTCTGCTTCCTGACAATTTTGGCAGATCGGGACGTCTCCTAGGGAATATAGAAACAGGCTGGCGTACGACGCAGGTTTTATGCAGGTATGCGTAAAATAGTCCATTTTCTTAAAGAAACTGAAAACAGGAACTGAGACAGAAAAAAGGCTACTTCTCCGTGTCTTCTTCCTATCCATATCTTGATGTGGTAAAATTATCATTTGCAAATCTTTCAGTCGAGCCGGGGGGCGAGTGATTTCGATGTAAAGACATCATTATCAGTCCGTCGAAACACTACTTGACAATACGATATCTTGAACTGGGGTGTCGAGCGCGCTGTCCTTCTCCCTCTTCACTCTTCAGTCCATATTTCCTACCATATTGCCATAGTATATTTTCTCTCCTTCTTTGGCTATACGAGTTCTTTCCTCCTCCTCCCTTCTATGAAAGATTCATTTTCGTTGTGCACGCATTACTTGTATCGGGATGTTGCTTGTAAGTACAAGTATAGCGGGTTCTGATTCCGTTCTGTAGCCACACGCTCTTTGTGAACTGATATAATGGCTTTTGCGGTAATAGGCAATGTTCAGAACGTCTACCACGCACAAGCGTATTGATGTTTAGTACGACAGAAACTTGGATGGACTTGTCCCATTCATATTTCTCATGAGGTGACGAAGAAAAGTAATTTCCTTTGCTACCTTGTCTGTAGATTTCTTCTTTTGCTCCCAGAATCCCTGAAATTTTAGTGTCCAATGTGAACCCTTGGTACCTCCCTGTTGGCTCTTTACTCCTAAATTCATCAAAATATTAACTCGAGTCGTACTGATCATTACTGAAAATGAAAATCTACTTCAAAGTAACTGCGTTTGTACTTCGATCACTTTTGACAAGGTAAAAATTAATAATAACGACACATCATCAAAAGCTGATGGGCCACGATAATGTTTTCTGAATTATCAACAAACGTTTTTATTAGTTGAAATATAAAGATGTTTCTCCTTTAAAAGTAAAGTTACACCATTTCTCTTGATAAGTTCCTATAAACATGTGCGTAAAAACATGTTTACTTCACTCTATCTTTCATATCTCAATTTTCAAATTACTACCTTTAATAGTTTCTGCATTTGTCCATCTCAAAACGAGTTTGTTGATTGATGGGGGAAGTTATTAGTTGTACACCAACAATAAATAAAACTGATATTCGGAAGCCTTAATTACTTACGACTACGCATACGACCTTTAATTCAACTTGGAGAAGTTTGCATAGTACCCACGATATATCAAGTCAAAAGTTCCTACTCCTTGCTTCCATGTAAAGTAAATCGAGGATCAAATTCCTGCGGTTCCGCTTCTCAAAAAAGCATAAGAACGTACATTTTTGTTGAACCTACCTACTACTACGTACGCGTGCATCTCCGTATTCACCAGTAATACCAGTAACTGTGACTATTATAATGTGAACGGTTCAGGATAATCCATCATCGGATGAACAGGTAAGTGACTGGATAAAAGCAGATAGGTGAGTTGGGCGTTGGAGCGATTCGACGAGCTGTCTATCGGATACGCTGGGAAATCAGACACAAAGAACGTCACGGAGTCAAACCATTCACGGCTCCACACTAGACGGAAGAGTAAGTTGACGTAGCGCGAAACATGTGCCGGCCGCCTGTTGGCAGAGATCTTGTCGACCTACCTCATGCTGTCCACCACTGGCAGCCTCCATTCTTGCTTTCAGGTTTTCAGGATCGATCTGGCAGTTTTCCCTGTCTATCAAATAACAAACACGGATGCTGTTGGATCCATATTTCTCGAAAATTTCTTACTTTTACATTATCTCAACATCACAGATTAAGCTACATCCTTCCTACATCATGTTAGTTGTTCCTTCATGTTATTTTGTAGGATAGAGTTCGCGGATAGGATAGTTCAATAATCACCTGGAAAATACTCACTACAGCAATGTCGGAGACATGCCAAAAAGTGGATTACCATTTTAGCGAGATTGGACATAAAGGCCTTGAGACAATGATTTATGTAATGGTTTTCACTTTCGCACATGCACTGTGGCAACTATACCTTTTTTAGAGGCCCATTTGATTAAATACGATCAACAGCCTCACCTGCATATTCCATAAGAATGCCATCAAAATGATTGATCACTTAACGTTATGGTAATTGCAGAAATTCACCCTATTTATACGACTTGCAGACTCACGATACACACTCGCTCAAAGGCAAGAAACAAATGTTCCATCATTTAAAACTTGAAACTTTTGACATTCGCAACAAACAAAAAGCTCCAAATTATTACACAAAGGTTTATTATTTCTGTATCATATCACCCTTCTACACAGATCACTACTCTATAAGTAATAAACCCAGTCTGTAATAAATTATCTAAACTCAAGGCATTGTGCATTGTAAAAAGATTCGTCCCTTTACAGCGCCAAGACCCCCTAATTTTATGCTTTTTAGTAAACGTTAATAAGCAAAACCCCCTATGGCAAAGTGAGTTAGTTACCCACCAAGTTATAATTGATTACATTAAATAAATCACCTCGACGCGTCACTAGTCCCTTTATAGGTAAAAAGACTCATAACAAACTGAATTCCATTGGAATTATGTGAGATGATACAATTATCGTAGTTTATAAAATACGATTTTCACTATGGTCCACCAGTTATGATTTTCCCTCGCGTTATTTATTTTATTTTTTATTTTTTCCTACCAAAGTTCAGGGAGAGCAAACAGTTGGATAGAAATTTTTTAATTAATTAATTTATTAAGCCGGGTGGATTCATCAGATTCAGATTCAATAATTCATTTCATTCATTTGATTTCGATTTCAGTCGTGATTAATTAGTTGTTTCACTAAATTTATCTAAAACCAGAAAAAGAATGATATGCTCCCCTCCATAAAAATATTAAAACTAAAATTTCGTGATTTATCTGACTTATCTCCTCCCTCCCCCCTCACCCTCCCACTAATAATTGGTTGTTGTTAGCAAGGTCCTAGGAGGGGTCAGCCCCTTCCACAATGAAATCTGAAATGTCTAAAAAATATTCCACAAGTTCACCAAATGTTTCACAACAAACAACCTAAAATGAATCGCTAAAGTCGGTTGAGAACTGAATAGCGCCTTGAAAGATCGGCAGTTACCGCTTTCATTTCTCACGCCGTCGACAAATTCAACATTCCTGAGCTTTGTAAAAAAATATATTATATACCAATATATAAATCGTACAAAAAATAAATAAATAGATAAAAATAAATAACAATAATAATAAAAATAAATTAATAAAGAAATAAGCTATAATAATAATATATAAATTAATTTAAAAAAAGAAAAAATGTCTGCCAAGTAGGAAATGGCACATAGCATCCTCGTACCTATCATGAATGTATAGATGACTGAAAAGTCTTTTCCACCATTATGAAACTGATAGGCGATCATTTTCAATCTAACCGCACATATCCTGACAATTTCATCAAAATTGTATGAAAGCTGTGGGAATTAAGGTCGTTACAAATATTTCAAAATGATGCATGCGCACAAGCTCTTAATGATACAAACTTTGAAACTAATATGGGATCATCTAATCGCTATCCCCAACAATCATCCAAATTTGAGAGAGATCGGACGTCAGAAAATGATGCTTGGTGAAATTTACATTTGCGCATGCGCAGATTGAAGTAGGTATTGATTTGGAAACAATGAATCCAATAGAGGACCGTCCGCACTTACCTGAAAATGTTATAGAAATCGGATGAAAATGATGGAAAATAAGGATTTTACATTGGCGCTTGAGTAGAAGTTTTTAATAATACAATCATGTTGAAATTGATATGGGGTAATAAAATTGTCCTCCTCCAACTATCATCCAAATTAGAACGACATAAGACGACTAGGGAGAGAGTAAATAATGCTTGGTAGAACTTACGTTTGTGCATGCGCAAACTGAACTATTGAGTCACCAACGATAAAACTGATAGAGGACCGTTTACACCCTAGTCTGCACATTCTCCGAAAATTACATCCAAATCAGATAAAAAGTGTGAAGATTAACTTGATACATGGGTTTGCGGGCACACGACAGACACACACACAGATCATGGACAGACAGACACCGAACCAAAGTTGTCCAGAATGGTTTAAAAACTTGAAATGCAGGCGGAAATTTTGATTTCGGAGACAATGTTTCCGCTACCTACGGTTAAACTCGGAAGCTAAAAAATGAAATAAAAAACGTCTGCCAAGTTGTGTGTGGTACATAGCTTTCTTGTTTACGTATCATGAATGTATAGACCAATGAGAACTTTTAGGTGATATTGAAAAACTCAATGGTGGAAAAGAGTAAATCATGAAGTAGCGTGAAACGTCATAATTGATCAATAAAGAAACGAAAAAAAAATGATACAATGTAATTTACGTTTGTGTGTGCGCAAAATGAATTGGTGAGTGTTGACAACAATGAAACAGGTACGGGGCCACCTACAACCTAACCTACCTACAACCAAACCAGCATATTCACTGAAAATTTCATTCAAGAAAAAAGATGAAAACTATGAAAATTAAGGTCGTTACAAGTATTTCACATTGGCGCTTGCACATAGCTATTAATGATACGATCACGCTGAAATCGATATGGGGTAATCAAATCAACTTCACTCAACTATCATCCAGATTTCAAGAAATCGAACGACTAGGGTGTGAAAAAATGGAGCATAATGTAATTTACATTTGCATTCGCAGAATGAAGAATTGATTTGGCAACAATGAAACTGATAGGGGACCATCTACAATCTAACCGTATTACGTGACAACTACATCAAAATCCCATGAAACCTGTGAAAATTTAGTTCCTTACAAGGATTTCACATTGGTGCAAGCGCCGTAGCGATTAATGATACAATCATGTCGAAATTGATATGGGATGATGACATTGTCACTTCCCAGCTATCATCCAAATCGGAGCGAGATCGGGCGACCAGAGCGTGAGAAAATGATGCTTGGTAGAATTTACTTTTGCGCATGCGTAGAGTGAATTATTGAGTCAGGATCAATGGCACCGTCTACACCCTAGCCCACAAATTTTCTGAAAATTTTATCCGAATTGGATGAAAACTGTGGAAAATTCAGCGCTACGCGCTTCGTCAGGGGGCGAGCCCCCTGGACCCCCGGTTACCTCAATTTACATACTTTGAATGAAATTATTGAAAACCAGAATGTGTTTTAGCTCACACATCACACTTGAGGTCTAGATGGTCCTAGAAACTCGGCATCAATTTGTATCAACCCTAAAGGGTTGTATTAAAGGGCTACACATTTAAAAAATCGAGATCTCGAGAACTTTCTATGTAACAGTTATAATTGTTTGCTTGTCAATGATAAATTTAATCCCAAAGAATCGATTAAAACCACCCGCAACGCTGTACGTTGAATAGTTCGCTTTCCCTAAGGGCTTGAACATCGAAAACAAATGAAAAAAAAAAAAAAAAACCAGGTATGCTAAAGACCACGCGGGGAAGTGTAAACTTCTATGACAATTTTCTGCTAAATATAATAAATATAAAATATATTATGGAAATGATTTTGGTTGCCGAAAAAACTTTCCACTCTGTTGGGATGTTGGGAAAGTAAAAGTAGACAAGCTCCGCCCCTGGACCCTCGATAACTTCCCGCCTTGAGCTTCCAGCTAAAATGCTAAAACATGGAACATGCTTTCTTCCCGCTTATTCGTAAATGTAAATAAATTTAAAACTACGACATAAATGTTTTAAAAATCGAAATTAGAACAGAGTACCTAAGTAGGTGATTTTCTGTTATGGTGCGCGTCTACAATTACTATAACCAAGATTAACTTCTCAATCAAGTGACAACAAAACAGGCGGTATTGTTTACAATATCCATTTATAACATAAATAAATATAAGACTACGACATGAATAGAAGAACAAGTACGAAAGAAATGCGTGATAAATCGAGAGCTTTCCAACGAGTGGAGAACGATTTTTGTCCGGTGAAAAATAAAGAAGTTTCATTTACCCAGCAACGGCTTGGTTGTACGTGAAAATCAAAAGAAAAAAACAGCGAGACGGAAAAAAAACGTGACGGTAAAATCGTATTCACACCCCGCTAAATTTTTCGACGCGGTGCGCCTATAGAAGTTTACAGTTCAAAAACCTTCGAATTTCTAAGCGCGAGAAGATAGAGAAACCACGCGCTGCTCGCAGATCTATTGAAGACGATCGAACTTTAAATTCCATCGAAAATCACTAGACAGTGCTACTGGAATACATAAAAATTGCCTTGAAAATATTAGCTGATATAATGCCAAGATTGGAATTATCAGGTGATATAGTTCCAATGGAAATTAATATAACGTTGCAAAATCGAGTTTACTAACTATTGTCCGTGCGATGTACCTACCTACTAATGAAGTATTGTTACCTAAATGCTAAATTTCATCTCTTAAATTGCTCCCTAGTCTACTTGTAGCGGAAGAATTGTTTTTACTTTCGAGAGATTTAAAACTTGTGGTCTCCACTAAAATCAAACTTTTTTTTTTTAACAGTGGTAAAATTTCCACTCGCATTTCACGTTTTAGACTATTCTGAACAACTTTCGTTCCGTGTCGTTCTCTCTCTATTTCTATGTGTGTATCTGTGTGTGTGTATGGCAGCTTAATTTCCACAACATTCAACCAGTTCTTAATGAAGTTTTCATGGTAAGTGCAGGTTAGGGTGAAGATAGTCCCCCATGAGTTTCTTTGTTCCCAAATTAATACTTCACTCGGCGCATGAGCAAACGTTAATTCCATCAACTATCTTTTTCTCACGCCCCCATTGCCCGATCTCGCTCAAATTTGGAGGATAGGTGGAAGAGGTTAATTTGAGCATCTCCTGGAAATTTCAACGTAATCCTATCGTTAGTAGCTATTGCGAGCTATTGCGAATATATATTTCTTTTTAAACGAGCCTAATTTCAACGGTTTTCATCAGATTTTGATTAAATTCTCAGGGAATGTGCGGGTTAGGCTGTAAATGGTCCAATTTCAATTCCGTACTTCTCAAATCATTACTCCTTTTTGCGAATGCGCAACCATAAATTCCTTCAAGAATAATTTTTTACGCCCTAGTCTTCCGATTCCGCTCAAATTTGATGCATAGTCGGGGGACGATGGTTTAATTATTCCATGTTTATTTCAACCTGATTCCATCATTATTAGTTCATGCGCATGCGCGAAAGTTTACTCCATGAACATGGTCTAGTTTTCATCAGATTTTGGTTACGTTTTCCGGGAATTTGTGGGTTGGATGTAGATTGTACCCTACCTATTTCATTTTTCTCAAATCATTGCTCTATTCTGCTCATGCGCCAACGTAAGTTACTTCAAGCGTCATTTTCCCATTTTTTTTAAACATTTTTACTGTGAAGCGTAAAATTGCGGGGTCTTGGAACTGTGAAAGTGTGAACCCTTCTCGGAGGCACGATGCGCCATGTTCTGATCATATATTACATACGGGGTTTAATAATTGTAGACCAACGATCTGCGTAGAAGGGCTATCTATCACAGAAATAATGAACCCATGTGTAATAATTTGCAGCGGTGTTTTCTGCGTATAATACAACTCGATTGGATCAAAGCACGCGTTTTCAACCATTAGCATTTGAAAACCGTTTGTCGCTGCGGTTGAAAGATAGTGGGTGCCGCCAATGCCGTTCAGTCTTATCTGTCACCCTTTAACTCCTGCCTGTTCTTTACCCGCGGTATTTTTCCCGCCGCCCGCATCAGTCACTTCTATTCTAACCATCATCGTTAGATAGCGCGATGATCTGCGGGCGTTGCAAAGAGGAGTTGATCTCCGAGAATGCGCTCTTTGTTCGTTGTAAAGAACTCCGACAGTGCTCTGAATCCCCTATTTCTTCCCACTGGGTAGAATGGGCTTCAAAGGGTGTTGTTGCCCGCAACTATAGCCATTTTCACGCCGTCCTGGTGGCTACACTAGCCACCTCGTTGAGAGGTTCAGGGGGTAGTCGTGGGACAGTGACACCATTTGCAGTGCCTGTCGGGGTAAAATTGAGAACCTGTTCCATGTGGTGTAGCAGTTTGGTAGGACTCAATGCGTATCATCTATATCTACTGCACATTCGCCAATGTGAAATCCTTGTAACTACCTTAATTTCCACAGTTTCTATCCGATTTTGATGACATTGTCAGTGAATATGTGGGTGAGGTTGTAGGTGGTCCTGTTTTCCCTTCATTGTTCTCAACCTATCATTTCATTTTGCGCATGCGCTAACGTAAATAATATTGAATATTATTTTTTCGTTTCTTAATTGGCTCATTATGACGTTTCATGCTACTTCTTGATCCCTCTTTTCCACTATGGAATTTCTCAAGTTCATTTGAAACTTTTAATTGATCCGTAACGGTTCATGATACGTAAACGAGGAAGCACAACGCCAAAGACACTCAACTTGGCAGTAAGTACGAGCAAAGGAAGCGCAGCTTCAGCTTTGGCTTCAATGGGGCCTTGGCAATGCGAGCTAGTATTCTACCAACCTACAAACCCATGAAGTCGACCACAATGCTACGCCAGACCTCCAGCACGGGTCAGGCGGTGATGGACGTCTATTATAAGACAAAGCACTCTTCATTCACCACCTTCACCTTATGCTATCGGTCCGCAAGGAGACCGACTCACACTTAGAGGAGTTTACCACTAAACCTGATCCGCCGCGATATACAAGCCTTCACGGGATTCTGCAAGTAAGATGACATCAATGGCAAGAGCCAATGTACTTACTTGCACCCGGTGAGAGATCAAACCCTATTTCAGTCGGCAGCTTACCCAAGGCCGTATCCACAACCAGGTTAAAGAGTAGTGGCTACAGAGGATCCCCCTGGCGTACCTTGGACCGAATGACAACATCTCCTTACATCTTGCTACCTGATGCCTTGAGGATCATCACTCCTCCATAGTACAGACAGGCAACATACTCAAGGATGCAACATACGAGCAAATGCCTCGACACCACACAAGGTTTGTTTGCTGAGACGGTTTGCAATGACCAGCAAACCGTTTTAAACTGGTTGGAGATTGGTAAAGTGCGCATGCGCGACTTCTGCCAACTCTGAAGGTGATTTCGAACCGGTTGGGGGTTGGAGTTCATCCATTTTATGAAAACATAAGCTAAAATTAGAATGATTTCATTGGCTGCCCTGAGTTTGGTATGGAGGAGGCAAATAGAAAGTGGTCAGGTGGGAAAAGCTCTGACCGATAATAAACGATCCACAACAGGTTGGAAATCAGTTTGGGAATCTTTGCGAACGGACCATGACCAAGGGTGGGGCGCACTCTAATGCTCAGGGAACACATCGAAGTTCTCGAGTGTGTTGCGAACTGGTTTGATGGCTTCAGCGAAAAAAACCTAAAGGCAATCGGTCAGGGCAAAGTGGCTTACAGTTTCAAAGGCCTCAGCAACAACCAGAGCGGCAAGATGGAGCTGCCGTTTCTTGATGCGAGCCAGCAAAATGACAGTTTGGAGAACTGTCAGGTTCTCCGCTGTGCTATCCTCTAGCCAAAATGCTCTGGAAGACACCTATGACACCTGCAACTTGGAAGCGAGATGCCAGAATCTTTTGAAAGTGTAGGAAAACTACCGACGATATAGAAATCGGACACACACACACACACACACACACACACACACACACACATACACGAATGCTGGTAGAGTCAAACTATAGAATCACTTCGTCATTGAAAACAATAAATAAATATTAACATCTCCCCAATTTTATAATCTTACGTTATGGTTTAATTTAATCAATGTTTAACATTTGTAATTTACCGATAAAAGGAAGAAAAAAATCACCCGGATTGCTGTTCAAAATTCGTTCGTTCTTCCTAGAGAAAACATCTAGGAAGAAAGTAAAAAGTCGACATTAATGTAGCTGAAACCACGTACGAGCATAGCTCAAATTACCACTATGCCATGAAGGAATTCTCATTTTATAAAAAATTGAGAGTATTGTAACCGGGCTAGTGAAGCTTAGGCAGGTATTTTATATAATTTTTACATATATGCAGATATACACGTACGAACACGTACGTTTTCAATAATTATCCGAAGACGAGTGATGTACAATGGAGGGTTATTGACCAAAAAAATGCCAAGCTATGGTCTAATTTCGTTGATATTTTCAGAGATTCTGTGGATTTACTTCTAGAAAGTCCCCTAATATACCTTTCATTTCTATCAGAAAATAGTAGCCTGTGCGATTGAACAAATTTTAACTTCTTGTAACGTAGATTTATCATCATTTATTGATTCGATATAGTTCAAACTTGGGGTTGAGTATATGTTTCAGGAAGATGCCCTATGAATGGTCCTCGTGAGTAGTCAGGAAATGCATGATGCGTATGCGCCAAACGAAAAGTACTTGACACAGTCAAAACTCCGAGGCTTGGCCAAACCGATTTCTATGAAATTCTGAGGGGTTGTGCGCTTAACCTCTTAAATAATTTCCTATGAAATTCATAGCCGCTTGATGCTAGCAGTCTGTGCGCTAACCAAACGTGAATTTCTTATTTGATTTCTCATGATCATGATTTCCCGTGATTGAAAAGTCCGATTTCGTTCAGACTCGGGATTTGATGCCCTATGTATTTTATCACGATTGGAAAGCAATAACTATTGCGCATGCGCAAAATTAATAATAGTTGTCACTCCGAGACTAATGGACCGATTTTTATGAAATTTTTAAGGACTGTGAGAGTGAACCTTTAGATATACAATCTCCTACTAATTCCATTGACCTATATATGCTGTAGATGGTGGATACCCATTAGATTCACTATCTATGATGGTATGGCTAACACAAGCCAAAATTTGGATCATAGTTAGAGCTAATTTCTGATTGAAAGTGCCTTTTAGATTTTTCTTTAAACGGGTTGATTGAGTTATTAAATATTTGGAATTTTTCCGTGTTTTCTACTATATGTCATTAAAACGGCAAAAACTTCATCAATTCACATGCAAATACAAATATTTTCATCTATTCATTTTATTTATCGATTTATTTATTTATATATTTTTTGTTTTTTATTTATTTTTATTTATTTATTTTTTTTTTCTAAAGCCATTTACTAACATTTTTGAATAGGTCATTTACAAAACAAGTGAAGTATTTAATACTAGTAAGAAACAAATAATTAAAAGTAAAAAACAAATGAATTGAAATGAACACTTTACTTGATAGTTGATGATCTCCATCATTTGAGAAGTTGTCTGGAGATCAGGAGTTGTAGGTAAACCATATAACAAAATAATTTATAAACAAAAGTCTACACCATTAAATCCAGGTGCTCAAAAATATACATAAATTTACAACTTGTTACATTTTGAAGAAAGAGAAAAAGAAAAATGAAACCATAATAAGAGCTACTGAAATAAAGTGGTACCTAAGTCATGGAAAGACAGTAGGCGAATCATTGTATTATTGATTCATCAGATAATCATTAATAGATTTTTTAAATGTATTAATTTTTTTGATAATTTTGATATGTAGAAGTAGTTAATTCCATGTATAATCAAGGACCCAAAAAAGAATATTGTTTTTTGAAGAAGTCATACTTAGGGCAAGGAATCAATACCATAAAGCCAGAATGAAGATGAGTTGCTTTGTATGACCGAGAAATAAAAGGTAAATCAAATTTAAAATATAGGTTTACTTGGGCTGATGAAATCAAATCTGATTACACTATGGTGATAAGAACGCAAAAATTTCTATCTCATTTGATGAAACCACATTTATATTTTTGAATCGGATGAATGGTTGAAAAATGAAGAAGACAAGGAAAAATTCGACAAATCTTAGAAACGTCCACGGTATTCAAACGATAATAGCCTCCGGCGCTCCGCTTCCCGTAATCCGGCATGTGAATGTTTCCCCGTAAGCTGAAAAGTTGCGCCATAATTTCAGATTTCTGACAGTTTGGCCTATTAAACTTTGATTTTGCTAATAAGGGAAGGGAACTATGTTTTAATGTTAAAAAACATGGTTTTCAATTAAATCTAGGGTTTGCTCGAAGAATGACTTATGAAAATATGAGTTTGGGTTCGGTTTCTAGCTAGGTTTGCCATGTGTCCGGTTTTGGCCTGGATAGTGCGTCTTTTTAGCACGTCCCTCAGAAGCTAGTTCGTACAGACAAGGCTTCTTATTTAAGAGGGACGACCTATTGAGATTGATCTAGGGGGGTAGGGGACAACCCAAGCATTCGAAAATCAAAAATAAAATAAATAACCACATAAACATCCGTTTCAGACCATTCGAAGACCGAATCCGTGAAAAAACCATAGGTGTGTGTGTGAGTGTGACAAATTTTGTCGAAGCTGCCCAGGCCACGATTCTCAACCGATTTTCGAGATTCTTTCTTTGTTCGATCCTAATTTTAGTCTAGTTGTGCTCCTGGGTTAAATTTTAGCTAACTAGTTTCATCCCTAAAAAACCATAAAATTGATCATATCGAATGAACTATAATTTGAGAATTGAATGGTGAAACTTGATTATAACTGAGTTGAGGAGACCTGCAACTGTTACAATTCGATCAGGCGTAAAAGAACGAAAAAAAAAAAAAAAAAACACGTAAAAACCAGGGTTGCTAGGTGGTATGGGGCCAAAAACCGGACACTACAATGATGGGCAGACTAACTATACTAATTCAACTATAGAAAAGTCATAAGTTCCACATGAACAATAATTACTGATATGCATTTTCATTATTTATTTATTATTAATACGGGCAAACCCAATACGAATATATACTGTAAGTACTGAAAGGAAACCATACTAGTAGGATATACTTATTATAAACTTATATAGTAGTATATACTTATAAAAGATTCTTTCTTTTTTTTCGTTTAAGACTATGTTTAATGCCGTACCAAATGGGACCTAACGTTTATATTATTTATATATTGTGTTCCAATAAATATCACTTGCCGACTACAA
Source organism: Adelphocoris suturalis (assembly GCA_030762985.1). Lineage (NCBI taxonomy): Eukaryota > Metazoa > Arthropoda > Insecta > Hemiptera > Miridae > Adelphocoris > Adelphocoris suturalis. The sequence goes on along the minus strand of CM061040.1, from coordinate 25,802,120 downwards.
TTTATTATAAGTGGCCAAGTAAGTAAGTAGAAGAATTTTCAAGTAAGTTTTTCAAGAATTTTTGTATTTCAAGTAAGTTTTTCAAAAATCGAGTAAGTTTTGAAGAATTTTGAGTTGAACTGGTTCGAAGATGGAGCAGAACTCTGCATAGTTCGAGAATGGAGTACATTTTCCATCTCAATCATATTCGATGTACCTATATGAATATTATAGGAGTGTTTCAGAGAAACCACTTTATTTTTGCATTGAAACCTTGTTTCTCTACTTCAACTCAACCAAATTTTATTTTCGAGCACTTTTTTTTTTCTTGAAATCAGCGTTAAAGTTTCTAATGGAATTGTGTTTTTTGATTCAAGTAAAAATTACATCTAAATACGATACCGCCACCTGAAACACGCCGACACATACAAATTTATAAAAACCCATGAAACCTGATGTTTTACACAACTAACGAATCCTGAAGACTGTCAAAACTCACAAAAACTGCATCAGCTTATGAACAGTTTGGTCATCACTGCAATTTCGTTTCAACTTGGTAGATAAATTTCAGCAGGAATAAAAAAACTTGCTCGCAATCATTTCTGGCTTGACCAGTAGAGTCGACACAACGTCCCACTAGAGAAGGTGCGAGGTTAAACGTGGTAAGTAATGAATGCATGATGGGGACGTGGCAATGAAAGAGAAAAAACTAAAATGTCATGACTTCTCAGACTTACCCCTCCCCCCCACCATTAACTCCCTCCACCGACAGCGAATTCCTATCATATGTATGAAATTCTGACGTAATTTCCAAAACTATACCAAATTAATAATTGAATTTTAAAAAATTATCAAGAAAATTTGACGAGAATTGTTAAAACACCATAATTTATTACTATTACCTGACCCTCCATTCACCCCTTTTTATAATTAAATTTGAAATTCCTAACATGCGAAAATCGGTCGAGAATTGTTGAAATACCACGATTTATCAGTATTACCCCCTCGATTCACCCCCTTCCATCATGAAATTTGAAACTCCTCTTCTTGGTGAAACAAAATAAGAATCACGAAAATCGGTCAAGATTTTTAGCTTGGGAAGCGCCTGAAAGAATCGGTAATTATCCCCTCCACCCCACGCCACGAGATTAAATCCGGAATTCCCAAGGTTTGCACAACTAGACTTGAATTGGAATCGAACCAAACAAGAATCGTGAAAATCAGTTGAAAAATGTAGCCTGGGTGTCGTCGACAAAATTTGTCAAAAAAACCAAGTTTCCCGGCTTTACCCCCTCCATTTATCCTCTTTCATCACATAATTAAAAATTTCCGAGTTCTTTTGCACAATCAGACTAAAATTAGAATCGAACAACGAAAGAATCTCGAAAATCGGTGGAGAATCGTGCTGGGCAGCTTCGACAAAATTTGTCACACTCACACACACACCTATGGTTTTTTCACGGATTCGGTCTTCGAATGGTCTGAAACGGATGTTTATGTGGTTATTTATTTTATTTTTGATTTTCGAATGCTTGGGTTGTCCCCTACCCCCCTAGATCAATCTCAATAGGTCGTCCCTCTTAAATAAGAAGCCTTGTCTGTACGAACTAGCTTCTGAGGGACGTGCTAAAAAGACGCACTATCCAGGCCAAAACCGGACACATGTCAAACCTGGCTAGAAACCGAACCCAAACTCATATTTTCATAAGTCACTCTTCGAGCAAACCCTAGATTTAATTGAAAACCATGTTTTTTAACATTAAAACATAGTTCCCTTCCCTTATTAGCAAAATCAAAGTTTAATAGGCCAAACTGTCAGAAATCTGAAATTATGGCGCAACTTTTCAGCTTACGGGGAAACATTCACATGCCGGATTACGGGAAGCGGAGCGCCGGAGGCTATTATCGTTTGAATACCGTGGACGTTTCTAAGATTTGTCGAATTTTTCCTTGTCTTCTTCATTTTTCAACCATTCATCCGATTCAAACAAAATTACTGGTTCCTCATCTCCATAGACATCACTTATTATAATGATCTGAGATCTAGATGTTAGGTAACTCTCAAACCATTTGTTGCAGTTTCCTCTTATTCCAGCATTTTCTAGTTTTTGACATTTTCATGTCTTTGCCCTGGCACATTGCACAAACGAATTCCTGTGAAAACGCTTGCATACAAGTCTGCAACGCATTAGGACATTTCATGTCTTTCCCCTCCCTCCTTCTTCCCTTCCATCTTCTAGCAATCTTGTCTTCCTCTGTGAATTACATTTTTTTCAATATACAGAAAACAAAAATTAAACTCATATTTTTATTTATTATTTACATCCATACATATATCGTCGTGGGTAGTAAAAGAACGGTATGTTATATGTTATATGTTCTACATGACAGTACATTAACCCCACTAACCATTGATTGCGTAGACAACAATAAACTATTTTCATATTTTGATGCTTGGGTAGCATTGATTACCTAGGTAACACTCAACTGTTTTCAAATTTGGATGCATGAGTGAATACTTCCTTATACTTCAAGATTTCGTTGTTCCACAATGGCTACGAAAAAGATAACAAAAAAAAAAACTTTAAAACGAGATTTCGATGTCTCACGCACACCCTCCTGGTTCCGCCGAAACTTCTGAACCGACTCCAAACACAGAAACATTCGAGACGGACATCTCACACCCTAAGTCTCCTCCTGATCCCGCCACAACTGTCGAACCGGCTTCAAAGAAAGAAAAATTTGAGACGGATTATGATGATTCCTCCCTCTTCTTAGATGCCACTCTCTCATCGAATTGGGTAGATAAGAAGGTGAGTTTTCCGATGGGAATATAAGTATTACATAGAACAGTTCGTTGACTCAATAATGACTTGCTGTGTTCTTCACCATAACCTGTGTTGAATTGCTAGCATTTGTCGTGTTACAGCCGTCCAATACCCCTAACAACACAGGTGGACGTTGACCAATTATCCTCTTTTACAGCTTGTCAAGACGTCACTTCTGGATACCACTATAATGCATTTAGAGGTGGAGAGAGATAGAGCAGCGGCGATGGCTTCGAAGCACCAAGCGAACATTATGAATGCGTGCCGAATTCTTTCAGAGGAAAGACGCGCTAAAACAGTATGGACGGCGGCTCAGCGCTCCGCTGAAGATTTATTGGCCAAGTTGAAGGCAACTCGTCAACCTTAGCAAAATATTTTTTGTTTGATTACATTCTTCCCTTCCATCTTCTAGCAATCTTTTCTTCCTCAGTGAATTCCATTTTTTTTTTTTTTTTTTTTCAATATAAAGAAAACAAAAATTAAACTCATATTTTTATTTATTATTTACATCCGTACATATATCATCATTACATAAATCCTCGTGGGTAGTAAAAGAAAGCATTGGGCGATGATGACTGAAATACGAAACGTATGGCATAGTCTGTACGTTTGATACGTTTCTGGTGAATACTCCATCGACACACGTCATATTACGCGTTGTTGAAATATCTACAGAATTATTCAATGTACAACCAAATGTATCTGTCATAAAACGAAGAAATTGTTCGCCTTCATCCGAACGGAAATTGATATTGAAATCGCCACAAAGAATGATTGGCATATCGTATAATTTCAAATCCTCGATGAACATGAATAGACCCTTTAATTTGATGGAATACGGTAACACGAATTTCTCAAAGAATTTCATCTTGTCTCTCAGAGTTGTTCCATTTGAAAGATATGTAGCCACCAACAACACTCGTTTGCCATCAACTATAGTTTCTGCTTTGCAAATGTCGCCAATATCGTTGTTGCATACTTTGATTTCTTCGAGCCCAGTTCGTTCTTCGTTGATGCGAATCAAAGGGCGATGTTCAGAACGAAGTACCTGTAAATCTCTTTCGTGTTCGTAGATTGCCACGCCTCCAGCCATATTACCGTTGTCGCGTTTGCAGCGTGTAATGAGGTTGTATGGAGTTAGACTGAATTTATCACACTCGAGGTTTGATAACCAAGTTTCAGATAAAGCCAACAGTCCGCACAACGGTATAACGAAGTCTGTTGTTATATCATTTACGTGGCAGGATAACGATTGTACATTTGCCGAACATAATAGTAGTGCTTCAGCTGATTTAGAATGGACGCAGTTAATGATGTTGCGACACTGAGAAGCGTGTGTCTGCAAACGATGCCGTTCTAAGCGTTTAAATTCAGTTCGAATCTCTTCAAACTGCTTCCGTTGACCGTGGTAGAATCGATGATCCCCACTCCTATTAGTTATAAATAAACCTTCATACGCAGAAAATCGAGACAACGCCACATAAACTAGTTGTTGGTCGTGGGTTTTTGAATATTTGTACACAACAATTGGATACGTACTACCTTGTGATTTGTGTATAGATATCGCACAAGCAGGCGTCAGTGGAAATGTCATACGCTTACAAGTTATAGTTTTACTGCATAAAGTAATTGACGACGTTCGTATTCCAATCGGAGACCAACGTTTGTCGATATAAGGATGCGCAACGTAATGGCCGGCTGCTTTAATCCTCAATGTTTTACCAATGTTTTCCTAGGGTTGATAGGAAAGAAGTTAGCTTCAGAAGCCACTCTGCTGATCAAGACCCTGTACACCTTATTGTTCATGTCCTAAGGAGGCTACCAGCCAAATTTCAGCTTCCTAGGGTTGATAGGAAAGAAGTTAGCTTCAGGAGCCACTCAGTTGATCAAAACCCTCTGCACCTTATTGTTCACGTCCTAAGGAGTCTACCAGCCAAATCATAATAATCATATAGCCAAATTTCAGCTATAATCATATAGGTACCTACCTACCTCACTTCTACGAATCATAATAATCATTGAGCATATTTCGTTAAGTAACGTAACATGACATAACGAAAATTTGATTGTGTGCCATAGCAAAGACATGAAATGTCAAAAATAAATGTGGTTTCATCAAATGAGATGAAAAATTTTGCGTTCTTATCACCATAGTGTAATCAGATTTGATTTCATCAGCCCAAGTAAACCTATATTTTAAATTTGATTTACCTTTTATTTCTCGGTCATACAAAGCAACTCATCTTCATTCTGGCTTTATGGTATTGATTCCTTGCCCTAAGTATGACTTCTTCAAAAAACAATATTCTTTTTTGGGTCCTTGATAATACATGGAACTAACTACTTCTACATATCACAATTATCGAAAAAATTAATACAATTAAAAATCTATCAATGATTATCTGATGAATCTATATTACAATGATTCGTCTACTGACTTTCCATGACTTACCAGTTTATTTCAGTAGCTCTTATTATGGTTTCTTTTTCTTTTTTTTTCTTTCTTCAAAATGTAACAAGTTGGAAATTTATGTATATCTGTGAGTACTTTGATATAATGGTGTAGACTTTTGTTTATAAATTATTTTGTTATTTTGTTTACCTGCAACTCCTGATCTCCAGACAACTTCTCAAATTATGGAGATCATCAACTCAGACAGTAGTTGGTGTCACGTCCAGGGTCACCTACTGGTGACACTCAAAAAACTACTTTGTTTGGCTGTATACACATATTACTATACAGAAAAAATAGCATTTAAAGAGATATTCAACGAATTTGTGGCATTTTTTCGCCAAATAAGTTAGCCAGACTACCCAGGTATCGAAAACGTAGTTCCATCCTATGATTAGTTATAGCAACAAAGGCTGTATTGCAAACGACATATAGCGTACCACCGACGTCCAAATAAAACGATCAGAGTGCGCAAAAGTCACTGATTTGTTTCAGAGGAATACAGGTGACGCTACTGTGAGGGGCCAACAAAACTCCTGTAACTGTTTATCATAAAGGTACTTCTCATAAGTTTAGAAGCGAGAGCTTGTGCAATATGAAAGAAGCTGACACCCTCTGCCATTTTTGTCTACGTTGCCCGATCTTAGAACCGTACCGAAGGCAATTCATTGCGAAATACATCTGTGGGCTCCCAGTGGTTGAGGATGAGGATCGTCTGGCTAATTTGCTCGATTTTGGTGATGATAGGGAGAAAATGTTAAATTTATTTCATTTTGTTACTAGTGCACTAGCACTACGATCAATTGCGCTTACCGAATAGGTGTCTGATATGTACAGCTTTAGCATGGTATAGTGTTCAACAGGATAGGCTTGTTGTGGATATTGTACGAGTACCACAGGTATAGCGTGGATGTTATGGATTCATAACGGATGATTATCTTTATATTAATTTCATATCGATGACCTCGTTTATTTTGCATGTACTTCATCAAGCTGTAATGCCCTGTTAACTAGATTAGGAAGAAGATATTTGACTTATTTCTTACCTTTTATATACTTTTCTAATGATGATGTGTAAGTGGACCTGAACTCTTTGTAATGATCATTGATTTAATAAAATAAACAACTTACTACTACTACTACTACTGCTACTACTACTACTACTACTACTACTATTAATTTCTCTTCAGTAGGCATCTACACCTATGTAGACACATTTGATACCTACCTAATGATTCTTTCAATAATATTAACAGGTGTTCTGTGTGGAAGAGCTATACAATACAGAAATAATAAACCTCTGTGTAATAATTTGCAGCGTTTTTCTCTTCTTTCTCCTCAATGCAGAGGCCGTCCTGTCGCTGCTCTAGATAGATAGATAGATAGTTTTATTTGACATCACACATAGGTGCATAACAATAGTCAAAAACAAACAAGCCAAATAACAAATAGGTACAAATTCACAACTCCCAAATGATCAAAATTGCACAAATTTATACATGCAGCCATACAATTTTATGGAAGAACTATATTTATAAAGTCGTAAAATAAAAAAATAAAATAAATAATAAAACCAAAATGTTGGCTGCAGACCAAATAGGTAGTCTGTAACCACCCAAAAGGTGGCTCGGCCGGGGCCTCCAGGCCAAGCCCGGACCTGACCCACCACGGCGGCCCCACGAGGGTGCACACCCATTTCTGGATTCGCACCCCTAGACACGATCATAATAATCGCCCCACCGGAAAGCCAGGCGATACCGCCCCCGGGCCGACCGAGGGCCCCAAGCCAAAACACAGAAAGCCAACAATCATACAGCCAAACATTTTATAAATTACAAACATACAATACATTCATTCATTAAATTCGTCAATAAAAACTATCATTCATAATATCAACAAACAATAATAATAAAATATATGTGTGTGTATAAAAACTAAACTATTTGAAATTTAACAGCAATGCTTCTCATATTATCACAGTTCATCTCAAAGCTAGCTCGAGTACTCTTTAAAAAAATTCCTCGGCTGCTGACATAAAATTTACAATGGCTTGAAATCAACCCTAAAACTAACAATATACAAACGAAGATACTAAGTACAGAGACAAAACTTCGACAGTCTTACATACAATGTGCAAAAGCAAAATACTTTGACATGAGGGAAAGCATATTATGCATTACAAAGTTGGTGCCTACAGTAATTTGTGTCTCATGTGCGTAGCTGGTAGGGGAGAAGATTTTCGCGCACTAGCATAAAGACTGCATTCCAACCGCCACCGTTTTTCCTAGCCCCAGACACCACCGTTACTAAGATACCTTCAACATTCGGTCCCTCTTTATTAAGGAAGAATTAATTTTGTAAAAGGACGAATTCAATTTGAAAATGCTATATATATGTGAGTCATTCCAGACGATAACTCTCCTTAGGATTGAGATACAAATGCAATCCTTGCGCCAATAAAATGAAAAATTTCAAAAGAAAAGAAGAGTTTGTTGGGCAGCACTTTTTGGGCACATTAAATTGAATTAAAAAATCACTAAAAATGGCTGAAAACGGCTAGAAATCATAAAATTTATGTACATTTTTAGCAAGAATTTGGTCAAAAGAGTTTTTCATTCATGATCTGGAACATCAGAAATTTTATGCACAAAACTATAGTTAAAATATTCTTGAATATCATTCATTTTGCTGAAAAATCGTAAAAAATATATTTTGTGCTGTTGGCCACAGTCACCTACAGGTCCGATAAATTTTGATTAATTTGTGGAATTATATTGTTTTAGCTGTTTTTAATCTATTTGGGGTCCAATCAGCCAGAAATGAAGAGAGGAATGAAAAATTTGCACGGGGGACCTTATGGGCGTTGCAGGGTTAAGACTTGTGAATTAAGGCGTTGGGGAGAAGTTCAAGACTAGGAAATGTGAGGGAAGCAAACAAACTCGTTGTTATTGTCTCGTAGTTATTGTCCAGACGATAACTCTCCTTAGGATTGAGATACAAATTACGTCCTTGCGCCCATAAAATCAAAAATTCCAAAAGAAAAGAAGAGTTTGTTGGGCAGCACTTTTTGGGCTCATTAAATTGATTTAAAAAATCACTGAAAAGGGCTAGAAATCGTTAAAATTATGTATATTTTTTAGCAACGATTCAGTCAAAAGAAGTTTATCTTCGATGATCCAGAACATTAGAAATTGTATGCACAAAACTCAAAACTATATAATATGTACTTAAATTTCATTCATTTTGCTGACAAATCGATAACAAATTAGTTTCACTGTTGCCCAGAGTCACCTACAGGTGACAGTACGGTAAATTTTGATGAATTGGAGAAATTATATTGTTTGAGCTATTTTTTTGACGTTTTATGTCTTTGCTATGGCACATAAACTTATAAAAAAGTCACAAAAATTGAGTGACGATAATTGCTCACGAAAATATTCGGATGATTTCCGCTTACAACCGAGTCGTTGCTAGGGAAATGGTACTTCGTCGTTTTTCACCATAAAAAATCCGTTGACCATTTGTTTGAAAGCTCTCGATTTAGCCAACCATATTATGTTAACTACTGCGAAGTGCGTGGCCAACAAGCTGAGTTATGAGCATGGTTATTTGAATAATTGTGTACACTCAGGTGATCATTCTCAATAATTGATATTGTGAACATGATTGCAACCGCTTGTTAATTTCTGATGACTTCATTGAGCTGGTGTTTCGATGATTTGATTCATACAGGGTGATCCGAATATTACGAGAACGGTTTGATTTGTGAAGCGGTGGTTAAATCATTTTAATAGGTGATTTCTATACTTTACACTCTAAGAAGCTGTGATTTCGTATGTAGCCTCTTTAAGACATTTACTTGACGATGTCCAGGGTCCGGATCAGATGAGTGGCTCTTAAAGCTAATTTCTACGCTTTACAATCTAGGAAGCTGTAATTTCGTATGTAGCCTCCTTGGGACATTATTTACTTGACGATGCCCAGGGTCCGGATCATAGAGTGGCTCTTGAAGCTAATTTCTACGCTTTACAATCTAGGAAGCTGTAATTTCGTATGTAGCCTTTTTAGGGCATTTACTTGACGATTCCAAGGGTCCGGATCAGCTGAGTGGCTCTTAGAGCTTGCATAAGAGTCTGCAACATACGAGTCTGCAATAAAAGTCATAAAATGTCCCAATGTGTTACAGACTCGTATGCATACGTTTCGTCTTTACGTTCCATTCTTTCATAAAACTCATTAGCCGTTGGCCTTGAATACCTACCCATAGCTATCAGTTCTAAACGCAGCCTCACTGCTAGTGCACATAAACTAAAAAAACGTCACGAAAATTGAGTGATTCCCCCTTCTTTAAATTATATTATTTTCTTTTGATTTTCACGTACAACCAAGCCGTTGCTGGGGAAATGAAACTTCTTTTAATCTATTTAGGGTCTAATTAGCCAGGAATTAAGAGAGGAATAAAAAATTTGCTCAGAAGACCTAAAATTTGCAGGGCTAAAGGTTGTTTATATAATTAATACTTTCTCATCTGATTCACGAACTAAACTGTTAAATTCTTCTAATAATAATAATTTTAAATTCAAAATATTGAAGGACTTTTATAATGAACTTATTACAGAACGATAATAGCATCATTTAGAATTTTTTTTTTTTTTTTTTGTGATTTATTTGTTTATTTATTTTTTATTTTATTTTTATTTTAATTTTTTTCTCTCTTTCTTTCTTTCTTTTGGTTTATTATTTCCAATAATAAGCCTATGTGATCGTGTAGCAAAAAATTTTTATAACCCCCCCTCAAACTTTGTCACTTTACGTTTCAAGGTACGTAGAATCCAAATTTGAAATGTCCGTCCGCCGTTCGCCGTCCGGGCCATAAAAGGCCTAAGAATTGACTTAAAAAACCCGTTCTTTCGCACATAGACTCCATTTGGGGTCTAGTTGGTCCTAACGTTTAACCATCCCGATCGCTTTACTCGCATAGATGCAATGGGCCAAAGACGGGCGAAATAGTGTCTTTTTCGAGGCTTTGAGTGTTAGACGTGTTGGACGCTCGCCTGGCACGCTTGGCTGGAGGTCACGGTGGGTGGTGAGGGGGGTGAGCCGCGACACCTTGGGGTGGCTGGAGTGATCAGGGGCGTAGCAGAGGGGTGTAAGAGAATGGATATTTATTACTTTTACTTGTTATACCCATATAATACACCGCGGCACCATGAGGTGGGTACAGCGTTCCTTCGAGGCATGAATACATGTTTTTTTCTAGGTCATATTTGTGTGTTAATACCAATGCTTTTCCTACGCATATTTAATAACATATCCTCTCGACTTTTCGTACGTACTTAGATAATGATATTATTAAGGCAATAACTATTTGAATAGATAGCTCAAATCGAGAAATATAAACATGCGTATATAATATAATTATAGAAGTATAGTTTGTGGTAACTTGAAATAGGACACACCGAGGAGTCTGGACGGGCCTTATGACGTACGCTAGCCAACTAAAACTACGATCATACTCAATTGAAAAAATAATAAACCTTTGTGAAATAATTTGCAGCGTTTTTCTAATGTATTGCGCAGTCTTCTTCAATTCTGTCATCAGTCATATCGATTTCTGCAGGCGGGACTGACTCTTCCCCTACCACGGGCAGTAGTCCATATTGGGGAATAATTTTGCGCCTATGTAAGGGTTAAGTCTAACTTTAACCCTGGAATGCCCCGTGGGGTTTGTCAAACCCCAATCGCGATTTAAAGTCAGTTTATCATGTTGAATCCCGCACGTCTGGCTCTTCTCGCCCCCTTCTATATCACCCCTCACTTCTTCCCTAAATGCTTCAGCCTTTTTCCAGTTTAGTAAGTTCAAGACTTCTGTGTAGTGAAGTACTTTCTTGTGCCTGGGGTTTGACAAACCCCACCGGGGAGTTAACCGCTAGTGATTTTCTCTATAGCAAGTGTTATTTTTGTGGGCATTCCCGCAGTTTTATTTTTTGCTCATCGTTAGAAATGGCTGAAAAACGCAAGTTTTCGGATCCTGAAGACATTAGATCCATTTCGGAACAGTTAGAGGAAGAAGATGTATATTTTGGCGGAGAAAATTCAAACACAATGATAATGTCGAGTTACAAGAAGTTCCCTCCGATGAAGAAGAGTCAAAAGGGACAGTTTTGGAGAAACTAGTTCGTTGTTCCTTCTGTGAACATCATAGATCTTCAAAGTGTTGAGGATTTGATCCTATTGCTTGGTGCCAATTTTATGTTACCTTTTCATTCTAGTTCTTGAGTTTCGTAAGTGGTATCAAACTAATCTCAGAAAATTGTTTTTAGATTTTATTTATTTTTGTTTTTAAATGAAAATGTGCTAATTTTATATTGAAATTTTGTTACAATGAAGTACATTTCTGCCATTATTTTTTCTTCAGAGCGTGAGGTTTGCCTTACTATTACTTTTTTTTCATGAGCTTAGGTACCTACTTCATGTTTCTTTACAGTCTTGATAACAGAATAAAAATAAAATTTGATACTATTGTAACTTCTTTTTGAATTTTCTAACATTTTTCAAAGTTGGGGTTTACACACCCCACCGGGGAGTTAAGTGTTGGAAATTCAGCCAGGACATTCCAGGGTTAAGTAGTATCAACATGATTTCTGTTGTATTTAACCCCATCGATGTATTCTACTGTGGTCATTTTGTTTATTGGAAATAAATTACTTAATTACTTACTTAAAAAGGGATTGTGGACGACAAGGTCAAGACTAGGAGATGAGGGAAGCAGACAAACTCGTAGTTACAGACAGGGAGGCTGTGTAGTTACAGACAGGGATGTTGTAATGATCCGATTCAAGGGAAAGTCCGTGTCCGAGTGGGTGAACTCGAGAAATAGGAAAGAAGTAGAAAAATGTCGCGAAAAATTTCCTTCGATCAAAGAAAAATATCCGAGCGGAAAGCTGAAGGAGCGAGCGGTAAGTGCAGGGGAGGCGGCTCCCGGGGGCGCCCCACCCGCGGGTCCGCTCCCGCTGTCGCCCTGACGACTATAAGAAGTCGCGGGCCGCCGGGGGCAGCGACACTCCGCCATGTTCACTCTGGTCCTTCTCGTCGGATGCTTCGGAGCGGCTCTGGGGGCGGTGACGACGCTGGCGGACCCCGACGTCCCGGACGTCGCCAACCTCCTCCCCAACGACACTCACGAGGACCCCATACAGAACGTAAGTAACCATGGTGACCCCGTGAGCGCGTGATAACGGAGTCCGTGTGATAAAGTGCAGTGACGTTCCAAGTGACTTCCCCCCGACGCACAGTGCGGCCGCAAAATGGCTCAAGTGGACAAAAGTCTGTAGTGTTGATAAAATAATACTAACAGAACTTATTTCTTTCTCAATACAACTAACTATTAACCATTAGGAACCGGAAATATGGTCAACAGTGAGTTTTGCCAAAAATAATGCATATTTTAGACTTGATATATCTTTCCAGTGATCCAAAGTAGTTTATTTGCAAAAATTGACTACATTAACCTCAAAAATGAGCTAACGACATGATCAATTAAATTGAGTAAGTACTTCAAATTTTCATCGAAAATCATCATTTCACATATAAGAGAATTATATGATTTCCAAAAAATCACGAAAAAACATCATATAGTTCAGACAAAATTGGTTGCTCTAATTTTCTATCACGGAAAACAAGAAATACATAGTAACTCCAAGTATAAATGCACTGATATGAAAAGTTATATGAATTATAGAAGTCAGCATGGCTCCCCTTAGAATCGTGCCTGCAGAGCAATAAAAAAAAAAAACATTAATCAAATAAAAATATATCGATTACCCTAGGTCATTACAAAAGTATCTCAATACTATTGTTGTTCATTGCATTACCTCAATTGTAAAAAAACCATTCAAAAACGATATATATCTTTCATAATTGTATATATATACAAGACCCATATTACTGGGTGAGATTTGTAGGTAACTTCAGAGTAATAAAGTATCCTTATACAGGCATCTAAGCTTCATCTAGATATGAAATAGACATTTGCAAATATAAAACACTGTTGTACGTCTGATCACAAAAAATATCAATAAATAAAATTTTAGTCTCGGCAAAATATTTTATCGGACTTTTTATGATTTTATCAAAGATTCTAGTATAACCTAGATTTTGGGATTCCTACTGTTTTCTAGACAAACAATACGTAAAAAGTAATTTGTCCTCAGATGAACCTCGGAATTTTTAGGGTCTAAATTGAGAAAAGCTTATTTGAAGGTCGTTAACTTCAATAAAACATGGTTATAGCTTAGAGTTCACTTATTTTAACAAAACTAATTCAGGAAATAGGAAAATGAAAAAAGTTATATTCCTTTCGTTTTTCCGATGACTACAATATTTAAAGTAGGGATGCAAAGAACAGAAAAAATGCAAGAATGGGTGTTTTTACATGAGAGAAAAACAGTATGGAACTGATTGGGGCAGTTTTCGAGAGGGATTTCTGACAAGGCTGCCACTTGTTCAAACCCGATTTGTGATGAAATTAGAGTCCCAGGACTAGAGAGCTGAGGGGATTGATAAAGCCAGAATAGGTAGGGAAAATTGTTCAATTTTTTTTACTTTTGTACACATATGGAAGGTGGACGCACTGTGGGACGAGTGGGCTCTTGGATTAGCGTTAACAACGCACAGTGATTCAAACGCCGGATTAAGAAATGGATGAAATGTGTGTTCTCAGTAACCTACAAGAAATTCATCAATATTTCTGGACATACCACGTATGAATCGTTTCAGAATGTGCTTTCATCAAATATAATGAAAAATGCACACAAAAATACGATTTTGAGCATTTTTCTAGATTTTGAACCAAGAAATCCGCTAACCATCAAAGATAAATTACAGAAAATTTATATCAACAAAAGACAAGAGAAAGAAACATTTGATAATTCAATTCACAGTTTTATTAAAAGTTATGTTATTAACAAAAAACAACGTTTAACAGATGAAGTTGCAGCTAATGATAGTATGTTTACATTCTATAATTCTTCTGTGAAACATCCGAAAAATTCGGTGACACACATATTCAAACTAATTTTCTTTCGTTTTTCAAGTCTACCAATTTTTGGAAAGAATCGTGTAAATTTGAAAATTATGATGCGAAAAATATAATTGGAAAATATGTAGAATAGTTATAATTACAAATATAGAATATAATGTAAGAAAATAGTATATAGAAAAGATATAATACGAAAATTAAGATCGAATCAATCTTTAAAAAAGGTTTGTTGTGTCATTTGTCACCATAAATCGAGTGTAGCCAACTTCGAATTTAATGCTTCAACGTCATGAACGAAATGATATTCGGGTAGGAAATTGCGACTTTCAAAATGTATGCTTCGTTTGACAAGAAAAACAAACACACAAAACATGAGATAGATACGGATTTTCCTTATAGGGTCTACAGGCTAACTCGCTGATTTTCCGAAATGTATATCAAAGTCATTTAAATGAAAGCTGGAGATGATATGCGTGTTTAAGACGAACAATTGTTGATCTCCCCAAAGTGAAATTCAATAAAAACATAGAATATTTGGAGTGCGGGGACGGGGGGAGGGGGGTTCTTAATCTGATATTGAATTTAATAAATTCAATTGACGGTTTTTTTGGACTAATAAAATATCACCATTTCCTTAATTAGAAATCACACTTACTCTAAACTACAAAAGTTTTATATAAGGGGTAACTGTTATTTATTGGAAGAAAATATTACATCAGGAGATTGGAAAAGAACGTACCTGCTTAGCAATACCAGGTATAAGAGCAAGTAAAACTGATCGACGATATCAGTGTTTTCTGTGCTAATATGAAGAACGTTTGCTTACCGCGAATGATTAAAGTTTGAATCTTTTAAAGTCGTTGATAGGTAAAATGTTCATCTAGTCAATCAACGATGATTAAAGACACCCACCCCCCTCCCGCCCACCTCATCTACCTACTTGCATACAAATTAAAACTGTTTACACCTAATAACTAATTCGCTCAAGTCAATTAACGGATTAACGTACACAGTTTCAGGAGGTTCCATTCTTTCTTTAGGATAATATCCTAGTACCAATGAAAACCAAAAAAGGTACTTTTTGCCTCAAAATTTTTGAGATCTCAATTTTTGAATAATTTATCCCTTCATTTCAACCCTTTAGGCCCAATCGAAATTGATGGTGCCCAGCATTTGATAGGTAAAATGCGTTGATAAGTGCGTTGATAGGTAAAATGTTCATCTGGTCAATCAACGATGACAAAAGACACCCCCCCCCCACCTCATCCACCTGCTTGCATACACATACAACTGAAGACTCTCTACACCTAATAAATAATTCTTACAAGTCAATCTGGGTAGCTATGCAGCCCACCCAATTCGGAAGTCGTTTTCAGTTATGTCTACATTAATTCGTTAGGGTAATTTCATTCTAGAGTACAGAGTTACTTTATAGTTTTTTGTTGTAATTTTTGAAAATCGTAACCGATTCATGTATTCAGACGTATCAACATTTTGACTACCTATCCCACATAAATTCTTTGATGAAGGGATTGGCACATCCTGGACATTGTCTTCCCCCTCACTGCGTGCTGAAGGTTCTCCAGGAATGGGAGTTATTTTGGCGCCTATCACAATCCCTAATGAACATGTGGTTGAACAAAGTTTACTAATAATCTGGGATAATGCATTTTTGAGTTTGGATGATCCCTGAAATGACATCTAAACAACATCTTGATAAATGAAAATAAAGGTTGATCATGCAAATTAGAGTTAATCAATTAAATCTTGAAAGAAAGTGTAGGGGCAAACAAGTAGACTAGCTGAGTCCTTCTTTTTGTTACCTGGAAGTAACTTTCAGTAACTCTGAAGCTATCAGTCACTCTGTAGCTTTCAGTAACTCAGTCGCAGCTCATCAAGCGTGGACCCCTGTAACACAGATTTGTGTCAGCGTGTGATTCGACAGATTCTTACATACCTAGAGCACATAGAATATTTTTCACTGCATTGGTGGCAGCATCTACCCACTACAACTCTTACAACTCTACAGGGGGCTTCCCCTATGCTAAATTCCGGGAACATTCAAGACTCTCATTAATATGAGAGCTTTTAAAGCGTATCATCACTCCTGCGTTGCACTCAATTTTACTCCTATTGCTATAGCTGAGGGGTTTAGTTCGTATTAAAGTAAATTTTTTCAAAGCGATGTCTACAAGGTGGAAATCACTCCTCATGATGGACAATAATTACCTACCGAAAAGGTGTTCCTGTAAACTTCGGTCTCTTCTCATTGTCTTGCAGGGCTGCTTCTAGATTGGAATAAGTGCTGACTTGTAGCTTTCATTCAAAAGTACAAGTTTTGTAAGTATGAATTAAGCCACAGAGCTATTTCGAGAGACAACCTTTAATGTTAACGGTGGACCAGCTCTAGAAAATTAGAGCCTATGAAATTCCCGTAGTTATCTCACCTATCATTTGCCTCCTGACGAGCTCCAAGATTTTGATAAGTAGGAAACGTAAATAAGTGCATCTTGTCGCATAATTGCAAAACGTTGTGCTGGATCAGCAAACAAATTTTACAGTGATGTTCCTCCCTTATATGTAACGCAGCAGATGGATCATAGAGATGCCATACATTAGATCAGTTGATAGTCACACTGACCAATAAAAATTTGAAGATATTAATTTATCCATAATCCTCAACAGGATTAACAGCATAATATATATTCAACACAATAATTTATCACATTTTGGGATTTAGTATTCGTGAGAATTTCGATCATAAGGTGGTGATTTCTGAACAATCACTGTAAGAGACCCAAATTGCAGTGCATATTGTTAGAAATATTTGTATAATTGGGTTATCGAATTTCCGCTACACAAACATGATTTGAGCTGTCAGTTTTTACCTTTTGACTATCCATTAATTTTTCATTTTGGTGAAAATAGGGGATTTTCCTATACGGTACTATGTATAAATAATTATTTGCATGCTAAACACATTTTTCAGAATATATGCCTTAAATTTTTCCCTTCCATTTCAGTAATTCATAGAAGTGAGCCTTGACCAATGCCATTCAACAACGCGTTTGGGGAAAATTGACATACATTTTTAGAGCCAATAATATGACCAAGGAGGTTCCTTTCTTTAAAGCTCCTTTAGTGATGCGAACCAAAATAATGAATTTTAGATTAAATTGAATTAGTGTAGTTATATCGTAGTTTAGAAATTTCCTAATATATTATTTCAATCGTACGCCATAAAGTAATTTCTTTGTTGTTGTCTGAGAAACCGTTGTATTTATAGAGGAGGTTGACGCCTATTCCAAAAAAATACCTGAGATTTCTTACGGGTATGCCATTGTTCATAAGCGGATATGCCAGTTTTGAACAAATCAATGTTCTTTCTCGAGCGATAATTGAGTTGATCCGTGAAAAGTCATCATCAGTGAACAGTGAAGGCCAGCAATCTTGGTTAAGATCTTTGGATGGAAATTTAGAGAACTAATATTCTCTCTAATGGAGCTTTATCGGTGTGTCCTTATACGTAGATGTCCGGTTATTTTTTGAGAAACACATTATTTTAACTACTTAGTGATTTCTCCATGAATTATTATCGATCGACATTGATGGGCCATCGTCGATCGTTTAGCCTTATGTAAAAATCTCCTGCGAAGAACCTTTCCCTGAAGAAATGTTGGTACCCAACTATTGCTATTGGGGAAGTCCAGAGAAATGGGTGCTGCGGTGTTGATATGCAACTCTGTTGAATCGATTTTCACGGGGTCGCATCAAGATGTTGACCGGCAGATCCGATTCGATCCGTCACGAGTCCAGCCGAGTTTCAACACGGCGTCGCTACCTTCCGGTGAAATAGGAGCCTCGGAAAAATCTCGGTCCAGTAAAAAAAATGGGGCGAGAAAATGCAGCGAGAAAGTCGATCCCGTGGATGTTTCCTTGACCATCAGTGCATTCTGTCAGCACAGTTTTCTCTGCAATACACGGACGTTTTGGAGTTCACGTTCTTAAGTTAAAATGGTTAATCAATCTCATTTGCTAGCCGGATTAAAGTTTGACTAAGATTTATCTCTGACTTTCTTCGACATACTTGTTTATCAATTCAGTTTCACTGCTCAGTTATCTCATAATCGCTGATTATTTTAACCGAGCGCCTGAGGTTCGGTTACCGTTATAGCTGCTCAAAAAAATGAGTGATGGAATCATTAGCGTGACAGTTTATTGTAATAAATATACATCTGATATCATTCATGTTTCTTTTTTCGAGTTTGAAAATTATGGAATTTGATCCTTAGTAGAAATCAGAAGATTCTGTTTTCTCAGATGAAAAAAATCAAGGAATTTCTCGCTTGGGTATCAGTGAAATTTAGTCCAGATTTCTTCGTAGTGTACGATGTGGATTTCCTTAAACGATTTCAAACATTGAATATACACAGTAAGAGAAAGGTTATAGAGTGTTGAAGGGATAAATAAGGCAGGTTCTACGTACCTTCTTTCCCAATAATTGGCTGTCGTTTTGTGTAGGTTCAAGGAGGACCTACCCACTTTTCACTTTCCCAACGCCGCGAATGTCCATGTAGAAGCTTTGTGGTTGGCATAAAAAAAAACATTTCTGGGACTGCTGAAAAGTTTGGAAAGCATTTAAGGGAGGAGGGGGGATGAATGAAGATTCATAATTGAAGGGTATACATAAATTAATTAAATCAAGTGTCTAAGCCAATTTATTTACCAATTACAAATGTTGGAAAAGTGCAGCGAAGCATTGCGTTGAACGTCATAAGTTCATTTTGCGCCCGTAAGCTGGAAGGTCTGTAATAATCTGTAGGAAGAAAAAACCGAAGACAAAAATAACTTCTGGAGTTTAAGAAACAAAGGATTCACCAGTGAAACAATAATACAAAAGAAAGAGGTTTTGGAAGGAGGATGCGCGTAAAAGCTGAGGGCTGACAGCTGCTATGGAAATAACTAAATACTGCGCAGCGTTCCAACTTAATTCCGTGGGGATATTTTGCTGTTGTTGTAGTCCCCCTGTTTCCCTCATGGTTAATTCTGTTTGGTTATTCAGCAGTCATTTCGAAATTGATACATGGCATCTGAAAGTCCAACACATTTTAACCTCCGAATAATTGTAATCAGTGGTTAGGTAGTCAGAGATTTTACTGAGCATTCACTGAGGGGTTACCTGGATCTGGACAGGGGTTTTGCGTTCAGATTCATTCAAATCTTATTCTTGTTGGAAATTTAACGCTGAGCACGCCTATACCACATTATTATGTGTCTGAAATGCCTCCTTCGCGTGTTTTTCGCATTAAAACTGCAAAAAAAAGTTTTTCTAGGTATATTCCAAAAAGAAACCACGACTTTGGATTATTTATTGATCAGTGTTATGTTTTGGTGCCGATTTTATCTTGGTAATGTCCTATCTCGTTAATCAACCCACATCAGTTGTTAATTATGTGAGAGGTATTCTGGGGAAAGATATGAACGGAAATGATTGGGGGTATAAGCTGTTCAAACAACAACAACATGTAGTCAGAGGGGGGGAGGGAGGTGCTGTTGTTTTTGAGTTGTTCTTCGTGTAAATGTTTGAGGTAGTATCAATAAAGAAATGTACCTCTGTTATCGTCCTTATTTCACATTGATGGTTCCTCAAAATAATTATGATGAATTTTGTTAAAGAGCTAAGCAAAACGGTTGCGTTTTCTTCTTTATGAAAATAATTAGTATGATGCCTGAGTGAAATCATATTCAGGATGAAGTTTTGGCAATGATTTGTTTGCAAATAATACAATTTTGGACCCAGATGTGCGCCTTTCAAGCATGAAATGAATGAGAGATTTAAACAATGTTTGGGATATTCATCAGTGTTTCTTGAAAAATGAACCAAGTAATTAAAAGATTCCATAGGTATAGTGTGTCACAACGACTTACAATGGTGACTGCAGAGCAAAGGTGAAGGCTAGATTCAAATAGGTGGGTATAAATTCGAGCAAAATTCCTCCGGGTATATTATGAAAAATTATATTCGTCCGGCTTAAATTGTCTGACCGCCTTTGGCCTCGCATACCATGAAAGATCGTGTCATCCACTTCGTATAAACAGCCATAAAGAAGTGTTCTAAACATCCACGATCCCAAGGGCTCGTACAGGAGAACTGTTTGGATGAGCTGCCGTGTAGTCGAAAGTTACCCAGAATGTGGGCACCCTGGCTTTCAAGTTGGAATCGTAAGGCTTGCAGTATTTTCTGGAGGGCGTTTTACGCAACATTTGGTACCCACCTAGCACACATTATTATCTCCACAAAGGTCGGGCTAACTAACTATCAAGGCTATATGAAAACATCCTTTTAACTTCACTTTCAGTCGTTAAGATTCCTTAACTCTGTCCGAAGGTTCATCAAACATTAAGTAAGTGATATTCCTCCTTTCATAAATTGATGTTAAAGTACCCCAAAAGTGTTTCCCTCACAAATAGTACATCAAATTTTATACATAATAAGTTTTGTAGAGGAGCAAGTAGTGTTCATGCACTGAGTTTAAATAGCGATAAAAGCTAGAAGATGAACAAGTGAATCTACCTAAAGTAGATTCACAAATTACATGTATTTATATATGAACCTTGTTCATCTAATGGGTCTTAAAAGTTCATACATTGGAATTTGCGATTGTATCGTTGGGTGAACACGCATTCTTAATTTTATTATTTAAATTTAATTTTTTTATTATAATTATTTTCTATCATTATTATTTTATTATGATTTTTAACCGTTGCTTATATTCCCAATTATTTTTTCTGTTGTACTTTGTTGTCAAAAGCATTTATTACACTTATTAATTCTTGGGATGTTAAATTAACGACGTTGACAATTGGCACTAAGATGGTTTCAGAGCTCAAGTTTTCATCTACTGAACAGTTCACCCTGGTAACTACCTACTCGCAGACTTCAAGCTCAATCCTATCGCAATGAACTCTTCGTAGAGGTCCTTTGCCAGTACATTACAGAACAATCATCTAAATTCCCCAAGTTTTGGAATAGGAACATTACAACATCCATAAAAACTGTACAAGAGCATTCTCAAAAAATATTAAATAAAACAACCTCCGCAACTATCGTTTACTGAGTACAATTTCAAACACATTCAAATGAAATTAAAACCTCAAAGATTGTAACATTGACAAGGCTATGAGAGATCAACCACAAGTTTTCTGGGCGAAATTATGTTACAGGTTACATTTAGAAGAATATTCTCGTTATTTACGAACATACAAAACATTTATACATCGAGTTTGTATAATAAGTACCTAACTCAACTTTACATTATAAAGTTAAAAAATGGTTTTTGCAAGCATAATATTTAGTTTCTATGAGGAAAACTTCAGAAAAACTTTTGTTTGAAGAAAAGTTAAGGAATAACAAATTTTGAAATGAGGCAGTTGACAATTTGGGGGAAAACAAAGCTTCCAAATACATAACGTAACTCAAAAGTAGAATTCACTGAGGTTGGAATTCTATTCATGAATTAATATCGAACTATCACAATTGACAATATTCATTTTGATATCTACGTATGCATAGGATCTACTTATCTAGGATTTCATAGGATTCATGTTAGGTTTTGGGTTGATGGGAAAGTGAACTCGATCCACTTACTTGGTGACTATGATAATTATGCTTTGTAAGTGACTTTTGGTATTTTGTAGGACTTTTTAAAATTTATTTATTTATTGAGATCAGGACTTAACCTATACAGCCATATCCATAACAATTTCAATCATACATTAATATAAATTCAATATGCACGTATATTATGTAGTGTAGGTAAACATTTATAACAAATAATGCATTGGATTCATAACTTGATTTCACTGTTGAAAATGATTTTTACCACAGCTTCATAAGTTTCAATCAATTCAGTGGAGAGCACGAGCTCTAGGTTGATCGGACGGATAATAATTCTTCTATTTACTCAAAAAGAAGTCAAATGCTGTTTCTGTACAAAGAGCACACCAAGACTGTATGCTCAGCATTCTCATCTTCCAAGCAATGGTCGCAGATACCTGATTCCGATCTTTCAATATGGAAGAGGTACGTCTAAGTGTTGCAGTGGCTACTCCTGGGTCTCTGAATGATCCTGTAGAAATTTTTTGGGCGTAAAAGGATTCGTGAGAACCACAGTTTCGAGAGAGCTTGGGGACACACTCTTTTGTACCATAATCCATCATGTTAACTAAGAGTGGAAGTCATCCCAACTGTTTTTTGTTGTACCTTCATACACTCGCATAGCTCTGAAGCAAGGAACTCACAGAGTTGTCGACGAGGAAGTGATATCGCTTGCTTTGCGAGTGTATCCATTATCGTGTTACCATCGATGTCATAATGGCCTCCAATCAAGATGAATCGAATTGTTACTCCCGCCAACTTCAGGGTATTTGCCGCATTCGAAATTCCTCTTTCTTTGTATCAGAGTTTTTCGGTAGGTTATATGAGGTTATACATAGGTTATATATAGGTTATATGCCTTGATTTTTGAGAGGTCTGAATTAAAAGTCCAAAATTATAACGAGGTGAGGGGCTTTAGACGGTGGAATCCAAGACATACTTTGAGCCTCTTTGATAACGAACGCTTCTGATGAAGAAATGGAGGCTTAACCCACAGACGGTACATTGTTGAAGTATGTGGCAGGGAACAGGAATTTGCTTCCAAGAGTGGAAAGCGGGAACATAGTTTTCACTTTCGGAAGATGGAGATTGTTTTTTCGCCAAAACCAAAACTTCCAATCTCATTTAGCTTTAAGGACCATTATTAACAACGATGTTTCGCTGTGGTTTGTCTGACCGTTTGTCTGTCCAATCCTTGCAACAATAATAATTTGTTAGGTTTTCATCTGATTCCGATACGGTTTTCAGAGAAAGTTCGAGTTGGACTGTTGATTAAACCCCATCAGTTTCAATTTCACAAATCAATACTTTACTCTGCGCAAGCGCAAACCTAAATTCCGTTAATCGTCGTTTTCTCTCGTCCTAGTTGTTCAATCTCGCTCAAATTTTGAATGTAGTCCGGAAAAAACGATTTAATCTACGCATACAAATTTCAAAATGATCGTATCAATAATAGATGCTGGGCATGAGCGAATTTCAAATTCTTATAACAATCATCACTTCTACAATTTTCAGCAAATTTTGATGAATGTGTGAATGTGCGAGGTAAGCCGAGGATGTTCCTTTTACAATTTCCTTAAACAAAAATGAACAGGTTTCACTGTGCATGCTCAAACGTAACATATAATATTTTCTCATGGCCTATTCCTCCGATCTCATTCAAATTTGGAAGGTAGTTGGAAAAAGACGTATGTGATGGATTACCCCGTATCAAGATCAATCGATGTAAATATTATAAACCATCCAAAATTCAAAGAGGAAATCTATGAAAATAAATTAAAATAGGTAACAAAATAGATGTGGTGGCACGTAGCTATAATCTATTGGAACTGAATTAAAAATTATGTATGAATGGATACCTTCCTTATAATGTCACTGTTTTGTTTCAGCTCAGCTTGAATATTATTTTTATTTTATTTTTTAAATTCACGATGGACTATCAGAAAAAATCTCAACATTACGTTTCTATCGTTGATGTTACAAAAGTAGTATGATAATTATTTTTTTGGTTTCATAGAGAGACTTGTTGTACTAACACAGAGAAAGAAAGCCTATAAACTTTTGACATCCTTTGTCCTTTTAAAGGAGTTAACGAGGAATTCGAATGGATGAATGAATCCAGAAATTAAGAAGAAACTCAATGAAAATAGGTAGAGATGTTTATAAAACATCATAAATATACTTTCTAAGCCCATTTAAAATTTGGAAAGTGCATTGGTCAGGGTTCTTTGGGCTTTTGAGTTGCGTTTCTCAGAAGTTTATTCTTGAAGAGTTTGTGTTAAAGGAATAAACAAGATGGCTCAGTGCGAATAATAAGTAGGTCGTTTGAGTTAGGGAGGGTTAGGATTTAAAAAACAACGGCCACGGGACATTACTCCGCAATTTTCAAAGGTAATGGCGCTAGTTGAAGGCAGACAGAGTCGAAAATATTTTTTTCTTTTCCTTAATTTTCTTCCGAGAAAATATCTGTCTATTTCGTTTGCTCCAGAAATCGTCTCGGAGCCGTAAAATCGGAAGAACGTCACCTGAAAAGTTATAAAACTCAATAGCCCATGGCAGAAAGAACTTTCTTTCTACAAGTGTAATCGACACTAGTCTAGTGCTAAAGCTGCCGCTAGCTTATTTACATTTTATGAAGAACACTTTTTTTTTACAATTGCAAACGTTATTTCTGGTGATACACAATATACATTTAAATAATTGAAACGGTTTTTGGTCCGCTAATAATAATAATAACAACAAATAAGTGAATATCAATAACGAGATATATATGTACCTTACACTTCCAGTCAAACATTAATATGGATCGATCTTTGCTTTGTATTTTACACCTCATTTAGGCCGGTTCATCCCTTTGCTGTAGTGAAATTCCACCAAACAGTTAAACGAAGAGTACCTGTGAAAATGGAACCTCGATCTACATTAGGTCTTACAAAAATGGCATTTTTACTCAGCAGTTGTTCATGGACTAACATTACTCCAGGAGGTCCCCCACAATGGTCAGAGGGACTTTAAATACATTTGGCTATTTTATTGAAGAATTAAAAATGATTGAAATATTTATGTAGCTAAAATTGTTAATTTGCTTCTTTGAGGGCCAAAAATTAAGATCTGAAAGTTGTAGCTATTGTACTTGGGTGCATGATGCACTTCTTTATTAGTTCATTCTTTTCGGTTTTACAGCAACAAAAAGTAGTAACCTCTCAAAAATAGTTAATTTCTTTATGTTTCACCAGTAAATTTTAAAAATCTAATAAAAACAAAAATTACTTTGTACGCTGTGGCACAGCCCAAAGCTTTTCTACGCAACTACTAGTTCAGAGTTCACGTAATTTCACTTATTGGCAGGGAACGTGTCTGAAATCTCAGCATCACTGTTATAACCACCAAGGTTAAGAGATACAGTTTTCCGAAATCACGATCTCAAAATATTTTAAAATAACTGAGTAGTTCTCTTGTCTTGTTTTGAAAAATTTTACTTCAGTTAATCAAACGAAGCCACCAGCCACTTGCACTCAAAGAGGGTTATTGGGTTAAATGAAAACAAGGTCGTCAACTTGACTGTGAATAGCATAGCAATTTTCAGACGCTAGATCAGAAAATCGGTTGATTGAGGTCCATCCTAACTGTTTTTCTCGTTGTATTGTGGATATTAGTGTAAAAAAACTACGTTAGCTGCAGGGATAGAATGTTTCCGAATGCTATGGTCATTGATGTAAAACCTACCGTTATATTATCAGTTTTTTATGAAGATATTCTATTTTGGTGCTCGAAAAGGATTACCGGTTGCCATGGATATAAAGATAAGGGAGAAAGTTACGAATACAGGTCAGGTTATTCATTATAAAGGGTTTATAAATGTTTGGGAACATCCTTGGTACTAAAAAGCGTTGATGGGGTGACGTAAATATAGGAAATATAAATATGAAGTTTTCAGAAAAATCAAGTTTTCTTCACTTTTGTATTTTTATCTTGATTACCTATTACTAGAACATTGGAACGGTTTTTTCATGCCTATAGTTTCATACAAGAAGTTTCCTAAAATTGCGAGAAACGTAGTAAATTGCTTATACGTTTTACGCTATCAAATAAATGTTTGAAAAATCTTGAAAAAGTATGAAATTTATGTCTAAGGAGTTGAGAAATACATGTCTAAGTGGTACATGGCTACATGGTAGGTAGTTACATATACTTTTTTTTGTCTGCTGTGTTTGGGCTCCGCACTGCCCCTCATAAATATTAAAAGTTTACTAGCTGATTCAGCGCATACAGTCCTCTATGTATGATTTCTTACTGGGAACTAACCACTTAGACGTAACTACCTACCATGCAGCCATGTATCACTTGAACATGTATTTCTCAACTCCCAATAGCTAAGTAGGTACAACAAAACTTTGTTCTTCCACATGAATACCATTGAGCCTCTAATAATACACCCTAGATATTATTTATAAAATTAATACCGACTAAAATAGGGCTTCAGGTGAAGACTTTTCATAAATTTCACACTTTTTCAAGATTTTGCAAGCATTTATTCGATAGCAAAACGTATACGCAATTTACCGAGTTTCTTTCAATTTTAGGAAACTTCTAGTATGAAACTATAGGCATGAAAAAACCGTTCCAATGTTCTAGTAGGTAATAGGTAATCGAAATAAAAATACAAAAGTGAAGGAAACATGATTCTTCTGAAAACTTCAAACGTAGGAAAACCGATAAAGTATTTCAAAAACTAAACTGGCACGTTGAAGTTGAATTTTCATACTCAGAGGGTTCTTTCCTGCAGCTTCCATTGTAGCGAGGACCGCAGAATCTATTCTTCTCTATGTGCTTTATATTCTTCATTCAAGGTTCCGCATTTTAACTTTTTATTCACAATGATTTGGCAGGTTATGAACAAAGAATGTCGAGGAGCCTACACCGCCTTCTGCCTCAAGCTGAACCTCGTGCGGCTGGTCGGGCGGGGGAGCGGGATGACGATGTCGCTCTTCCCCGGCCTGTCAGTCAGCTCCTCCGCAGTACACGACGTTTCCAACTCAATCAGTCCATCAGAGCTCCTGCAAGGTAGGTATATTGCTCCTAATGCTTCTATTCCTCCTAATGCTCACCAAAACAACCAAAACTTCATAGAACCAATAGCAAATCGATTGTCTTTTTGTTCACAAGTACCAACCACAGAAAGGTTCAAAATTCTAGTTCTAAATAAATGGATATTTGGCCATACATTCCGCTTGATAAGGCTAAAAGTCCTTACAATTCAAACATGGGTGAACATTTCTCACAGTTATATTTTAATAAATTAAATACAATTTTCTAAGAGGCTCATGGTGGAATATCCGCGAAATTGCATTTTACTCCCTCTTTTAAATGCTGATGTAAAACATGAAAAAACTTGAACACAAATTCAGTTAAAAATCGGCCGCTTTATTTATTTTATTTATTTATTTTTTTTTTTATTATTATTATTTTTTTATGTTAGAAATCTTGGCAATGGATTCTTCGTAGGGAAAATACATAGGAAACACAAAATTAGGTCATTTAAAAACTATACCAGATATACAGGTTTCAAAACGTAAAATTTATCATACAGCGTGGAATCGGATAAGTGACGACAATTTTTTTGCGTTAGCCTGCATCAAAAATGTGATACAACATCGCCAACCGCATATTTTTATCTCAATCCGTACTCAAGATATGATTTTTTAAATTTTTTTTTTTTTTTTTAGGAAAACCTTGTTTTATTCCTTTTATACTAAAATTTCTCCACTTTGCCTCATTTAATTTTATGTGTTTACCTCATTTTCAGAATTAGCTTTGAATTTCCTATAATAATAGTGTACTTAGGTTCGTAAAAAGTACCATCTGAAGACGTTCACATCAGTTCAAACAGACGATTTCGAAAAAATAAAATTTTTGAAAATCTTGAAAACTTTACTACTCTTTCAAAATAAAATCCTGGAAACTGGCAGGCGAATCTTATGAAAACTGTTTCATCTAATACTCTTTCCAAGGGCATAATCAATTTTACTTTTACTTAGTTATTTAGGGGAGAAAAATATGTTTTAATGTTGAAAACTGTGGGTTTTTGAATGAAATCGTTGGTTTTCTCAAAAAATTACCCTCTATGAACCTTTGAACCTACGGTACGGGGTCGGTTTCTACTGGATCGAATGGTAGCGCTTGAAAATCACTCCAACCACGTTATAATCGAGATTCACACTTTAATTAACTAGGTTTAACCCATAACACATGCACATTTAAGCATAACAAACTAACTAAAAATTTGTGAATTTACGTGTGAACATCGGTAGTAACGGAGTTGGAGAGATCTAAGAATGTTATTATTCTAGCCAGCGTGGAAAAATACGTAGAAACCGACCCTATACTCGTAGGTTCATGGAGGGTCATTTTTTAGAAAGCCCACGATTCCATTGACAAACCCACATTTTTCATCATTAAAACATCATTTTCTCTCCTTGATAACGAAGTAAAAGTAAAATTGACTATGCCGTTGGAAATAGTATTAAATGAAATAGTTTTCATGTAAGTTTCCAGGTTTTTATTTAATTTAAAGATTTACAGAAATTTTATTTTTTTCAAAACCGTCCATGTTTAACCTGATATGAAGGACGTCGGATGGTGCTTTTTAAGAATCTAAGTACACTATATTCTTGTCGAAAATTCAACGCTGATTCTGAAAATGAGGTCAAACGTTAAAATAGGATAAGGCAAAGTGGAGAAATTCGAGTTTAAACGTAAAAAACACGGATTTCCTGAAAAAACCCTTTAACATTCATATCTATAATAGATAAAAATAGATGAAATAGATTAGGTATGAAATAGATGAAGTAAATGAAATTAAAATATGCGGTTGTTGGCATTTTTCTACATTTTTGATGCAGACTAACACAAAGAAATTTTCGTCACTTATCCGGTTCCACCCTGTGTATTATAATGATAACGGTTTGAGCTATCGATTGATCTCATTCGGTTGATCGCATTCAATTTTGCGCGCGAAAATATATTGTGGGATACCACAAGGGGAGTTTTTTTTTTTAACCAAGATAGGTATTGCCAATTTCGAAAATTTCAAAGTAAAATTTGAAATTTTAAGACCCGCTCGATTTTGTTTTCGAACTCAGCCTAGGGATCAGAAGAACTATTTTTATGTGCAAAACATAAACATCCCAGCTTTACACCTAGCCAGTATATATTCATTTTCTATTAAAATTCATGAAAATCAGGTGTAATCATAATGCCCGGGAAGTACCTACATAACACGCCCGAAACTTGGCATAGCCATAAAAAAAATTCCTGTCATGTTCCAATATATTCATTAACGGTTCAATAATGAAAACTTCAGTTTACGATTTCAGAAACTGGAGGTTTGGTTTGATTCTTCACGTAAACGCAATTCAATGAACGTGCTGTAGAAAATGTATGATGAAACCATTGCTGATATGACCAGTGCTGTATGATGTATGAAACCATTTATGATGCACCACTATCGAAGGCAGGGACGCTTTGTGTCCGTGATTGAAGTCGAAAAGATTTCTCTCCTCGTTTATAAAAATTTCCACTTGCTTTTTGCGTTTCAGAGCTTGTTGATCAATTTCGATACCACGTGTGTCTGTCTGTCTGTCGTCTGTCTGTGGTAAATCCTTGTCACTCCCAAAACTGCACCAAGTTTCAGTCCGATTCCGACAAAATTTTCGGGGTTTGTGCGGGTTAACTCCTAGACTGTCCTCTACCATTTTCAATGCTGTCCAATTAATAATGGAGTGTGCACTTGTGAATTTCTCATTTCGTCGATTTCTCATCATCTGTTGGTCCGATTTCGTTCAATTTCGGTTGGTAAACGGATATAATATATGTTCTATGAAAATGCCCTATAATTTATATCGCGATTGGTAGAGTAATAATTACTGCGCATGCGCAAAACTAATATGGATTGACACAGACAAAACTCCGAACCTAATGGAACGATTTTGATGAATTTTTCTGGGAATGTCCGGAATAGCTTCTAGACGGTCCCCTATAATTTTCACTGCCGTCACATAAATAGTAGTCTGTTCACAAGTGCGAACGTGTATTTATTATAACGTCGATTTCTAATCATCGGGGAGTCGATGGGTATAAATGGGTCAGGAAAATTATCTATAGATTATAATCGCGATTGGAGGAGAAATAACTATAGAGATAGTGCGAAACTGAAATTTATCGACACAAACAAAACTCCCAGACTAATGGACCGATTTGTATGCAATTTTCAAGGATTGTACGGTTCAGCTTCTTGACTGAGTATTCTGAGCATGTGCAAACGTTAATTTCCTATAACATCGACCGATCAATCATTCCGACTTGTACTTTGTTCTTCAACTGATTCTACACGTCCATGTTACAATATAGGAGGAAGCTTTACTGCCCACCCAACTTGGCAGACATTTGTGATTTTTAATTATTGGAATGTTGCAGATCATGACAAACTAGATGGGCTGCTCCTGGACCGGCTTTCCGATTATCTAGGTTCTCTCTCTCTGAACGTGAAAATCATGGACAAAAGCGCACCTCTCAAGTTTGCCAAAACATACATGGGAGACGGCATTTCATCTGGTGAGTACTAGAAAAGATTGTATATATATATTATACAGGGTGAACTGCTCGTAGATGCAATAAATCTTTTGCGAAAAACCACATCAAAAAGTACTCAGTCATGTAGCATGTATTAATAGAGCGAATTATCAAAGAAAAGTTGTGGATAACGGTCTTTCTAAAGGTGTTATTAGTTATGAGCTTACTCTGATTCTAGGGGGAGTTATGGCCGTTTTAATTTCATAAGGTACAAACACGAAAAAAAATCTTAAGAATTTAATAACTTGTAAACAAAGCGTTTAAAAAGAAATCTCCATGAGCAACTTTCGATCAGAAATGAGCTTTAAAATCGATTTTTTGAGTTTATCCCAAAATTTCTGTAGACATCCTGCATATACAACGTTAAAATCTAGGTTGTGTTCATTGGTGTTTGTAT
This sequence comes from Adelphocoris suturalis, assembly GCA_030762985.1. Classification (NCBI taxonomy): domain Eukaryota; kingdom Metazoa; phylum Arthropoda; class Insecta; order Hemiptera; family Miridae; genus Adelphocoris; species Adelphocoris suturalis. Next base: position 25,771,136 of record CM061040.1, on the reverse strand, counting down.
AAAATGGATTTGCAGGCGTCCCTGACCTTTCAGATCCACTTGTACAATTTCAAAACCATCTAAAAACCTTATTTTTTTCTTTGAAAATTCGCTAAATGGGGTAAAATCGTTCACCGCTCCTTTGAAATTTTTCTTTTCATGAAAAAATCTTAGACTACTCAAACTGCTATAAAAAAACAAACCATGTTATTAATGAACTATTAACAATTTTCTTTTGGTAGAAACTTAATTTTGCGGTGACTAATGATAAATTTGCTGGAATTTCATTTCGATTGTTGTTGACTGGTTACTAGCTTAGTTGTAAGAAGTTTTCAACTCTGGTAGGTATATCCGTTCAATTAGTTTAGTACCTATTGCATCTGCTTGGAATGTATCTACCATATTTTTCGTAGGTACTGTGGTTGAATGACAGCTAATGTCTACGAAAACGGGGAATAAGCAACAAAAATGGGTTTCGCTGTATACTCTTGAAAGTTGAATTAAGGAAGGATATAAGGAATAATGTTTCCCAAGTGCAATCGACCAAATATCATGAAAATACGTTATGTTTCCGATTTTTTGGTTTTCTGGTGCTATTTTATTCCTAATCAAGTGCTGAAATTTGAAATGGAACAGCAAGAATTGCAAGGTACGGTGGCACACTGATCAGCTGATGGACCCAGTTGACTAATTTCTCTCCTGATGGACACGAAACTTTGAGCAACTGATATTTGAAAGTGAAGAAGCGAATCAAACGCTGCCTCATTCATACATTTCTAATTTTTCATTGTCAATCCAACACATATCGTCAGCATACTAAACCTAAGCTTGTGGATCTGAATTCATTGATTCAGGGTTGTACGAAACAAAATCATGCGTAGTAATTTTGTACCCCCACCAAATGCTGACTATCTCTGACACATGTCGAGAACATTTCATACTATTTATTGAGAGACGTATGCGGCTAAGCTGTGATCGTCATACAATTTCAACTGGATGAGCCATGCTAACCCGCAAAACACCGTTATGCTTTTGAGTATTCACGATGCAGCAGGCGTTATATACTCGTATGTGATAGAAAATTGATGAGCGTCATGTAAAGAACGATCGAAACAATTCCCGATTTCATTAATATAAATGTGAATCTGTTTGCAAACTTGGAGTTCCCCAACAGTTTTGTATGTTAGTATCATATTATTACGTTGCATAAGTTGCCATTAAAAACATTGGTAAGTAGTGCATGCATTACCGGGACGCCCATATGAATGGATTGTATATAATTTTGGTGAGAGTTTAAATAAGAGAAAAAAAAAACGAAAATATCATTACTTCTCAGAATTACACCCCCCCCCCCCCATCCATTTACCCCCTCCACAGACAGTTAATTTTCATAAAACTGGAATCCCCTGACAGCTGACGTATTTTCCGAAACATTTTCCAAAACGAAAATGTTTAATTTGGTTTGGAAAAGGTTCAATTCGGCTTGGAAAAGGTTTATTTTGGTTTGGAAAAAGTTCAATTTGGTTTGGAAAATTTTTAATTTGGTCTGGAGAAGGTTGTATTTGATCTGGAAATTCTATATAACGTCAGATAATTTTCATTCTATTGGTGTCTCTTCAAAAGCATTTGGGCCTTTTCTGTTATATCCCCGCATATTTCCGTTAATTCTCTACAATTCATTCATTCTGACCTGTATGTCCAACTAATCTGTAGTTTTACTAAGGGATTGACTACATGATGTTATGCATTTTCGAGATGCGAGCTTGCGAGAATCCAGTCCACCAAACTATACACATCATTCTGAAATACACGTCCAAGTACTCTGAATTTTGAGATTTTATGTCTTTACTATGGCACATAAACTAGAAAAACGTCACAAAAATTGACTGACGTACTCTGATGATTTCCACTTACAACCGAGTCGTTGCTAGGGAAATGATACTTCGTCGTTTTTCATTTCACAAAATTCTTTGACCATTCGTTCGGGAGCTCTCGATTTATCCAACCATATTATGTTAACTACTGCGAAGTGCGTGGCCAACAAGCTGTTATGAGCATGGTTATTTGAATAATTGTGTACACTCAGGTGATCATTCTCAATTATTGATATCGTGAACATGATTGCAACCGCTTGTTAATTTCTGATGATTTCATTGAGCTGTTTCGATGATTTGATTCATAGCAGATGATCCGAATATTGAGAGAGCAGTTTGATTTGTGAAGCGATGGTTAAATCATTTTAATAGGTAATTTCTATACTTTACACTATAGGAAGCTGTGATTTCGTATGCTTTAGGACATTTACTTGACGATGCCCAGGATCCGGATCAGATGAGTGGCTCTTAAAGCTTATTTCTATGCTTTACACTCTAGGAAGCTGTAATTTCGTATGCAGTCTCTTTAGGACATTTACTTGACGATGCCCAGGGTCCGGATCAGCTGAGTGGCTCTTGGAGCTTGCATAAGAGTCTGCAACACATACGAGTCTGCAACGGATACAAATCTGCAACTAAAGGCATAAAATGTCCCAATGTGTTGCTGACTCGTAAACAAACGTTTCGTTTAGTTAGGGCGCTAACATTAAAGATAGCTGCTGAATGACCCAGAGTGAAAGTTGATTTTTGATTTATTAAACTATATTTACATCCAAGATGATTTGTTATGTTTTTGCAGAGTGAAACGTTAAGGAAGACAAACTTTGGTTTTTCCCACAAGCAAGCAGGGACATTCATATAAATTGTCAGGGATTGTGCCAGTTAGCTCCTGAACGGTCCCCTATAACTCTCAATGTCTTCGAATAACAGTAGCTTGTACGCATGCGCAAACATGAATTTTTACTAAGGGATTGATTACTTGATGTAATGTATTTTTTAGATGCGAGCATTAAGACCACCAACCTATACACAGCATTTTAATCTATTTTACCACAGTGGACATAAAAATGATCGGGGATCATCAATCCGATCAATCCCCATTCTATAGAAAACAGTTCGTAAATGCGGGGATAGGTATAACAAAAAAGACCTAAGCATTTGAGATGAAAAGTTGCTGTCGAAGGTTTTCAAGGGAAAATAATCAAGATTCATAGATGTAACATGAGTGCATTCTAACTCACGAAATTGCTGAATTGACCACTGATTAACGAATGTTGAAATGAAAAGCACTATTGCAGAAATGGTGTTTGATTCGTACACCTCGTCTATTTTAATGATCTAACTTGTGAAGTACCTGACCGTTAGGAAGAGGAACAGATTCGGCGGCGCGTTGTATTTAGCAATTTCAGACCAAAATAAACCTTTGCCAAGCCGAATTAAACCTTTTCCAAACCGAAGTAAACCTCTTCCAAACCAAATTAAAATTATCAAACCTAATTTGGTTTGAAAAAAAAAGTTTAATTTGGTGGGGAAAAATTTGAATTTGGTTTGGAAAAGGTTTAATTCGGCTTGGCAAAGGTTTATTTTGGTCTAGGAAAAGTTTAGGTAATTTGGTTCGGAAACAGTTTAATTTGGTCTAATAATAAATCTATGAAAATAAATTTATAAATCGAGTCTAAATAATTATTATTTTCATTCTATCAGTGTCTCTTCAAAAGCATTAGAGATGAAAAGTTGCTGTTGAAGGTTTTCAAGGGAAAATAATCAAGATTCATAGATGTAACATGAGTGCGTTTTAACACACGGAAATTACCATTGCTGAATAGACCACTGATTAACGATGGTTGGAATGAAAAGCCCTATTGCTGAAATAGTGTTTGTTTCACACATCTCGTCTATTTTACAAAAAAGGGTCACGGGAAAGAACGATCAAGTTTTGGTACGAAATTAGATAGTGGTGCCATCTTGTGGGTATTAGAGAAACAAATCGGCAAAAGGTTCGCGAAGCACGTATGTCGCCAATTGACGATAAGGTTAGCGTCAAAATACAGATGGAAAGATTTTGGGTGTATAAAAGCAACGATGACTGCTTTTTAGCTTCCTAAAAAACCTCACTTGTTGATGAAGTTTAACGTGAAAGAAAGATCAAGGTCCAGCAGTTTTCTTGAAAAAATCAGTTTTTCCTATTGTCTACGTAGGTATTTTGTAAAACATTTTTGATTTTTGTTTCTTCACTATATAATGTGTTTTTTCAATGAAATGACTGTTTGGAGTTGAGAATTATTTACCCTAAACCAAAAATATTACACTTGAAAGTTTAAACCTTTCAGTCCCGAATTATTTGTAGCGAACAGAAAAATTTCAAATTTTGCATGCAATCTACTATTGGTCTAAGTAAGCTCTGGTAAAAATTTCATGAGCCTAGTACCATCGGTTCAAAAGATGTACCATGTACAGTGTAGTGCACAATGAGACTCAAGCGGTGCTGTGCACACTTTTGATTGTACACTGCACTGCACAATGAGACTCAAGCGATGCTAGCTACCCATACCCTTGATCAAGAAATGAGGCAGGGCGAGTAAAGTAAAGACACTTTTGTACTTGGAAATCACAAATACACATTGTATCACAAAATTATTTCAGTAAATTAGCAAAAGTAAAATTTATGGCTTCACATGCATGCGAAAAATCATAAATAGCACCAAAAACTGGCTGGTAGTACCTAGATAGGTACACGAAAATCGTAAATTTATTTGATGAACGGCTTATTCATCGTAAACAGCTCTCCTATGATGTCGTTTCTTGGTGTTATCGTGCCAAAATTTTTCCAACCAACGTTCTCCAACATCCACAGGGGTGCTGCTTGACAAAACCTACACCCTTAATCATTCCCAATAATGTCTAGTTGCCGAAATCGGCATTTTCCCCGTCAAAGTTTCGACGGTCTTCTCATATTTTTGGACTCAGAACATCACGCGATCCACATCGCTCTGGTGCTGTTGTACAACCTACTGTACACTACGTTTGAACGCGTGGCAGCTTTTCCACGTCGCTCTGGTGCTATTGTACAACATACTGTACACTACGTTTGAGCACTTGGCACAACTTCATTTCGCAAATAACCAACTCAATTTTGGCTTCTATAGTAACTAAAGGACGTCTACAATCAATACCAAACATAAAAGAGCTGATAGATCTTATTTATATTGCATAAAAAACCAAAAATTGTGGTGCTTATCTGTATCTTCCATGACGGGCTGGTGTAGGACGGAATGAATCAGCAAAAAAAGCTTTATTTTACATTATGTGGAACTTAGAGTCACGCTACCGTCGTTCTTAGGGGGTTGTAGTTGCTGTTGAACACAAATGATGGCCCTAAAACGTTAATAAAAGTGAGAAGGTCATGTACAGTGGACTGCACGAAAAGACTGAAAGGGTAAAAATTTGAATTGGGCACATAGGTATGTGAAGAAGTGACTCTGATCTTTATTTCTCGCGACCGTTCAAAAAATGATCTAACTTGTGAAGTACCTGACTGTTGCAGCTAGGAAGAAGAACAGGTTCGGCGGCGCTCTCCTCGCGGCGGGGCTCATGAGCGGCGGGACCCTCATGGCCGTGGGGATGGCGGCCTTGGCGGCTATGGCCGGGAAAGCCATGATGGCCTCCATGCTCGCCCTCCTCCTCTCCGCCCTCGCCGCCCTCAAGGGCCAGGGAGGCGGCGGCGAAAAGACCACGTACGAGGTAATTTCCAAGCCTGTTGTCAGCCACCTTCACACACATTCTAGCGAGGTAATTTCAACTCGTTTTCACACGAAGGGTCTGGGGGTATTCGAAAAACCAGGTAACTCATATTTTAGATACTGAAAAACACATACATCAAAGTGTGGAAACATTAAAAAATATTAACAGCATTGTTAAAAAAATAAAATAAATGTTGATAATACAATAAATAAATGTTGATAATACTTCTAGTCAAATTTAAAATTTATGGAGTATTATATTGGATTACTATAGGATATAATCAATTGTGCACTGCCGTTTCAACGTGATATCCCTACCTACTTTCCGATCTATTCATTTAGCTATTTTTGTACAAATCGAGCTATTGAAATGACTTAAAAATTGTTTTTATATAAAGATTTCAGAATATCTGTTTTGGACATTCCCAAATGACTCTTGGGCTATACAACTTTTTCTTATGTGTAAATGAATTATACGTGCAATTCCTCACGACCAATCACTCACCTTATTACAGAGATTTTAAAAAATCGTTCTCTCGCCATAGAATCAATCATTACGATGAGTGCGTTGATCAGTGCAAATATAAAAAAAGTCTAAAATCGATAAATATTACAGAAAGCAGCTAAATTAGAAATGGCTGTTATTTACTTTTTTAGCTGAATATTACGTAAGAGAAATTCATCAACTTTGAACTACACCATTCAAAAGTTTCTACTCGAAAATGTTCTGAAAAATATCTTCAAAATGTGCCAAAAGTGATAAAAATCTGCAATAATTGGTAGGTAAAAATTTGCTTCAAAGGCAGAATCTAATATACTAAAAAAAATTACGGAATCTAATGGCAATTATTAGTAAGGCCGTTCTATTCGGCCGATCTCCTTAATTTATTTTTGAATGAAGGGTATTTATGCATAGATTTGTCGTTCAGTATTGAAAATCTGCTTTTTCCATCTTTCTTAGCTTTGTCCTTTGGTATCTCAGGTCCTAATTGAGATACAATCTTCGTTTTGATCTGAGAACACTAAGTGAATCACGCCCTTTCATTTGAGATATCACATGACCTAATTGGTTGTGTCAGAAAAGATTCATACGCGGAAAACCTATTTGTTTGGCTCCCGTTGTGTTATTATGGTTGCCAACACGTTGTTCGAGTCCTTTCTTCGCGAGTCTTTGTTTTGACGATGTCGATCAGCTGGGTGAGCTGAATTCTCTCCTTTTCACCCTAGAAAGTTGAAGTTTGATAGGGAGACTCTCTGGCTTATTAAAAGACGATTGAACTGATGGGCTCTTTCCTTATCAGCTAAGTGAGTTAAATTCTTCCCTGTTCAGTCTAGGAAGTTGAAATTCGTTAGGGGAACTCTCTGGATCATTAAGAGACGATTGAAATGAAGGGCTCTTTCATGATCAGATTAGTGAGCTAACTTATTTCCTGTTAACCGTAGAAAGCTGAAATTTGACAGAGAGACTCTCTGGGTAATTAAGAGACGATTAAAATGATGGGCTTTTTCCTGATCAACTGTGCCCACAAAATTCTCCTTTGTTCACTCTAGGAAGTTATCAGGGATCTAGATACCCCCCCCCCCCCCCAGAGGTGCAATGGGGGCCTAAATCCTCGATAAAAAGGTAAAGGAGGAGCATCCCGTCAGAGAGATACCACTCCTACTAATAGCTTTTAATGAGCCATGTTCGGAGTAGATTGGTTTCCAGGGACCTAGAAAGCCCATCCAAAGCCAAACCCAGCTTCTCAAGAACACGAGAAAAAGGCAGCGACGCCCGTTGTTTCACCAACGGGACGACGACAGCGCTATCTCTGAAGCCCTGACGGGACGTCCATGACAGTAACTCTGTTACAAATTTGACAAGGAGATTCTCTGGATCATTAAAAGACGATTGAAATGATGCGCTCTTTCCTGATCAGCAGGGTCTTGATTTGCTAATTTAATGTGGTAATTTGGCGTGTAACGCTGTGGAGTTGAACTAGTCCCCTAATATTATTATTAAATTTCATTTGCCATAAAATTTATAGTTTCTGTACACAATGCTAAAATGCCAAAGCAATTTAATATTAACATAAATCAAAAGTTTCCTCATACATCTGCGCTATAGGAAAAAAAATCGTTTTCGCTCATCTCACAATTTTACGAATTAGGTCGGTGCTGTAATGCTAATTCTTCTTTTGATCAAATCCATCCATCTTCAGCTCGGACATCACGTAAAGTTCTAGACAAGACAATCTTTAGAAAACATGTCTTCATAACAAAATGACAAATATGAAGTTATGATGTTTTGCTTTGAGACGGCAGCATAAAAATTAAAATCATCTAAAAATTGATAGGTATGTATTAAATTTATGGTACACTCGTTGCATTAATTTTTGAAAACTTTTTTGAAGGGATGGAATTCCCTTCCATTTTGGAAAAATGATCCATTTTAATAGCTCTATTTCGAGAACGAAATGTCTTACCTGGTTTTTCTCCCGCTCTTCACTTTAAATTAAAATTTCATTCAAACGCCAACGATAGGACACATCTTATAATTTTTCTAACGACTCTCCTCCACATTTGGTGCTAGTTAACACCGCACGAGCTTTATGTTTTTTGCTGATGACGCAAGCAGGGTGATTTCCAGTGATGGCTAACATTGCTTTGAGCTTAACTAACGGCTGATGTGTTCTATCGTCGACGTCAATATTAGTTTAACTTCTTCATAAAAAATACCAATATTTTTTTGTTATTTAAAGGCTGAAGTAGGTCTGATAATTATTATAAATGCATAGATATAGTATAATTATGCATAACTATTACATCATGCATAGGAGATAGATTGCTATTAGCTATCTATATTCTGTTATATTTACTGCCGACTTACAACAGTGTATATTGAGAGGGTACAGTGTATATTATGGTAACTAAGATCAACAGAAGATTATCAGCTTCATGTCTTTAGGATAAGCTCCACCACAGTATTTATAAGCTCTTAAGCTGTTTATATACAGTCTTATACATGAATATATAAAGTGTTGTTTGAATATATTTGTATATGCAGTCTTCTTCTCAAATGACTTGAATGGTATGGATCCAACTGATTGAGGCAGACGGTTGAGGAATTAAGTACCCAGAAAATAGGATTTCTCTTCTGAGTCAGAGCTAGCGGGCGATGTCGAGGTTGGCAGTAGAAGTTATGATTCCTAGAGTTGTGTTTGTGAGTGTCTCCAAGTTTTGGGAGGACATTCATATGTTTCTTCCCGTATACTAGTGATGGCAGAGGAAACAGAGTTGGAAAGGTTAGATTTTTTCTTTTTTCCGTTACCTGTAGGTAGCGGAAGCATTTTTTGTAATTAACCCTGGAATGTCCCGTTGGGTTTGTCAAACCCCAATCGCGATTTAAAGTCAGTTTATCATGTTGAATCCCACACGTCTGGCTCTTCTCGCCCCCTTCTATATCACCCCCCACTTCTTCCCTAAAGGCTTCTGCCTTTTTTCAGTTTAGTACGTTCAAGACATCTGTGTAGTGTAGTACTTTCTTGTGCCTGGGGTTTCACAAACCCCACCGGGGAGTTGACCGGTAGTGATTTTCTCTATAGCAAGTGTTATTTTTGTGGGTGTTCCCAAAGTTTTGTTATTGGCTCATTGTTAGAAATGGCTGAAAAACGCAAGTTTTCGGATCCTGAAGACATTAGATCCATTTTGGAACAGTTGGAGGAAGAAGATGTATATTTTGGTGGAGAAAATTCAAACACGGGAGATAATGTCGAGTTACAACAAGTTGCATCCGATGAAGAAGCGTCAAAAGTGACAGTTTTGGAGAAACTAGTTCGATGTTCCTTCTGTGAACATCATAGATCTTCAAAGTGTTGAGAATGTTGATCCTATTGCTTGGTGCCAATTTTATGTTACCTTTTCATTCTAGTTCTTGGGTTTTGTAAGTGGTATCAAACTAATCTCAGAAAATTGTTTTGTAGATTTTATTTATTCATTTATTTATTTTTGTTTTTAAATGAAAATGGGCTAATTTTATATTGAAATTTTGTTACAATGAGGTACCTTTCTGCTATTTTTTTTTTTTTTTTCTTCCTAGCGTGAGGTTTGCCTCAGGTACTATTACTTTTTTCTTCATGAGCTTGGGTACCTACTTCAAGTTTCTTTACACTCTTGATAACAGAATAAAAATAAAATTTGATTCAAGTGTAACTTATTTTTGAATTTTCTAACATTTTCAAAGTTGGGGTTTGACACACCCCACCGGGGAGTTAAGTGTTGGAAATTTAGCCGGGACATTCCAGGGTTAAGGAAAAGAAAAGTTTGGTCTCCAAAACCTAAATTTCCACTCGTATTTTACGTTTTAGAATTTTCTGAACAACTTTTATTCCGTGTCTGTCTGTCTGTGCGAGTGTCTGTGTGTGCATGGGTGTGTGTGTCGTATGTCCGCAAATCCTTGTAACAAGCTTATTTTCCACAGTTTTCATCCGATTTGGATGAAACATTCAATGAATGTGCGAGCTAGAGTGTAGACGTTCCCTAATCTCAATACTTTACTCTGCGCATGCGCAAACGTAAATTCCACCTAGCATTATTTTCTTATGCCCTAGTCGTCGCATCTCGCTCAAATTAGGATGATAGTTGGGGGATGACGATTCGATCCTCCCATATCAGTTTCAACATGATTGTATCAACAATAGGTACTGCGCATGCGCCAATGTGAAATCCTTATAACGACCATAATTTTCAAAGTTTCATCCGACGTCGATGAAATAGTCAGGCAATGCGCAGGTTGGATTGTAAATGGTCCCCTCCCTATCAGTTTGTTGCCAAATCAATATCCCCTCCCAATTGTTGCCAAATCAATACTTCATTCTGCGCATGCGCAAAGTAAAAGTAAGTTCCATTATGCCCCATTTTTTCACATCCTAGTCGTTCGAATTCTCTTAAATTTGGATGATTAATTACTCCATAAAATGCTACTACTAAATGATACTACTTAAATTACGCCATATCAATTTCAATGTGGTTAAATCATTAATAGCTATTGCGCAAGCACCAATGTGAAATCCTTGTAATTACCTTAGTTTCCACAGTTTACTTCCGATTTTGATGAATGCAGTGAATGCGCGGGTTAGGTTGCAGATTGCACTGTTCCTATTTCATCCTTCTCAACTCATCAATTCATTCTGCGCATGTGCAAACGTAAATTACATTGATCGTATATTTTGTTTTCTTAATTGACCAATTAAGACGTTTCACGCTGCTTCTTGATTTACTCCCTTCCGCTATGGATTTTTTCAATCTCATCTAAAACTATGATACATAAACGTGAAAACTATGTGCAATACGCAACTTGGCAGACTTTTTATTTAAGTGGACGAGCATCACTGACCATCACTGTGTTGTATAGGCTTCCTCCAAAATCTTAACTGCTGCGTTCTGGAGGCGACAAACAGACTAACGGCTACTGACCCTCCGAAATAGCCCAGCTTTGTACGAACGAGACTCGAAAAGACCAAAATATGTTTTCAGGAGTGCTGAGTGACACTGCGAATGACTGATGGTTGATAGAAAGTACTATCCTGCTCGCATTCCACTATAAACTCACATCACACCAGGCTATGCTGCTATAACATCAATCAGTTGTGAATAATGATAATGATGTATTCTTTATAATATTGTCAACGGACGATACAGGAAACCATACTCAAAAAGTGTGCACATTGTTTCCATGTGTGATTCGAGTTAACATAGTCAGTTGCTGTACGCTATTCATTCCTTAAACAGAATGTACCAAGAAGCTTGTGTAGGAGGGTAAATAATTGGCAGAAGAAGCTTGCACTGTTGATGAAATGAAAACAAATTCATTCAAAATAGTTTAAATTACTTTAATATCAACGACTTTATCAAAATGTAAGAAATATGTTGTGTTTGTGTGATTTTATTACTGAAGGCTATGATGAAAAATATTAAAGAATTTTTGGCGACTCTAACTTAGCGTCACTCTCGCCATAGTGTTGAGGGAGCACTTGAAGATGCTAACCCAAATGGAAATAGGGCACGGTTGCCTTAATTTTACTGTCACGTTAACGGTGATTGGACAACGCGATATTTTCCCTCTGCTGTCTTTTTTTCTACTGGTTGTCTAATCAACGTCTTTACTTCGATATGAAACGCCGATTTTCAATCCTAAATTAGAATTTCAAGTTAGTGTTAGTACAAATACGGTCTAATTTCAAATTGTTATCTTTCAATTCATAAACAAGGGTATGGATTTAATTAACGCAAAGTTAATGAGCATTTAGTGGGAAATACCGCGGTTTATTTGAAACTTGAAGGTAATTATTGTCGTTACGAACTTCATGTTTTTGGGTTTTCCGTTGGCTAAATTTACCTGATAATCGTCACTGGAGGCAGCACTTCACGCAATGTTCACGAGAAAACAGCTGAGAAATCATGCAAACTAAGAACAATGCTGCGAAGAATTAAGTAGTGTTTTAAAACTCTGATTTATCATTTAATACAGGATTGTGATATAATAGTAAAAACAAGGCTCTGATCAACCAAATAGAGTCTGTGCGCAAAAGAATCGATTTTTTTTCGGTCGAATTGAAGGATAGTAAAGACTGGACGGCGGAGGCGGACTTCAGATTGCAGATTAGGTTTGTACGCGACTGATGGATGTCAAATGTTAAACTAGTTTTCTATAAATTTGTTCCTCTCTATTTCAGCAATTTTTGCAATCTTATTCAGCAATACTATTTCCCCAAATGAATGTTTTGGCTCTAGCCTGGCTTGTTGGCTCTAGCAATTTTATGAGGTTTATAAAACCTCCTGTTTTTGACACTGTCCTCTTTGATGGTCACAGAATGGCGACCAAAACGTCATTATAATTATTAAATTTTTGTAATTATTTATTTCCTTGGGCCGAATCCCGACTATATACAACAACTATGAACAACATCACGGCCGACAAAACCCCTATCACATAAAAGAACCAAGTTTGAGGGGTGTTCTAAAACGCCACTATCTATATCAACAGAAATAATGAGTGTTTGAAGAAAAAAAACTATTATTTACTTCAACTTCTCGTTTTCGTGGTGATTTTGAGGTGGCCAGTAGCGTGTACTGTAACATTTACAGGATGGTTAGGCATGTAACGTGTGCCTTTATATCCCCAAACTGGAGACGTTAAAAGAGCCATTCTAACGTACGACGTTGCTAATATCCCTTCAAGATCACGTACTCTTGAGGACGTTAAGGCGACGTTAAGGGTACGTTAGTGGTCACAAAACACTAAACTGTTTATGTTTATGACGTAGTCCATTCATAGCTGGACGTCAGAGATGAACATTGTATCAACAGTTGGGAAGAATTTGTTATGGCCTGAGCAATGGAAGAATATAAAACAAGGTAAACTGAGTTACCAACTTACCCGAAATTCACAACTATCAGCTCACATTACTTGAAGCTGCTTTAGTTAGGAAGTGATATTTCTGGTACGGTTCGTTTCGTGAAGTAGAAATCCCTCTGTATCGAAAACGTTCAGCTATAGTTTTCAAAAAAGCCTTGAATCGGCAGCACAAATAGCAATCAATTGAAGTAGCACCTGCTCCTACGACAAAATCATAAAGGAGTGATAGTAAACGATTACGCGATTGAAGTGTTTTGTGAACCTGAAGTATTCGAAAGATGATGCAGCGCCCTTAAATCACCAAGTTCGATTTATGGAGAGTAGTGGAAGAGTGGACGCGACCCTTGATAGAGAATAATTTGTGGCTATCAGGATTTCCCTTCATCAACTGTCAACGTTTGAAATATCCCACACGGATACATCTATAAATCGCCTTAGGATTGAGATGAAACTTCCGTTCTTGCGCCAAAAAACCAATCTTTCCAAACGAAAGAATGAGTTTGTTGGCCAGCACTTTTTGAGCACATTAAATTGGTCAAATTTCAAAAACACTACAAAAATGTACTACAAAAATCACTAAAAACTGCTAAGAACGGCTTAAAATCGTTAAATGTACATTTGTTGGTAGAATATTGCTCGAATAAAGTTTATTAACTATAAAATAGAACATTCAAAAATTTACTTACAAGATTATGCTGAAAAATGTACCTACTTAAAATTCATTAAAATTTGCTAAAAAATCGATAAAAACTGCAAAAAAACAAACAAATGATTCAAAACCTCTATTGGAATAGGATATTATTAATTAGAATACGTTTTTGCCATAAAATAGTTAACAATATTCTTGCACACAAAAAGCTCACATTTCAAAACAATTTAACATTTCACAATACGATAATTTACGAAAATTTGCTCGTACGATCATAATGTATGACTAGAACTTTAGGCTACTATTGTTATTCAATTTTAGGTAATACTCCAGGTAAATGCGATATTACCTCAATATATTACCTCAGCAACTAGGATTCCTGGCTAGGTGCACGAGACATTTTCGTGACCCCAGGTCTGTCAAATCATCGTGTTTCTCTCCCGTGAGAGTTTTCGTTGCTACTGTGGAGTCCTGCTTCTACAAATTATATCGCAGCCATTCAGAAGTGGTTTTTGAGGTTATTGGACGATCTTTCCGGCCCTGGCACGTGTACTATTCGGGGGAGCGGGGGCAGTCCTGGCATTGAATTGCTGTCAGATCGGCGCTCTGCGGCCAATTTGGTGTTCTTGGCTAGGCTAGTGAGGAAACAGATTGATGCAACAGACCTACAGAGCAGGTTGTACTTCCCTTTCTACTCTACAAGAGCCCTGACTACATTTTCAGTAATGTTCCGTCACACAATCTGAGGGTAGAGAAGCCCATTCACAAAGATGGCAGTGTCCTTAAATAGCAACTCGTCTGATGATATACACTTATTTGCCGACTCTCCCAACATTGAAAAAATCATTTAATGCTCTCGCTAGATCATTTAATGTTAATTAGGTGCCCGAGTCTCTCTTTTGCTCTATTTATACATTCTATATTAAATTCTAACCTCAATATTGTCAAAGTTAATTTCTATATGTCTTGTTTCATCACAATTTCTCATTTATTCATTTTATCTCGCTTGGTCTCTCTATTTAATCTTTCAGAATCTTATAGCTCAGCCTGGATCCACGTTTAATATACCTACCAACTTAATATTAATTGAGAATATACCCCATATTGTATAAATTAATAAAAAGTGCGTAAATTAGGGGGTGAGAAATACGATAATGGTGCTATTAGAGTGATTGTCATACGATCCAATCATGTCAAGTATTATATGTGGAGTGCCAGAAGATGTTTTACAGATTCCGTCGATCATTCGGGAGAACGAGGAAGTAGAATTGACGTACAGCAGTTGACATACCATGTTGCCATTATTTGTTATTCGGCTTGCCCTCAATAGAAAAAAACCTTCGAGTCCCAGTGTGTACCTCTGAGAAATGAGTAGAGAAAGTGCAAGTATTTAGCAAGAGATCATAATGTATCAAGGAGCCAAAAACTGAAACTACTTATTTGGACACATGTTTCGAAAGTCGTACTACGTTTCTTTGTTTACTACACATGCCAATGTGCGCTTGATAAAAAAGCGCTGATCAATATTACTGACCATAGATCAAAGTCATTCATTTTACTTACGAACTAATTACCAATTATTTATTACATTCATTTGCGGGGAGGAAGAGTCCCACTCATGTTATGGTTCATCCCATGATGATATTTGAACAACGTGATTGGCATATTTATATTGATTTTTATTGTCATCAAAGGCTTTTTCCTAACAATCCCCCTCGACAAGATTGAATTTCCCTAAATCCCTGAATTTTAAGGGGTGTTCAGCAATGTTATTCAATTTCATCATAACGGGGAACCGGGTGAATTTTCAAAAACCGTAATTTGAAGTTCCTCATAATAATGAATGTCACTTTATGAAAAATAATTACTAGGTACTCTTTTTTTTCTTTTTTTTTTTTTGTATTCCTCCTTAAATTCTTTATTGAACTATGTGTAAATCGTCCCTATTTCCTCCTGCTTTTGAAAGAGAGGTCATTAGTTTCACTTGGCGTTAAACTTTGATGATAACTTGCATTCGTTCTTTCCGATATGGAATTTATCTTTTTAATTATTCGTATTATTGTCCAATCCAGTCTGTAGTCTGATCTAGTTCTATTGTCCAGCTTCATGATCTAGCATAAGGCGCTGTATTAGTATCTACGAGCGAATACGTTATTGTCACGTCCTTATCCACTTCAACATACATAAGATTTTAATGAAATTTGCTGCAATCATGCAAATATCAACATGTATTCCTACTGCTCCATCGCATTCGAATAGATTAGGGACTTTCCGCGAACATTTATGTGAAACCTCTACAATTCAACACCCACTTTTCTTTATGTACACTTCAAGGTGTCAATAGAATAGCTGGGAAGTGGCTTATACATATCGCTGGTTAATTACTAATACAGCTCCGTATTCATCAATTAACACAATTAAAAAAAAGTAAAACCGTAGG
Source organism: Adelphocoris suturalis (assembly GCA_030762985.1). NCBI lineage: Eukaryota > Metazoa > Arthropoda > Insecta > Hemiptera > Miridae > Adelphocoris > Adelphocoris suturalis. Next base: position 25,755,058 of record CM061040.1, on the reverse strand, counting down.
CCTTTTGGAAGTCATTTTTTGATTCTCAATGATAATTCAGTTATACTTGTTCGTATTATTTTGGGCTCTTTAACGCTGGGATCATGAAATGAAGAAATCATTTATATTTTTAATCACCTGGAAGTGAGTTTTTTTTAATTAAGTCTGCTAAGTAGCACCAGACTACTGTTTGGAATAAATGTAAATAAATACTTGTAATAAGTGTATGCTTTCCACATGACCAGAGAAAACGAATTGAATGGCCATAGGAAATATTTATCGAGGGCGTTACCAGTACAATCTCAGTTTTTTCATAACTGGATGACGACTGATGGAGGAAAGTTTGTAACGAGAATTGGAAATGATTGGAAATTATTCCCCTATGAAACTCATAGGAGATCATTTAGTGTTTGTTTTTCGCAATCTCAATCTCGTCAACATCGGCTGAAAATTGACACAGATATGAGTGCGGAGAAGACAAGAGGACAAACGGACATTCTGTCAGTCAGGGAGACAACAGGCCGTTTTTTCAGAGAGATCTGTAACGCGAAATTACGATTATGGAGGTTATATTATGTTTCCCCTTCGGAAGAAATCATAAAGTTTCCACAATGTAGTTTGACTGGAGAGCAAAATTAGCTTCCGTACTGTGGGATATGAGATTCACAAACCGGACCAAATACATAAAATAATATCGGCTTTGTACAAATAGTATTGTTCAGCGTATCACATTATGCATTCTACCCCGCACTGAGTAATTTACTACAAGTACATCGGTTTGGCATCACTTTCTATAAATTGGTATCGGAGCTCTTATCCTCCCTGTCCTAGTACTTTCAGTTTATTATTTCCAATTATGAATCTCTGAAATCGACCAAGAAGCGACCATTTTTCTATCCCCCCCTTTTACATTTTAGGATGTATAGAATTCAAAAATCTACTAAACAATCCGTCCGTGTGCCACGCATTGGGGCAATACAGATAATTTACTGGGCACGGGCTTTTCACTAAGTTAATCTTATATTCAATTCAATATGGGAGATTTTCCATAAATTTTTGGTTTATTATTTTCAATAATGTATCTTTGTAATCGACCAAGAAAAAAATGTTTAACCCCCTTCAAAATTTTTAGGTTTACGTTTCAAGTGCGTAGAATCCGAAAATCGAATTTAAAAAAAATCCGCCCGTCCGTCTATATGCCACCCAGATCCTTTCTCTAAAACTAATGGACCGAAGTTTACGAAATTCGGCTCAAAAATCATGCATTGGTCGGGGATGTGCCAGTGGCATCGGAATCAATTTGATCAACTCTATAGGGTATTAAGGACTATCAAATTCAAAAATCGAGATCTCGCAAACTTTCAAGATAACATTAATGACTTTTTGCTTGTCAATGATAAATATAATCCCAAATAATCAACTAAAACCAACCGCAACGCAGTACGTTGAACCGTTCCCTTTCTCTAAGGGCTAAAACTTCGAGAAAAAAAAAACCACCTTCGAACATAGAGAAATCACACGCTGCTAACATTTTTATACAAGTGATTGTAGCTCAGCGGGTAGAGCGTACGACTTTTTCACACTAAATCACGCTTTTCGATAGGAGTGATCTAAAGAAGAATATTTTAGATCACATGCAATAAGAAAGTTTCCTGTAAATTCTGATGAAACTAAATAATGTTGGTAAATAGGAAAAATAGTCAAATATAAAATAATAAAACTTCTGAATAATATATTATTGTTGAACTATAAACAACCCCCAAGTGGAACGTGATTCGGTTGTAACTATGCTTATTACTTTTTTCATGAACTTAATTAGTATTGGATTAATCAATGTCCACAATTCCAATCAATCTCCAATTCTCTAATTTAACGGAACAATCATTAGTTCTGTTTTTACGTCAAATACTCAATGATAATAATTGAGAAATATCAAAGTAACATACATTCATTTATTAAACAATTCAGAAACACATTAGCTGGGCGAGGGTGAGAGGTAGTTTTGAAAATTTTGATTTTGAGAAGCTCCCATAATGATTTTTTTTTTAGTCCTTTGCTATTATAGTTGAAGCGATGCACCATCTCATTAACCTAGAAGTTCTTCAGCTCATGCTCTCGGCTCGTAGTTTCAGGAATGCTGTCATTTTTGAAGCAATATCTGTTTTGTTATTACGTATTATATCACTTTATTTTGCCCTCCTTTCTTACTATCGAACTAACGGTAGGGATGAAATATAGAAAAACTAAATAGACGCATTTGAACAATAGATATCTGAAAGGGGAATAAATGTGGTGAGAGGATTCGCCCTACATTTTTAAATAGTTAAATTCCACGGATCGTCTTGGTCTTTATCGGTCTGAAACCGTGAAACCAGTTGTTGTTTTCAGTATCTAAAGGTGTATTCTCTAGGTTCCTTGTACTCGTAGCATACTTGAAATACATTTCCAGTTATGCCCAAAAAGATGGAAAAATTTTACAGCCATATTCCAATAAATGCTTTAGCGCTGTTTTGTACATTTTTAAAACTATGTAATTTTTTCACATAAATAATATAGTCATAAATCACTTAGAATTTGGAAGGGATGATGCTTGAAACGCTGAATCTAATCTCACACGAATTTGTCAGGTTTCGTTATATGAATTTGTCACACTATAAATCTGATTTGCTTATGTATGGTGATCTATGTTTGTAAATTCATGTAAAAACTTGTGAGTATGCTCTAATCATTTAATACAATCACTCGGTAGATTTGTTTATAATACTTACGTCACCATCAAAACCAGTTTGTTAGTCTTTCATAATATTCACCCCGAGTTAGGCCGTCCCCGCTTACAGCTATGTAAACTTGGCAATCACGCCCGCTTAGAAGATAACTTACTGCTACCTTCCAGGCTACCAGCTATGTGTGCGTGCCGGTAAGGATCAATGCTTTAATTCTGCGTCGTAGTAAATGAGTAAGCAACCAGCCAGGCTAGCATACAGGCTACACTGTGTTTTGACATGGATATATCGCACCCCAGCAAGAAAAGTGTCACTTTTAAAAAACCTCACTTTTCAGGAAAGCCAAAAACCGAAATCAGTAACACAATAATGATGATTACGTCCATACGCTGCTACTTGGGACTGCCATTTTAACTGATTGTACGGAAGAAGCAATTCAGATAACAGATACCTTAATAATTGTTTTGTTAATGTCATCAAGAATTGATTATTCGGCCAAAAAAATTTCGTCGATGTGTCACTTTTCTTGCCGGAATAGTTCAAAAGGTGCTAGTAAATTGAATTGTAACTAGCTATGAAAAACGACACTTCTATTTTTTTAAATTGATTTAAAGAAGGTTTGAAACAACAAAAAGCCTGTTGTAACAGCAACATTTTGATAGAACAGAAGGAATAGTGAACCTTGAAAAATTTAGGCACTTTTGGGTGGCACTTAGTCTTAAAATTTCCCAGATAAATGTCATTGTTCTTAAACTAAATTTTTTATTTGAAGAACTAGAGCACGGAACACAATACTAACTTATACATCCATTCAAGAAACAACTTCAGTCTGCAAAGTAGTCATAAAACCAAGGAACATTTAATAAAAAAAGTTTTGTCTGAAGAGAATACAATGGTTTATTAAAGAATAATAAACCAAAAGAGATAGGTAGGACCTAAGGCTATTGGTAATACCTACAGCACCAACAACTGACACTGTAGAAACTAATTAAAAAGAGTTTGGCACAAAGTAGTGTTGTGCCATTAGAGATAAGACTAGGAAATTCAGAGTCACATATAAGTCATTCGCAGTCAGTTAAATAAGGAGCGATAGTAGGATTCATGATATTGAGGAATCGAGTTGTCAGCAATCAATTTAAAATCTGATTTCTTACCATCTGCTAGTGGTATCTTGCTTGAGTAAGCAGGGGAAAGACTGAGCTCGCAAGGATGGAACAAAGAAGCACGCCTTGAAGAGGATCGAGTATTTTTGAGAACCAATTCTGAAAATTCATGTTTGAAACCAGATTTAAGAAATAGAACCCCTTGAGTCGATTTTTGAGCATTCATAACCCTTACTTGTGTGGTTTCAATTGACTTTCCATCAACGGTTTTACTATAATTAGTTCCAGTTTGCTGCGCCAAACCCTTGAGATCATAAAACTGGGACAAATTTTCTCGAAGTGTCACTTTTCTTGCTGGGAGTTGGCCAAAAACAGGTGCGAGGAAAACTGACACTAGCGACTTCCCACGGCCAGTGTTGTTACTACAGCCAAAACAACTGTTTCCTCTTGTAGATATCAGTCTGGAGCACGCAATGAAAGTGCTAACCCAAAACCGGATTTTTTGAGAAGTGTCACTTTTCTTGCCGGGGTGCGATATGTCTTTGCCCTGGGGGGTCAATCAAAAATTTCCGTGACGCAAAATTTGTGTCACAATTTCAGTGTTTTTCACGTACAACCCAGCCGTTGCTAGGGGAATGGAATTCAGTTTTAGGAAATGGAATGCAGTTTTCATCGCACATAAATCGTTTGCCACTGGTTGGAAAGTGCTTGATTTATGTGATAAATGTTTACATCTCAAGCTACCAATGGCCCCCTCCTTACGTACCTGGCTACATTCCTAAACTAAGTTGATTGGACCATAATCAATTTTAATAAGCCGGTTACAATATTCTTAACGTAAAGCAATAGCATCATTTACTCCACTCCATAGGAAACATTTTCATCCTCTTGACAACAGTCGACTGTTAACAACAACTCATTGTAGTGGCTTTTCTCCACAGTTATTTCCAACATTGCTATAAGCAAACCGTTGTTTTGTTGGGATTAGTCGGGAGGCGGCCCAGGGATTTGTTTTAAGTTAAAGGATTTGTTTACAACTCTCGAGGACAACCGTTATGAAATCCCCAATCAAAGACATATCCATGTAACACGGTATCTGCTTGTAAAGCAGATAGTGGAACTCGTTTACGAGTATAGCACTGAACAAGATGGTGAGGTCTTTAGTTCATGTGCCATAGCAAAGACATAAAATGTCAAAAAACCTCTGCCAAGTTGGGAGGGCAGTATAAATTCCTCACATACTGTAACATGGACATATAGATTAGTAAAAGAACAATATACGAGTCGAAATGACTGACAAGTCGATGTTATATGAAGCTAATGTTTGCGCATGGCCAAATATGTTTTTTTTTTTTTTTTTTTTTTTTTTTTTTTTTTTTTTAACCCTAAGACTGGCAAAACTATTTTTGACGTTCTCAACAATGAAAGCGACTGGTCTTGTCATGCCAAAGAAAGACGTCCGAATTCTCGTAGGCATAACTGGCCAAAGCCCACTTCGACACAACTTGAGGAAAATTGGGAGACTAGCAACGGATAAATGTCACATATGTGGAACAAAGACAGAGAATGCCGAACACATTATGTGCTACTGTGATGGACTTGGTCGAATAAGACTCAATATCTTATTTCTAGATGAAATCTCCAAGATGACTTACACAGATCTCCTTCGGTTTGCTAAAACAAAGGGAAAAGGTTTTTTAAACCTCTTATCTTTGGGCTAATGCAGCCTCGGGACAATCCACAATTTAGATCTTTTGGAGTGCAGTGGAGGGTGTGCTGAAACTCATAACCCAAAGTCCCTCCAGCATCAGTTCAAAAAATTAAAAAAAAAATTAATTTTGACCTCCTTGAAGTGAGAGTGAATAGCCATCCAGACGATGTCTTCTTCCTAATCATGAGGACTCCTCTTTTATGGCTTATATTCTGGTGGAATTTCTGATAGTGTGGAGGCCAGTAAGCCGTCATTTCTTTCTTGACGAGTCTGAATTGCCTCACCTTCTGCAACGCTTGATGTTGATAGATGTGCATCAACTTCCAATTGAACTCTTGTGCGAATGGACCGTTCCATATGTATTTGTAATGAACTTGTACGTTCGTACGTTGGTACTGATTCCATAGCTCTCTCCCAGCAATAAGTATTCCATTTACTGTATTCCCTACAAGAAGGGATGCACGAGTTGAAGCTGACGCCACACCCTGACTTGTCAACTAAGAATCTGACGTCCTAATTTAAATAATAATCACCTTAGTAAGACCCCTTAGTAAGGCCTTGAGAAAAAAAAAAAATTTTTTTTTTTTTTTTTTTAGGGCTAACTGTGATAATTTTCCCCAAATCGGAGGAAAAAAATACAGGTATGATTGACGGACATTTTGATACAAAACCAACCTTATAAAACATGCGAATATTTTATTAAACATGCTATTACTTAATCATATATCACTGATAATAGAGTAGAGAATAATTAGAATGCCTGCGACAATAATCGTGTGTTTATGACTATGTTATATGAAGACCGAGTTATGTAAAATGAACAACGAATTTATGTCTAAACTGTTGTTCCAACGTCATATACTAGTCTTAAAGGTACGCACACGATTACAGTATCGATCTATAAATTTATGGAACATCCAACTGACATAACTACATACGGGTTAAAAATATACATAATATGAAAAAAAGTAGTTGGGGACTCATAACGTCTTGTCAAAGAAATCCGGAAAAGAATACGATTCTCCATGAATTCGCTTAGATTTTTTTTTTTTTTTTTTAATAGTAATTATGAGAAGGTTAGTGGAAAAATATATTTTTTAATCATATTTATTTATTTCATTAAATTGAATTTTCTTATACAAGTACAAATATACAACAAAAGCTATTATATCTAATTATTTTACGCATAATATAAATTATAAAATTTCAATGTATTGCCAGGTACTAGGCGGAGGCCCGTAATTACCTGGCAAGTGTTGCTGTTTGCTTACACGATTTGCTAGTGTACATGAGCACAAATTATATAAAATAACTATTTTCTTCTAGATTATTTCAGTAATTTTTTATTAGTAGTACATAATTTATAAGTCATTTTCCAAGTTTTTAATATCATTCCTATGTTACTATATTAAAGATCATGAAGTTGGTGTAAGTACAGGTAAACAGGTAAATTAAAGATGTAAATTCAGCATGAAAATTGAACATGTGTTTCGATTATTGTAATATTAGCTGTAATTCAAGGGTTTTTTAGAAGAATCTGTTTAGTGAGTGAAATTAAATAGCAGAGAATAGCGTGTAATGACATTTGTCAGACACCACCCTCTATCTTCTTTTTATAGGAACTGAGTGAGAGGAAAATTACTTCATAAAATACTCGAATTTCAAAGGTGAAAATTTAGATTTAGTGGTTGTTGATAATGTCTTATACTATATTAATTACCTGATTAGTTCTATATGTAAATTATTAAAATACTTTATTTTCCAAAGCAAATAAAAAAAAATTTCAATTGGCACCATTTTTATATCAAAGGGTTTGTTTCATTGTTGATTGTCAATTTTTGATCGTAATGATATCGACGAATCTTTTTTCAGCACGTGCACGCTGGCCACGGTCACTACAGGAGCCTGACGGCCGAAGGAGGGCATCACGACGCGTCACACGACGTCGCCCATGACGTCGCTCACGACGTCGCTTACGCCGAGCAGGCGCCGCAGGGTGTCGATCACGACGACTACCTCCCCATCGAGGAGCACCACTGAGGGTTCACCTCACCGTAACCTATGTATGCCCTATGACATACACCCTGAGACATATGCCCCATGACCTACCCAACGAATGACCAAACACTAAACACTGACCATATACGTAGACTACGAAACGACATAAACATACAGTCAACCTTCTCACAAATTCTTTCTACTACATAATAATACGTCACTCTACGCATTTCCATTCGACCAAAAACTACTTTCTATAATTTTTTAGATGATATCGACGAATGATATTTTATAGGTAAACATTACGAACATACACAAGGTGAAAAACTATAACTAGACCACTTGAAAACAATAAAAATCTAAAACTAAATTACTGACGAATAGAAAATCCTATCGCATGACATCGACAACTATCTACCTTCATAATAAAATCCCACTTTGCATGCTTGATAGCATAATAGTAACAATTGTAACTAAATAATAAACTACTGAATATAGAATGTTCATGTTTAATATTAAAGTTTACTGATGCAATTAATTCAAATGCTCATTATATTCTGCAAGAACGACAAAAGTTACAGTTGAATACTCGTAAATGGACGACCTACGGACTTCTTCACATGTTATTAATAGGTGAAAGTAAACAATTGAACTAAGTCACTGTGATAAAAGTTGTATATACTTAAATTATAATAGTTATATAAATTATGTGGAGTTGTTATTTATTTATGAATATTTTAATTTATTGTTATATCTATTTAATATTTATTTCTTTATGGAGATGTGTAATAAAAATTTGTTGTCAAAGGAAGTTTACTCATGATTTTACTACACCTAAACTGAAGTACATGGGGAAAATAACATTTTCCCATTTTATATTATAAAATGTATTACGAAACTTATAAAATTTCATGATTTGACCCAAATCGGATGGCTGCAGGGTTCAGGTTCAAGTGATTGAGCTTTGCTCTTGGGTGGTATTCAGCAAGTTGGCATTGTTGGATCGAGAACGTCGTGGTTTTCAAATTACGGAAAGAGCAAATTAAGGAAATTAGGGAAAGGCGTTAGGACAGGTCGCACAGTTAGGTAATGGACAGTATCATGCTGGGAAAACCAATTATACGTTCTTAGCGTGGAACACGCTTATACCGGGACCTATATGTAAAAATGTTACAATTATGTCGCAAAATATTGTCACAAAAAAACTAAACTAAAGTAGCGGTGGGTCTAATTTGTTTGCTTTTCAACCTATGAAGCTGAAATTTGGAATGGAGAACCCTTGGGACATCTAGAAACGAATCATGAAATCCACAGCTCCCCATATTAACTGAGTTAGATCCAGATCTAAGTTCGTTGCTATTAACGTTATGCAGCTTAAATTTGAAATCCAGGTTAGCTGAGTAAGATCTGGAGCTGATTTCTTTGCTATTCAACAGATAAAGCTGACATTTTAATTGAAAGCCTATTAGGGTACGTGATAAATTGAAAAAAAAAACGTTCCGCACGGAACCCCATGAAAAGCCTCCTAAAGAAACGATTTAACCGATGTAGTAACTCCATCAAACAATTAATTAGAGCTTCTAAAAAAATGAATTATCCTGACAAAATAATTGAAGCCGATGGGAATCCAAAAAAATTAGAGAAACCATCAAAAATGCCATTTCTGGCTCCCATCAATAGAAATTTCAGATTCCCCATTGATTCAAGAAATCATTAAAAAACATAACGTTCCAATTGGTGAACCGAGGAAAGTAGCTTGTGATTTGTTGAACGCTTTCTTTTCCCACGTGGGGAGTAGGCTGACTGAAAAAATTTAACATTGACCACCAACGAACAAATACTTCGAATATCGGAGCAAACACAATATTTACCCTTCCACGTATGTATGAAGAATACTTGATGACTATTTTAGAATCTATGAGAGGTAATTCGTCGCGTTTTATAGATGGAGTTCAACTAAGCATTATTAAGAAGTATGTTGAACTTCTCGAAATTCCCCTCCTTCAAAATTATAATATTAACATTTCAAAATCAATATTCCCTGACACATTCAAACTTGCGAAAGTGATCCCATCATTCAAGGTAGGAGATGTAAGTGACTTAGAAAACTACAAACCGATCTCTATGTTAAGTACTCTTTCCAAAATGAAGCAATATTTTCGCTGACTTTAGACCTCTATAATATTCGTGACAAAATTAATAAGGGTGCTCTCGTTCTTCTTGATATTGCGAAAGCTTTTGATGCAATTTCTAGGGAAATACTCATGCTAAAATTGCAGGAAATTGGAATTGTAGGCTCTAGCTTATTGTGGTTTGGGAGCTTTTATCCGAATGAAAACAACGTGTATCCATTTTAGATACCACAAGCGATGGATGTACCAACAATGTTGAAGTACTTCGAGGAAGCACCCTAGGTCTTTTGTTGTTCTTAATTTACATAAATGATTTATTAAACTTAGTCCTAACTAACACTACAGTATATTTATTTGCGGACGACACGGCCGTATTAGTTGAAGAACCACGTGGAAAAATGTGTTTCACACAGCTAACCAATTGGTGAAGTCTATTTGCGAATGGTTTTATGAGAATTTCTTCACATTAAATTAAAGAAAGACTAAATTAATCATGTACGGTAGTAACAAAAAAGTAGTTGAAGAACAGTTCGCACCCTGGGAGTGATACTGGTATAAGTCCAAAAATGGCAGTTTTGAGTTATATATACTACTGTGTACATTTTGACGAGCTCTACATGCGGTTAGTATCGGTTTAATCATAGGACAACAAGTGACCGGTAGAGAGCAGGATAAACCAGTATGACTCAAAGTATGGTCAAAGTCTTCATCTAGCGTCGGGGAAAGGTCGGTCTATGTCAGTCATGTTCCAGCTGTCAACGAACGAAGATGGAAAATTCGGTGTTAATAGTGGTTCATCCCGACATAAATCACTATCGATGCCACAAACTATGCTTTTATTTATCCTTTATTTTTACAGCAATACTGGTCTATTTCAAGAAGTACTGCTATTGAACCAAGGAATATCAAGTTTCTTCGAGGTTTTTACTGTTGTACCGGTACATATTTTGCAATGCACCTCTATTCGCCCAAAAGATTAGTAGTCGTACTGAGGCAACCTGGTGATTAACTCGCTATGTACCAATATTGTACGTAGGAAAAAATCAAGGTTTGTTGTGTTTTACCGTGTTAGTGGTACATCATAAAATTTTTATAATTATAATTATGTTAGTCAAAAACAGCAAGGTGGAGAAGCTAATTAGAAGTAAGGCAGTATAGTTAGATGGTATGCGCATGACACAGACCAAAAAGAACCGAGAAAATATGAATGGTGTGTCTATAGTACGCCAACAAATTCATAAAAAATCTTTAAATGCGATTTCCCAGAATTCATGTTTTTGGACTTATACCAGTATCACTCCCAAGGTGCGAGTTGCGCGTGTTAGATCGCATAAGTACCTGGGCTTATTTCTCGATGACGAGCTAAACTGGAAAGCACATATAGACTACACATATAATAAAATTAAAAAGTAGATTTATGTGGTCTACTTTTATGTGGTCTATAACATAAGACACTTACTGCCGATAGATAAAATTATGCTGCCTATACTATGGTAAAATTCTTACTGCAATATGGGATAATAGCTTTGGGTGTTACCTATATTTCTCATATAGGTGCATAAATTTCAGGTTTGGCACAAAATAATCTTGAAAATTATGCCATCATTACCTAGGAGAACACCATCAAACAAACTATTTGATATTGCCAAGGTTTTCACGATTAGACAGCTGTATGTTGAAAACCTATTTCTACAATACTATAAGCATCCTGATATAGTAATTACTAAGCGTTCGAATACGTATATAACTCGATATATATCTGCAGGAAATGTTATTGCTCCTAGACCTAGATTGACTTTAACCAATCACAGCCCATGTTATGTTACATATATCATTCATAGAGCCCTAGATAGCCACTTGAAATTCCCTGAAACTTTTTGAGATCCAGATACAAAAAATACGTACTAACCTGGTTATTAACAACAGAATTTATGCATATTGAATCATTATTAAATAGCTCATATGTTTAACAGAATATGAATTTAATTGCTAGTAGTTTTGGTAATAAGCAATTCGATAGTACCATAATGACGTACTAAGAAAAGATCCCGTATCTGACCAAAACCTACTTCTGGGAAAATGCGTCTCTAAGTTTTGACTTGAAATTTCCTCATATTAGCTCTATTTTACGTTGTCTCGAGCTTGAAAAGCATACATTCCAAAGAAAATTCCTCGCTGAATCGCGTGGTGTGGCTGGAAAAGCATTATTTTGATGAGAAAATTGTAAAAAAAGGTGTAGAACATATGTATTAGGCGATTTCCTCTTATGTATTGCACATATGAGTTTTAGTTTAGCAATAAGATTGATACGTTTTTTTCAAATACAAAATTACTACCGCTCTATGCAGGATACTAGAAGAAAAAATCGTGGTTGCCAACCTCTGAAAACCTTATCAGATCTGACAAGAGAAAATAAATTCGCATGATCAAAATACTGGAAAGAAAAATCGAATCGACCACTGATTCAGAAATCGTATAAGACGCCACGAGTCCTAAAATACCAAGAAATAAATCCTTATCTCGAGTTTCGTGATTAGTATGTACCTGAATACTAATAAAATAATCGTATCTGATGCCCAAATGCGGGTTTTCGCACCTACAAAAGGCCAGTTACGGGATTTTCATTAGTAAATCGAACCAAAACGTAGTTGATGCGATAATTGTAAGCAATTTTGAGGCATTTGCCATTGAGATCTGATTTTGAGACTAAAAAAATCGAAAGAAACCACCCTCCTAAACCTTTAACTTAACACCACCACCAAACCTAACCTACCTTAATACCTACCTACCTTTAACTTAATATGACCAAAAATGAAGATTCAGGATCTATTCTTAATACAGCAGTATAAATCTGTGTGTAAATAAAGTTAGGTACCTATATAATTACAATTAAAATTTAATTTTTAAAATAATTTAGATACCTGCATACTTATAAATTAGCAGCAGACTCATCGCCTGACAACATGGGCCAAGTATAGCGTCAGGTAGCACCTTTGTTTCATGAGTCCGAATTAACAATGTATTTTGTACTATTTTATATTGTAATATTCATGTAAAAAACGTGACAGGCCGCTCGTACTTTCTCTCTTATGAGAGAAGACCTATGAGCGTTGAAAATTTCTCAGTAATTTCAATGTTTTTTATTGTTTTAAATAAAATAACAATTAGAAAACATAAAATAATTATTGACACACAATTACTGAATTTGCTGTAAGCCAGTCTCAACGATGCCCGATTCTTCCACGAATATGAATTCACAGGTAGGTAATATTCTGTTTTGTTGCGCGACTACAGTTACTATAACCAAGATTAACTTCTCAACCAAGTGACAACAAAACAAGCGGCATTGTTTACTATATCCATTTATAACATAAATAAATGTAAAACTACGACACGAATAGAAGAACAAGTACGAAAGAAATGCGTGATAAGTCGAGAGCTTTCCAACGAGTGGAGAACGATTTTTGTCCGGTGAAAACTAAAGAAGTTTCAATTCCCCAGCAACGGCTTGGTTGTACGTGAAAATCAAAAGAAAACAACACCTAACTTGTTTATTGGTTGCGTGACGTTTTTTTCATTGCGCAACAAAATTTCTGAAACAAAATTTCCGGTTGACCCGTCGACTAAGACATTTTCAATGTCAAAAAGGATAAACTATTCTATTTTAGTTGTGTACATACGTATTAATTTGTGTAATAAATTACTTTACTGAGCCTTATCCTAATTATTAAAACAACCTACTTACCTGCTTTGTTGCCCACCTATATTATAAAAAGATGAAGGTGCATTTCACTACTGTTCCAACCTAAGACCTACTCCCGAGCGATTTCTTACAGTACCCAAGCTATACCGTCCTTCAAAACCATAAGTTAATATGACGGACATCTTCCTGATGACTTATCGGGTTGATTCCAATGGTAACACCGGTTGATAATAATGATTCTATTATAATATACTGAGGAACTTGAATGAACAACAAAATGAACGGGCAAAATAAAGCACACACGAAAGCTGTAAGAAGGAGAAAGAAACCGTCGTGGTCCGTCAACACCAGCTTACAGGACTCCTTTGCAGCTGTGGTTCCACCGTTTCCAGAACATCTCCGAGTGCAGGCAGCTCTGCAAAACCACGTTGCAGCTCCGGTTGTTAGTGGTGGAATGACAGCGGCAGCCTCATCTCCCGAATGCATCAGTAATCCGAAAGTTTCACCTGGAATAGAAATCAAAGTCTTAAGTATGAAAGCATGATCACAAATCGTAGCCAGACAAGGAGGAGGTTCCAACTTAAATAATAAGGGTAGTGGGTAGTCATTGGGTTAAGTGCATTTTACTAGCTTACCTAATACGTAGTACTATCATTTTCTGAAAAGTCCGAATGAAGAGGCGGCTTGACTCTCCTTGAAACCGAGAAATACACTGACGGAAAGCTACTTCACTGATTTTAAACACGGAGTAAGATGAAGAAGTGATTTAAATTACTGTATCGATATAATAGGTCCTGACACGTCGAAATCGATTTGAAAGCGAAATGGGTTTGTTTACAGTCAACCAAGCTGGTGTCAAGAAATTCCAAAAGCCCATGCGCTCCCAGCGGACTCTGAACTAACTAATGTGTAGTCTGTCCCCGCGCCTTCGTGTTAAGCCGTCGGCTTAAATTATTGAAAACATGCACATACTTTAGACATCTGGCTGAACGCTGGGTTGCTCAATGCTAATTTCCTGAATGCTATTTTTCTGTGTGGATTCAAAGTGTAGATGCGTTGGTATACATCCAAGAATTACTACGCAATTACAGTTGATACTAGTATTACATCACTAGGCTACCATCAGTAACCTAAAATGATTATTTTACGGAGAAAAAAAAGACAGTAATTGCCATTCTGTTTACGAAGCATTATTAGTTAGTAACTCAGCACAATAAATCAGCTGCCTTTGACACTACAGCGGCTTAGGAATCTTAAGCATTTTGTGATAAATTGAGAGGTTTCCAACAAGTTCCAACAACTTCCCTAGCAATGGAAGGTTGAACGTGGAAATCAATAGAAAACTCCGTGCTACTTTCATGTCATATCGTCGGTAAATTGACAAAGGGGCGTATCTGCAAATTTGATGTTTCGAGATATCCGCGATCAAAGTTGTCAGGTGTACTACAAATCACCTAATTACAATTTTCAACCCCTTATCGACTATAACTCCTATATTTGCTTCATTTTAAGACTAGATGGGTAATTTGACGCTCAAGATCCTTGAAGGGTACCTAAAAAGCAGATACGTCTTTCTGTCAGAGCGTCCTTTTCTAATCATTTCATGTACGGCTTCTGGAAATTTCTGTTTTCACTGACTGATTAGTAATCACAAGGTACCTATTGAATTGTTAGTTATTGATGTTGACTGATTCACAAGTTATGAAACATAACCAGGATCTCAGCCGAAGTGCAGTTGTAATGAAAATGAACATTTCCATAATAATTCTGGTAGGGAGGTAAGTATTTACTAACTAAAAACTTGGAAAATAATAAATAACCACAATCAAGTTTTCATGCAAAGAAGGAAAGTAGTTTTCAATGGTATCACAAATTGTATTTTGTACAATTTTTCTTAATTAAAAGAAGATGAAACTGAAAGAGTTTGAATTAGGAACCATTTTTAAAAGAATGGTAAGACCGTTTCAAGTACTATCATTTTTTAGAGGTAATAAAAAATTGACTGCCTTTCTTAACAATCAGTATCTAAAGGCCGTATCATTTCAGGCCGTATCATTTCAGGCCGCATTTTTTCAGCTTTTTCTCGAATTTTTAATGCTCGAACGTAAATAAGGCAAAGAGCTTTTTTCCAAGGTCAGCTTTTTCGACCATCGCGCATCCTGGAGGAGCATTTTTAAACTCACTTGGGAAAATTAGAACATGTTCTAATTTTTACCTCAACGCGAGCGAAAAATGCTGAAACGTAACCCTTGGGAAGGGATAAAACTGCATTCCTCTAGAATGCACTGTTTTTGCACTTATTCCTCTTCAACATTCACATCTGACCTTGGAAAAAAGTACTTTTACTTTGTCTTCTGCACGATAGAGGTTTGAGCATTAAAAATGCAAGAAAAAAATTGAAAAAATGCAAGTGTGATACGGCCTTAACCACTTTCTTCTTCGTACTCGGAATCTTCGTCCTTATTAGGTTCCGGCAATCTATCTTCAACTTCTTCAGAAGGCTGAAGGCTATTGTAGTAAGGATGGTATTCACGCGGAATTATAAGATCATTGCACATCTTCATCAGGTCCGTGTACTAGGCGTTCGAGATACTGAGGGTCCTTTGGTAAGCGGTGGGGAGTGAGCAGTAGCTGATCTGTTTCCGGTCTTTTGGTTGTTTTTAAATTGACCGTCTTGAGATTTGCGTAGTCTTTTTCCTACTGGATCTCCATCGAGCCGGTATCAGATTTTCTGTAGAGTATCATGCAGACTTTTCGCCATGGGATTACATTTTTGAAGGTCTGTGAAAGAGCCGCAAAGTCAGTAATTTGGTCGTAGGTCAGGGAGGTGACTTCAAGGGGGGGGGGGGGGGGTTCGAGCGTATCTTACTACTTGCGCCCATCCCTCTGGGGTGTAAACTTGTAAACATTTTGCCTTTTGCTCAATTTTCGAATGCATTGAGTCGCATTCTATCTCTGAATGGCCTACCTCAAAAAACGTATGGTATTTTCAATTTTTTCACACACACAGTTCAACGAGACGGAACCAAGACATGAGAGCTAACAAACACCTGACTATATTAGAGAGAAAAAAAAGAAAACAAGTCACTGTAATAATCATTGGAGAGACCACGGATAATAGTGCGTTCGCAAATGGACGTAATTGAAATGAGTCAGTCACGGGAACTCGACAGAAAGACGTATCTCTGCTACTTACGTCTTTTTGTCAGATCAGGATTCAAATACGTCCCTTTGTCATGTCGGTAACTGCGACCGTGGCAAATACGTCCCCTGTACTTTGTTTTTCCCACTGGTTTCCAATGAGGTACGCGACATGAGGTTAGCAGCACTTCATAGAAGCTAGAGCTATGGTTTCCAAAGTGAAGCTAACTCCAAAAACCAAAATTTGCAGATACGCCCCTTTGTCAATTTACCGACGATATTTGCCTAACGCTTTTTCCTGTCGTTTTCGGAGTGGGAACCCATGGCTAAAGTTTGTGCATGCTAAGATCGAATACAAATACATTTCATACCATTCAAAGACTGAATCCGCGAAGACCTATGTTCCAGTAGTTCCGATTCGCTCATTTGTGAACTTACTACTTGCTAAGTTCTAGCAGTAAGTGGAAGCGAATGGATGAACGTACATCCATCTCCAAGTGGGTTTATTCCAACTTTCAAACACAGAACTATAGAACTATAGAAGACAGCAAATTTAAAAAAAAACTATTATCGCGAACGTTTTAGTGGTCTCGATTTTTTAAATTTATTTTCAGAGATGCCTATATTACTGTCACATCCCCGGCCGATGTGTGGTTATTGAGCCAAATTTCATAATGTTCGGAGAGAGGCTTCGGACGGCGGACGACCCACAGTGGGGCGATTGCACTAATACCGCGTAGATTGATCGGCATCAAAATTTTGCATGTTTCGCTCAGTTCATATGTTCGGAATTGCCACAAATCTTACAATTTTTATTGGATTTCTTGCTTTCACTCACACTCTGGAAGATAAAGACCACACGCTGCTACTTTTATTGAGATTAAAATTTTTATTCGATGTCGCGGTATTTGGGAGTTTAGCCTCACTGTGTGGCGTACCACGGAAGGACGAATTTTTCATTTATTCAATTTCTGTAATTCACATATCTCGAAACGAAAACCAACAAATTTTGAGTCGGGTAGGGAATTATTATAATTATTTTTTTATTATTAATATTTTTCCCCCTTCTTGTCAATTACGAAGGATTATGATTAAAAATACCTAAAATACGAAACATCTGTACATACACCATACACCATCCGGAGCTTTTCCCACTAACTAAGTACTGGACCAATGTTTATGAAACTTGAAAAAAAGAATTATTTATATGAGCCATAGTTGATTCTGAATAATCGGCAACACTTTCGATCTACACTGAATGCTAGAATACAAGGATTAAAATACCGAACATCGAGTCTCGAGAACTTTATGAAGAAAAAGAAGGTTTTTCTTTTATTTTATCGATTTATTGCATACCGTTTTTTCACCCGGGTGCGTTCATCCGTTTTGGCTCTTTAAAGGATTAGACTTGGCAGGAGAGGATGAGAACACGTTTGAAAATACAGAAAATTTGAACTTAGAATCTAAACATTGAACATCTGATGTAATATGAATTCCATTTTCATGATATACTAGTATATTATGATTTTTGTGATCATTATTTATTTATTGACATTTTATGTCTTTGCTTTGGCACATTAAAATAAAAAACTGTCACGAAAAAGTGTCCTTGAAAAGCGTCGAACGGTTTGATTTGTGAAGCGATGGTTAAATCATTTTAATAGGTAATATCACACTTCACACACTTGGAAGGTGTAATTTCATATGTAGCCTCTTTAGGGCATTTACTTGACGATGCCCAGGGTCCGGATCAGCTGAGTGGCTCTTAGAGCTTGCATACGAGTCTGCAACTGAAGACATAAAATGTCCCAATGTGTTGCAGACTCGTATGCAAGCGTTTCTGATGATTATCGAATACAACCTTATCGTCTTTGGTCAATCCTTTAAACGTTTTTTGTATCGTTAGGTACCTATTCTAGTTGTACGAGTACTTGGATGAATATGTAATATACTTGCATATCTGCGTTTTTCGTTTGGCGCAAAAGGTTATATTCTAAAGCGGAAATAATGAACTTTTGTGTAATAATTTGCAGGTTCACCCTTCTTTCTTAAAAGCTTCTGCACAACTAACTGAGAGGTATCTACTCCTATCTCTGAGAATAATATTGATTTATCCCAAGGAGAATCAGGAGAAAGTTATCGCGGCGTAGGCGATTTTTTCGGCTCAGTAACATGAAAGCGGGACTCATCCAGTAGAAGAAAACACCGGAAAACTGGGTGTAACAACTAGATGATCGGATCCTCTATGACCGCCGTGTTTGGACACGGATGGCAGCTTCCTGGATGACGGCCTGCAGATCCTGCCTGGGAAAAACATCACTGATCGCGTTAGCAGCGAAGCGGATGAAAGTGATATCCATTACATAACATTTTAGGCAATCTGTACAGATTAGATTTCATTTTTTGGTTAATCATTTTTAATAGTGAACCTTTGTTTTCGACCTAGAAAATATTATATCCCCCCCTCCCCCCCTCCAAATGTGTGTATTTGTGTGTTAGCTATTTCGTTGCACACGAAGCGCTAAAATGTCAAAACAATGTAAAATCATACAATTCGATCATTTACAAAAATTCGTTCATACGATCATGCTGCATGACTGAAACTTTTTCATCTGTTCTTGTGCACTGAGCTGTTAATCCTACGAATGGCAGTTGCACCTGTACAGTTTCAATAAAGTTATAAAAATTAAAAAAAACTCGGCCCTTTGGGCATCGCCCCCCTGGACCCCCCTGTATGTTATTACTTTGAGCCTGACTGCTAAAATGTAAAAAACATGGAATCATGTTTTAGCTCCTCGCTCTCACTTTATTATAGAAATGATCACGACGATTGAGCTCTTGTGAGATGATGATCTCCTAATAGAAACTCGCGAGTAAACATTCACTTTAGAAAGAGGCTAAAGAGGCTACATACGAAATTACAGCTTCCTATAGTGTAAAGTATAGAAATTACCTATTAAAATGATTTAACCACCGCTTCACAAATCAAACCGTTCTCGCAATATTCGGATCACCTGCTATGAATCACATAATCGAAACACCAGCTCAATGAAATCATCAGAAATTAACAAGCGGTTGCAATCATGTTCACAATATCAATTATTGAGAATGATCACCTGAGTGTACACAATTATTCAAATGACCATGCTCATAACTCAGCTTGTTGGCCACGCACTTCGCAGTAGTTAACATAGTATGGTTGGATAAATCGAGAGCTTTCGAACGAATGGTCAACGAATTTTGTGGGATGAAAAACGACGAAGTATCATATCCCTAGCAACGACTCGGTTGTAAGCGGAAATCATCACAATTATCGGCGCTACTTTCATCTCACTTTATAATTATAGTCTCACTTTTCGGCGGGGGTTCCATCGCTAAAACATGATTCCATGTTTAAAAAAAAATGCAAGGGCAACCATCATACCAAAAAGTTGTTCTCAAAAATGTCAAGTATACCTGCATTAAAACCCTCAAGAATCACAAAGAATACTTGCCTATTTATGGATTTCAGAACCAATTATTCGATAATGACATCCAGACTTCTTCAGAAAATACTATACATGAGATTACTTACACTTGGACTGCGAGATTTCAACTAAGGTAGATTATTTTCCTGTTCAGTCGATGTTTAAAATAAATGATGCTTGATGCAGTCAAGAGCGTTTATACTACCTATAAACTGTGTAAGTGAACCATTAAGAGTGATGCACAGAGCTTTACACACGAAAAGAGAGTTAAAATTGAAAAACTTCACCAAAGCGACGGGTGGAGATCACCTGAACATCATATGACCATATGGTGTTGGACTTGCTAATGAAGACTTGAACGAGTAACGAATGTGAACTTGAAGACGCGGAAAGGCCTGTTTCTTGATAATCCCTCCAACTTGACGCTCCAGGGTCTGTACGTGGTGTATTCAGCTCACTTAGCTCTTCGGAGATCGGAAGAGACTATCAATTCCACAACTTCGCTGAAATACAAAAGGCAGATTAGGAACCCTTAATTAGAACAAATACTATTTCACAAGGTTCAGTTGGGTCAGAAGCAAAGACCGAAACTTCTTGAAAACTTCACCCGCTAGAGGCTTGGTGAGTAGATCGGCGATTTGGTCTTTTGATTTCACCCAATCGATTTTTATGTTCCCATTTTGGAATTCGTCAAGAACGAAATGATCGCACAATTCAACTATGTGCTTCAAGGTACTTGATTCGTCAGTTATTGCGACAGGAATTGCCGGTCTGCAGTCACCCAATAATGTTGGAACTGTGTCAACTATAACCAGGGACGGATTAATAATTCTGAAGAAAAAAATTCTTGCGGGGGAACGAAAGAATAGAATCACGCCGTCGCGCTTGTAGGTTGACAAAAATACGAGTATAGATGAAGGAACTTTATACTGTGGGGAAACTGGGATGATATGTACCGGTTTCACTGATCTGTCACGGCCAATTTACTAATTTGTTCGTTTGAATTTTAGTAGGCCTACAAACTGCGTAGGTGCCATGGGGTAAATCGGAGATTTACGTGGGTAGTGTCAGAATTTTCGTCGGTAAACCGAGAGATTTCCAGAAGTGCTTGAGGGCAACGGCAAAGCAGGTTGGCAACGGTGGTGTTGAGTCCGTGTCGTGCTGTCGTCCATCGTCGCCCTTTTGTGAGTAGAAGAGCAGTAGAAACCAAACTTCATGTTAAATGCGAACTAAAGTTTTTTTTTTTTTTTTTAGTGTTAGAGTTTAGCTCCTTCAAGAAACGAGCATGGAAGATAACATCTTTCTTCTTTAAAAAACATTTGGCAGCAGGCATGTCTGACTATTTCAATTAATAGGGATAATTTTGTGTTCATCAGTTTATTTAACAAGTTACGGTAGGAACCTACTGTATTTATCTCTCGTTTACCGCTTTTGGTAACGGTAGCAATACATAATCAACCTACCTACTGTTTCGACGAAGAAAGAAACGAATCGTGTTTTCTTAACTGATTGCAACCAGTGTTTTTCGATTGAAGTGAATTATTCGCTGTTTCAAATTTACCAGGAATAGACAAACAATGTTTAACAAGATAATATTTTATTTTTATTTCCATCTTTAATCAAAACTGTACTTTGTTCATTTAAATAATATTACATCACGACTACTGAAGTTCTCTAACGTTTTATGTTTCATTCCCTGCTTTTTTTAATATAATTTTGCCAAAAAATTACTTACCTAGGTACCTATAATAATTTTATTTTTTGTGTGTAGGTACCTACTAAATGTTCAGTAACCAAGCGAAAATTTGTGCAAATAAAAATTATGTTTTTCATGTTCATTTTGACATGCCTGATATGAAGTTAGTGTGGGTCTATAACCTCTAAAACTGCCAGTTTTTCAATGTCTTTTTTTTTTAAATCTGTCACTGACTATAACTAAAAATTTCAACATCCCTGTAACATTTGTCAATTCCCTACAAGTGCTTGACATGGCAAGGTATTCGGCCTCACAAAAAGATAAAGTAACATGTGTCTGTTTCTTAGATCGCCACATGACATTATCACAAAAAACCTGGATGACATGCCCAGTCTTTGAGCGTCCATTATTAGCATTGAAACCTATTGAGGCATCAGAATACCCAATTACTTCAGCTGCAATTAGCTCAGTTAATACACTTATTGGAATTGAACACTCGCCTCCATAAATTAAGTTGTTGACATCAAGTTGTCACATTCTAGTAATGTTTAGGTTACTGCGAAGAATTACCAGTTCGCGTTGAAACTTTGTCGACTTTGTCATATCGAAAAATATTAATTATATTTTCTTGTGTTCACCACGGCGTATTATTACACTCTTCAATTTAATTTAATTTAATTGCGAAAATTCTGATTAAAATTTAGAATAGAAATTTTAGTTGTATGTAAAATATTCTTGGAGGAAACAATTAATGAGGAAGAAACTTACTCTTTTACATCACTGTACTCCTCCAGTTCACTGTAGTTCCAAACTCCAATCATGAGAAACTGAAAGTTTTAAAGACAGCTTGATTTATACTGGATTCGATTACAAAATTCAGAATAGAAATATATGTGAACCTGTATACAATTAAACAAGGAGAAGAGACAGTATAACAAAAGAAATATTGTGAGAATTTACATTAAAGTGGGTTATTTTTTATTCATTACTAGAGCTTATATTATGTATCTATATATGTGAAAGTATATAGATACTATATGCACATGCTTAAAATATCTGTATATGTGAAGTGCCTGTATACAATTAACAAGGAGAAGATACAGTATAACAAAAGAAATATCGTGAGAATTTACATTGAAGTGGATTATTTTTGATTCATTACTAGAGCTTATATATGTATCTATACATGTGAAAGTATATAGATACTATATACAGATGCTTAATGTATCTATATATGTGAAGTGCCTGTATACAATTAACAAGGAGAAGGGACAGTATAACAAAAGACATATTGTGTGAATTTACGTAGAAGTTGATTATTTTTAATTCATTACAAGCACTCAGTTGCCCTCAACTCCGTTTCCCGTGCTTCTGCGATGCCTGTGAGCGAGCTTTACGGCTCACGAGGCTCGACGGCCCGGGTACTTTGCCGCAATTGTGAACCCGCACAGGCGTAAGCTTTCACACGAATTTGAGTTTCTCTATCTATCCCCACACTAGAGAGGCAGTTTGACGGAATAAAGAAACCCCAATGAGATCAGTTTCAGTGAGATTTTCAAAATACCGTCAATAACACAAAGTGGTGAAAAACCTGGCATGCCCCATCGGTTTTCCTGGTGAAAGTGGCTCTGATCGATAATTCAACGTGATGTATCAATGAGAGTACTCACTGTGTTGGCCGCGTTCAAATTTGCGAACAACGAAATTAAGTTTCAAACATGAAAGTGAACATTTTGTTTCAACCGTGATCATGGATTAAAAACCGACCAACCCCCACCTAGTGCTCATCGCACGTTTGGTTGCGCAATCTTTCTGGGCTTGAAAGTAATCGGGCTAGTCCAAACTGACAACGTACGTACACCCAACTAGATCACATTCACAAAATATTGATCAATATAGTTCCAGTAACGTACTTACTGACGATATAATAGGGGTTTTCGCCCCAAAACCACTCCAGGGCCCGCGGACGCACCCCGATGCGGCATAGTGGAGTCATCCAACCACAACCAAACACAATGTGTCTGCACTCATTCCAAAAATTACAAAGGAGTTTTTCCGGTGTAGGTGCTCTGTCCTCATGTTGCAGAATGTTCATCACGAGACACAACAACCCAAGAATCCTAATTATACCTACGAAAGCTTACGATTTTGAATAATTATCCTAACCATCACCTAATTGGAAGAATTCACACATAAGAACATTCATTCATTCACGCAACACATTGTAATTTTTCTTTGGAAGAAACTCTCTTTAAAACCATCTACGAAAGATTGTAAAATTATAGTTTAAAAAAAATCATACATTTCGTTCACTAAACTAGACCTCCGAAAACTATAACTACCAGAGGACAGCGCCGTGCCAGTTTATGGATTTCAGAACCAATTATTCAATAACTCCACATCAAGCCGGGGGGCAAGCCCCCCGGACCCCCCATTAAGTTGCTCGCTTCACTCGCGAAGTGTGGCTGTGTACATGCGGATTTTCCAGTTTTTCTACCCCCCACCCTTCACAACCACCCCTTACTGAGCAGGGGGTTGCGCAATTTTTAAGTGGCCTATATTTTGCGCCGGAAGTGGCTGCTCACATTAAAAAAAGGATCGCACAAATCGGTCAATCCGTTAAAAAGTTATGAAGGTTCCCACATACAGACACTTTATTAATATAAAGAAGACATCCAGAATTTTCCAGGAAATACCTACTATACGTGAGATTACTTACGCTTGGACTGCGAATGTTCAACTATGGTATATTCTTTACCAGTTCAGTTGATGTTTCAAATAAATTATGCTTGATGCAGTCAAGAACGTTATAATACCTATAAATAGTGTAAGTGAACCAGTAAGAGTGATGCACACAGCTGTACACACGAGAAGAGAGTGAAAATTGAAAAACTTCACCAAAGGGCCGGGTGGAGATCACCTGAAGAACATATGACCATATGGTGATGAACTAGCTAATGAAGACTTGAACGAGTAACGAATGTGAACTTGAAGAGGCGGAAAGGTATGTTTCCTGATAATACTAAACAATTATTATATCATTAATTACTTCAAAACAAAATCAACCTTTGATCCATATTAGCGGTCCGGGAATCCCAAGAAGAAGGAGATTCATGGGTCAACATCTGAAAAATATCACTTCACGGGTAAAAATCGTTAAATTTTTATTTTATTAGCGGAATATTGCACAAATAAAGTTTATTAGGTATAAAATATAACATTAAAAAATGTATGAGCAAAATTATGCTGAAAAATGTTTATACATTTCATTGAAATATGCTAAAAAGTCGACAAAAGCTGCAAAAAAAGTAAAAAATCCAAAATCTGTTTTTGAATCGCAGAATGTTATTTAGAAAGATTTTTTTGCCATAAAATTGGTAGTTAACATTTTCGTTTCCCCCAAATACCTTAATTTTTAAAACAATGCAACTTAACATCGTATGATTATTTACGAAAATTCGATCATACGATGATGCTGCATGACTGGAACTTTTATTATTTTATTTTATTTTTTTAATTCTGCAGTTTTTTTGAAGACATTTTGGTATATAACATCATTAAATTTGAGCAGTGGTAATCAGAAATATGCGTTTTCAAAGATTGATGGATTGTTTTCGGAAGGATTTCCCGCTCCAAGAGCAGTACTACCTACTCATGGTTTATACATTTCCGAAACTACCAACCGTTCTTCCCGTGCTTCAGTTTTATTTCTAATAGATCTGATGATTTAGGATTCCTACGCCATGCTACCAGCTCCTGTTTCCAAGAAGTACAAAAGCGTAGCATATCACCAGATCAACGAGAAAATCACGTGAACCAATACTATAACCTTTAAAAAGCAATATTATTTATTGAAACATTATTATTGTTACGCCATTCCTTTACCTGATATTTTTATGAAAGTTAAACTCAAACAACATCTGTTCTACTTACACGTTGTGGTTGAGAGACAATCCAAACAAACAAACCGGGAGAACGGGAAATCCACAAAACGTATGAATGTATGGAGAATGGAAGAAGCGAGAAGTCAAGCACGTAGATAATGTAAGCCTTATCAGTAAGTGATATGATGAACCGAAACCAACTGATAGCACTGACTGATAAAAACCATAGATAACGAATAATCGGACTTCATTTTCAATCTCTTCAAAGTTAAATAGCTAAGAACTTTGGATCCAATACCTCGAAAAACTGTCACCTTCCACAAAAATCCATTTTTTTCCAAAGCGTAAAAACCCGGTTTTTCGTCACTCATGTATGTACCTGTTTTTCGGTATCCAATGGAGCTGACGACTTGATTTTTATTTATTTATTTTTATTATTTTTTATTATTATTTTGTTAATATTATCATTTTATTTTTTATATTATTATTTTTCTTTTCTTTTTTCAAGGAGTGTTTCTTACATTTACGGAACAAGTTTCAATGAAAAACTTCAAACAGAAACATGGCGATGATAAAAAAATGTATAAGCATGGAAAAAACGAAAAAATCGTATTGCTATATTGTCTCTAGATAAAATTTTATTTGCTCAACAAAGTTGAAACTCGTTCACTAGTTACATGAATAGACGAAGAACTAAAAAAAAAAAAAAAGAATGAATATATCATGAAGAGATCCGGAGAAACAGGTACATGAAAAAGTGGTAAATAACTAGGGGCTCATGAACCCCAACACCTGCTCTAAACGGTCTTTTCATAATATGACTCTGTAGCTAATAACTCAGGCACAGGAATAGATAATTTTAAAGGTTTTGTAAATTATTTTATAGCAAATTGGTCAATTATATTTTATTAAATAGTTTGCTATTTACTTCGATCCGGATTCCCCTCCTGCACTGGGATATTTCTCCAGACCCTGGTCCAGTTCCAAAGGCGAGTATCCTTTCCATAGCAGAGCGCAGCTCACCGAGAGTCATTATACTCCTAAGGCCTCTCAAAAACACCGCTCGCCTATTTATTTTTATTTTTTGCGTCCAGCCCCAAAGCCCCGCCTATTGTAAAAGTAAAACTGCCCTAAAAAGAAAGGAGATCTGCTTCCATTCCGTTTTCTGCAAACTTCATATTCAAGGGTCTTTGTAAAGATCGGCCGGCAATTTCTGCAAGCGAAAACACAAGGAAAAAAAAGATTTGTAAAGACTTTCCCTAGTTAACAGTGCGAGTTCCCACTAGGTGCATTCCTCGTCCGTTTTTATGCTTAGAATCGGAAGTGTGTTGAGTGAAAGGAGTTGGTGGTGGCTTTTATTTTCACTTGTGAGTTCCGATGAAAGTAACATATATTATACCGTAATGTTATTCCGTAATGTTCCATCAAAACAAAGATTTGTAAATTAAAACTACTTTTGCTTCCTCACTACCGAAGGTAGGGAAGCTATGTGTTCGTGATTGAAGTAGAAAAAATGTTTTTCCTCCAAAATCAAAATTTCCACTTGCTTTTTGCGATTCAGAGCTTGCTGATCAATTTTGGTTCCGTGTCTGACTGTGTGTCTGTCTGTCTGTGTGACTGTCTGACTGTGGTAAATCCTTGTCACTCTGTGGTAAATCCTTGTCTCCTGTGGTAAATCCTTGTCACTGTCTGACTCAGTTAAATCCTTGATTACTGTGGTAAATCCAAAACTATACCATATTTATGTCCGATTCCGAGAAACTTTCAGGGATTGTGTGGATTAGCACTTAGACGGTCCATTACAGTACGCTGCGCCCATGCGCAAACATGAATTTCGCATAACGTGGATTTCTCATCATCTGTTGGTCCGATTTCGCTAAAACTCGGTAGATAATTGGGGATATGATATATCCGCGATCGGAAGAGTAATAACCATTGCGCATGAGCGAAATTAATATCGATAGACACAGGCAAAAGTCCGAATATACTGGAACAATTTTGATGAAATTTTTAATGGTTGTGCGGGATAGACTCTTGACGGTTCCCTATAACTTTCAATGCCGTCACATAAATAGTAGTCAGCGCATGCGCATTCGTTAATTTATTATACCGTCGATTTCTTATCATCTATTGGCCCGATTTTATACATACTCGGGGATTAGATGGGTATATATTCCAGGAAAATTCTCTATGAATTATATCGCTATTTGTGGAGTAAAACTATGCCGCATGCGCAAAGCTAAAATCGATCGACACAAACAAAACTCTTAGGCTAATGGACCGATTTTTAGGAAATCATCTAGGATTGTGCGGTTTAGCTCTCCTAGACTTTCCCCCATAAATTTCATTGCCGTTGGATTAATAGTAGTCTGTGCGCATGCGCAAACATTAATTTTTAATTACGTCAACTCGTTTCTTGTTTCAAATAATTCTTTACGTCCATGTTACAATATGTGAGGAAGCTATACTACCTACCCAACTTGGCAGACATTTTTTGGCATTTTCATGTCTTCATTATGGCACAAAAGCTTTACTTTTGAGAAGCGAGTATTGTTTTAAGATTTTTTTCTCGCTTACGACCAAATCGTTGTTACGGAACCGTATCTTTGCCATTTTGGTCATGGTATGAGACAATGGTGTACACAGTTAGAACGGAACCAAATTTTTTATATTGACATAAACATGTTCCCAAGCACCGAATAGGCTCGGCAACCCAGAACATACCTATCCCCTTTTCACACTCTTCCAGTTTATCCCTCCTGGGTCCTTTTGAGGTACCGCCTGTTTCTCGTATGTATTCTGCCAATGGGCGACCTGGCAGTATACTTGCAATATGGACCTTGCTCCTTCATGGTTCCGCAGGTACATCTTACTTTCTCGATAGTGGATTTTGAATACTAACGAATGTACGAATCTCCAAAGGAGCTAAACCCCTCGCATTTTTATTATACGTATCTGCCATTCGTCTTTATTGGAAGGCGATTTCTTGATCTAAGTTATCCGCTGCTGTTTTCCACTCTTTTGCGAATTACTTAGAATGTGCAGGAACAAGAGATCGAAGTGGATGCCCAAACAAAATCTGCGACGGAGAGCGGCCATGCAAGGGGCGTGTTCCGGAACTCCAACAAACCTGACGTGTAGGCTTCATTGTCTAAAACTCCTACATCCTTACATTTCACTATCAGGCGCTACATTGTCTTAACAGCTGTCTTTGCGTGGCCGTTGCTGTGTGGGAAGTATGGGGAAGAGATTAACGCATGGGTGTTCCATTTCTCCTAGAACTATCTGAACATAGATGAGATGAATTGCGGTCTGCCGTCACATCTGACTCGAATCAGCACACCTGTGTCTGCGAAATTTTTTTGCAAACTCTTGTTGATGACTTTTCTATCAGGGCAACGTAAACCAAATCGACATACTATTGGCCAACCTAAGAAACTGTCCACGTAAACCGTGAAGTTTTTCCCTCCTGCTGCAAACAGGTCCATTGACACATCAACAAACGGTCGATTTGGAATATGATCAGAAATCATGGTTTCCTTTGGAAGGTATAGCATACTATGCAGGCTTCTAAAGTGTTCTTAATGACACTGGTTATCGCTGGCCAATAGACTGCTTGACGAGCTCGTCGTTTGGCTTTCTCGATTCCCTGATGTGATTTATGTAGCTGCTTCAAGATTTCATTCCGTGCTGCTTTCGGTATTATAAGCTGACAACCCTTCAAGACCATTTCTCTCTCAATTCAAGACCTTTCGTTATTATAACCGCTGCTTTCGGTATTATAAGCTGACAACCCTTCAAGACCATTTCTCTCTCAGTCAATTCATTTTTTGTGTTCCAGGACGGGTGCAGGTTTTGTCGAAGATCTTTTCTTCTTGCCGGGAAAATTTCTTGTACTAATTTTTTCAAGGCTAGGTAGGTATTCCCCATCAATATTAGCCAGTTCAAGTTTTTTTCAATAGTGACGGATCTTGAAGTTATATTCCGTAAATAAGAGAGACTTGGTGGGTAAGAGTATCTATCTAGCTCTTCTTCGTCGTTTCCTGCCATTAGGTCGCTCTTCGTTTGAGTGGTTATTGGAGCACGAAATAAACAGTCTGGTACTTTAAGAGTTTTCCCTTGCTTCCATTTTATTGTGAAGTTGTGTCCAGTCAGTTTTTCTTTTAACCGTTGCAAACGCTCATTTTCAACCTCCTACATAGATCGTGTATTCAAGATCGGCATCAGAGGTTTATGATCAGTGAACATGGTAAAAGAAGGGAGGCCCTGCAAGTACATTTTGCATTCCCACACTGCCCAGGTTATCTCCAACATCTCTATCTCTATCATTGCATTTCTCCTTTCAATTTCTGATAAGAATCTTGAGCCACATCCCAGCTCCCTCATGTTCTTGTAATAAAACGTATCCGAGGCCATTCGTACGAGAGGCGTCGACGTGTATGGCCATCTGTCTGAACAACTCAAAATGGGCAAAAAAATGTGGTTGAACAAGCATTTTTTTACACATTCGAATGCCTGGTTATGCTTTGGTCCCATTTGAACTCATTTTTTACGCTTAGCAAATCCCTTAGTGGACCTGCAGTTGCACTCATTGGGTGAAAAGTTCCCCAGTTGGTTGACCATTCCAATTTTGTAATGGCTGCGAGATTCATTGGATTCGCTTTAACACCTACTCTTCCGACGATAAATCTCCCATACGATAATTCAGGCTTAGCAAATATAAACTTGTCCCGGCTTAAGGTGATCGAATAAGTTCGACATCTGTCTAATATTTGTCTGACTCGTACATTATGGGAGTTGAAGTCTTTATCGTATGCCAATATGTCATCGAAAACTTTTTGTATGTTGTTGGTTCCACTCATCGCTTCGTCACCACGACGACGAAAATCATCCCCCGAACTTTCTAGGCTCATTGAGGCTCATAAAAACTGATATATTCCCCAAGGCGTCCAAAAGGTAGTGTGCTTTTTGCTCTCTTCGTTTAATTTCATTTGAAGTGTCCTGATACGTCGTCCATGAACAAAAAGCAGTTATCGCCGTTCCCAATATCTGACATCGCTTCCCAGGGAGCCTTGAATGGGTGGATAGGACTTGGATCCTGACGAACCAAGTTCACGTTTTTCGGGTGAAAGTGGGCCTACATGTCTTGTAAAAGATACTAATTAACGATTTTCAGCCGTTTTCATCCATTTATTGTGGTTTTTCGAATAAATTATTGGAAATTGTAGCAATTTAATGGGCTCAAAAAGTTCTGGCCAACGAACTTATCCTTTCATTTGGCAAGCTCGATTTTTGGCGCTAGAAAGGATTTTTCATCTTAATCGAGAGGACACATTATATATATATATATATCTATATATATATATTTTCCCCCCCTCTTTTTCTCAGAATACCTAAAAACGGATTTTAACGAAGAGAAGTTTCTAAAATTTATATTTTACAATTTTCCATCCTATACAATAGTTTCATTATCTATGGAATTTTGCTAATAAAACTATCACTGAAAGGAACGTGAGGCTAAAAAATTGTGAAGGAGTGCGACTTCAGAACAGACCTCAATGCTCATGTCAAGCTAAGTTTTGTAGCCGATTTGAAAAACCCATACGAGAAAGCAATCTCGAAGGGAGCGGTGATGACTCGACAGAACCCGGAGGCTGATCTGCACAAACTGCGAAGAGTAAAAAGGTAGGGAAACACCCACAGCAGAAAAAAGGGCTTCCCGAGAAAGGAGACTTCGGGAAAACCTGAACATACTAAACCTTACATTCACATTCTCCGCCCCGTCGCTGTTGATAAAGGTATTTTTCCGACATCCCACCATGACTTCTATAATGGCGACGTGGATGGGATCCTTTAACGACGATATTGTTAGTCGTATTTATTGCTCCACATTCTCTCAGATTTAATTACATAGAGGAAGCTGCTGAACGAATCTGAATGAATGAACAGGTTTTATTGTAACAACACTTGGTTTTTACAAGATAGGAGTAAAATTCAATATTGCCAAACAATTAAGATATGTATTTATGTTATACCCCAAAATATGACAAAAATACACTACCGGAATGCATCATTAAAACTTGCACAACTCACACTGAACAATTGCACATTTTGA
Organism: Adelphocoris suturalis; assembly: GCA_030762985.1. Taxonomy (NCBI): domain Eukaryota; kingdom Metazoa; phylum Arthropoda; class Insecta; order Hemiptera; family Miridae; genus Adelphocoris; species Adelphocoris suturalis. The sequence goes on along the minus strand of CM061040.1, from coordinate 25,723,406 downwards.
CAGCTAGAGTACTTGATATTTACTTACAGATAAATTATATTTTAATAAGTATCTCTTTGGATAAATAATTAGCTACAATCAAAAGTACCGACCTTTCGGTCAAGATGGACCTTTGGTCGGAGCGTTGGCGGAGGGGGTTTTCGACTAATTGGAACATTGTTTCACTTCATTAGATCTTGGAACGAGCTCACCTTTAGAAACCTATTTCTTTCGGCTTGAAATATATGGCAACCTGACAGAAGATGAAAAATACTGTCGAAATCTCCGGAGTTACACAAAGGGCATGGTTCAATTCCATCAAATTTTGATAAAAGGCGAGGGAAACATAACCTTCCAACTCTATTCCCAGAAACCCGAACTTGACAAAGATGCCATTTCATATTCAAATGGAGATCTAATGAAAGATACCCAGAGGTTCCGCTGGATAGAAGGGCTTCGGGGAATATTCAAAAAGAAGAATTTTCAGTAGAGCCTGATCCTTGGTAACAACATGAAACAAGTGGTCTTCAATCATCCATGGGATCACGGTTTTTAGTTCTGGGTTTATATAAGCCCTCATTAGGAAAGTCAACTCTGTTTAATTCTAGTAAAAACTATTTTAGCTGCAGCACCCAGTTATACTTTTCAGCTGAGTTAGTACCAATAGCTAGTTGAAACAAACTATTATAACACATTTTTGGTAATCTTTCCCCATTTATCGCTAATATCTTGTACCACCAGTTAAGCATTTCTTTAGTCTTAGGTACAAGAAGTTCGGTCTTATTGCTGAGTCAAAACGCCTTTTTCAGGTGCATGTAGAGTTACATTGTGCTTTATATATGTAACGGGCCAAAAACATTGATACTTTTATTTACCTTAACACTATTAATCATCACCACATGGAAGAAGGTTCGTCTCGCCCTCCAGTGCACAGCATTCCACTTCTCCGCCGATATCCCATCCAATCCCACTGCGGTCTTTCCTGGCTTGCTTCTCTTCACCTCTTCACAAGTTATGGGGGCCCACACCCTTTCCAGTTCACCATCCATGGGGCGCCTAACTTCCCCTACAAACGGCAGCAAGGGCTTTATAAACTGGGCCTCCCACCATCCACAGGTTTCCTCGTTCGGGGCAATAACCGCCTTTCTACCCGCCCCACCATCCACGATGTCCCTGACTGCCGCTCGCCTATCCGTCTTCCACAAGTCGCCATCGTCCCATCCCTCTTCACTCCGCTGGGTATCCTGTCGCCTCTGTTGACTCCGGTCGCCTCTGTTATTGTCGCTCCTGTTGGTGTTGAGTCATTAACATGTTTATTCAATTATATATACTTCATTACAATTTAACTTCAATACTTCACACTATCACTATTTACATTGTCCATCTTATCCGCTATTCCACTGGTCTTGAAGGGTGACCCCTTCCTTAGGCGTTGTGGTCCAGATCATCAGCTCCACCGAAAACAAACAAACCAGCCACATATTTGCATTAGATGCATACAAACTGCTATATGCGGCGGTGGCCGTTACACTTTCAGTGTAATTGGTCACCCCGTTATGCTTTGCTCTATTCATTTCCAATCTTAATCAATTATTATCTATCTTATCTATTCATGTCTTTCTTATTTCTATGTCTACTTTTTATGTCTAATGTTTTTCTTTATTTTTCAGATCATCGTGCTACTGACCTTGAGAGGGCTCCAAAGGAGCCCTTGACTGATTAGTGCGCCTGTAGATAGACCAAATTGCGCCGCTGCCATCCACTGCTCTTCTGGCCGCCCATCCGAGGAGGAATTCTGGATACAGCTCCCGCAATCCTCTTGCCGACTTGGCCAGCCATACTCCCCTCCAAGTGAGTATGGCAGGAATCACGGTGGTCCGCTGCATCCCCATCATGGTTGATACCGTGTCCAGCATATCGGCTCCTGTTGGTCTTGAATCAAATTAACAAGATTTTTATTCAGATTATTACTTCAATACAATCGTATCTCACGTACTTCAAAATTTCAATAGTGCACGTTGTGATGAAGAGTTGCGGTCGTCAAGGGGCACTAGCTCCTCAGGAAGGATCTGGGCCAGCTTGCTCAGCACCGGAAACAAACAAGTAAACATGTTACCTACGTGTCCAGCATGTCGGCTCCTGTTGGTGTTGAATCAATAACATTTTTATTCATTTATATACACTTCAATACAATTTAACTTCAATACATCACACTATCACTATTTTTATTGTCCATCTGATCCGCTATGCAACTGATCTTGAAGGGTGACCCCTTTCTTAGGCGTTGTGGTCCAGATCGTCAGCTCCACCGAAAACAAACAAACCAGCCACATTTTTGCATTAGATCTTATTTATTTATTCATTTCCTATTTCTAAATCTACGTTTTATATCTTATGTTTTCTTTTGCTTTTCAAGTTATCGTGTTACTGACCTTGTGAGGGCTCCAGAGGAGCCCTCGTACGACCAGTTCTCATGTAGTATGCCCAGATGAAGCCTCCTCCGTCCAGCGTCCTCCTCGAAGCCCACTCCAACAGGAATCCTGGATAAGTCCTCTTCAGCACCTCCGCAGACTTCTTCATCCATACTCCTTTCCAGGTAAGAATTGCTGGAACAACTGTTACGTTTTGACATCCAGTAACCTCTCTAATCGCTTCCAGCACCGTTTCGGTTCCATACTTGGCCACTTTATCATTATATACCCTCTGCATGGGCCATTCTGTGTTATTCGTTGTAATAGCAACGTCTATCACCGTTGCTTGATCCCCTCGTCCTATTATCAGATCGGGTATTACACTTGTTCTGCCAATCACAATTCTGGTCTCACTCCAGTGATTCCATCCCTTCCGCCTTGCATATTCCATGAATAATGCGCACACACTATTGTGTCGACGGCACCTAGTCCTCCTTGTGTACGGGCAACGCTGCACTACGTGGTTCGGGGTCTCCCGCTCATCACATCCTCTCCTACATCTCGTCACCCCGACCCTTCCTCGTGTGCGCCTAGTCCTCGTTGGAATGGCCCCACAATGCGTTTTCAGTGCTGCGAGGGTACGCCATGGGGGCACACCACCATCGTCTGCCCTTAACCATGCGGTCGATCCAAGGAAATCCCGCGAAGGCTTTAGTGGCCGTCCATCCGTTGTCTCATGCCATTCACGTGCTCGTTGCTTCCTCCTGTCTACGGTTGACACATGTGGTACTTCTTCGTCTGACCCAAACACCTCTCTCCTTGCCCTCGCCAGTCTCTGGGCCCGAAGCACCGGTATACTTGCTTCAAGCTTCGTTAATCCGAAGCCACCATCAGCCACCGGCGCATAGAAATACGCGTTCGGTGTATCCTGGGGTAATCCAAGCACTCTTCTCAAAATGCTTCTAATTCCTCTATCGAGGGCTGTTAACGTCTTACCAGACGTCTTGGCGAGCACCAGCTCGTGCATAAACATCGGAAGCACATATGTCCTCAATGCTTCCAACTTCCTCAAAGGAGTCAATGAGGAGGACATCACCCTTTCCACACTGTCCCTGCACCATGCCACGTCCGCTCGCCGAACTCCATACGGACTAAATTCCAGCCCCAAATACCTCCACGTCGTCGACGGACCAGCCACAGGAATACCCAACCCTCTTGTATGATCCTCCTGCGGTATCACCAGCCTGCCTCTTCGTGGTATTAATGGGACGTACAGGGACTTGGCCAGGTTCATGGCCATTCCACAAGTTCCCAACGCCGCCCTGAATGACGCTATCAGTGCCTGCATCCCAGCACCGGACGAGCTAATCAACACCACATCGTCGGCAAAGGCTGCCCTCGACCATCTCTTGCCCCGATATATATATCCAACCCGAGTGGGAAGGTTCATCAGAATATGATCCATCACGACATTAAAGAGCGTTGAAGAGAGAGGATCGCCCTGTCTTACCCCTCTCCTCACAGGCACCGGAGTCCTTCTGGCGACTGAAGTAGCTGCCGTACCATACAGCGCCGCGATGTAGTTCTGGAGCATCGGTGGCCATCCTCTAGCTTGGATTATCTTCTGCAGGGCATCGTGGCTCACTGTGTCAAACGCCTTTGCCACATCTGCCACAACCATGTGAATTTCTCTGAGCCTCGCTCGAGCGTTCGTCAGCACTTCTTGGAGTAGCGTCACATTTTGGGCAATTCCATCTACTCCTCTCCTTAATCCCCTTTGCTCTTCCACATGCCTTACCCCCTGCTCCAGTCTCCCTGCTAGTACTTTATGGAGCTGCCTCAGTGGAACCGACGGCACCGTGACCGGACGCAACTGTCCCGGATCCTGCGGGTTAGGGCATTTCGGCAACAACGTCGTCCGCCCTCTTGACAGCCATGTTGGAGGGGCACCCCTCATCATTATCACATGGAAGAAGGTTCTTCTCGCCCTCCAATGCACAGCATTCCATTGTTCTGCCGATATCCTATCTAGCCCCGCTGCAGTCTTTCCTGGCTTGGTCCTCTTCACCTCTTCGTATGTTATAGGGGCCCATACCCCTTCAAGGTTTCCATCCACAGGGTGTCTCACTTCTCCTACAAACGGCAATGAAGGCTGTGTAAACTGGGCCTCCCACCATCTACACGTTTCTTCGTTCGGGGCAATCACCGCCTGTCTACCCGCCATACCATCCACGATGTCCCTGACTGCCGCCCGTCTGTCCGTTTTCCATAAGTCGTCCCTGTTCCGTTCCTCTTCGCTCTGCTGGATATCCTGTCGGTTCGGTTGCCTCCTCCGTCCGCGTATCCTTTGTTCCGTCTCAGCCTCAAACCTTCTTGTACACCACTGTTTCAGGTCCCATTCTCCATCCAGTCCTTGCAGAGCCTTCTGCGCCGCCATTATCAGATGCTGATCGACCTCCAACGTTTCGTGGTCTGCGATGAACTGCATGTCCTCTTGCATCGCCCGAGCCATTTCCTCATTCCACCCGGGGCTCCTTCTGTGTATCCCACGCCGAGTCATCGGAGGAACATCGGCGGATCGCTGGCTGGCATCATTTGTGGTTAGAACTAGGGTGGTATCTGATCGCCTTTGAACCTCTAAGTTTCGTTCTTGATCAATAAAGACATACTTGGCAAATGCTTTCGCTCTTGTGCGTCTAGCGACGATCCAAGAATTTCACCTCTAACGTCGCAATTCGAATGCCCCCGCCTGACCGTATTAAATTTGACTAAACGTATATACAATAACTGCGTGGAAATTTTGATAAGGGTGTTGATAAGCGAGATTCCTCTATATTTGGCTACAATATGGGGGTCACCCTTCTTGAAAAAAGAAAAGTTTTAACCTTGCACTGATCCCCAGGGATGCATCCCGTCAACAAGATCTGGTCAAATATTGAAAGGACAAGCTGTATAACAGAAGTTGGCTGGTTTTTGTAGAATTCGTTACAAACTCCATCAATACCTGTGGCCTTACCATCTTTACATGAATTGATTGCTCCCTGAAGTTCATCCATGGATAGGGGACTGTCTATAAGCGGACCTATAGAATAATCATTCCTATAGCTTAATGGAACGATTACCGAATATAATGATTTGTTTGATGGCAAATTATGGTTGTACAGTAAAGCTAAAATAAGTGTGAAAGTTGATCAAACGGCTATACCTAAGTTTCTTCCAAGCCACGCCTAAACCGTACTCATTCAGAAAAGAGGTAGACTTGGTGCAATAATGAAACAGCTTGTCCGGAGTGAAGAACCCCATTGATTCCCGTTCTGTGAAGCCAGATAACACCACAAGAGTATGTGCAGACTATAAGGTTACATTGAATCCTTATTTAAAAGATTTAGTGCACCCCTTACCGTTGAGAATATTCTCACTAAATTACTAGGAGGGTAACATTACAGTAAATTAGATATTTCATTTGCATATTCTCATTCTCCTTTCTTGTGATCAATCAACAGCAATTTTTTTTTAGCGTGGAGCATCCCACGAGAGATTTACAAGGTAACAGATTAGCTTCCGGGGTGAAGTCAGCTCGCAAATTATTTCAATCAGTGATTGATAAGACAATTCAGGATATGTTTACAATATATTATTTAATGGCACCAAGTAATACAACTTACTAGCTACATTTCTTTGACAATGGAAAATCAGTTATTGGAACGAGAATGTGATACATAACACATCTTGATGCTATTTTTACCTAATAAGTGTCTTTTGACGTACAAGATTCACAGGAGCACAGCACTCACTGAACAAACATTTTGAAATCTCCATTCACTACTGCCATGGATCGTGAGGTTTCAGTCTTTTCAGACGCCTGGGTAGATCATCATCGTCCTGTAACTGAACAACTCCTTCGTTTATATGACCTTAAAGCCTTTGATGATGAGCAATTGCTTGGATCTCGATGACTTCATTTACAATTGGAATTTTAAGATCCTTATGGATGTTGTTATTGGATGAGCAGCAGAACGCATCAACGCATGACCGCAGTACATTGTTTTGGAATCGCTGAATCACATCGCGATTGCTTTGAGCGGTGCAGCCCCACCATTGTGCACCATAGGTCCAGACTAGCTTTAGTACATGACTGTACATGGTAAGTTTGTTTTTTATTGAAGATTTGGTCATCTACCATTCAATCAACACAATTTTTGGAATTCGGTGTCCAGTACTGCTTTTTTATGACGTCCCTGAGACTAGGCTTCGTCACTAGAAGAACAACCTGTCGGAATTGATTTAGGGGGGTGGGGGACAATCCAAGCATGGCAAGAACAGTTGGATGTGGCACATAGCTTCCTCGTTTTAGTATCATGAATGTATAGATCATTAAAATGATTTAAATGATATTGAAAAATTCCATAGTGGAAAATATTAAATCAAGAAGTAGCGAGAAACGTCATAAATGGTCCATTAAAAAAACAAAAAAGTGATACTCAATGTCATTTACGTTTGCACATGCGCAGAATGAACTGATGAGTTAGGTACAATGAAATCTAAATGAACAACAAAATAGAACAATGAAAAGAACAATCAAAGAGCAATGAAATGGGTACGCGACCATTTACAACCTAACCTGCGCACTCCCTGACAATTTCGGATGAAAACTGTGAAAATTGAGGTCGTTACAAGGATTTCACATTGGCGCAAACGTAGTAGCTACAATCATGTTGAAATTGATGTAGGATGATCAAATCGTCATCCCCCAACTACCATCTGAATCGGAGGGACATCGGATGACTAGGATTTGAGAAAATAGAGCATAATGCAAATTTACGTTTGCGCATGCGCAGAGTGAAGTATTGATTTGGGAACAATGAAATTGACAGGAGACCGTCTACCTCCTAGACCGCGCATTACCTGAAAATTTCATCCAAATCGAATGAAAACTGTGGAAAATAGGCTTGTTACAAAGATTTGCGGACACACGACACACACACAGACTTCAGAGGGACGTCCTGAAAAATGTCAGGCATTTATCCAAAAAGAAATTTAATGCTCTTCCTAACGGTATCCGCGAAATTGAATTTACATAGCAAATCAAAGAAGTTATGCCCAATGTATTGATGTAAGATCAAAATCACGAGAAAATAAATTAAAATTGAAAAAAAAAAGAATTTTTTTTAACGGGATGAAAAAATTTTAATGGGACAAAAGTTGTCGCAAATTAGTTGACGTTTTGACTCCTGAAGTTTGGGGGACCTGTTTTTCTTACACCCTGTATATGGCTTACACAGAGCAATACAATAATCATATAATAGTTATACAATAATTTTCCTGATCAACAATCAAAACACACACACAATATACACACATACAAGATGAAACTATGTTTTTTATTACAATTCTTTAGCTTTGTGGACAATATTATTATTGTAGGTATTATGAATATATTTTGATTCGAACCACCTTCATTCATTTGATTCATTCTAATTTTAATCATAACATCAATCTCAAAATAGTCGAAACCTTCAACGATTGAACATTATTACACTTGCCGTTATCTTCCTCCTCGGAAACACTCAAAAAGATAACAAGAAATTCGCCAGTGGGAGATGAGTAACACGGTACAGACGGTCTAGCATCACCACGACTTCCTATGATTCATTATTGAGACGATTCCATAAGTTCTGATGTAGATTGCAGAGTGCCCAGCTCTCCAATAGTATAAATAGATATGCGATCTTGTGTATTCCGGATCTGCATTTGTATTGCGAGTTACGAAGTGGTGTTGATCGGGTCAGCGTCACAAGTGCCATCGAACCCGCGTCAACTCCATCGCCGGAACATCTCACCGAACACTGCGCGTCCAGATATACTTGGAATCCACGCCGATACTACAATACCATCAACGATTGCACGTGAGGAAACCAAATCACCCACAAATTCATACCAGCCACAACTTGATCCGATCAACGTTACCACCACACAAACCACTCCAACTGATGACGATGTGGCGGAAGAAGCCAAACTAGAATTTGTGATTTACCTAATATTAGTTATCGTGATAATGTTGTCTCTAAGCGCATATAAGTACATTTTTTGGATAGGGTACAAATTTCATTATCGTTACATAAATCGGCAGAATAGCAGAGAATCGTTAAAACCACTAATGTCAAGCGATGTTTACTACTCCGAGTCCTCATGTTGACCCTTCAAAAATATTCCTCTTCCTAACGCTTACCTATTGAATCTGGGCACTAAAATGTCTAGCCATATAGTATCTCTTAATTTGTATGATTGATTTGAATTCAAATACAATTCTTTCTATACGCTACTCTATATTTTCATCAACTTAAATTGATTCTTTCCCCACAATATTAACCCTAGAATGGAAAAATAGAGTATATCTTATACCACGCTGGGTTCATTTGGTGATGTTGTTGGAGTGGGCTTATGTGGTGCCACCAAATTCAAGAAATGCCTCCCCCAGAATGTTTAGTTATTATTGCAAGAGGAGTGGTAGTGAATGGAAGCTCTCTCACCGAGAAGTGCCGCTTCTTCTATTATAGTACCAATAAGGACTTCCAGAATTCAGATATTTGTGCCTCAAACACTTGAAAAATTATTTTATAGGTAGGTATAACGTCTTGAGAATCTCAAAGCAAATTCTTCGGCTTTCTATTAAACGTTTACAGCAGCTCTCAGAAATCGTTAGAGTTTCACAATTTCCTATTAGGTATATGTTTCTATTTCACAGGTGCACATCATGGATAGTAATCAGTAATATTTTGGAATACTTTTCAAGTAAAAAGGAATTTGACATAGAAATTTCAAAAGATGAATGGGCAGTTGACTATGTTGATTTGGGTGATTCTGACGCGGGGAGTAAGAACCTACCTACTTCTTCGGGAAGGGACGTGGATTTTGAACCGCCAGAATTCGAAGAAACAGATTTATTAGGTATTACTGTCCAGAATAAGAATCGTGAGAAGGATGGAACATGGGAAGGTGTCAAAAGAAAAATCGCAACTACTGGTCGGAGTTGGACTGTGAGAAAAAACCTGATTAAAGATCTTTTAATGCCCATCCTATCAACTCAACGTACAAAGAAAATGCTATTAGAGAAAAAAATATGATCGACCACAACACGAATGATGTCAATGTTATCAGGATAAGGGTCAGGGTTAAAAATACTATTATTACCATTTTATTGATTGAATTGATTCTGACACCATTTGTGAGAATGAAGACAAGTACCTATGGAAATGCTTTTGTGTGGAAAGGAAAATCTATCCAATACAGTGACCAAGAGACTACAAGTAGAAACGAGATGCACATTATGAGTGGACCATGCACAGCTGCCAAAAAGCTCTCGAACAAATTGGATGTTTTCAACTGTTCATTACAGATAGTATGTTGGAAGATATGAGAAAGCAGACGAATGGGGAAATTACCATGTATTAAATTAGAACTTCCTTTTCATTTTTTGGTTCCTAGCAAAAGATAGTGAGCATATAAGAATGTTTGAGTTGCTCTAATTGAGCAAATGAATGCAAAAACAATATTTACATAATTTTTGTTGTTGTTATTTTCATGAAATCTACCACTTTCAAATGACCAAATCAAGTATTTCTAAATGAGAATAAAAATTACTCCATCTTTCCTCTAAGAGTCTTAAAGTTGACAATCTCATTATACGGTTAAACAAATGCACGAATTGCCTCAATAATGAATAATGAGAAGGGAGAGGAGATAGACAGGAAACAAACTTATCGCCAGTCGTTTTATGACACGATGATTGGTAATGGAATTCTACGACTCATTCCTAATCACTTATTTGTGTTGCGATGCTGATAAAACAGCAAGCCCATGAATCAATGCGACGAAAAATAATAGTGTGTTTTCGAAGACAGTATTCCAGTAATAAAAATGCAAAAAAATAAAAAAAGTCTTTCAAGTTGGTTGTGGTCTACAGCTTCCTCGTACCAATATCATAGATGTATTGATAATTAAAATACTCTCAGGTATCTTAGATGATTCCATAGATTTGAATGGCTGGGGAGAAAAAGTTAATTAGGATTTTAAGGGTAGGGGCGAAGACTCATGTGGGGTTATCAACTCGTTTTCCAACTACCCTCCGAACATGAGAGAGATCAGACAAATATGACATGAGAACATGATACTTGATGGATATTTGCGTTTGAGCACGTGCAGTTAAAACTACTGGTATTTGAGTGATAGAATTCATCGGGGACCATACTCAGCCGGCAAGTCCGCACGATTCCACCACGGCGAACAATATTGCAACATGTTTCCCTTTGGCCAGTCCCTGGGTCTACAGAGCTCAAAAATGTAATGATAGGACGTGAAAGATAACGGACAAATCAATTTCGGTTTATTATTTTCAATAATGAACCTTTTTAATCGACCGAGAAAAACACATTTTTAACCGCACCCCCTCCCACGAAATTTGTTGGTTCACATTTCAAGATGATAGAATCTAAAATCGAATAAAAAATGAATCCGACCGTCCGCCATACGCTTACACCGTCCAGAGATTTTCTCCGAAACTACTGGACCAAAGTTTATGAAAATTGACTGAAGAACCATACATTAGTCGGGGATATGCTAAGTAACAGGGGCATCAATTCTGAGTAGTCCTAAAGGGTAGTAACTAAGCGCTGAAATATTGAAAAATCGAAGTCTGGAAAACTTTCAAGGTAATAGTAATGTTTTTTAGCTAATTTTTGTAGAAAAATGAAGCTATTGCAATGGGTCGGAAAACTTTAAAATCAAAATCCATTGAAATCCGTTTTGAGGCATTCTGAACCTAATCCTGGAGTTTAACCTTTTTTCAAATAAACGAAAGTATGAGTTCGTTGGCCAGCACTTTTTAGCACATCATATTGGTCACATTTCAAAATATGTAGGTACTACAAAAGTCACTAAAAATGGCAAAAAAGAGCTAGAAACCGTTAAATTTATATTCTTTGATGGAATGTTGCTCAAACAAAGTTGAATAGAACATAACAAATAGAACATTCAAAACGTATGTACAAAATTATGCTGAAAAATGTACTTAAAATTGATTTAAATTTGCTACAAAATCGATAAAAGCTGCAAAAAAAACTAAAACTTCCAAACCTCTATTGGAATAGGAGATTATTATTTAGAATACATTTTTCGCGATAGAATTAATAGTTAGCAATATCCTTGCACTCACAAAGCTCAAATTTCAAAACAATTTAACATTATACAATACGATTATTTACGAAAATTCGCTCATACGATCATGCTGCATGATTGGAACTTTTGGGTTGTCATTTACATGTATTTTCCCAACAAATCGAATGATATCATCCGGAAAGCGATTCTCTCACTACTTGCTATAAATGGAGCAGCGACCAATGATTTCTCAGGAGAACTAGGTACCTAACTAAGTATTAGGATTGCAACTAGCGGTTTAGCCAATTCACGGCACTGCATCATCAGCCCGTGTAAGGAAAGTTTAGGTGTGTTATTCAATTGCATTACTCTCTCTTCAGGAGTATTAAGCAATTCGTTTAATAATATATACAGGTGTTCTGCATAGAAGAGCTGTTCAATACAGAAATAATAAACCTGTGTGTAATAATTGGCAGCTTTTGTTGTCGAAGTAGCCAAAACTGAGGCTAAATGTTCCCTAATGTATGCCTAGATCAAACATTCTTCTTTTGCAAAACGTTCTTTTAGATCAAGTAAAGCGGCGTGGTAAATTCCACCGGTTTTGTAAGAAACACTCAATAACTCGCCAAGTTTTTGATCCGAGTAAAGTTAGTTGCATTAATAGGGTGACAGCAGGTAGTTAAAAACACGAAAACTTCAGACGTTATTATGATCTTATGATCAGCTGACACGTTGCTAGAGACTTTGGTTCTCTAAACGATCTTATTGTCATGGATAGTTCTGTAGTGTTGTATTTTACGTTCACTATAAGACGCTAATTATTCATGAATTCTTTGTTCATCTTCTGACATGGTGCCGAAACCAAGTAAAGTGGAATCCGGGAAGAAAGAGAAGAAATCTCGTTACTCTCAGCGAACTCAAAATGAAGTTTCAGATGCCAAAAATGAGGTAAGCGTAGATGATTCTGATAAAAACGTAAAACCTCCTAAGGCTTTGGTCGTGTCTGAATCTGGAATGTCCGCCACATGGAAAGAGTAGAAACAGCAATGGAATCGGTACTATGTTGCGTCGGGTCTTCAGGTCAAATCAGGAATGGTCCAAGCCGCATCTTTCATGTCTGCATTGGGTCCAGATGTGATCGACATAATTATACAGTACATCCGGTTTACAAGATGATGAAGGTGAGGACATTGACTCGATTGTCAAGAATTTCGATGAATTTTTCACTGGAAAAACCAATAAAGTTTTTGAAAGATTTTTGTTCAATAAAATTTGTCAACAGGAAGGTCAATTTTTGACGAATTCTTGACCCGTTTGAAGACGAGTGCAAGTACATTCAACTTCAAATGTTTAAATGAAAGCATGAGTTGACATCAAATTGTGATAGGGGTCGATAACCCAAAACTTCTTGCTACAGAGAAATTAAATTTGGATGCGGCAGTTAGTATGTGCAGGGAGTTTGAACCAAAATGCAAGTAGTCGAAATGTCTCAACATGAAAAAACTCAATTAGTGGATGCTGTATGGAATTCCTTTCGCGATAAAGTACATGATTCACCCATTAATTGTAAATGGCGTGGTTCTGGAGAAAACAAGTTTATTATAACTAATAGCAATGTAGTACGGAGCTCCGATAAATAATTGAAATAAATAATTACACGCGTGAATTTCGTAATGCTCTTATAGCTATTAGTAATTTTACTTTTATGCAGTAGAAGCTGACGATTTTAATAGTCTTTAATAATAGAAAGATCCGACCTTGATTCCGCAAAGATGGCGATATCCAGCAGTCCACCCGAAACGCACCTTCTGAAGACGACGGCGACTCCTGACTTCAATATTCCGCGAGTGAATCTTGACTAGTATGAAAGTATATCACTGCATAAGCTTGCAGCGAAACATACATACAGGTTATTTCGAAAAATGACAGTGAAGACGTCTCGACACTGATGATGATCCGTAAAAGCCTGGATCTAAGTTGACCAGAGGACGGAAATATCGAATCGGTCTTGGTGGCACGGGAATTCGGTTGTTACTGACTGATAGCGGGGATAGTAGCGACGAGTGATCCGAGCGGAGCGTAGAAGCGAAGGCAGAGCGTCGAAAGGTCGAGGGCGGATTGATAAAAATACATAATAATAACAAGCACTTATCAAAGAGGAAAAAAATGAGAAAAAAAACAACAGTAGAACTCGGAGCCTCCTGGCTCCTACACTTGTCACCCCCGTAGAAAATGTCCGGCGTTCAACATTACCTGTGAAAACTGTAACGGAAAAAATCATTTCCGGTCCATGTGCAGATGGTCCAAAAGGGGAACGGGTATAATGAAGAAGTTATTATGATTGAGGAGCCAAATATATTTGAAAAAGAAAATCCCGATTTGGACCACACCCTTCATGTTGATAGCTTGGGGGGATAGCGGTCAAATGACGACTGCACTGAAATTTTGTAACTTCCTGGCAATCAGTCAATCAGTTTCGAATTGAACACTGGGGCCCAATGCAATGTCATTCCAAATAAAATTGCTGACGTTTGCAATTTGGAAAATGTTCAGTACAGAACCCATTCACTACTTTCTTTCAACAATTTATCCACGCCATTCCTTCCTAAAAACCGGCAAAAGACTACTCTAAGGCTTTTGGTTGTTCCATTAGGATCGATATTTCTTGTGAGGAGTTGGGATTTATTAAAAGGATTGCAAAAATTCACACTCCTACAAATATGTTTGACGAAATAGGATGTCTCAAGTCATTTGAATATGGGCTAAGAGATGAAAATAGGTTTCAGGCCGAATTTTTGGTGAGTGCAAGTTACTCTCTGCAGCCTTGGCCCCTACGAGGTGCTCCTACCTGAGTAGAATCAGTGGTCAGGATCGCCACCCCTTTCCTACAGCCAGACACTGTAGGGGGCTCCAAAGGGTTAAGAGCAAACCAAATTATCTTATCCCAGCAACCAATACGCATTCATCCATCCCTACACACATACATACATCTACACGAAACCTAGAGATAATATTATGAATTCGGAAGTCTAAGCCCACAATCTACCTAACACAGTTTCGAGATGTTTGTTAGGCTGATTGAATTTGCCCCTCTGTCTAAGTAAGGAAATCAAAAATCGAGAACATGTTTCGCCAGTAGAAACCGTGACAGTATAGTGGTAGTATTAATGGACGGTTTGCGATCAAATTATGAGGTTTGCAGCTTTTTTTTATTTATTTGTATTATTATTAATTTTTTGCAATCCCTCCAATGAACGGTCAACCCTGTCTGTGATTTGCGGTCTATGGCCTGCACAATAGGTCTACCTAATGGGGAAATAATAACTCTTCATGTAACACTTCGCAGTCTATTTGATTGTCTTGTTTCGTTAAGCGTAATGTAAACCACAAAAGGATTCTTTGTTATTTCTTGGGAATACAAATTTATGGTCACTAATGGGTATACAGTGTAACAACAGGTGATCTAGTAGGTGCACCTTGTCGAGGATCGTTCGAGATGGAATGCGAAAAAGTGAAACCGATTTTTTAAAAGCTTTCTTGAAAACGTTGCATTTTCACGTTCACCGAGTTTAACATGGTGCCGAAGATGTGATGGGATAATTTCGTTAAAGAAGCGAGGAAAGCTACCCCTGGACCCTCGAGTCCGGGACCGTCCGGGAGGGGTCCGGGGAGGGGTCCGGAAAGGGAAGAGCGACTCCCCGGGAGCGGCACAGGGGCGGGTCCGGAGTATAAGACGCCCCGGGGGGCGGACACGAGGACCAAACGCCGTCATGATCTCCAGGGTGACGTGTCTCGCAGCTCTGTGCTTCCTCCTCGTCGGCGTCGCGGCGGCTCATCAGGACCCCGACGTCAACGCCTCAAGCGTCAACCAGCTTCCGGAGTCTGGACCAGGGAATATCAAACAGGTAGGCTTACCCCCCCGCACTCCCTGAAAAATCGCGTATACACATACATTATTTGCAGGAAATGTTAATCTTTCTGTAAATAAAATTACTGTATTTACAATACAAATTAGTCGTTTTGCTTCATTTTCTGGACCCATCAATTTTATTTGCGAATGACTAATTTATTTTGCAAAAACTTTAAATTAATTTGCAACATAACCAATTTTATATGCAAAAAAATCAACTTCATCTGCAAATATTACCTCCAGTTCATAGCAATAGGAAGTGGAATAAAATTTTTCATCCGAATGTACGTTCAAATTTTAAAAATATTACCAACTAATGGCTAATTAATTAATTTTACTAATTGAATATAAACACGTTCAACATAAACTTATCAACTGAAAAAAAAAAAAAAAAAAAAAAAAAAAAGAATGTGATGGCAGTCAGGGGAAATATCAGACGCATTGTTATGATCTTGTTATCACATAGTCATCTATTCACTGAAGATTTATCGTTCGTTTAAATGCCACCATATACATTTGAAAATCTGCCAATTTGATATAAGGACGTATGTTTTCTAGCGCATAGTTTACGGAGGCTGAGTGTACGAAAATATCTGAAACAAAAAACATACGATCGAGCCGTCTGAAAGTCTTAAATTAAGATTAAAAATAAACAATTTTATGAAACTAAAATTTTGAAAAATCGGTACCTTACTCTGTGAACAGAAACTGATAATTAATCGAAGAAACACTTCTGGTCACAAAAACGTTTCAGTCATTACAGATTTTGTATTTTCCGGCTTATTCTGTCTTAGGTTGAACTTAGAGAACATACTTTATGTACAAAAAAATATCAACTTTATAGCTAAAAAGATTTCTAATTAATATTGCTATTCAAATAAGTTTAAAGAATTTCACCATTTTTCAGTTTTTTTTAATCGATTTTCACCACAATTAAATTAAGAACACACATTATTAAATTTTAATGAGATTACATATACACTAAACATCCTTTTCCACACGTACATTTATGAAACTCATCTTAATTTTATGTACGCATTTTTGGCTGTTATTTTTGTTTTTTGGGAATTGGTAAACTTTTCCTAAGTAATTCGGCCAGAGAAATCTATTAATTAAATAGTTTTAGAGAAATTTCGTAGAAAATAAAGCAATTGCAAACGCTCAAGAAAAATTAAAATTATTCAAAAATTTCTTCCACGAAATCCGTTTTGAGGCATTCTGAAACGATTACCGAAGTTTACACTTTTTATGTATGTATATCATTATGTGAGCGTGTGTAATTTCAGACAATAACTCTCCTTAGGATTGAAATAACAATTCCGTTCTTGCGCCAAACAATCTACAGCTTTCCAAATGAAAGGATGAGTTTGTTAGCCATCATATTTTTAGCACATTAAATTGCTCAGATTTCTAAAAATGAACTCTAAAATATACTAAAACCACAGTAGGTATAGGTATAATCACAATCTAGATTGGCTTTTGGGGTCCTACGTGCTAGTAGCACTGGTAAAGCGCAGAAACCTTGTTTGGATTTGAAGGGGGTGCGGCTCGACAAATGGTCTTATAGATATCAACACTTGAAAAGCTAGCAAAATAGAAAGAAAAGATGAACGGAATTTTTCAAAGAATATTCGCGATTCACAGGACCAAAGATTTTTCTCTGAATATTACTCATTTCGTTAAATAAAATTGTATATTATTAATGTTAAAAAAAACTAAAATTTGCTGAAAGCGGCTAAAATTCGTTGAAGGTTTTTTGTAGAATTTTAATCAAAACTTAAACAATAAACTAAAACATAGAAAAATTATGCATAAAATTATTATGAACAATTTACCTACCTACCTAAATTTTATTGATATGACATTGATTAACTGAAAAATTGATAAGAAACCCACAAAAGCTAGTAATCCTAAATATTTGTTTCAAAAGCGGAACAATATTCTGAATGATTTTTTTCGCCGGAAATCTGTTAGTTAACAAATTATTGTTTAGCACTCAAAATGATCAAATTTCAAAGCAATTTAACTTGATGTAATACGATTATTTACTAAAATTCGTTCACACATTCATGCTCTGACTGGTATAGACAATTTTTGTGATTTTTTGGAATTTTCAAACACTTTCGTTTCTGAGATTTGACTAATATTTGCTGCTCAGAATGTATTAGCCAACGGCCCCATGTACTTTTGTTTGGAATAAGTACCTACTTTATATGTTTGGCAAAAGAAGTTACGTGGTTATAGATACGGGTTCCATCTTCGATGCTAGTAATTTAGGATAAAAAATAAACCGAAATGGAATTATTTCTAGGCATTTCATTGAATGTAGATGACAATTTCATCAACTTTAATTTCAGCATTAAATATATATGTTACGGTGAAAGCCCGGTGTATGGCGAAACCTGACAATATTATATATAGCGACAATATATGAATATGGCGACAAGCTGACCAGTGAATGTTGACATCCACCAAACAGGGGAAAATGATCGCCGTCGAAAGTGCGAATTCCGGGCTTCCTCCGGTGACTGTCAACAATCGCCGATCCCAAACGGCGGAAGTCCGATCGGGGAACACCAAAAAGTGGAGTGGTGGTTAAGCCAATTTTGTCGAAAGAACTAAACTCCCGTTGCCAAGTGGACTTAATTGATATGCAATCTCGCAAACAAGGGGACTTTCGAATCATTATCGTCTATCAAGACCATATGATCAAAATTTGTCCATCTTAAGCCCTTGAAAAATAAAACCGCTGAGGGAGTTGCACACAATCTCTTGGACCCTTTTTCTTATTAATGGGCGCCCCATCAATTTTCCGATTTGATAACGGACGCGAATTCTCAAATCGATTCGTTACTCAACTATGTTCAATGTCGTCCAACAACCTGCCCTGAAAAGTTGCAGGTTTATCTTGAATTCCCAACCGTCAGGAACACTGGCGAATCGCTTGAGTAAGTTCTTGCTTAACTGCGTTAGTATATTGTTAGGATATTGAAGTATGCAGATATTGAAGTTGATAGGTATGTACAGATTTTAGGCACTTTGTGGAGGGACTCAGTAAAATAATTCATGTGTTTATTTTAGCAGTATATTGTTTGGATCTTCTTGAATGTATGAATATAATTAAAATGAAAAGATTTTATCCGTTGTTCGGCACCCCAATCCTCCGTTTTGTTGAGTTGTTTTTGGGCTCTCGATCAATGGACTGCTCCGGGTGAAATAAAGATGAATATAAACAAATTATTAAAAGTAAATATTAATATAAATATGGACGGGAACACCCTCATCACTGAAACCTTCCTTGGGTTTATAAATTTACGGGCGTAGTGTTGAAAACATGGTGATAAGGACATACTACTGAGACTCGATCTTGCGCTGTCAATCAAGCGGTCTCCTATTCGCTCCTGTCGCTTATTACCATATTACCTGATCATGATTCAGGCTCACCGTGCGATTTGTAACTGCAGTAACAGGAACTCTCTATTAACCCATAACGGCCCAATTTGCCAAATTAGCGGGCAAGTTTCAGGTTTCAAGAACCAAAATGAATTAATCATAAAAATGAAACAAAGGGCTTCCATCACCATGTTTACTACAATAATATACGCACCCCAAATTCACTTCGTGTGATCTTACAAACCAAAATAGCAGTTTTTATTCTTAAAGATAAATCTTCGAAAATTTAAATCAAGAAATTCGTGATTCTGATTAAAAACCACTGCAAATTATTACACAAAGGTTTATTATTTATGTATTAGATAGCCCTTTAATTAAACTGAGTCTATTATTCATCATCTGAATATATCTGCAGAGGCATAGACGCCAACATCTAGTACCTACCGCTTACAAGTACCTACTAGTCAACATTATGCCTACCAAGTACCTAGTGCCTTCTTTTCACATTATCAGTTCGTTATGGTTACTTAGCAATATTAGTTTATAACTTAGCGTAATAAATCAGCTTTCCTTGACACTACAATGGCTTGATCATGAGATATGACGAAATGAGAGTATTCCAAAAAGTGGCGAACGAATTTCCTACTATGAAAACTAAGGGAGTTACACTTCGCTAGTAATGCATTGGTTGTACGGGAAAATCAATAGTAATAGAAAAATCAATGAGGAAAAAAAAACATTTTTGGATCATAGTCTTGATGCGTGTGAAGCGATCGGGTTGGCTAGATTCTAGGACTAACTAGATCTAGATCTAAGTGGATTCCATGTGGGAATGAGCGGATTTTTTCCATCGAGTTAATTTATGGCCTTTTATGGCCCAAGCGGCGGACCAATATTTTTGTTTCCTATACGATTACAAAAGCTTATTATTGGAAATAATAAACCAAAAGCGGATCACGTTTCATGCCTAAAATATTCCAGCTTCATTAGTTGAATAGCAAAGAAGTTCGATCTAGAGCTCAATCGGGTGATATTAGAAACTTCAATTGTTCCGAATTGGATAATTACCTATTTAATAGTCTAATTTAGTCTGTATGTCTTTACGATTTAAGCAAAGACGTAAGTCGTTGGTCCTCCCGACTGGATTGGGCTCCCTCAGTTGAAATAATTAGGTATCCACCAAGTTACTACCATGACCGAATTTGCTCGTCTCGCGGTCCTGCAATTCTGCTAAATTCAAATTACGGGCCCTCCTAAAGACATGAAACATGTCAACATTATATTAAGAGGTTTTCACAACCGAATAGACACACGGACTCAACGTGACTTGCTCAATTCAAATAAGAGCACGTCCCGTATTAGGAGACAGATTCTGGAGAATAGTCCACGTCTTCTCACCCTAATTCGGACTGTTCTGCCAAAACATGGAAGTGCCCACCTACCAGTCCCCTCGTGTTAGTCTTGTCCGGTTCTCACCAATCCGATACGTGGGGGACGTGCGTGGAGAGAAGACCTGTTGCTGGCACAACTCGCGCTTTGCACACGTGTTGCTTATTCATCAGCGAACGTTCTTTTGTGGACTCGTCCGCTTTTCACGGGTCAAACTTCGAGGCGACTCCCGGGAATTATCCTTCAGTGAAAACCCGATCAGTTTTCACCAAGCCATTAACTGCCTTTTTTCAGTTGTCATCGGGGACAAAGATGATTTTCCACCCATTCAATGCCAGTCCTGATTAGATCGAAGGACATTCTGTTCTTCTACGTAAGAGCTTTGGTCCCCGTTACTTTATCAACAAAGTAAAGAGCTGGGAGAAATTTATTGTTAGCAAATCTCTTCCCAAGATTGTTACCTGTGTAACTGCCACCTGTGTAACGCACATATCCCCAATCTAGGTGGAACGCTTTCAAGTCAAAACATCGAGATTTTTTTACAACTTGATGCTCAAAACTGTAGAACATAAGAAAACGTGCTAATTTTTCATATTTACATCCATATCTGTTCAAAGAGGGTATGAAGTCGTGTTTGTACAAGTGGTTCTATTTTCACGACGAAACCGCCAATATCACGCAGTCGCGTGTTCGGATTGTCCATAAGAAGTTGAAGTTTTCAAAACGAACATCATGTTCACATTAGTTGGACTACCACTGTATGTACGAGTATTAATGAGTGACAAGATCATTTACTCTTGGCTGGAGGGAAAGCTACAAGTGATTTTCGCTGTATTTTTCATCATTTCTAAAATATCTACGATTGGATAGCAACATGATATTCTTGGTTCCACGATATTCCTGCGGATTCTTTTCAAGTGGTTCGGGGAACGCCCGAATCATTTCCAAAATGGATTGAAGAGGAACGGTTGGATTCTGCAGCTATCAGTTCCCATTTATCTGACTTTGCTGCTTTCTACACAGCATCCGTATGTTTGGGTTCCATTATAACGGAATAATGTTAGCGAAGTGCAATAAAATGCTTTAATAAGATTTACCTTTTTTTTACAATTCTATTTCATGCAATTGCAACACGCATAGGACAAGCCGATAAATTAAAGTATACGAATATTCCAGTTGAACGAGACAAACGACTGTTGCAAGAAACATGCAAAGAATAAAAATCGCTGGCCAGCTGGAATAATCCAAATACAGGTGAATAACACTGATCACATCATCCAAAGCCGACACGCAAATTTTAATGCATTTTAAGTACGTTTTTCAGCATAATTTTGTGCATGCATTTTTACACACACACACACACACACACACACACACACACACACACACACACACACACACACACACACACACACACACACACACACACACACACACACACACACACAAACACACACACACACACACACACACATATATATATATATATATATATATATATATATATATATATATATCGGAAAAAACGTAGAACGTTTCAGAATGCCTCAATACGGATTTCAATGGAGGAATTTTTCAGAAATTGTTATTTTAAAATTTTCGAACCATTGCAATAGTCCAATTCTAACGAAAATTCGCTAAAAAAAAAAGAGAAGAGAATCGGTAGGTTTTATTTCCAATTCTTTTTCAAATTCAGCTACCTAGACCTACTGTCTCTGTACTCAACTCGATCCTACTGCTTTCTGTGTACCCAACTGACTTTTAATGCTTCTAGACCGCTCAGGTGTGATATACGGAAGGTACAGGATACTACTTATAATCATATACATGAAGACATGCGAATGTTCGAAAACATAACGAGGAGTTAGGTGGAAGCAAAATTTTAAAAAGTGTAGACGCTGGACTCATGCCCGCTGTTCTGCTATTCCCAATTATTTCAACAACTTATCATGAATCTCAAAGTAAAATGCTAGTGGAAATATAACCACTGCAAAAAAATCTCATGACCTCTAAGCCATTGTAGTGTCAAGGAATGCTGATTTATTACTCTAAGTTAAACCACATACCAAATCTCAGAATCGTGGGATCATTAGGGAAACCAACGTATATTAAATGCTTGCATACGAGTCTGCAACACATTGGGACATTTTCATGTGTGTTTTCTTATTATTTTCTTATCATTAGGGAAAAAACTGGATTCTAGAGCCACTCAGCTGATCTGTAATCGGTCAGTTGTGTTCAGAAGTCCCTCAAGGGGCTACATACCAAATCTCAGAATTGTGGGATCATTAGGGAAAAAACTGGATTCTAGAGCCACTCAGCTGATCTGAGATCGGTCAGTTGCGTTCAGAAGTCCCTCAAGGGGCTACATACCAAATCTCAGAATCGTGGGATCATTAGGGAAAAAACTGGATTCTAGAGCCACTCAGCTGATCTGGGATCGGTCAGTTGTGTTCAGAAGTCCCTCAAGGGGCTACATACCAAATCTCAGAATCGTGGGATCATTAGGGAAAAAACTGGATTCTAGAGCCACTCAGCTGATCTGGGATCGGTCAGTTGTGTTCAGAAGTCCCTCAAGGGCCCACATACCAAATCTCAGAATCGTGGGATCATTAGGGAAAAAACTGGATTCTAGAGCCACTCAGCTGATCTTGGATCGGTCAGTTGTGTTCAGAAGTCCCTCAAGGGACTACATACCAAATCTCAGAATCGTGGGATCATTAGGGAAAAAACTGGATTCTAGAGCCACTCAGCTGATCTGTAATCGGTCAGTTGTGTTCAGAAGTCCCTCAAGGGGCTACATACCAAATCTCAGAATCGTGGGATCATTAGGGAAAAAACTGGATTCTAGAGCCACTCAGCTGATCTGAGATCGGTCAGTTGCGTTCAGAAGTCCCTCAAGGGGCTACATACCAAATCTCAGAATCGTGGGATCATTAGGGAAAAAACTGGATTCTAGAGCCACTCAGCTGATCTGTAATCGGTCAGTTGTGTTCAGAAGTCCCTCAAGGGCCCACATACCAAATCTCAGAATCGTGGGATTATTAGGTAAAAACGTCATTTCTGATGGTCATAATCATCGTTGTGGCCACTTGGGACAATTTTCGTGAGCAATTTTCGTGAGCAATTTTCGTGAGCAATTATTTTCCGTGACGTTTTTTTAGTTTATGTGCCAAAGCAAAGACATGAAAATGTCAATAAATATGGTGTTAAGTAGTTTTGGTCTTGAGTACCTGTTGAAAATATATTTAGTTGAGTTTGGGTTGCCAATGAAGTATTTGGTGGTTGAGAGTGAAGAAATTGTTGAAGTTTATGGATTCTTTGTTGTGGTTTTACTCTGACTTTAATTCAAAATTCAGAAATAGGATACTTGGTGAAGTTCCTAATGACAATTTTTTGAATTAACATGCCCCAGAAATACTGAAAGCAACTGAAAATTCAAGTTCTAAAACAATCGTAAAGATTTATACAGACATCAACTGTTTTCCTCTTCAATAACTTGAAAAGAAAAGAAGGAAAAAAAAAAAAAAAAAAAAAAAAAACAAGAGAACTGAGTTGCAAAATAGTGATAATAATAATGCAAATGAAATAATTTGAAAAAAAAAAAAAAATCATTTATTGATCCTAATATTTTAGCATAGCATTTATGGTATGGCATAGGAAAATATGCGATGAGTATCTTGCACCTTTTTGTTAGAGATAACCCTACTAGAGCGGGTGGCTGGTAAAGGCCAATCATCTCTACCGCACTGCATTGTCAATTTATTGCCCTTAGTTCTTCTCCAAATTTTGTAAAAATCATGGTTTTTAACGACTCAAAAGACATCAGGAAATGGGTATTAATCGAATCCTACCTATATTATTTGTGGTCATTCTTATCCATACATTGAGTAGGTACTAAAAAATATGATGACTCAATTATCATACGTATCGGTGGTGTTTTGTCGGAGAAATATGGATGCACGAATTTAGTAGATGGGTGCATATATATAATAGTGTGAACTCACATAACAATAACAGTATCAAAGAGCAGGTTTTTGAGGAGCTGGCGAGGCTCTCGACTGCTCGCGTACCTCTGATGGCTGTGTTGAGAGCTCCGACGGAAAAAACGAACAAATGAACCTGATGAAGACACATCTGTGTGGACGGAACGTTCAACCAAATGAACGCACGATTAGACCTTTCGTTGTCCGACCATTTGACTGAGTCGAATCCACTTCGAATGTGATTTCACTGATTTCCCGAGACACGTTCCATACGAGGGGCAGCGACCATTTTTTTTTTTCCTGTCGCGTACCGTCCGAAAATGAACTCTCCGTATAAAGAAGCAAAAAATCTTCAGTATCGAACGTGAGCCTACGTTCTGGACGATCAACTGACGAATCACATTGCATTCACCTGTCAGGGAGCCACGAGGAGCCTTTTTATGAAGAGGTACTTCTCTCTTTCGGCACCAACAATAGAAGCTTTCGCCCTACATTTCGCACGGACCCGCGGCATTGCAGCTAAGTTTCATATTGAAAAGAGATCGGGCCTCGGCCAAACATCTGTTCACCTGGTCAGGCCAGCTATTGAGCGGCGATCGCTGAAATTGACTGAGACGCACCCATTGGGATCATCGGGCACTCAAAACTGATCGGCGATGATCCTGTGAGCAACTCTGTCGATTTTTTTCGGTTATGAACAGCGGTTAGCTCCCAGAAAAAGCATTGTTGACTCCATGATATCCCCACGCTATTCTACGTAAAGTCTGGAATTTTGGAAGTACCAGATTCAATCGAAAAAGGTTTCGTATACGATAAAGGTAGATTCTAATAGAATTTTATAAAAGATTTCAGATATCACTTCAATAAATATTGTGAACAGATTATTATGTCGTTGAAAAGTTAACGATATATATATTATATATATATACGAATATAACTTTAAAATCCCCAGTTTAGGGCTGCTTTGATACAAATTATGTACCTATTAGCTTCTTAGCATCTCTTCTTTTAATGATCGTTATGAATAACGCCGTGAAATACTTATTCATAACTTTAAGGTACAGATCACAATGTTACGTCTAAATAAGCCCTTATGGTTTATTATTTTCAATAATGAACCTTTGTAATCGACCAAGTTTTTTTTTTTTCTTCCATAGCAATTTATCACCCAAGGAAATGTTCACAGTAATTCCGGTTTTTAACCTACTCTTCAAATTTTAGCGATAGAACCAGAACCGGTGGAGTGGGAATAATTAGAGTTTTAATGACTTCTTTACCGCTTTCGGCTACTTGTTTGGTCGGAAGAGCGATAAACCTCTTTGGGGACGATCAGCATCATAGTTTTCGTCTCATTTCATTTTGAAGTAATAAAAATATTTTTTTAGACCGATGTTTCCCATTTGAGCATAATTGCTTCAGATCATGAACTGTTATACATCACACTTGTGTGATAGTCCCCGTCTCCTCAACCTCTCACCTGGCGTCTTATGATCATGAAGTTAAATGTATTTCCTAGAACCTTCTAGATGCAGTAATTAAAGGTAAATAACTCAACCTTGAATAAGCTGCGAATTACACTCTGTCATGATTTTTAAAGCTGTGACTGTCCCTTGCCACCTTATTCATGTCGGATTTTTTGATCTTGCCCTTTGTCAAAATCCGTCGTATGATGCGAGAGCGTGGTTTCATAACATGCTGGAGTAAATTCAATAATTTAATACATCCTTTTATTTATTTTTCAAATGTTGCATTACCTAATGAATATTTTCAGGGCTCTGTTCCCGAATCTATATTCCTTGTAGTCTCCTTCGAGAGCAATTCTAATGAGGGCGAACTATTCCGCAAAGTCCCCATTGAAGACAACAACGTTCTATTTCTCTAAATTTGAGAAAATTACCTTTTCCGGGTGTTCCAATCATCGATGTAGAGTTAATAGCCGATGGATTTAACAGTTTACACTTTCGGAACAAGAATTGTTGATAGTCCACTCAGTTTTTAACTTATACATTATTACCACCGATTCAAATGCATCATAATTCACCAAACAAAACTACCACCAAATTACCACCGATTCACTAAAAAGAATTATTTTTCCATCAGTAAAAATATACGATTTTTAGCTTTTTGAACCGAGAGATCTTCCACAATGATCTATATAAATAAAGATGAGCAGAAATTTATTGAGTAGGTATTACCTACATTTAGTATGAAAATAAGTAAATTTTTGGATTTATATTACTATAAAATCCTGGTAACTCAGAGTAAATCAGATCTGGAACCAGGAACACATAGATGGGATGTCTACAGAATGAGTCAGGTCAAAATCGTTTGCCTCATTTTGCCTTTAGTGAGTTTTTTTTTTTTTTTTTTTGAGAAGAAAAAACGACTCCATAATTTGTTTACAACTTCTCTTCGCAAAAGAGAGAGATGTGTGTCATCCAATACCTACGAAAAAAATTACTCTCGACCTCATTTAACGCATATTCCCATCTAGCATACACCATGTTTGTTCTGATTCTCGCCTGACTTAGTTATCTCAATATTTATAAGAAACCGTCCTACATTTCGAAAAATGGCCAAAACTTTTCAAATCTTTCATTGTTAAGTAGACTTTATAGACATTTTATGTCCTTAGCTTTGGTACATAAACAAAAAAATCGTTACGTAAACAACTGTTGACGAAAATTGTCCCAGTTGTTTTCTGATGATTTCCGCTTATAACTGAGTCGTTGCTAGGGAAATGGTACTTCGTCGTTTCTCATCCCACGAAATTCGTTGACCATTCGTTCGAAAGCTCTCGATTTATCCAAACATATTATGTTAACTACTGCGAAGTGCGTGGCCAACAAGCTGAGTTATGAGCATGGTTATTTGAATAATTGTTTACACACAGGTGATCATTCTCAATAATTGATATTGTGAACATGATTGCAACCGCTTGTTAATTTCTGATGATTTCATTGAGTTGGTGTTTCGATGATTTGATTCATAGCAGGTGATCCGAATATTGCGAGAACGGTTTGATTTGTGAAGCGATGGTTAAATCATTTTAACAGGTAATTTCTATACTTTACACTCTAGGAAGCTGTAATTTCGTATGTAGCCTCTTTAGGATATTTACTTGACGATGCCCAGGGTCCGGATTAGATGAGTGGCTCTTAGAGCTTGCATACGAGTATGCAAGCGTTTCTGATGATTTTCGATTTCTCTAGAGGGCATTTTTTGACCCATCTACTTTTTTGTTTTATATTTTATTCAAAAAGTGGGTATTTGAACTACTTTACCACAATTCAACCGCGTACCTATATTTTAAAAAATACAGCTGATCTTGGAAAACGAGTTTTATAATCGCGTTCAGTACTCTCGAAAATCATCAGAAGCCATGTTTTTTTCTTTCTCAGGAGGAAATCTGCTTTGTTCTTGCTAATCTGGGTTTTTGAACCGCTATAGGGCGTTAAGAACCAGAAACTATAACACATGTATGACTGATTATGTAATGCCATACGTAAACACTTGAAACTGGTCTAAACATTTGAATGAATATGTTTCATCTACCTTGAAAGGTGTAGATCGAAGATATTCCTTTCGTGCTCCTTTCATTTACCGATGAAGACCAAAGACCAGTCCACTAAAGTTCGTGATCTTTGTGCATTTACACAGTTCTTCCCGTCGGTCTTTGAAAGTTCGGAAACCAGTTTTCTATACATCAGATCACCTTGAACACGTACATCGCGGGCCCGGAGTTTTCCATTGCAACTTTCGTTTATTGATTTTATTTCTCCTATTGCCCGGATTACGCACTGTGCATCGCCGGTTTTGTGCCAATATCACTCTCCAGTGGGTCTACATCACAACGCATCACATACAGTTGAACGGGTAGGTAGGTACCCAATTAGGGATATCTCAACCTTGGATAACGAAGGAGCGAACAGCTGATACATCCTCCTTAACCCTTTGACTGCCGGCTAGACCCAATGTGGGTCTATCCAAACTTTCCACCAGACCATAAGGCCCAAAGTTGGTCTAGTTAGGTACCTATCCTTTTATGGGACTTTAACGATCTTAGCAGCCATTTCAAGTAACAACACCAATGGAAATTTGTTTTTAGTGATTTTTAGCTTCCATTGCTACCCGTAGCAGTGTGATTGGTGTGTTGCGGGTTAATCTACGACAACTTACTTTTAGGATTTGAGGCTAATCGCCTTCTAGATAGTATGTTTCACTTCAGTTTGATTTTTTCTGTGCTATTTTAGCCAAAAATAATGACCAGCCAGTAGATCGAAAATTATTTTCTAGAGTTGGAAAGTTTTGAAGAAAACCATTGTTTTTGAATAAATTTTATTTCTCTCCTCTTTTTTTATTATTAGGCCCATTCTGGGTCTTATGCCCCTGGGCGTGAAATTCCTTCCCCCAGGCCAACTAGACCCACAATGGGTCTAACCTAAAAACTCACTTTTTGGCCAAAATATGAACATTGAAAAAAAAAAAAAAAAAAAAATCACCCGCCTACTTGAAACGTTGAGTGAGAAAAAACAAAATGGCCTGGTGGTAGGATTTTTCATTTTGCTTCCTCACTACCAAAGGTGTTCGTGATTGAAGTCGAAAAAATGCTTGTCCTCCAAAATCAAAATTTCCACTTGCTTGTTGCTTTTCTAAGCTTGCTGATCAATTTCGGTTCCGTGTCTGTCTGTGTGTTGTAAATCCTTGCCACGCTCATAACTATACCAAATTTTAATACGATTCCGAAGAAATTTTCAGGGATTGTGTGGGTTAGCTTTTAGACAGTCCCCTGTAATTTTCACTGCCGTTCACTCAACAGTAGTCTGCGCGCACGCGCAAACGTTAATTTCCCATAAGGTCGATTTCTCATCATCTGATGGCCCGATTTCGTTTAAACTCGGTAGGTAATTGGGGATATGTTCCAGAAGGATACCCTATAAATTATATCGCGATTGGTAGAGTAATAAAGATTGCGAATTCGCGAAACTAATATTGATTGACACAGGGAAAACTACGAGTCCAATGGGACGATTTTGATGATATTTACAAGGATTGTGCGGAATAGCTTCGAAAAAGTCCCCTATAACTTTCATTGCCGCCGCATAAATAGTAGTTAGTTCGCATGAGCAAACGTTAATAATTTATCATAACGTCGATTTACTATCATCTTCTGGTCCGATTTCGTTCAAACGCAGGAAATAGATGGGTGTATGCTCCAGAAAAATTCTCTATGAATTATAACGCGATTGGTAGAGTAATAACTATAATAGTTGATGCGCAAAACTAAAATTGATCAACACAAACAAAATTCTGATTCTGATTCAAAATTCAAAAAAAGACTGATGGACCGATTTTTATGAAATTTTCAAGGATTGTGCCGTGTAGCACCTAGTTCCCCTATAAATTTAATCGCAGTTGGATTTATAGTAGTATGTGCGCATGCACAAATGTTAATTTATGATAAAGTCGACTAATTAATCATTTCGACTCTTACTTTATTCTTCAACTAATTCTGTACGTCCATGTTACAATATGTGAGGAAGCTATACCACCCACCCTACTTGGCAGACGTTGTTTTCTCAGTCAACGGGTTGCGCAGCACTGAGGTTTTAACGAAGCTATCACACCCCTATATCACCATTGCTCTCGAATTAGGTGATGTGGGACCTGGCCCTTAGTAAGTCTTACATGACATTTCCTGACAGCGACTAGTCATTACTTTTTAGTTTTATCCTCATCATATCATTATTTGAATCCCATTTCCTCGCATTATTATGAATTTCAGTCATGTCACCAGCTCTTTTTTTATACGTTGAGTCAAGACGCAAACGGAAATTAAACTCACAATGATTTGTATGAGTTCGAGGAAAACCAATAACGCTTTTCCTTTTTTTCGTGTGAGTATTTGGATTTCCCAAGTATTAGTTAGACTTGAGTTGGTACATACTAATATCACTTTTTAGTAGGTATTATTATGATATTAATGCTTCTTATTAATATCAATTATGTAAATTGTTTACTGGTTGTAAGTTGGAGTCAGACATCATTCACAAAACCGTTTGTGGAGAGATCAGTTTGCTGGAGTAGGTTTCGTGGTATGTTTCTCCTGTCTAGAAGGTTGCCCCAACCAGCTTCAGATAAATACACCACAAACAAATTTTCTAATCCATACAAAATATCTGGTAGATACCATTAGTCCGTTTGGTGAATAAAATAATTATAATTCCGCATAAAAGACAATATTGTTATATTTCAATATAGCTTGTCGGTATGGTTTTATGTAAATTTGACACAAACGGAAATTGACACATAAACAACACACAAAAAACTTTTGATGACGTCACGCTTATTGGTTCGAATAACGTCATCCGGAAAATTCTGTTCGAGGAAAGTCTCAACCAATTATCGAAAGCTGGTGTCTGGGAGATACTGAGCTCGGCAGGACGAATATAATGGGAAACGTAATTCAACTACCTACGGAAATTGCTTTTGTAGGCCTAGCCCAACGCCGGCGATCATTATCCTTTCTTCATCTGGAACGAACCAGCGGATGAAAGC
This sequence comes from Adelphocoris suturalis, assembly GCA_030762985.1. NCBI lineage: Eukaryota > Metazoa > Arthropoda > Insecta > Hemiptera > Miridae > Adelphocoris > Adelphocoris suturalis. The sequence continues at coordinate 25,692,627 of CM061040.1, read as the reverse complement.
TGGCATCTCCGAGTGGTTATAAAAGTGAAAAATGGGAGTACAAAAAATTGGCTCGGGTGCTTGGCTGCCTTCTGACGTCCGTAACGAGACTGCGAGGAGGCTGCTAAACGCTCCCTATTGTCTTAAGAGCTATCTGAGTTGTGTGGTTTTTCTTTTGCTAGACTGACAGACGGTGAGTTCCTATTTGGGTCATGGGAGCTCCGACGGGGAGCGATTTTCGCGAAACCAAGCTGCAGTTAGGAAAGTAAGTGCACTCACCTCCTTAATTTTTGGAAAACTGTCTTAATATCCCCATCAGCGCGCAGAGCAGACTCAGCAGCGCGAAATAGGTTAACTGCCCTTTCAACTACAAACTGTGACAACAATCATCCTAATGACGACTACTTACACTGATCCAGATTTCAGACCACCTATTTGATATATTAAAGTTAAAAAAAATGTGTGCACAAGAGCTTGGCTCAGTGAATTCGGAACATTTATTGAATTTCAAAAGAAACCAATCATACTCGTATGTAAAAAATAAATAGAATTGTAAACCTGGTAACATAATTTTCACTTCATCAACACGTAACAAATTGATTCAACTTATAGTAACAATGAAAATGAGGCCTCCAAAACTTCAATATGATATTATTACAGTATTCCACAGGGGCATTCGCAGGGCAATATGAAGTGCTATCGATTAATTTTTAATGTGGTAGCCGATAGAAGATTGAGTGCTCAGCCAAAAAACAAGAATTAAACGGGGGGGTCCCACCCCCCTCCCACCCTCCAGCGCATGGTTCGGGTGGAGGTCGAAAATTTTATTATTGCTTACAACCCCTTTCGGAAAAACCTAAGAAGGTCCCACTACTCGTACACGGAATCGGTTGAGACATTTGGCCGTGCACAGCGTGGACAGACAGACGGAGTTTCATTTTTATTAATAAGATTAGATTAGATAAGATAAGAGATATATGGATTGATTCGGAACATTGGTTCCTCAATCTCATTGATACTCATTCCTTTCTGAGATTTACTAGGCACTTAAATAATATTCTGGACTCTGGGGTATGCTTAAAAACTAAACAGCATTATATGAGCCGTGTACAGTGATAGTGAATCCCAGCAAAATTGAAGTTGAAAGAGTGTTTGACCAACAGTGATGTGGACGAAAAATATCGCAGACACACCAAAATACATGATTCTACGTCGTGAAGAAAAAATATAAAATAAATATTTCTAAACGTCGTCCTAAAAGGTGACTTTTTTCATTTGACCAACCCTCAAGAAACCCTGAACATTTTACATCGAACTCGGTGGGCGAGAAAATTCAGCGCTCTCATTATATTTTCGTACTTTTGACATTTTATATGTTTACTTTAGCATATATAGAATCGAAAAGTGTTACGTTACGTTACTGAAATCTGTTACTTTTGATTTTCTGATGATTACCGCTTACAACCAAACCGTTGCTACGGAGCTGTATCTTAGGCATTTATCATAGTACAAAAATCGTTCGCCAGTCCTTGGAAAGCTCTCGATTTACCTAAACGTATTATGTTAACCACTGCTCAGAGGGTGGCCAACAGTGGTTGTCTGAATAATTGTTTACATACAGGCGATCCTTCTCTTTTTAAAAATGATTGCAACAACTTTTTTTTGCGCATTCAACTAGAGACGGTCGGTCATTGGCGCCAAACATACAGAATTTACTAAAACATTACATAAATGCTAGTTTCACATATTCACGATTGATTCAATACTGCGTTGTTATAGTTAATTTTCTTTCACTCAAATTTTATGATACAACGGTAGAGATTTCAGGGTCAGAAACAATTTATGAAAGTTGGTCGAGTCATTTCCCAGAAGTTCGCTGATGTCTTCGGGAATATCTATTGATGGCGTGGTGAACATTGGACGTTTAGCAAGTTGGCCACTCTGTTGGTGGTTGTATTGGCTATGATGCCATGAGGTATCCATGTGTAAGGCGTGGATTTCCGATTCGTAGACCGGTGAGGGTTACCTCTTCTCGGCGTGAATGAGCAATTGTCCCATCTATTAATTTTCTTGTTCTGCTCGACGGAGCCCACATTTTATGTATTTTTTAATTGCCTATAGTTTTTGATAATCCATTTTCAGGCATTTGGATTTCTAGGAAGTCCATACTGCAGATTATCGTCAACATGTAGTCACCTACGATATCAATGGCAGAGGTCACTGGTTCATGACTAGCGTTCTTTGCCTCACGGTCGGCAAATTCATTGTCAATAACACCTTGATGTCCTGGAACCCAGCAAATTATTTAATCAATTCCTTTTAAAACATGGCGTTGAATGCTCATGAGTATTTCTTCGATTTACACCATTTTGGATGGCTTGAAGCGCACTTAGTGAGTCAGTGCATATGATGAGCTTACTTTGGTTAGGATTAATTAGATGTAGGGCATGCATGAATACCATACGATTCTGCAGTAAAAATGGAACATGACTTAGGTAGTGAAAACTTGTACACTTCTCTGAGATTTACTATACACCCCACACTATGGATAGATTTTGAACCATCAGAGTACAATATTTGACAAGATGTGAAAGTAAACATCAACTCACTGAATTTAGTCGATAATTCGTCGGGAAGTGCTGTTTTCTTGGAGAGTTTCGTCAAATCAAGCCTCAGATGTGGTTGGGAGAGTGTCCATGGTTCCTGAACACATGTTCCTTCATTTTAAAAACTCGGTAGAGTTAGTGAATAGGTTTGGAAGTCAAAACGAATGAAATCGAAAGAGCTTCGTCAACGAGCGGTCTGTGGAAGTGGTTCTGGAGCAAAACATATGTCGCGTAGTGAGTGGGATGGTACTGCTTTTATTTTGACTGCATATCGCATTGCTAAGATTGATCGCCTGTAAGACAAAGGGAGCTCTCCGGCATCCACATTCAGACTTTCCATGGGGCTGGATCTGAACACACTTGTAGCCAGTCCTAGCGCATGGTTGTGAATTCGGTCGATGGTTTTTAGTTTTGGTGGTTGCACAGTGCGATATAATATCGCCCCATATTCTCTCTTTGATCGAATGTAAGCTCGATAAAATCGTAACATGCATATCCAACAACAACTTAGTTTGTATACGTAACAAAAAGTGTTCCTAGGACTTCTCAGGATGATTAAAGATAGAAAAATGGGCCTATTGAAATGTGGAGGAATTGAAATTCACAGCTTTCTAACAAGCAGTGAAAGATTTTTGAGGGTTGGAAGTCAGGACGTTATATTCTCTCAATAGAAACGATTGGTTGTACGTGAACTATTATAGAAAAGCGTGACGTTTTTCACTATTGGACGAGAATTTCGGATGCCAAAACCTTCAAGACAACTATACCCCCAGTTATTTGCCCCTTACTTTTTCTTTGGGAATGAAACAGCCAGTAAACCTTATTACTACCGAATCTCGTTACTATACCTCGAGGACTATTTTTACAGGTAATCGCCCACTTGGGTACAGCTCAGCTGATTTAATTTTTTGGACCAGTTGATGCAACGTTAGATTTCAGCAAAGGTTGGGATCTTTCCCACAAAAATGGTGAACCATTTCTATCGGATGAAAACTGACGGAGTTACATCTTCTTGGGAACGGCTCTGTTGTAATCGAAAAGTATGCGCGAAATGTCCAGTCTCAAACTCCCCTATACTGGGAAAAACAGTAGAACACGGATATCATGTCGATTCGAACCTGAAAAAATGTTTCTCAACGAAGCTACTTTACCTTAGCCATTTGCAGATGCCTTGGTGACAAACAAACAAAGTACTCATTTGCATGTACCTAGTATTTACGAGCGACCTCAAAGTAGAACAATATTTCGTAGGTTTGGTGTTTTGAGCGTAAAGAATTTTTCATAGTCTTCTCAAATAATGTGGTTTTTTCATGGGCTGAGCTCTTTCGCCGTGTTCTGGCCTCTTCGGAGCTTATTAGTGACTGGTTCATGTTTAAATATAAGTTTTTGGCGCCCTCTCCAACATCTCAGTGATAACCAGTTATATTTGGAGGTGTTGCTTGCGTCAATTACGTTAAAATCGAAGTAGATTTGAAAATTTGTGTGGAGAGACACAAATTGTCTGCTAGTTGAACCTCTTAGTTCTGACCTTGTGAGTATGGTTTTTGATTTCCAGGGTTCAATGTTTTGTTAAATTGAAAAATATTCAAAATTTTTATGGAGATGTGCACAATCAGAAGTGATAAAATTTTTATTCAAATAGCATGCAAATACTCAGTTATTTTTAACGATTTAAGAACAATTTCCGTCAGATGGAAACTGAAGAAGTTAAATTTCCCTAGGATAGGCTACGTCGTGAGCTGAACTAATTTTAAACGCTGCAAGTTGTTACACAAAGGTCTATTGTTTCTGTTTCGGATAGTCCTTCTTAGCAGAAGATCTAACTATAATTTTTAAACAAATTCCATTTTACAGTAGATATCTAAAAATATCTGCATATTTAGGTCAGACGCCTACCAAAGAAAAATTAATTAAATTAAGTAATACACCTACACTTTTCTAGTATTTAACACGAGTTGACCCATCGAAAATTAATCACATCGAGTATATCACCTATCTAAGCTTCAGACGTCCACCAATTATATTAGCTGGTAAGAGCGTGTAGTTACAAGGCGAATTTTGCTTTGTTCTACCAGTTATGGTTTGGTCCCATTTTGTTGATTAGTTTTCCCGATATAGTTATAGCCACTAGGAAGAGCAAACGGATGAACGGACAGTGACCCGGGTGGTACCATTCGATTCTTTTGGCTGATTTCTAGAAAAAGCGACCAAAAAAAAAAAAAACATTAGTGTTTGAAAGTTTTCGAGATCTCAATTGTTCAATATTTCAGCCCTTAATTACTATCCTCTAGGGTTAATAAACATTTATGCCGATTGTTCTGGCACATATTCTGCCAATGTATGATTTTTGAGTCAAATTTTATAAAGTTAGTGTCGGAGAAAAGCTTCGGACGGCGGACGGTGTACGATGGACGAACGGATTCTTTGGTACTAGCCGCTCCGGCTCGCTACGCTCGCCTCCACGTCCAGCCGGGGGGCAAGCCCCCCGGACCCCCCATTAAGTTGCTCGCTTCGCTCGCAACGTGTGGCATGTAGGGAATATTGCTCGCTTCGCTCGCAAAGTCTGGCATGTAGGATATGTTGCTCGCTTCGCTCGCAAAGTCTGGCATGTAGAAAATGTTGCTCGCTTCGCTCGCAAAGTATGGCATTTAGGGGATGTTGCTCGGTTCGCTCGCAAACAGTAGATCTCTAAGGGTAGGTTTAACTTCTGTAGGGGATGCTGCTCGCTTCGCTCGCAAACGGTAGATCTCTAAGGGTAGGTTTAACTTCTGTAGGGGATGCTGCTCGCTTCGCTCGCTTGAGGAAGTTATACTGCCCACCCAACTTGGCAGACGTTTTTTTCAGTTGACAAATTAAATCTTATAAAACTACGTGGAACCACGAAAAGTTTATTCGGGGATGTTGCTCGCTTCGCTCGCAAGGTATACCTGTATATGTGTAGGACAAAGTCCGTATTTATTATTTGAAATGGCTCTCGCTTCGCTCGCAAGGTAGGTACCTATGTAGGCATACCTGCTCGCCCCGCAATGTTGTGACATCGAACCCTTCACGTCAATTCTTGAGCCTTCTCTCGTCCACGGCAGAATCATTTTAATCGCTTTGCTCGCTCCCGCTCGCGATTTGACCGACTTAACGTCACTTTTTTCGATATCCGATTTCGGATTCAGATTCGGCGGACCCAAAGCTGTATTTCGCCCACGAAAACCGTTCCGAAAAACGTACCTTTATGGGGTATATTTTAATCGGAAAAAACCAAGTTTTTCGGCGGACTTTTCGAGAAAACGGGTCCGTATTCTCGCATTTTTTTAACGCATTTCCCGATACTTTTTTCGCGATCCGATCGCGCCGTCGTCTTCCTCGTTCAAAAACCTACGAAACCCGTATTTTTCCGGAATTGTCAACGGCCGTTTAGAGGGGTAGGGGAAGCGGGGAAGTCCAAAAAGCGCACATTAATTCTTACTTCGACCCCCCTCCCGCCCTACGGCCCATGGTTCGGGTGGGATTAAACAATTTTAAATTCGCTCGCTCCCACTTTTGGAAAATCTCAAGAAGATCCCCCCACTCGTACACTCCCCCCACTCAGCCGTTTGGCCGTGCATAGACACGACAGACAGACAAACAAACGGAGTTTCATTCTTATTAATAGTATAGATTTGATTTTTGGATTTTACGTATCTCGAAACGTAAATAAAGAAATTGGGAGGGGGGGGGGGATTTTGGTTCATTATTGAAAATAATTAAACAAAATAGCCTAGCAACGAACGCAGTGTAAGTAACCAGGAGTGTAAAAGTCTCCAAACAATGAAGCCGTTTCAGTCGTTTTTATAGTAGCTATACTATACATTTTTGACTGACCCCCAGGCTTAAGACATGTTTATGCCAAATCGAAAACAATTATTTGATGATGATGAGACTAAGTTATGGCCAGTTTTATTTTGGAAGGACCCAATCCAAACCATCACAAGAAAGAAAGGACCATTACTAAAAATATGAGTTTTTAGTTTAGCCAGTTTAAGATGATGATATCGAGCGAACATTTTCAGTGATTTCAAACGACTGTTAAAATTATCGCCTCGGTTATGATCTTACGTGATATTTCATGCATAAGGCAACTGTGGCTAGTTGAGGTTGACCTCAAAGGTTCCTCTAGCTGGCACATCGTCTTGCACTTCACGGTTGAGAACCTCCGCGCTTTCGAAATGTTGGAACGGAGATGGGAAGACGAGGTGTCACATCGCAATGTGGAAGGACGTTCACCCAAACCTTCATAATCATAAGAAAACTTAAAAAAAAAGCCCTGTATATAATAAATTTGGTTTAAAAAAATTAAAAAAAATAAATAAGGACTGCCTTCTCATTAAAGTTTTCCAATAATTTAAACTATCCAAATAATGAAACATTTCATATTAATATTGATACGTATAACCTGCAAAACAAAATCACACGCGACGTTATATTGGAAACCCCTTCCAATGAAAAGCGGAAGTTGAAGAATAACGACTAATAATGAAAAACTGTAAATTGAAAAACTATCCAAATAATGAAACATTTCATATTAATATTTATACATATAACCTGCAAAATAAAATCACACGCGACGTTATATTGGGAACCCCTTCCAATACCACGAAAATAAAAAGTTGCATTGTTAGATATATTTCGACGGTTAGGTCATCATCAGTAACAAACAATTACTGAACGCACATTCGGAAAGACACTGCTTATATAGTCCAGGTGAACGGACTTTCTAAAGTGTGTTCAGTCATTGTTTTTGCTGATGATTTTCCAACAGTCGAAATTGATTTAACATTGTAACTCATTATTTTAGAGAAATCAGACAACGTTTTTTCTCTCAACTTTCATATATCTGTATATTATTCAACACACAATACTTAATTGGTTACATCGGTATACAAACGGGTAAGAGTCGTATTTCGTTACATGAGCCGAATTCAGTTGACCCGTCTCTCTCGGAGTTCGTTTAGTTCAGTATTATCTAGATAATTATAATCGTAAAAAGAACTAATCGTATAAAAATAAACCAAAGTTACTTTAAACTAGCTGAAAATTTAGTACAGCTATACTTAAATTTAAAATTTTCCACCAGAGTATTGTCATTTGCTTGCTAAATCTTGGTTTGCTAAAGCAGGTTTGAAGCAAAATAGCCTATGGAAATTTCTCAGAATGGAAACAGCTGATGTGATTCATTACTTAGGTTTTCTTTACAGCAATCTCTCACATCTCAAAAAGGAACCATCCACAAATAATTCTATTTTTGAGGACTCTGCTGCAGTAATTTCATATTTTGGTTTATTATTTTCAAAAATGAACCTTTGTAATCGACCAAGAGGAAATAAATTTAATCCCCCCCTGAAAATTTTTTGGTTTACGTTTCAAGATTCGTAGAATCCAAAAATGAACGGTTCGTTTTCCCTAAGGTCTTAAACCTTCGATTTCTGGACGCGATTTCTAATGCGCTGCTAGCGGATCTATTGATTAAACGATCAAGCTCTAAATTCCGTCAATAATCGCTAGATAGTGATACTGGGATACATAAAAAATGCCTTGTAAATATCAGCTGATATAATGCCAATAATGGAATTAGCAGTTGATATGGTTCCGGTTGAATTCATTCTAACGTTGTGAAATCGAGTTTGTAGTCAAAAAGTTGTAGTCTCCACAGAAATCAAACGGTTTTGGTTTCTATTAACCGATTTATAAGAGATTTCTCAGATACCCAGCCAATGATCTTTTGGCATAAATCTCTCGTGCGCCCTATCTTTCAGTATGCCTTTCCAGTCTGTTCCCCTATGTATGCCATACAAAACTATTCCCTGGTAAGAGCGCAAAACAAGTTCGTCCGCTACATAGAGTTCAAACTTGAAATTTAATCTTCTGGCATTAATTTTGCCTAATTGTTGGAGCTCTGCCACCTACATCTACTTAGTTACCGAAGAGCCAATGCTGATCTAAACCTTTTACAAAATTGTTAGACAATAATTAAAATTGCCCAGCCTTGCTCTCAAAACTTGGTCTTAAGGTTCCCAGAATTTCTTCACGTTCAAGCCGTGATCTACAATCTCCAGCGAATTACTTCCGGCATCGACCTTTAAGCAAGATCCTGCGTTTGGCAAATTTGGTTTTTGATCCAACCCGGCGTCTTTGACTTCTTTAGTGACACTAGTTCCACAATCCAACAGATTATGTTATTCCCGGTTTCTTTCTCTTAACTAGTTGCCATTGTAGCATTACTTCATTTATTTAATTACTTTTTATGAATGATTATTTTCTTTATTAATGTTTCGTTAGTGTGTAATATCAACTTGGGCTCCAATGTTTTTCACTGTATTTTATGGTATCTACACCATTCAAACTGTTATGAGTGACATTGCTATGTAATTGGACTTCGCCCGCAAATAAATACATGAATAAACAACAGTATTCAACAACAAACGATGGAAATGGTTTTATGGCCAAAATTGGTTTAGCGTGATTAGCTTTTGAAAACCCGTTCATGTACCTCGTCCATCTTCTTTATGAATAATCTCATGACTCTCGATCCTGAACTATAATTTTAGTTGCGGTAGTAAAACGGGTTCCCAAAACTGGACCTCATTGGTGTGTTTTAGTCTGGAAGTCAATTGTACTAATCTACTGCCTGGTCATACGTTTTTCTATTTGGCATTGGTTTGCACCACACAGCCATAAGAAGAAATAAAACAAAATGCGAAAATTTTGAGGATTAAAGCCTGTGGTTTATGTTTGTTAGGGAATAAAATAAATGGTATATATATATATATAAATTTTTTTTAAATGTACTTTGGAGATCGGAGGAGGGGTGAGACCTGATGACAAAATCTAGTTCTTGTTCAAGTGCCTTTTTTGAAAGACAGTCGCTTTTTTGTTACCCACTTTGCCCACATGTTAGCAATATCCAGTCTTCATGAACAATTATTTACATTTCTTCGTGCGCACCGTTCAGTTCCAACCGTCTTTTCCGTTCAGAAGTTATATAAACCCGCCGTTGACCACAACGTTGGTTTACCGTCGTACCTATTTGTTTTCTTCACTTTCCCTAGTAGGTGCTCTGAAACGGAACGAACTGCCCGTCACAAATGCTGTAGTAGGGCCCATTAGACTCATGACAAAAATGGTAATGGTTAATGATAATTTTTTTTTTTTTTTTTTTTAATCTACGAATTGTGAGTGCCACATTAGGTACATTTCCCATATTTTCAGGTAGACTTTATTGATAGTTATTCGAATTAAACAAATTAGATACAGGAACGTACAACTTTGCAAGTTATTACAGAGCGGTTTACTATTTCTTTATAAGATTGTTCTTCCATTCAATGCACTATAGAACGAAGTCTATTTATAATCTAAATATAAATGCATAGGCATAGAAGCCTGCCGAGGAAAGATTAATAATTAAATTAAATAATGATCAACTACACTTTACCAGTCTTCATGTATATACAAGTACACAATTTTTAATAACTTGTTTTGTCGTCAAAAAACTATCGAAAAACGTGTTTTTTGTGAATATATTGAGAAAAAACAAGTAGTCAAAAACTGTCAATGTACAAGTTTTTCGGTAGTTTATTGACAAAAAAACATCTGGAGGAGGCGTTTTAGACCATCATTTGTGGTGTAGGCGTGATCGGGCATTTGTATTTCCTATAAAAATGGTACGGTTTGATGAAAAAAGAAAAATTAGAAAGAGGTATGGTGTTTTTGACCCTCCGGGTCAAAAGTTGAAAGCAAAAAATCGATTATCACGCCTCCAGAGCTGCTGTTGTTCTCATTCGACGCAGAAATAGCCCAATAATGGTAGTTTTTTAAATTTATTTTTTATTTTTCTAAGTTGTTTAATTTGAACAAACATTTGAAAAAAAATGTAGAAAAATCGTAAAAAATCGGTAAAAAAAGAGGATTTTGGCAGTTATTAGGCAAAAGGCACGTTAGGGAAGCATTTCAGACCCATCATGTGTGGTATAGGCGTGTTCAGCGTTAAATTTCCAACAAGAATAACACCTTTTAATTGAACATAAATTATTCTGGAATATTACTGATTTGTTTCAAAAATGTTGGTGCCGTACCTCAAAAATTAGACGTCTTCATGAAAAACGTTCTTCAGATTCGGCTTCAGCTCTCTCGAAAACCTCCAGGACCAGTACCAGTTTCGTAGGGGCACGACTTTTCATTTTATTTATTTATTTTTATTTTTTCATTTATTTTATTATTGTTTCTTACTGTGTTATCAGAATGCTCTCATAACGTACCTACCTTCAACTATCAAACACTAAAGTTTGTCGGAGGGTTGCGCAGTAGATGCGCATAATTTGCGAAGAGAAAGGTCGAACTTTATGGCGCGAGTAACAATCTAATTTCGCAAACAACGCGGCTCGCTGTCACTGTTTGAACTAGAGGTGAACTTATTTCCTTTTTACGATCCAACTTTCCCACGGAAATTTCTCGCTGTTTCTCTACTAGGCCTAACTAACTTTTTCTACTTTCCGAAAACCGAAGTACCTACTTTCCTATTGGTCTCAACTTCCCTATTGGTCTCAACTTCCCCAGTCAGGTCTATGTTCACCTCGATAGCAAAAGCGGTCGGTATAGAGCCTGTTGTTCTAAAATGCTTTCATCAAGTTATAACTGAGATATAGTAATCTCCAAGTTGACTAGCTTAGCCGGACAAATTAATGCTATCCGATAATTTTATCAATGCAAAAGGTTAGATTTAATCACCTTTTTCTTTTGCATTATGCGAATTTCTATAAGCGTTCATGGATGTGCAAGTGTATTCCGTACTTGAGGAATATCCTTCTACTTCTTTCCTACTTGTGACAAATCACAGTGATTTTCGTGATTAAATTTTGTACTTCACTGTTAAACATTTTTATATTTATTAAGATCAGGGGTTGTTAAAAGAGCTAAGAGATTTAATCACTTGGGAATTTTAACACCAATTTCTTTAAATAGCGCTCAAAGGAAGAGGTAAAGAGGGAGGATTCTCTTACTATTCAGTTTTCGAGATATATTTTACAATTCAGTCATGGGCAAGGAGATAACACAATAGGGTGAGAGTAGGTGAGGATAGCAATTGGGACATACATATAAATCAATAGGGTATGAAAATAGTTATTGCTATGGTACGCACAATGGGCTCTTATCTTGGATGTAGTACGATCTGTAATAAGAGGGGGAGCTGACGGGGATTCTTTTAGGATAGTTCGGAGTAACTGTTCCTTCGAAAGGAGCTGTTACTTACTAGGTACGCCTATTTCAATGGGCCCCAGATTGGTCCAGTGTACGCAACATCCCCTTGAACAAGAGATACTTCTTGTTTGTAATTGTGAATTTGAATTGTTCCGTAATGTCAATTACATAATCATTTTGCTTCATCACTATCAAACCTTTGTGTTCAACCATTTTATAATGTACACATATCAAATTGATGATGGAAAAAAAAAGAAGGTTTTTCTTGTTATAAACTTGGAAAAAAAACTGATGAGTGGTAAAATTTATATCGTTATTACTGTTATTTTCAATAAGATAGTTATTGATTGTTCTATTCTATCTTTTTGCTAACAGGTAGGTAGCGACCTTAAAAAATGTTTCTTTACTTCTTTACTTTTCATTTTGTTATCAGTTGAAAGTAGGTAAGTGCTTCCGACTCTACCACTACTAAAGGTAGAAGAAGCAAAGTTTTCACTGACGGGAGAAAAATAATTTTTGGTCTCCAAAATCAAATTTCCACTCGCATTTTACGTTTTAGACTATTCTGAAAACCTTTGGTTCCGTGTCTGTGTGTGTGTGTGTGTGTGTGTTCGCAAATGATCGTAACAGGCTTATTTTTCACAGTTTTCATCCGATTTGGCTGAAATTCTCATGGGATGTGCGGGCTAAGGGGTAGACAATCCACTATCGGTTTCATCGTTCTTGACTCAATACCTCACTCTACGCATGCGCAAACGTAAATTCTACCATCATTTTCTCACGCCCTGGTCGTACGATCTCGTTCAAATTTAGATGATATTTGGGGGATGACAATTTGATTATCTTAACTCAATTTCAACATGATTGTATCATTAATAGCTACTGCGCATGCGCCTATGTGAAATCCCTTTAATGACCTTAATTTCCTCTGATTTCCGATTTCAATGAAATTGTCAGAGAATTCGCGGGTTGGCTTGTAGATGGTCTCTTATCAGTTTCATTGTTACCAAATCTATACTTCGTACTGGGCAAGCGCAATTATGTAAATTCAATTCTGCTCCTTTTTTCACACTCTTTTTTTTCGATTTCGCTTAAATTCGGATGATAGTTGGAAGAAGATGACTTGATTACCTCATACAATTTCAACACGATTGTATCATTAATAGCTACTGCGCAAAGCCAATGTGAAATACTTGTAACGATCTTAATTTCCACAGTTTTCATCCGATTTTGACAAAATTGTCAGTGAATGCGTGGTTTAGGTTACAGATGGTACCGTACCTATTTCATTGTTTTCAACTTATCAGTTCATCCTGCGCTTGCACAAACGTAAATTATATTGAGCATAATTTTATTCGTTTCTTAATTGACCGATTATGGCATTTAACGCTACTTCTTGATTTACTCTTTTGGTGCGATTTGGTGCGAAAGCGCAAAAATAAATCCGGTGGAAACCGGCATTTAGGCCCAACGTAAGTTTTTACCAGGTGTTCTATGAAATTGCCAATATATGTATACTTTTTATTCGCCACGTAGAGCGGCACTAATTTTGTATTAGAAAAAACCTATCAGTCTTATTGCAAAACGAAAACTCGTATGTGCACTATATACAAGGAAATCGCTTAGTGAATATGTTCTACACCTTTTTTTGCTATTTTCTGACCAAAATAATGTTTTTCCAGCCACACCATGCGATTCAGCGGGAAATTTCCTTTGGAATGAGTGCTTTTAGAGCTCAAGACAACGTAAAATAGAGCTAATATCAGGAAATTTCGACTCAGAATCTAGAGACGCGATTTCCCAAAAGTAGGGTTTGGTTAGATACGGAATGTATTCTTAGTACGGCAGAATATCGGCATTACTCATGAACGCGAGATTTTTTTAGTTGTCAGTATGATATGCTTGACATCGATTGTTGACATCTCCCCCGTCCCACTTCCGCCACCTCCTCCCTGCCATAAATTCACGCTTTTTTCGCGCGTTTGCAACTATTTCACTTGAACGTTCCCAAAAGGATTAGCGCTTTCATACTCCTCCGAGAAGATATATAGTAGAAGATATCTTCTTTATATATAATTCCGAACGGTCTTTGAAATTGTGAAGAACTTCGTGGTTCGCTTTTAGTGTAAGACTGCTCATTCGAATCAGCACGGCCCCAAGTTTGTTGCAAAAGTGTCGCCGTTCGTCTCTATACCCGCCTTGATCGTGTTCTAGGCGGTCCTTATCAACGAGAGTTGTTTATTAGGCTGTGGCGGTAACAACGGTAGCCATCAATTCATGGTCATTAAGAAACGTAGTGTAGTTACTAACATCTAGGAGAGTTATTTCTGATACTTTATAAATATATAATTCCGAACGGTCTTTATACACCATTCCGAATCAGCACGGCCCCAAGTTTGTTGCAACAGTGTCGGTCAATAAGAAACGTAGTGATGGGGTCTTTTCTGATCAGCTGAGTGAGCTAAATTCTTTCCTGTTCACTGTAGGAAGTTGAAATTTGATAGGAAGACTCTCTGGGACATTAAGAGGCGAGTGTAGTGATGGGGTCTTTTCTGATCAGCTGTGTGGCGAGGACCACCTCGACTGTTGGTATATATTTTATTACATTACTTAAATTTTGATCGTTATTTTATCTTTTTTAATAATTTATTAACATCGCCTTAGCTTTGCACCAGGTCACATAACGCCACAAATAGGTAGAACTTATATCGTTACTATAATGTGCTGGGTTCCTGTTAGGTACTACTGTTATGCGGACTAGATTAGGGCTTTCCAAGCCCTAACAGGCCTCTAGTTTCTATATAATAAGCATTTATGAAAACACGCAATTTTCAGGAACCGATTCAGAATGCATCAAAATGGATTTACTTGAAGTATTTTTTGGAGCCATTGCAATAGTTTTATTTCAACAAAAATTCGCTAAAATATAAACTGTCACTCCTTCAACGAAAATTCTTTCTACTCACGTGATCGTTAACATAATTTTAAATCTTTTTCAGGTGTTGGGGAAAGAATGCAAAGGCGGGTATTCGCCCTACTGCCTCAAACTGAGTTTGATTTGGCTGATAGGGAAGAGCGGAAGTTTCAGTTTCCCGGTGCTGCCTGGCGTGTCCATCAACTCGCCTGGGCTGCCGGAGCCGGCGTCCGAGCGGACCCCCGCCTTCCTCTCACAGCCTGAGAAAGTCGACGAGGTCCTTCTGGAAAAGCTCTCCGAGTACTTGGGCACGATGTCCATCAGCGTGAAGGTGATGGACAAGGCGGCTCCCGTCGGGTTCGCTAAGGCAGTTCTGGGAGAGGACCCCATCGCTGATGGTATGAGCAGTAATTGACAGAATTTGAGGCACTTGTCACTATTAAATTTCTTATTTCTCTATAATAAATAGCTACGTGCTTATAATTCTTTGTGGGGTTATGAAATGAGGTACGAAATTCAATCGCTTGGAATCTTAATGCGAATTTTATATTAATTACGCTCCAAGAAGGGTATAAAGGGAAGATTCCTGACTAACATGATACAAATTCAGTTTGAGGTAAGAAGATAGGTAAAGGTGTGAGGTAAGTTGAGGATAGCAATGGGGTAGCATATTTAGAAGGGAGATTAATTCTAAATAATAACGGACGGTAGACCTACGGTTCTACAGTCAGATCATTTTAATAATGATTTATTTTACACATTATCCAAGTACCTCCTACTACTCAATAGTACCTTCCATGTAGTGCCTTCTTTTCGCACTATTAGTTCATTATGGTTACCCTGCATGCCAGACTTCCCAAAAATGAAAGAACATCGGACCATCCAATAGATTATAATAATGACAGCGGAATTCATCCAAGGTGTCTTGCTTGGTAGGTAGTTATGTTGACTCTCTTCAATTGATATGGAATGTACTCGACATGGGCAATTTTTTGTATAACCAGTTCGAGAATTACTTGAAAACTGAAATCGGAATGTTAGTAAAATTAAATATTCCCCAAATCCTCTTCCTGTATGAAAGAAAATAACAATTCAAATAGTACTTAAAAAGTCTAGATTATACCCTACAAAGAAACTAATTGGCGAATGTAGGGTGTTTGATCTCCATAGATTATTATGAGATAAACTGCTCAACTGTATAGGTACGTACAAAGAATCTTTAAATAATAAATAAAGAGAATGGAACAGGAAAAAGAAGCCAAAATATTGTAATATTAAAAGTGATCCGAACAAAAACCTCTGCTGCTCAAAGATTATACTTATACAAGCGTGTAATATTCTAATAATTTACCAGCTAAGTTTGAAGCATCAACTGTCACATTCACGAAGTTTAAAGCCATAAAAGAATACTTCTCATCTGTAAGTAGGGAAAAGTACATTTTTCTTTCGTTAAAATTGTATATAGGAAGGTACTGTACTTAAGAATTTGAGTTAATGACTTCAAAACGTGTATTCCTGATTCGCAAGAGTAATTAATTGTTTTCTATGGTCTTGTAGAATTGACGCTACAGTTCCCAGCACAAGTTTTCCAAGAGGAAACTGTGGCACTGTCAATCGTATATTTTTAGTGGTGAAACCAACGTTGGAAATTTTGAATTCGCCATTGGGAGGGTGGTAGAAATTTTGATTTTGGAGTGCGAATAGTTTTCCGACTTTCTTGAAAATCGGTCGAGAATTTTAACTTGGGCAGCCAAAAGATCAGCTATAACCCCTCAACCCCACCAACCCGATGAGGGTTCCTTAATTTCGAAGGCTCTTAATAAACATTTTATGCAATCCCCAAGCTACAATTCTTAACTAATTTGGTTATTATTATTTTTTTCCAATCCCAAATGTAATCTAATTGTCCAAAAGCCATGAAAATTTGAAATTTTCCACCGTTAGGGGTCGTGGAGGGAGTAACAGCCGATCATAATAAGAGCTGCTATTATTAACCGATTTTCGTTATTCTTCCGTTTTTCAATCCCAATTTTCTAATTTTTGTGCTATGAACCTTCGAAATTAAGGAATTACTATCAGGGTGAAGGGGTTATAGCTGATCCTTAGGGTGCCCAAGTTACAATTCTCTGCCGATTTTCAAGAAGTCGGAAAACTGTTCGAACTCCAAAATCAACATTTCTACTTGATTTTTGCTTTTCAGTTTTATGACTTTTTGATACATTTTTATTCTGTGTCTTTTTGTCGGTCTGTCTGTGTAATTCCTCGTCACGCCCGCCACTACACTAGATGATTATTTTTGCTTCCTCACTACCGAAGGTAGGGAAGCTTTGTGTTCGTGATTGAAGTCGAAAAAATTTTTGTCCTCCAAAATCAAAATTTCTACATGCTTTTTGTGTTTCAGAGCTTGCTGATTAATTTCGGTTCCGTCACTGTCTGTCTATCTGTATGATGTCTGTCTGTCTGTGGTAAATCCTTACCACGCCCAAAACTATTTCAAGTTTTAGTCCGATTCTGATGAAATTTTCAGGGATTCTGCGGGTTAGCTCCTAGGCAGTCCCCTATCATTTTCAATGCCGTCGAATTAACAGTAGCCTGTGTGCATGCGCAAACGTTAGTTTCCCATAACGTCGATTTCATATCATCTTTTCATTCGATTTCGTTCAATCTCGGTAGGTAATTAAGCAAATGTTCTAGGAAAATTCCCTATCAATTATATTGGGATTGGTAGAGTAGTGACTATAGTGCATGTGCAAAACTAAAATTGATCAACACAGACAGAACTTCCAGACTAATGGGTGGATTATTATGAAAATTTTGAGGATTGTGTGGTTCAGCTCCTAGAGGTTCCCCTATAAATTTCAGTACAGTGGGATTGATTAACAGTAGTCTGTGCGGATGCCCAAAACTTAATTTCTTATAACGCCAACCTATCAATAATTTCAACTCATAACTTTTTCTTCAACTAATTCTATACATCCATGTTACAATACGTGACGAAGCTATACTGCCCACCCAACTTGGCAGACGTTTTAGTCTGATTTTGTTGATTTTTCAGGGATTGTGCTGATTGGCTTCTTGGTGGTCTCTCATTGTTCTAGGTGGACCTCATTGATTTCGAACCAATAGCAGACAAATCGTCATCCCCCTGCCTTATTTCGTTCACACTCGGAGTAGTTGGGTACTTGATGGTACTAGTCCCATGAAATACGTTGTTCCAAAGTGTGGAATTGTTTATTAATGACGAAACTCCAAGACTAACAAACCGATTTTGATGAAATTGTCAGGGGTTTGGGTGGTTAGCTAATATACAGTTCTCTTCATAATTTTATGGGTTTATTTAATTTTTTTTTTTTTTTCGTGTTATTAACATTGAACAATTTTTTTAAAGCTCAGAATCAAATGTCAACTGATGAATCCGTTTGTTCACAGCAACCGCCAGAAAAAAGAACAACTACGGCGGAGCTCTGGCAGCTGCGGGCCTCATGTCCGGCGGGACGATGCTCGCCATGGGGATGGCCGCCCTCGCCGCCATGTGCGGCAAAGCGCTGATGGCGTCCCTCCTCGCTCTCATGCTCGCCGCCCTCTCTGCTCTCAAGGGAGGCGGCGGCGGAGGAGAGAAAACCACCTACGAGATCGTTGCCAAGCCCGTCGTCAGCCATCTTAGCACGCACTCCAGCGAAGTATTACCATCATTTCAATATTCCAAACTTTCACTAGACAGCCTATTAGACTCGACTTTGGGTTGTGACAGTTCCCGCGAGATCCAAGAGAATGCGCTGCGTTGGGGGCCTAAAGATTGCACCTCTGGGGCGGCCTAAGTCTTACAGGGTCGTATCTGGCCAACTCCTTGGCCTCCGCTTGTGGCGCTGATATCTGTTCCCACCCAGAGATCCGAATGCTGTGTATAGTTTAGTGGCCTGGATGCTAAAAAGCTCGCATTTCAAAAATTAAAATTAAATCCTACATCAATCCTTTTAGTTAAAATACAGATTAGTTGGACAAATACCAAATACCTATACCAGTTACTTTTAAAAATTTGTTTCGGAGGTTGAAATTCGAAGCAAAAATCGAACCCTAGGCCTCAATGGCTCTATAGTCTCTAATGATAACCACTTGACCATGGAGGACGTTATCAGATTATGCTTCGCTAAATATTGGGCCAGGTTCGACACCTACCATCGAGTGCGCATTGTTCGTTACGTTAGTAGGTACATTATGGTTTATTGTTCGATGGTAAACCATTATAAATATCATGGAGAAAACGGTCGAAATCATGCCTAGCTCGAATCTGTTGTATTTCTATGTAAGTGAATACCCTTTTATGTAGATAAAAACTGGTCTGCAGATTTCCTATCTCTACAGTCTCTGGTCTCCAGTCCCTGGAACATTATCTTATTACAACTGCACCAACGTTGGCTTAGTAGGTCATCCGTTCCAAATAGTTCAAAGATCCCCGATGGTGTTGTCATTGTTCTATAGAGACCCAACTTCCAAGTCTCTAGACACTTAACACTAACGTCTATATTTACAGCATAGCTGTGGGCTGTCAGGGTAATATGAGTGTGCTGATGCTCTTGCAAGGAGAGACATCGGTGGCATCCATAGAGATTGACGCATTGAGAATCGAATCTTCTGCATTCAAAATAAGCCTAAGTCTAAAAGCTAGTCTATGGCTAAAATAAAAGCTAAATGGGTCCTACAGGACTTGTACCCAGATGGCCCTTTCTTAACCTAATTCCCAAGGGGGGACCAAATAGCGATCGGTCGGATTATCACAGTCCTTTCCCGTCTAATCCATAGACACCTGCTCAGCACAGAACTGTTGCAGGTGGGATGTGTGGGGGTGGTCTGTCCATCCGCCAATTCTTGGAGGACTGCCCAGCCCTTTTGGACCTCCGAGTCCAGCATAGGCCCCAACAGTTGGAAGTTCTATATGGGCCAGTCAAAGTCCCTACTAAATCCATAAAAAATCCCTCCTTTTGTACTTGGGATCTGCTGGCCTGTAGTACAAACTATAATATCTTATCTGTGACATGTGTTATGTGCTCATTGCTGATTGTGTATAATAATATATATTTAGTTATAGTTATAAGACTATACATCATCTAGTCTTTATAGTTGTTTTTATTTTTATTTTGGGGGTTTTTCATCTGGTGTAGGGGTAAAACAGTGGTCATTCCTATATCCCTTGTGGTAAGTTCTGGCGATACCTCTCTCTGCGGAGTGTTGAAATTGGTTTTCCCCCCTTGTATTTGCCAGCGGAATTCATGATGGCAATCCGTTTAGTAACGGAGGGCAACCTGGCTCCCCGTAGAATTGTATCCCTTCCAGTATCCCCTTTCACACCTTATTCAATGCCACTAATTCCAGCCAATCATTTGCCAGTCGTCTTGATTTATTAGAACCATCACCACATCTCATGCTGCCAATTTCGTTCTCCTTAAATTACTGAGGTGCAATCGTTTCGAGCTTGGTGTGATGTGCAAACTAATTTGATGTTTTTTCGGAGCTTACTTATGTACGGAAAGGAACTGATCAGCTGAGGGACCCATGAGGCTAATTTCTTTCCTAATCGACACACAGTGCATAGATTCGGAATGGAGGGACTTTGGGAAAAAATTATAGAATATGTACGATTGCAAGACACGGAAGCACACTGATGATCAGCTGGAGAACCCTTAGGCTGATTTCTTCTATAATAAAATCGTTAGCGGCGACAATTTTCATTCCATGGGGGCTTGAAAATATCTCACTGTGTTGCGAAGTCGTACCCGATCGTTTGCGAATAAGATTCCCTTTAATATTTGTTGATTACCATAATATAATGATGGGTTTTACATGATTGTTAAGGAGCGATTTGTAGGTATCTGTTTCCAACTTAAAAATCAGCAATTTATTGTATGGCAACATATATGAATGTACAATACAAGAAAAAATATGATAATAAAAAGAATCGTCACTCACCTTATTTGATGGGTTACAGGTTCAGCACGGACACCATGGAGGTCACTACCGCAGGAGTATGGAAGTCCAGCCCATCGTCTACTCAGCACACATCCCAGTCAGCAGATGATCTTAAGCCAAACAACCTTGACGATAATGTGAATATTTATTTGAATCCCGTAATATTAAACTACTGACACTTCTAAAGATAGTTAGTGAACCACCCAACAATGAATATTTCCATACTAATATAGTTCGTAATGTAAATTATTTTTTTACAAACCAAAGATGTACATAAAGTTATTTATTTTTTATACCATTCGTCCAGATTTCACTTGTATCATGTGGAATAGTTTGTGACTGAAAATAAATTATTATATATTTTTTATACGTGTGAGTTACAACGACTTTTATGTGTCATAACATTCAAAATCCCACCTTAATGCAATTCGTATAGTCATCTCCACGGTGAATCATTTCAAGTGTTATGGACAACCTCAGTGGTAGGTGAGTACTAAATTTATGTTGCGTTTCTTCTCATTCTTGAATTTTTTCTATATAAAGAAATAATAATAAAAATCTAGTAGAAGATCAAAACTGGGTGCATCGTGTATCTCAAGAGGGTCCACGCCTTTAGAGCTCAGGACCTCATAATTTTACAGTTTATAGAAGATGAATGTTGAGAAATTTTCTAAAAATTTCAAAACAATAAACTAAGTAAAATGGCAGGTCGAAAAGCCTCGTCGATTAGGAAAACAATTAGCCTTGGAGGTTCCGAGACAGGTCCAAATAACACGAGAACTGAGAATATTACAGCAATATAAAATAACCAGGTGAAAGAATGAACGAAAGCATTATAAAGAAAGGATGAATTCGTTGGACGGCATTTTTGATTACAAATTATTGGAATCTTAAAAACCACGAAAATTCTTAAATGGTTATCCAGAAAAAGTTATCCAGAAAAAGTGCTTCAAATCGTTTAATTTAAATTTTTATCAGAATTATAGAACCTCTGATACTGTAATATAATTTTAAAAGGTTTTTGTGTACAACGACCCAGAACATTAAGGAATTTCAAAAATGTTTGGAGCCAGTGTTTACATTGGTAACTTTTATCGAGAATGGGAAAAATAGGTAGGTACTCAGTAGAAACTACTTCAAAAGCCGGTTCATCTACAGTAAACTGGACCTCTGCATTTATTTGTATTCCCGCTGTTTTTCATTATTAGTTGACTTGTTACAAAATATCAAATGATTAGACACAAAGCCTATTGCAAACGTTCCGTTACATTTTCACACATCTAACAACTTTCTGAGAGAATCAACACCCGACAAAATGAATGGAAACCCAAGAAAAATGGACTGAAGAACCAGAATGTCTCATGGCCGACCACTCTAGATACGGTAAGATATATTCAGTGTTCACAAAATAACCTCGAGTCCTTGTACGAGGTATAGGGTGGACAAGCATATACCTACAAGCTGCAGATTTCATCAAATTTCGATGAAATAGTCAGGAATTGAACATTTTAGGCTCTAGAAGGCCTCCAATGAACTCCATCACTCCCAACTCACTGGTAGGTGTGGTAGGCTTCATCAAGCATGATTTTTTCATCGCTTAATTGACCGATTTTGCTCAAAGTGAAGAGGAAACCACCATGGGGTCTTTCAAGATAATTGGGTACATTTGAATGACCTAGGAATATATGCATGTAATGGATACAATACTCCACACCCAATTCGGCCAACATTTTGCGAATTTTCAAATAAAAAATGAGCTATTTGAATGGCTTCAAATTTTTAAATGTGGGAGAGAGGGCAGGGACCGCTTACAAATCCGTTTCGTTAAAATGTCGTTCCTATGCAGAGAAATCTGCCTTGGCTAAAAACAGGTTGTGTTCGTTGGCCAGCCCAATCGCTCGAGAATTTCAGGTTCAAATTTACAATTTAATGGACCAAAAAAAGGCTAAGAAATCGGATTTTTGACAACAGGGCATGCGGGGTGACACAGTTGAAGTATTTTTAGCACTGATTCGATTGCGAACTCTCCCAGATTTCTAGATTCATAAATAAGTGGACAAAATTTTTTTAGTTGGAAATGCCAATTGTCTAGAATTTTGTAATTTTCACGTTGTGCAGCGTGTCCCGAAATTTCGTCATACGGCTGTCCCCTCAGTTTTATTCAAGAGATGGTTGGCCTCAATGATCAGAATTTAAATCCCCAATTTAGTTTTATCCACCACTTTCGTTTGAAAATCCCCTCTATTTACCATGCAGCATGAATGATTACTTCTACGTTCTTATGATAATGTAAATATAGGTATTTAGGTATTCTAACTTGGTATTGTGATATGTCTTTACATAACACAAACACACACCCACACATACATACATATCTTTTCATATCCATATCTTTCCATATCTTTTCTTTACATCTTTACACATCTTTTTTGGTACTCCAACTCGGGCGACTTCATTTCTTTGGAAATTTCAAACTCACAGTTCATGTTAATCTATTCACGAGACCTTGAATCCTCATCAGATCCCTCCAATTGATCCTTCATGAACCCATGAATCAGATATAATAAATATAAAGGAACCACCCCACATTAATGTATTAATGGTGAATTGATGAACGTCGCACGGGGCAATTGCTGTGCAATGAGCCGATTATCAAGGAAGCAACCTCTACATCAGCAGCTCTGAGAGAGGATCTGTCGTGCTGCCGGGTGTGGGAACCACAGAGGGATGTATTATTTAACGTTCGTGTCGTGGACACCGATGCTCCCTTTCATGTTCCTCGTCCTGTGGCATCAGTACTCGAAACAGAGGAAGAGGAGAAAAAAGAAAGTACCTACCGGCATGTCAGCAGCGTCATCGTACATTCACCCCACTGGAGTGTTCCGTGGATGGGATGATAGCTCCACAGATGCCACGGTTTGTTGACATTGTACGGGAACGCCTTGCGGACACGTGGTGTAGGGGTTAAATGCTGGGGTTTGTGGATGGAGCGGAATTCCATTCTGCCTCAGCAGACATCAAATACTCCATCAAAATACAAAATAGATAAATAAGAAGAGAAATGAGAAGGCTTCACCCACATTAGCCCCTCCCCCCTACCCCTCACTTATCGAATAAAGTAAATGGTTTGTTAAATAAATGTATTATACAAATTAACGGAAGGAGATCCCTGAGAGGAAGACAAATTTATAATCGGAAAGTAAAATCTGACCAAGTTTACCCTTATCACAGAAATCCAATACCATCAGGGTACCAGACCAATTAGTGAAGCTTCTGATTCAGTCTAGGAGCCTTGCAAAGGCGCACATTTCAGAGAGCTTGAAGTTTCTAAGTTTCAGCATATTAATTTCATTTATATTTCAGGGAACAAAGCGGGGTACTCACGAGATTCGGATGCTGCTTCACCAACA
The DNA here is from genome assembly GCA_030762985.1 of Adelphocoris suturalis. Lineage (NCBI taxonomy): Eukaryota > Metazoa > Arthropoda > Insecta > Hemiptera > Miridae > Adelphocoris > Adelphocoris suturalis. The sequence continues at coordinate 25,668,529 of CM061040.1, read as the reverse complement.
AGAGTAAACATTGGTGTTGGCCAGGTAACAATACGGTTACAGATCATATTAAAGTTGTAAGACATTAAGTATACTTTTCGATCTGCAGAATCTAATATCCGAGAGAAAAACAAATTTCGTAACTCAATTAGCCCTAATTAAGGCTGTTGAGCAAAGTGTAGGTAGTGAATAACACGAAATAGGTCTTGTATATCCCGGTATTGATTCTTAACTACCGGACGTTGGGAAGCTTTGTGTTCGTGCAAAAAGTCGAATAAATGTTGTTCCTCTGAAATCATAACTTCCACTTGTATTTTCGATTTAGAGCATGTTGACTGATTTTGGTTCCGTCTTTGTCAGTGTGCCATAACCAAATTCATGTTATGCCCATATATACACCTAAGTTTTGGTCCGCTTTTGATGAAATTTTCTAGAATTTTGTGTGTTAGCTTCTAGATGGTCGCCTATTAATTTCATCGTTGACAAATCATTGGTGTGTGTGCATGCACGAATGTTAATTTCTTATAACGCCGTTTTCTCACTATCTGTCTGTCATATGTCGTTCGAACTTTTAAGGCAGTTGGTTGGCTATAGACGTCAGGAAGTTGCCCCATAAGTGATATCAAGATTGGTTGAGAAATATTCATCGCGCATGCGCATAACTAAATTTTAGACACGTGAAACTTTAAGACTAATGGACCAATTTTGATGATGAATCCAGGAATTATGTGGGTTAACGCCAAGATGGTCACTTATGAATTTGACTGCCATAGAATCAATAGTAGTATTTGCGAATGCTCAATCATATGAATTTCTGATAACTTCGATCAGGTCGTATTATGTTCTTTCAACTAATTCTACACTTCCATGTTACAAAATGTGAGAAAGCTATACTGCCTACCCAACTTGGCATACATTCTAATTGTTTTTTGCGTTTCCATGGTGGCTTGAAGTCTGTCAGAAGGTGGAAAGTTTTAGCACGAGACAAAATAACTACCAAGTCACAGTCAGATATTTACTAAACTTTCCGAGGTTATGCGGTTTATCCAAGTGCCGAATTATGCATATACACGATTTTCAGTGTGAGTATATTTGTCTTCGAATAAATAACGAGTGCGAACCTTAGTCGTGGTAGGTGTAACTACCTATTTCGTACATACAAGGTTCGGAAATTCGCTGAAATTGGAAGCTACCTAGTTCATGAGTAGTCTTAGTGTGTAGTTTTTCTTGATAGATCATCTCATTTGAATCAGTAATCGCCATTGCGCAGGCGCGAACGTGATGTTCGGTTATAAATGCAAAACTCCGACACAATTCGGAAATTTTATATGAAATATCCGGGAATTGATCCTAAAAGGTCTTTGATAAGTTTTATTATCGTCGTTCCACCAGTATTTCAAAGAAAGTTACGGAAGTAAATCAAAACACTGTCTACTTCCACAATGTAAAGAGTTATCAATTTCGATTGTTAGGTAATTCTGGAGAGGAATGATCGAGCATGAAGAGGTTTTCAGAGGCAGTGAGGGTAAATCCTTATTCAAAAATCTTATCAAGGAATCTAATCATAGATATAATTTTATTCCAAATGGAGGAATGTTCAATGTACGAGTATTTGAAAAATTAAGTCACCAAACGTGATGTCTAGTAGTTGGTTATGAGGATATCCCTCAATATTCCTATTAATATGCCCATTATTGTAACGCTTGCAATGATAAAACTAGTTTGAATAACCTCCCTTAATTTTGCTGTTTAGCTACTCACCCTTTCACTTTTCTTTGATTCAGCCTGCTTGCTTTGTGTGTGTGTGTGCCTCCAATCGTTTCGCGATACAGACAACAATTTTTGAGTTATTGACTTGAAATTTGAATTTTTAAAGGCTTGATTTTTGTCCTTAGATTACATAGGTACTAGTCACAACAACAGGAACTTAGTATTCTTCGCTCCTTGAATTCCATAAATCGCCTGTTTCACATGCTCAAGATCGGCTACTCAAATTAGCTCAACATTGAAAGGTTGTTGAAATGTTTTACCTCAATTTCGAGGAGAGTTGTCGTTTGGATACATCAGGGACGAACATTTTCGGAGCCATTTCAATTTATTGCTTCAAGTCCCACGAAAATGTGGCATAATAATTATTCTTAGGCCACGTTACGATAGGTTTGAAAGATACTACCAAACCAACTTGAAAAGTTAGGTACTCTCCATTTTCAAGGGGTGAGCCCAATACTGTCTGTTGACTTTTGACGTTATTACTAAACTTTCTATCTGGTGATTTGAGGAGATGTAAGCACAAAACACAAACTCACACGTTTTTTAGTACTTTAAAATATCTGTGCTTCCTGATATGATGCATGTCATTAAAAAGACACATGGCGTCATTAGCTATTTCGTTGATACGAATTATTGGTTTTACACTGATTCACAAATCTATGAAATGATTCGTATATTCAGCAACTAACACTAAGTTTGGTGAACGTTACTGCACTCGGAACTTAACCTAATCATACTTCCTCTATGACTGTGTACCTACAAACAAACAATAATATCATATTTACGAGTATATTATGGCTCAACGTTCCTTAACTCCGGCCTTTATCGATTTGCAATAAAAGAGATCTTTAGAATCGAAAAATGCATCACCAATACTTTCCAGGATGAAATAATCACACCTGCATTATATTTATGTAGATAATCTTCGTTTCAGAGAAATGCAGAAGTGAGAAATAGAAATCTCAGTCCAAGAGTGCAGGCGAAGTATTTGAATAAATCCGACGCACCTTCACGCAACTACTCTCACACAAATGGAAACGTAAGTTCGTTATCAATGAAAGTTCACCTTTCTAACAAGTTCATAAAAATCGGCAATTTCTGAAATTTTTTCAGCAACAATAATTACTTCAAAAAAAAAAAAAAAAAAAAAAAAAAAAATCAGGATCATGCTGAAAAGGTTGATCGTTTACTCTGAACTGTGGCGGGGGGGTCTATATATTAGTTGTGTAAATTCAAAGTTTCTAGATTATACATTTCTGAATATGAAGAAAATCCTACCAAGACACGTATAAAATTTAACATAAAACAGGTAGGTACTTGGGAAACATTCAAACGTGTTGATAGTAAGCATGTCGGTAACGTTTTCATTTAGGGTTTTTGTTTGCTCCATGATTTGAAATAGTTCCTGACATGTATTATGAGCAAATTTTATTTGAGGTGCATTGTTTTGAAATGAGAGCGCATGATATATGTGATAAATAATAATTTTTAGGGCTAACAAATCTTCCGAAAAGTCGCTGCGTGCGAAGTAAATTCAGAAGCTTGGCTAAGTGAGTCTAGCGAAAATGGTACTCGTGCTAATTGAATCTAGAGAGTTGAAATTTTAGAAATGTAAATGAATTTGCACGAGATGAAACGTGAACTACTGAAAGCTTCAAGTATTAAAACCCTTTCCACACAGTTATACTTTCCTGGCTTCTGGTTGCAGGTTGCTCGGTTTTCCTATTTAATAGCGAAACTACATACTATAGGAACATGTAGGTCCCAACATAAATAATATCCAAGATTCCCAAAGTTTAGGAGGTTTCCTATTTTTAGCGCATTTTCTTTTAAAAAAGGAAAAATGAGCTATTGTGTTCACTTTGTCCGTTGATGTGTATGTCCTCTTAAAATCGTTTTCAATGTCACTTTCCGACGTTCGATTTTGATGAAACTTGGTATGGACCTAATCTGTAACATGAGGAGGATAAAGATCTATCAGGAGCTGCTGAGGCATGTGAGGTCATTGATCAGCGGACTGAACTCCAAAGTCATTTTGTCTTCTATTCTACGCAGGAAGCTGAAATTTGAGTGGTTGGTTGAAGGGAGAATGCTGAAGACGACTGAGAGGTCATCAATCAGCTAAGTGAGCTCCAAAGCCATTTTTTTACTATTCAACACAGGAAGCTGAAATGTTAAAGGGAGGCTCAAGGGAGAATACTGAAGACGCATCAGCTGAGTGACCAGCCCCTATTCATCCAGGAAGCGTCTATTTCACGCAGATCTCCTTACAAGAAAATGCAATATTATGCGTTTCACTTCGTGAGCACTGATCTACTTGTTTACTATTCTATCGTTGTTTTAGCATACTTGCTTACTGAAATTTATGTTCATTCTCAGCACGATTTCGAGCCAATTAATTTCTTATTGCGTTGAGAATGAAGAATGGGGTTGCGACTCCCGTACGAAAAGTATATAGTGCATGTACCTATAGCACAGATATTTAGTACCTATCACTAGCAAAGTAAAATTCTTAAGGCACATACCTAGCCCTTCTTTGGGCAACGAAATGTGGAAAAAAAGATGATAAATCCTTCGAAGAAAACCTCCAGACTGCCCAGCCAAAATGATCAGAACTGGGTAAAAATTAGATTAACACTAATTAAGTAGATTACTACATAAAATGATTAAATCAACAACATACGTTTAATAAACGAAGGCTACCAAAGCTTTATCCTCAGGATCCCTCACTGTAGTTTTCTGTTTGGACAGGGAGCGAACCGGAAGGGGTTAACCCCTCTAAATTGAAATTATTTCAGAGAATTACTATACTCTCGATGTCAAAGAGCTTTCATTCTTCAAAATATTTATTTTTTATTTTAGTTCGCTGAAAATAAATTTTCATCAGAATACAGTACCTAACTAGAATGTATTTTTTTTTTTTTTAGCGATGTCAATAAAGCAAAAGCTTTTCAAAAATGTCGAATTATATGAATATTATACTGTATCGTTTTATGATATACTGAAGCTCTTAAGAACGGGTTTGTTGACCCAACCAAGTACTTTGGCGTCAAGAGTAATCATTTTTACAGCGTACGATCATAAACGACCTAAAAAATACCGGACACCATTTCAAGTTTTTTGAAATAGTTGTTTTCTTTTTCTAATGTATACATATATATATCAAAAATTATTTTTTTATTATTATTGGTTTTTTTAAAATATTTTTTTAATATTGATTTCTCTTTATGTAACTAGAATCTACTTGTTTTTCCTATTATCATAATTATTGATTTTCATGGAGTGAGGTTACATATTTTTATAATATTAGATTATGTACAAAGCTATTTAACCTACAATCGCCTTTACAAACCACTACCTACGATTCAAATCCCCACAAGACGATGTAGATTATAAATTTCCTTTTTTCTTGTAAACAATAGGCTTGGTATCTGTACGTACTTGAATGAAACAGTAAAACTTCATTTTCAGAATCAACGCTGCAGGAGTAGTTTTCCAAGTCCGAGTCCAAGAAAAAACGCAAATGTGCAAGTCGGAGCTTCTCTTGAAGGAAGTCGCCAACAATGTACAGAAGTGAGTTGTAAGGTTTATCGTGAGATCTATAGTGTTTAGTAATTTAAAACTTGAGAAATTTTTCACCCTCATTACATAATTGACAAACGAAGTGAGTCTCTACTTTGGCTTGGCTACCATTTATTTGTGTGTGTGTGTGTCCCACACTACAGGCCACAATTTCGGAGCTTTCAACTTGAAAAATTATGTGGGTAGACTCTTTAGAAACGCGGAATTGGCTTTATTGTTTTTGGTGATGATCCGACAACGGGAACCTGTCGTCAGCGAGCACAATCGCTGTCAAATCAACCGAAAATCGAGTTTGATATCGTTTTCACTAGTGTTCTCCATAAGAATCAAATGAAAGCACTATCAAAGCTTTAAAAGGGGAGCATTTAGGTGCAGCGCAACTAGCCATTTCATCTCTAACTCAGCAGCTAAGTACAGTAATTGACTAAATCTATTGTAGGTCCTCAGTAGCCGAATACGTTACCGCCTACGTTACAAGAGATCACGATTTCAAATCCCATTCAAAACAATTTTTACTGTATTTTACTGTGTCGTTCCGCAACCCTGATAATAATCTATACGTCCAACTAATCTGAATTTTTACTAAGGGATTGACTACACGATGTTATGTATTTTTGAGATGCGAGCGTAGCGAGCACCCAGATCACTGATCTATGCTAAAAACTGATCCGTGTAAAATCTCTCTAGGAGTGGTTGTAGACGAACTTACACTAGTGATGACTAGTTAAAAGAGGATTCTTCGGAAGGGTTCGGAGTCCGTGGAACTTCTCGGCTAGTCGCGCCCAGACGCTCCTCAAAGTTGTCCTTCACTACAATAAAACGTCATCAACACTGACGGAAGTCATTGTCAAATCATCAAAAATCGAGTTTTGAATCGTTTAAAATGTTTTAGCCACATAGAATCGACGGAAACAACTATAAAAGCTCCAAAAGTAGTCCTTGACAAGGATCTTCGTCCATTCAACCGAAAATCCAGTTTGAGATAATTTTCTAGTTCCACTCACATATATCAAGGATTTAGGTAGCCCCCCAGAGGTGCAATGGGGTCCTAAATCCTCGAAAAAGAGGTAGAGGAGAATGGCAGTATCCCGTCAGAGAGCATTAATAGCATTAATGAGCTATGTTCGGAGTAGATTGGTTTCCCAGGTCAATCATCACCCATCCAACGCCAAACTCAGCCTTTCAAGAACACGAGCAGAGGCATGCGACGCCCGTTGTTTCCCAATGGAGCGACGGCAGCGCTTTCTCTGGGATTCTGACGGGAACTCTGTCACACTTACCCCCTTAAAGACATACTTGATTGAAGAGCAAGTATGTTAACCAGGTGGAATAGTTTACTGGCTGAGAACTGATGCTCATTAATAAATACCTGCATTGGCGATTGAGATGGGAAAAGAGAAATTAAAACAGGATGGACTGTCAATGAATCTTCATATGAAGTATTCATTAGGTAATTAACCCCCAATCAAAGATTGGAACAATCGGGAACAAACGGTGGCTCAACTATGGAGACTTATACCTTAAGGAAAATAAAATAGATATAAATTAATATGCCCACATTGGGGACTTGAATTGGGAACTAAGCCCTGGAAATTGGGAACAATGCCATTGAATAATATTGAGAACAATGCCCTCGTGTGAATTGTGAATTATTCGTGCAACGTCGAGTAAAGGCCCTACATCAGAGACCACCAGATTTTCGAACTTCGTAAGGAACATGGTAACAATAACAATACATTACAAAATTCAGGATTGGTCTTACATCCGTCCGGGGCTATTCGGTTTGCTAGCGTTATTTGATGTGCTAAATCCAAATCCAAGTTTTTTATTTTATTTTATTTTTTAATAGACCCAGCTTGTATTAACTTTTTTGTGCCCAAACTTTTCAGGATTTGTCATTGCACTCACTTCCAGATTAAATGCCTTCCGAAGGTGCGAACTTATGTAAAAATTTTCGCTGATTCGGGATATCTGGTTTATTATTTTCAATAATGAACCTTTGTAATCGACCAAGAAGAAAAATTTGTAACCACTCCTCCCCTTGTTGGTTTACATTTCAAAATGCGTAGATTCCAAAAATCAAATTAAAAATTCCGTCCGTCCACCGTACGCCATTTTTTATTGCACCGCCTCAAACCCCCCGTTTTCTCAAAAAACTTACGAAAAGTGTGGACAAATCCCATTCGTTTGTCTTTTTCTGCACATTTCAAAAGCTAAGAATAGAAAATTAGGCCTAGAAACGTTTTTTTTCTTTGGATCTGCATCTTGTAGAGGGTATTCCTCCGCATCGAATGAGACCAACCGTGCGTTCTTTGGTCAGGCATAACAAAATTACGACCCTCGTCTTGTCTATTATACTTAACTAGAGGCCTGTTAGGGCTTGGAAAGCCCTAATCTAGAACACGATCAAGATAAGCATAGAGACGAACAGCGACACTTGGGGCCGTCTAACACTGAAATCGGTCCGCGAAGTTCTTCACAATTTCAAAGATCGTTCAGAAATAACTCTCCTAGATGTCAGTAACTACACTACGTTTCTTACTTACCGTAGCAACTGTTGTTACTGCCACAGCCTAATAAACAGAGAGTCTCCCTATCAAATTTCAACTTCCTACAGTGAACAGGAAATAATTTAGCTCACTCAGCTGATAGGAAAAGACCCCATCACTACGTTTCTTACTTACCGACACCTGAGGCCGTGCTGATTCGGAATTATATATAAAGACCGTTCGGAATTATATATAAAGTCAGCTAAGTTCATCAGTTTCAATTTCTTCGTTCAGAAATAACTCTCCTAGATGTTAGTAACTACACTACGTTTCTTACTTACCGTGAATTGATGGCAACTGTTAATACCGCCACAGCCTAATAAACAACTCTCGTTGATAAGGACCGCCTCGAACACGATCAAGGCGGGTATAGAGACGAACGGCGACACTTTTGCAACAAACTTGGGGCCGTGCTGATTCGAATGAGCCGTCTAACACTGAAATCGGACCGCGAAGTTCTTCACAATTTCAAAGACCGTTCGGAATTATATATAAAGATAAGTATAATATACTTTGGGAAGCGATGCACGCAACGTAGGCTCATACCAACCAAATATATATCTATTTAGCTGTTATTTATCTGTTTGTTGCTTCTGTCATCAATTCATAAGGGAGTTCGTAGAGGATGGCGAACCTTATTTGCGACAGAACACTCCACCGATTCATATTGTGTCCTTTTGCCGCTTTTTAATTTAAGGTATTGATTTTGAGGACTCCAAAACCTCGTAAAAAATGCATTAACAGTCCGAATGTATTTTGTTTTATCCGTGGCTTTACAAGACAAGAGCGACAAGGGCGACAGGTTGCATGAAGATGTATGATACAAAGATCAACAATAGCGATTTCGAGCCTTTAGGCCGAGAGTAGCCATCTCATACCTACGTACACAAACCGCAAAAGAAAACGCAGAGCTCACTATTGTTATCCTGTTCATCCAAACGACTTGAGCAGCCTACATAACAGGTATAAAGGTATATATATTTAGTTGGTCTGAGTATATAGCGTGCATTGATTCCCAATCTATATCAGACAAGATGAGCTGATAGTTGAACCCTGTTTCGTCTCGAGAATCGTGATTTTTTAATGTCTCACAAAATAAGTCACACGATATCATTCTATACATGTTATACATGTACAAGAAGGTACATTCACAATATCTGCACTGTTGATATGATGTTGAATCGATCACTTCCCCTTTCAATTTCTGATTGTCGAACACCATCTCTCAACACCCCGGATGATGTGATGATGATGTGATTGTAGTATTCATAATCATAGCAGTACAGTTAGTTTCATCATTTAACGATTTGTTCTGCAGGAACAGCAACGCAGGACGAGATCCCCAACAACAGTACAGAAATGCTTCGGATCCCAAAGACAAAGCAACGATAACCTCAACCAGGGTGACGACGTACCTGAGAAATTGATCGAAGTACCGGATCGGCAGTCATCGGCTCTGACGAAAATCAAAAAGGCACCGAAAAAACAACCCGGGAAAAATTTGGTGAGTTAATAATGGGTAGCTGTCCTGTATGTAGTACCTATTAACAACTGATTTATTTTGAACATATTCCTGTAGAACGGTCTTGTCATATTCTATATCTACGTGATAGTTCCAAAAATACGATGATATACTTTGTAGTGAACGCTCTTTGTACAAGCTGCGGTTTTCTAAAAAAAACCAAGTAAATGAATTTGAGGGCAAAGCCAAAGCCAGAGTGGGGCAGTAGACCTCGAAGGAAGTGGTTGTGAGAGAAAGTGCAAGTCTTTCATATAACACTCACGCCTCTTTAGTCCAGTCAAAACGTAGATTTTATAAGGAAAAAAAGCCGGAGTTAAGATTTTCAGCGGTTTTTCATTTTGTTTCATTCATTTATTTTATTCATTTTTATTTTTTTATTATTACATTAGGGGACGTTGAAACTCTCTTTGCTTGAGTGCTTAATGTTTCAGTCAGCGGTTCCTAATTTTGTCGAGGAAAAATTCCGGAGTTGAGTTTCTCAGCGGTTCTGAGTACGCCTTCATTTCAGTAGACACTAGGCTTTTTGCTCTACTGAAAAATATGCGTCCGAGGCAGCCGGAACATGAAACCTGGTTGCGTGTACCCTTCATAGATATATGTACTGCAGTTAATTTAGAAGAATTATAAAGAATTATTACTATGTATTACTCATAAACAATAGGTATTTAATAGGTTACAATATTTAACTGGTCGTTTAAATTAATTTACGTAAATATGAAATTCCAGACTATAAAGGCGAAGAGCTTCCTGAAGTTGAGGACAAGAGGAGATGTGAACAGTGATGAAGTAAGCATTTTCATGCCGCTACAATTGATTATATGTAGTGTCAAGAACCTGTTGCATTCACTGTGAACACGTAGTATCAAAATCTTTCTAGTACATACAGGATTTCAGGAGACATGTGCAATACTACATACCAATTTGGAGAACTATTCATGAATTCGTATTTTCAAACTTGAAGTAGGTAGACATAAGAGAAGTTTAAGAGTGCAGTGAAAGAAAAATATTGGTAAGTAATGCATTGATGACAGGGACGTCACTGTACCTATGGTTTGTACGTGTGACAAGGAGGTGATGGAAATGGAACAGTTCCTCCTTCATTGGGGAGAGGCGATTACTGGTGGGGCGGGGCGGGCGATTTTTCGGTTGGGATTTCGGTGGGAATGGCGATTAGATAATGATTAATGATAATGAGATGAAACAGGATGTACCGACTCCATCCATTGTGACCTAACATGAATATATATAATCAAAGTATTTCTAACTGCAAAAAGTAATGAAGCTCAAGTTTTTTATAAGGGAACAATGGTAGGATTTTGCTTACATTCGATGGACTTCAATCAAGATTACGAGTATTGTTCGTGTTGTATTGGATAGCCGTTCCATCCTCCATTCCCAACGACCTCAATGTTCGCCGGGTACCCCGTAACCGAAGAGACTGCCCTGATTATTGCAAATCGAGTCCTTACTCGTACCCATTCGAGAATTTGAGAGTACGATCGATTCCACTTCTCTGAGAGCGATCAATTCCACTTCTCTGAGAGCGATGGATTCCACTTGTTCGATAGACGTTTGAGGAACACCCGAAACTCTTAATGGTGTGATCCATCACAAGAGCAAACAAGTGGTGTAAATGAACCCCGTAGGCTGCATGATCGTACTTTACATGCATTGCTCGTGCGGCGGTATGGGTAGTACCTATGTGGCCAGTCTTGGAGAAGGTAGAAGGCGGCGTCAGCATTTATAATGCGATTGTCAAAGAACGCCGGGCCCCCCACTATCCCAGGCCCAATTTACTTGGATGTCCGCTCCTAATGTGGGGTTTCCTTCAAGCTCTTCTTCCATTATCGGCTCAATGGTCACTCCAATCCATGCTAGATCTGCTAATCCGGCAATTCTGTCTCGCACTTCGTCATTTGCCCTCTTCACAAGTCATCCTTTTTTACAGTTGAGCGCGTGTGGTATACATCAAAAGAGGATCCATCACAGCTTAGCGGCAAATCGGCAAATTAATTGGCGTGTTGGCATATCAGTGCTAGGGCATCCCGAAATCGTGTGGCTGACAAATCGAGGTTGTTCAATGCTGTCGGGAGTACCGAAAGCCATTGCGATGCCCCATAGACCCGCTGTAGGACTCTTTGTTAGGTTTGGGCCATTAATTGAATCACATCAGAACTTTTGACATGGATATGTCTTTTGGCTGGGGGTCAAGGAATTTTTCGCGACACTTTTTTTCATGACCGATACTTTTTTCTCCACACAAAATGCAACGCTCCGGCACTTTTTCTATTGATTTTTACGTACAACCAATGCGTTACTAGCGAAACGTAACTCCCTTAGTTTTCATAGCAGGAAAATCGTTCGCCACTTTTTGGAATGCTTTAATTTTATCATAACATCTCATGATCCCTAAGCCATTGTTGGGTCAAGGAAAGCTGATTTATTACGCTATGCAACGCTCCAGCACTTTAGATTATTATTAACTCGAAAAGTGAAGGCTAGGTAGAAATCAATGAGGTACTACCGCAATGTACTTCTTTCCCAACATACCTACCAACAGAGTGGAAAGTAATGTCCATTTTTACGTTCCCAACATCCCAACAGAGTGGAAAGTAATGTCCATTTTTACGTTCCCAACATCCCAACAGAGTGGAAAGTAATGTCCACTTTTAGTTTCCCAACATTCCTGCAGAGTGGAAAGTAATGTCCATTTTTACTTTCCCAACATCCCAACAGAGTGTAAAGTAATGTCTACAACTTTGACATATACATGATCTATTGTTTTTCCCCTTAAGGGAGAAATTTATACATGGGTTATTTTGACCAATTTCCCTCTCTCTTCGGTCTTTCTTTTCCATCAGAACTCTTGCAACATGTGCGTTGTAGTCCGCATATACTAGGGGTTGACCAGTATAAATTGAGTCAGTCAGTTGTTCAGCTGGTTTTACCGAAATATAGTATGCAAGGGAAGAATCACGAGGATCCTGAATGCCCAGTCTTCCAAACTCCACTAGCAAGCCCATTAATACGGCTTTTGGGTCAGTCACTTCTCGTCTTGATATGGCTGGCATGAGTCCCCGCCGGATGGTGTTCCGAAGCTACGGTACACTGCCGTACATCCTTCAGCGACCCTATGCGTGAAGGCCGATTCAACTTGTAGGGATTTGGTGAATGTTGCATGAACCACTTGGGGGCTCTTTTTTGATTCCGAGTCTGCAAGGCAGAGGAAGCTTTGTTTTCACCTTCAAAATTTTGTGCTCCAAAATCAAAATTTCCACAGGCATTTTGCGTTTCATGGCCTCCTGAACAAATTTTGGTTTCGAATCTGCCTGTCCGTCCGTCTGTCTGTCCACATTTTCTTGCCACTGCCATAACTTCCACAATTTCGATTGGATTTTTTAATGAATCTATGTAAGCAGCAACCCCTCCCAGATTCCATCATCACCATGCATTATGAAACCTAGAATTAATAACAAAGAAAGATTCAAATACGTAGAAAACATAGAGATACATCGGTATCCATCCCCCCACCCTTCCCCTTTCCAATCATCAAGCAATTTTGATATACTGGGATCGGATCCATGGAGAGACCAAAAACATCGAGCAAGATCGTAAAAAAATAAAAAATAAAATAAAATAAAACAAAAAGAATAAACGAAAAGAAATAAAATAGAACTGTAATCACCGAAGTTGGGTAGGAACAGCATGAACTGTACAGTTCATTTCCCCTTCCGTTTCCCCTCCTCAGGAAAAATCCATTTCATCAAAATGAAATCACTTTTTTCGCACATCTAAACAAAAAGATTAAAAGATGATTGAAAAAAAAAAAAGTTGATAAAAATTAAAATATTATGGTTTATCGGAATTGTTCCCTTTATTTACCCCCACTGTTAATACATTTGAGAGACCATCCAACATTCCGACCGGAGTGGGATAGCGCCTTCAATTCGCCTTGTAGACAGCCGGGTCTACCAGTGGGGATGTGCGGGAATCTAGGTGCAAGGAGAAACACAAAGCCTGAGAGTATTTATTATGGGCCCTCCTGGCCTTTCATACAGATCGGCTTGAGCATTTCTTCCCACCAAAGAAAGGGATACAGAGGCAGAAGGGCGAGCCACCCCACAGTAATTATTCTCCATCCCTTACTTCAAAATAATTATGTCCAAGATTTATTCATTCTTCAATGAAAATTGTGTAATTTTAACGGATTGCGGCTTAGATAAAAAATATTGAGTTTTCACGTTGGCTTAAACTTAGCACTGTAGTATACTAATTTACCATTCTGTCTGGTTGTACGGCCTATTTACTATAATTCATTGTGTAATTAGGCTTCCCACGTGTTAAATAAATAAATATAATTATGAGTGTATTTGTTTTTATAAATGAAATCTGCTAATACGGATTAATGGATAATGGTACGAGTATTCATCATATTATTGTTTTTTTAATACTGCAGGAATCTGAAAGTGAACTCGTGCTGCAGAACCGCAACTTTTTGCATGTCCCGAGGAAGAATGACCGGGAAAACCGAGTTCTTCGTACGGTAGGTCCGTTCAAAAGTCACTGATGTTTATTATAAAAGCAATTGTATTGAAACGTCAGCTTGTAATATTATGTACAAAATTATTAGATTGGTACATCGTAAAACATTTTTCTACTCAGCTATCAAGTTAATATTGTTTCATTAGGTATAATTATCTTGTGTCCTTGGTTGCCCTGTAGTTTTTGCAAAGCTTGTAGCAGTCAGTTCTTTTTGTAAACCTTACAGATTATTACACTAAGATTCAATATTTCTGCAATATAGCATTTCAAAGTCAAATGAAACCTATACCAGATCAAATGAAACCTTTTCCGAACCAAATAACACCTAAAAAAAATTAATTTGGTTTGGGAAAAAGATTAATTTGATTTGGAAAATGTTACATTCGAGTTGGAAATGATATAGATAGCCCTCCTACGCAGATCATTGGTCTTTCATTTATTAAACCATGTAAGTATGCAGTATATCATCGAAACTTGGCGATTTGAGACCTTAGCAGCTCTAGGACCCCAAAATTTCACGCTTTTTTGTAAATATCAAAAAATTAAGAAAAAAAAATTCGAAAAAAAGAAAAAAAAGAAAATGATTTGACTCTAGGCTCCTCAGCTGATCAGTGAGCCTCCGTATCTCGTAATTGTTTTCAAGGTATCCCAAAGGATCTCCATCTAAATTGTGAGTCGTTTAGAAAAAAAATTAGCCCCAGAGGTCCCCTGATTCTTCTCCCTATTACATACATACTTTGTAATTGTATGCCAGATGTCCCAAAGAGTGAGCTAGGGCTCATTTCTTTGCTCTTAAACCTATGAAGCTAAAATTTGAAATGGAGAACCCGTGGGGCGTCTACAAATGAAACATGAAGTCTAAAGCTCCCCAGATCAGCTGGGTTTTGTTCCGAAGCTAAGTTTTCTGCTATTCAACCTATGCAGCTGAAATTTGGAATGGAGCAGCGTGTTCCATGTTCCTTCAATGTTTAGCCAAGGCTGAAGGTGAAAGCTGAAGAAGCCCTTGCGAGGCGCGCAGTGCCGAGTTTTTAACTTGATTTTTGGATTCAGTGGATCTTGAAATGTAAACCAACTGATTTGGGGGGGTAGTTATTTTAGCAATAATTTGTCCCAGCGATTGGAGCGCAATTTAAACATACCCCAAAGCCAATATTGATTAGTAGGATAGATTTCGTATGTCAATAACCTAGGTCATTAAAGGTCTCCTCACTAAGCTTACTGGCAGACGAATGACGACCCCCTAGTTGAAACTATCAATTTTCCGACATTGCTATGGCTCATTTTCGTTTTGCTTGGCTTTTCAAAGACATTCTACTTTGATTTACCTGTTCCAAATAAGAATAAAACTATTTCTTTTCTTAGTGATTTACCAGCAAATATCACTTTTTGATACTTAGATGATTTTTTTATGTTTTATCATTTCAGGAATATGGTTCAGATTTTAGAATGAAATCTCCGAACTCCGCAAGACAACGTGTTCAAACAAAATCGGGCGTAAGTTTTCTCACTATGCTAATTTCTTGGAATGCATTGTTATTGATCATATTCACAAAATACCCACCTACTTGAAGATTGTTTTGTAATAATCAATATATATTTACATAAGGCAATGTCGTAATCGACCGACGAAAAATTTAATTAGCCTCCTTCAAATTTGCTGTTTGATTTTATAAAGTACTGTTAAA
Organism: Adelphocoris suturalis; assembly: GCA_030762985.1. NCBI lineage: Eukaryota > Metazoa > Arthropoda > Insecta > Hemiptera > Miridae > Adelphocoris > Adelphocoris suturalis. Next base: position 25,652,900 of record CM061040.1, on the reverse strand, counting down.
TACTGTTACGCAAATCGTTTCGGTATTAAACATGACTCCAGCGCTAATAAACCAATATAAATTGAAATTAAAATCGACCCTCCTTAACACCAGGACTTCAGGCCTAATGCATTATGTTGGAGAATGCCGCCAGGAGAGCCTGGCACACTTGAATCAGGGAGAATGGAGAATTAGCCCGTATATTTTGCCATTATGAATTATGAATTTTCCAACCCAAGTTGTTTGCTATCAATCAATTCACAGCTGTTCAAATTTCTTTTTTTTTTCGCCTAATTAAAGTAGGCATTGCCCACTATATCTGCAGTTAATAAATTCGAGATCACTCGCAAATATCACTGAAAGTTGCCCCGCAGTTTTCCTTTAGGAATAGCAGAATTTCCGCTTTGTTTAACTGGAGATTGAAGGCCGCCTGCCACCCCCTTGACTACCCTGAGGTACTGCATTGTGGAGACGCCCTCAACCCCTTGGAGCTTCCTGGACTGTGAAAATAATTTGAAAACCGCCTCCTCCACAGTCAAAAGCTGCAGATCAGCGCCTTTTATCTACGGCCATAGACTACGTGCAACGCTTTTCGAGTCTTAGACCATCAAGTACTATTTTCGGTAATTTTCCGTTATTCCATTATCCCCCCCCCCCCCCCCCCCCCATCTGTTTCACGACTGTTTCACGCCCGATGGTTCTAGGCACCGATAATGATCCCTTTTACATTTTAATTAATGTTCGCTCAGTTTGAGGGAGTAAACAGGCATTAATGAATTCTTGGAAAAACAAGAGGGTAACGTCATTGACCACGGGCGCTGCGCGCTTTGTTTTACTAACTAATCTCTCTACAAAGGTCTTTGGAAAGCCGCAAAAATGCGCAATAAAAGACAATGCGGAACAGCTAATTCGTTACTTGATACCTAGGTATTTGTGAGAATTCATGTAGAGGCAATCAAACCACAACCTCGCCAATTAGTTTCAACAATTCCTCACCGACATCGGCAACTTTTAAAAACACGGTAATTCTTTTTTTCCCTTTTTTTTTAAAGTAATTTCTTCCCACAGCTTGAAATGGTCACCAATTCTACGTATATATGTAATCTAAGTAAGAAGGAATGAAAGGAAACATCGGGCGGGCGTGTTGAAGACAAATTGAATGGGGGGGAGCACGGGGGGGGCTGTTGTTGACTGCACAGGCACACGTTGGTGTGGCCCATGACACTTGATCGCGTTCGATAGTTTGATTCAATAGAGTACCGTTCTGTAATATTCCAATTACACTAGGAAAGAAACACTCGTACGATTACTACACTAGAACTGAACTTTTTATTAGATACACACAAACATTATAATCATAACGACCGGATCACATGGTATCCAACACGTTCCTAATCCTTTTATTAGAGAGTTTTTGTTCTTCCCGTAATTTTCTATCCGTGTACGTGAAAAGACTGAAAGATACCAACTGCGCACGCGCGAATCTTCACGTCAACGTGTAGAACTACGCGTGTACGAGAAAAAGGCCTATCTACACGGGCGCGGGAAATTGCATTCGCTGGAATCTCGGCCTACGGGTAGTCATCATAGCCTGACGCAAAGGTAACAACAGTTGCCGGTAACGACAGTATGACCAAGGTAACCGTAGTTACGCAGTTACCAGCAAACATAACCAAAGTGTGATTCGGTCAGCTAGTCGAGAGGTTATAGTGAAGTGCTCCGCTACAAAATTCAGCCATTTAAGGTAAGCAATAAATTTATTTATAATTCATGTATTTATAAATAATTATAAAGAAATTATTTATTTAAATGAAATTTAGTTCACGTTAGCGTGACGTTAGCGAATGATTTTTCGCGTATACGTGTAGAAATACGCGTAAAAATCACGTGAAGACCTAAAATCTCCAGCTGCTTGCTCTAGACACAGCTCTACGCGTAATGGGAGAAAATCTTACGGGAAGAACAGAAACTCTATTATTTCTGACTGTTTCTGTGTCGTATATGAATGGGGTCCCAGTCAGGGTAGGCTGAAATTGAAGCGAAAGCAGATATTAATAATGGTAGCCTATACCGTTATCAAATATTTTCTCAGCCAAAGAATATTATTTTCAACCGTCTTCAAAGAAAAAGGTGGTTCTATTTATTAAATGAATTCTTCAATATGTCTATTTTATTTTGTTTTTATTTTTTTAATTTTATTTATTTTATTCCTATGTCAATATTATTTTTTTCAGTTAGAAAATACAAGTTGACACGATCATCAAATTGTGTGATAAGTAAGAAGTAACAAGTACCCTGTAGCCATATAGGATATCTGCGTGTTATATTTTTACAAAATATTGTATTTCTCTTATAGAAGCAAGATCAAGGTGATGCGCCACCAGCCAGGAGATCCCAAGATAGGAGAAATACCGTTTCTGCAAATTTCCAACCAAAATACGTTAGTAAACATTTACAGGTGTTACATATCATTATTTACTATTCTAAATACTTGCAGTAGCTAAAAATGTACACCACGATAGTAATTGAGCTGATATTTAATGAGAGAAATCGTGTCTTACCACTTCAAAGGTAATGCCAGATGATTGCGGATCGATGGGAACGTAATAGCGACTACTCCCAAAAATAGCTAATGTACACGAATTTTTTGTTTTTCCGTAGGATAATAAGAGCACTTTATCTGGAGTATGCTATTACATTCCAGGCTCCAATCCAAAAACCATTCCACAGAAGGCTTCCCTATAAAGATATTGAAGCTATTTTGAACACTCAATTACGTGACAACTGGCATTAGACTTACCCCTATAAATCTGGAGTGTGACGTGGTTTTGAGCAACCATCTGAATTGACGAGATGAACAGTCTCACTATTTGATGATGTATGAAAGCACAGGTGTAACCTCAAGAGGATAGGAATAGAGAACATGAATTTGATCGAATGATCAAGCATGAATATGGGGGGCATATTATTGCAAATGCCTAATGGACTTGTGGATGAGGAATGTTAATAGTTTATGAGGTCTACATAGGAAGAATAAAGGCTAATAACTATCAAACATTTTCCAAAAGTATCTTCTGGTATCAATTCCAGGGAGCAGATGAACAAAAGTTCTCCTCTCCAGTGCGAAGAAGAAGACTTTCGTACTCGCCGGCCATAGTCAAGAGTGGTCAGCGTACTCCATCACCCGAAACCCCCCAACGCTCTCCAGTCAGGCTTTTCATCTCTCGGAGCCCATCGCCTAATTTACGGCTACGTACGGTAATCAGTATTATTCACTATTTAACACACTAACACGATGATTGATACATCATCTTGTTAGCCAATCGGGTTGTTATTAGCGTGATAAACTCTTCGCCATCTATCAAAAAAAGGAACATGCATACGGATGAGATTTTTCAGTCACTTTTATTTTGCTCATGCCGTGCCATTTTTAAATAAACAAAATTAATACAAAACATGTTAGTAGAAATGGATTATCGCTGGGCCGCATTCCATACTCTAGTAATCACAGTCAGTTTTATGATGTTTAACTTTCGTATGCCTTATGAAAAATTCGTTAGAATTCCTTGGCATAGTATCAAACATATCGGTCAACGATACGATCCCTGATCGAATAAAGTCATTGCGGTTTTTCACTAATCCCTGAAGAATGTTTAGGTCACAAGAAGATAACAGCTGAATCATAACTCAAATTATAAAATTGAATACGTAATTAAATAAATAAATGATGTTACGGTTAAGTTCACTGATTTAGTGATATCATAGCTGATTGTGGGGTACACACAGGATATTTGTTTTAGAGTGATTTGCTGAATACTGTAATACTATGTTTGGCAGTATTGATTATTGAATGCAAGAGTGAACAAATTTGAAAGTCAGCACTTTTGGGACTTAACGAAAAATGGCAGTTGGTACAACTTCTTAATAGCCATTTTCCTAATATTACACTACTTTACGAAATTTAGGGGTGGTCTTTCATACGGCCGGAGCTTGTCGGTTTCTTACGTTATTTGATGTGCTGAATCCGAGGTCTTTTCGTTTAGCTTGTTTTTCCATGATATAGCTTGTTTTCACTTTTTTTGTCCGCAAACTTTTCAGAATTTTTCATTGAACACACTTCCTGATCAAATGCCTTCCAAAAGTTCCTGACTTACTTATACTTTATCGCTGATTCCGAATATTCCCTCAATTTTTCTATTGCACCACTTCCAATACCCGTTTTCTCAAAAAAACTTTCAAAAAGTGTGCGAAAATCCCAGTGTTCTTGTCATTTTTTCCGCAAATTTTATGAGCTAATATCTATGGAAAATTAGGCTGAAAAAATTATTTTGGCTCTGCACCTTGTAGAGGACATTCCTCCACATTGAATGAGACCAACCGAGCGTTTTTAGATCTGAAAATAACGGAGGTGCGATTTATTTTGTCAGACATTAAAAGTCATGACCCTCGACGGAACCGGGTTCAACTATCAGCTCATCCTGTCTATTATACTTTGCGAATCAATTCACGCTATGAATGCTCAGACCAATCAAATATATATCTATCTAGTTTTATGTGGGCTGCTCAAGACGATTGGATGAAAAGGATAACAATAGTTTCCGTGTTTTCTGAGGTAGGTATGAGGTGGCCACTCTGTCTATTGGCTCAAAATAGCTATTTTTGATCTTTGCAGCTGTCATCTTCATATCACCTGTCGCCATTGTTGCTCTTGCGTTGTCAAGCCCGTATTTTCCACAGACGAAACAAAATACATTTTGGCTGTTCACGCACTTTTTACGAGGTTGACATCCTCAAAAACAATATATTAACTTCAAAAGCGGCAAAAGGACACGATATGAATCGAAGAAGTGCTCTATCTAAAATGAACACCCTCTATCGAATCACCAGCCTCCCAGTACCGATTCCCTCCATGGTCTCTCCCGATCATGAGGTGACAAGAGAGTCCATAGGCCGAGAGTGGCCACCTCGTACCTACGTAAACGAACCACAGAAAACAGAAAATATTGTTACCTTGTTGTTCAAATCGAATTGAGCAAACTACATAACAGCTAGTTAGATATATATTTGGTTGGTCTGTGCATTCATAGCGTGCATTGATTCCCAAAGTAGGTATAGTAGACAGGATGAAAAAGTGAAAACAAGCTTTTATCATGGGAAAACGAGCTAAACGAAAAAATCGACCTCGGATCCGGATTCAGCACATCCAATCACGTAAGAAATCGACAAGCTCCTGCCGGGTGCAAGACCACCCCTAAATTTTGTAAAGTAGGTAGTGTTATCTCCTTCAAGTAGGACGTATGCAACCAGTCAAATAGGATAAATCGTTTTGTAGGCATAACTTGAATGGATTCGTGAATGCGAATGAGGCAATGTCCTAGGTGTAATTGAAACTAGTTACCATTTACGATTCCGGCAAGTATCCTTTTTATATTCTTATTACCGAATAGGATTTTTCGTATTGCCGAGAGTAAGATTACTTCTTAGTGTACTCAAAATTTTTCACATACTTAAGAAGACTACAATGTAATTAAACGGGTTCCGGAAGTAAGGAATTTTGTTTTTAGTACTCTCTAAACCAATTTTCACTAATGTTGAGCTCCTTGCGACATTACATTAACAAAACGTCTACATATCCTTGTCAAATGTCAAATTTTTGATAATCTTGTATTACCTACATTTGAAATATTAAATAGGTAGGTATTACTCAGAAAGAACGTATCTTCTACCATTACCTCCATGGTATACCGAAAAAAATAATTTCCACGGACAGTAGAGAATCTAAGTCTTATCAACGGAAAAGCCCTTTTAGACCTCACCTAGTTGTGCTGAGTTGCGCTATTGAAAATAGAAGCTTTCGGGATTTGATAATTCAGTTACAACAGGCTGGTGCTAAGAAACCGACGAAAAGAGCTAGTGGGATACAGGCCAAAGCTACCAAGTCTCTCGGGCCGGCCAAGAGGGAGACGGATCAGTTGGACACAGTCAGGGACAAGGACCGGAATGCGTCTCCGAACATCACCAAGTCTTCCGTCAGCGTGAGTTCCAATTATACACCTATAGAGTTCATATCCACGATGCTTGAGCTTCATTCAATAGGCTATTGATATTGGCTAGAGAATTTCTTCATACATCACACGTCATGAAACGTTTACTTGGCAGCCAAATATAATTATGTAGGTAGGTATCAAATATTTACATCACTGTGAAATCAGCATTGAGATATCAAAGATACGAGAAAGTTTCAACTTTTTCTATTCTTAATACCGAATAGGTTTTAAGATTACTCCTAGTGTACTCAAAATTTTTCATATACCTACTTAAGAAGACTACATGTAATTAAACGGGCTCCAGAAGTAAGGAATTATCTTTTTAGTACTCTCTAAACCGATTTTCACTAATGTTGAGCTCCTTGCGACTTTACATTAACAAAAAGTCTACTTATCCGTGTCAAATTTTTGATAATTTTGTATTACCTACATTTTAAATATTAAATAGGTAGGTATTACTCAGGAAGAACGTATCTTCTACCATTACCTCCATGGTATACCGAAACAAATAATTTCCACGGACAGTAGAGAATTTGAGTCTTATCAACGGAAAAGCCCTTTTACATCTAACCTTGTTGTGCTGAGTTGCGCCATTGAAAATAGAAGCTTCCGGGATTTGATAATTCAGTTACAACAGGCTGGTGCTAAGAAACCGACGAAAAGAGCTAGTGGGGTACAGGCCAAAGCTACCAAGTCTCTCGGGCCGGCCAAGAGGGAGACGGATCAGTTGGACACAGTCAGGGACAAGGACCGGAATGCGTCTCCGAACATCACCAAGTCTTCCGTCAGCGTGAGTTCCAATTATACACCTATAGAGTTCATATCCACGATGCTTGAGCTTCATTCAATAGGCTATTGATATTGGCTAGAGAATTTCTTCATACATCACACGTCATGAAACGTTTACTTTGCAGCAAAATATAATTATGTAGGTAGGTATCAAATATTTACATCACTGTGAAATCAGCATTGAGATATCAAAGATACGAGAAAGTTTAAAATTTTTTACTGGTATAAAACTCGGTTTATCAGTCCTAGGTAGTACGAAAAGCGTAAAAAATGTATATTTATTATCCGCAGGAACTACTTATGACAAAGAACTTTGTATGTTCAATTATTCTAATTATTTAGTATTAATTTGTGTAATTGGTCGATTCCTGTTTCATAGATGTTTGTACAGACACATCTAATAAATCGATTACATTGACGCACAGTGGACAGTATTCCCTAAGTACAATCTCCTTAAGTATCTTATTATGGTTGTTTGGAGATTATCCTGATTTTTCAAAGTCTATTCCATATAAAAATTTATGATCTGTCCATTTTTTCACTAATTCTGAAAGTGCAGGAGGCATTCCAGAGGAGCGGCTTTAAGGATGATCGAAGTGCTTACAGTCAAAAAGGGTGTGCTCCATTGACTGTGGCTATTGATTCACACATCCACACACGTAGTCCGGTCTAAAGAAAAACGGTGAAAATATTGTTTGTATCTTCCATGACTCGAAAAAAAGTTGAATTGTTCTTCAGAAAGGGGCAAAATTAACTTTCTTCTCCGATGATGCTGTAGGAAAAAACTTCTTTGTGTGGGATCCATTAGGTGTAGCCATCCATTCATGCACACATCTTGTTCACATGAGACCGAGGTACTACGCAGAATCGTATCTCAAGACTTTTGTCCACCACTGCTTCCCTTGCAAATACAACCGCCGCCTCGTTATCACTGATTCCTACATGCGCCTCAACCCATTTGATGGTTATTTTCCTTGAGTACTATTTAAAATTCCGATACATGACCGGATTCTCTCTTCAATTGTGTCTTATTTCTTATGATTCCCAAGTTTTGCTAAAGAGGCAGCACTATCTGGCCATATGGTTACCATTCCATCCATCACTGCTATCTCTTTCGCCATCATACACTTGCTTGTAGTAAAGCGAGTGCCTCTCCCTGATTATTACTGGACCAGTCTGCCAAACACGTATTACACTGGCTCAGAAGACCTGAAAGAGTACACCACGAAATAGCATCCAGATCCTCCATCATAAGTATACACGTTGAATATAGTGTCGTATTCAGATAATCTTTCAGATGGGCTCAGTATCTTAGGGCCACCTCCTTCTCAATTTCAAAAGCTGGCAACGTTGCATTGGGCTGGTGAAAAGAGCAATAAACTTCAACAATCTCCTGTAGTGTTTGGTTGATAGGAACTATTCCAACTAGAAGGAAAGTAGCCTCAAATTAAATAGTTCGAAAACTCTAGATTATGCGGAGTGCAATCCTACATAGAGCCCGTCTCAACTTCAAAATATATCGGTCAAAGCGTCAAATGTCAACAGAATTATTATGATCACTTGAAAGGAAAGAGGGGACGAGCAGACCTCAAAAAAAAAAAAAAAAAAAAAAATTTAACTCAAGTTTCACAATACAGACCGCAAAACAATCCAAAACAATCAAACACCCCCCTCCCAACTCACCCCTTCAATTTTGTCCTCAGAACAATTTTAGTTTCGTCCATTATTGAGCATTTTAATAACTGGCAACACTTTACAAACGTCTTGAAAAATTCCGATTAAATTTCCAGGATTTTAAGGGGTAAGCTTCTCATTCGGATCAATGGCTATTGGAATTATATTTATGTATAAGGGTCTGTTAGAAGGACTAGACTTGGAAGGTGTAGAGTAGTGTAGTTGGATAACTTATTAATTGAATTTCATTCCACCATATGATGGGTTTTCCAGAAAAGAAGAACTAGAATTGTTCCGTAATTTAGTGTCTTTGTAGTGTTGTGCTGTCCTAAATGTGTATCATACGTGCCCAGGAGAAATAATTGCAGACCATCTGCAAGGTGCATGTGTAAAATAGCATACTGAAAGATGCGGGTAGTAGAGAAATTCCACTGATAGGTTTTATAAGTATTGCTGTTGAGTAGCTCAATTCCCTTCTTTTAGTTGATGAACACGTGAATTTTGAAACTAACGAATATTTTTTCAGGACTCGGAATTGAAACGTGATGCCGACATTCGCCTAGTGAAGGAACTTCAAGGAAGAGTTGCGAGGGCGGTAGAAAACGTGGAATACCAAAGAGCGCCAGCTATGACCCCGCTACAATTCGGAACTGAAGAGGTGAATTTAGCCTCCAATTCAATAGACCCATAGTCGAATAGATACCATATTTCAGATATTTGAAAAAATTAATATTTATCGTATGAAACCGCTAGTGAATAAAATGTATTTTTAATACTACCAAAAAAGTTTCAACGTTTCCTAACGTTAGGGTTTCGTATTAAAACGCAAATTGGAACGCAAAGAAATTTCATTTTTATGTGTAATCATGGTGGAATAATGAAGTTGTGATTCCGTTATCACTAAAGCTCTTGCATCGGCAAGATGAATCCTACAGAAAATGAAAAAAATGTCAGCTTAATTGTATCCACTGTTGGGGGGCTGCGCTCATATTATACTCAAATGCTCCATAGACCATATTCTGTTCAATTTTTGAATATACAATTTTATATATATAATTTACTTATGTATGGTTCATTAATGCACAATTATTAATTTCATAGGTGCAGCTGCTGCCACCACCGCCATCACCACGATCGCCAAAAACGAGTTGTAGGAAGCGAGCAAGGAGTAAACCAACAGATCCAACTATCGTATGTATAATTCTATTACTATACCAAACTATTTTACCAAATTATTTCTTATACTAAATTATTTTATTACTATTAACCAAATTAGCAGTCATTTTATAGACAAATTCTAAAGTAGACCATAAAAGCATGATCATCATTTTATATAATGAAAATTCCATAATGTCCATTCATTTTATAATCGTGTAGGGGATTTAGTATTTACCTCATATTTGAGCTCCGTGGTGTCTGGAGAATTTACCTAATTTTAGAAACCGATTGTTTTTTGGGGTAACTTTTGTATTTTTCAGTATCAAAATAAGCTTATTGCAAATTAGAAAACTAGTGTAAGTAGCGACTATTTGAAGCCAGCATGATATTTTTTAATTCATATTTCTAGAGGTTCTCTATAACAAGTGGAGATGGTGTGCCGTAAAATAAAATGTAAAACTTCGTTTCATACCATGAACCATATGAACGGTTTGATTTGTATACTTATTTTTGTTTCGGTTCATTACTTTTAATAATGAACCATTGTAACCGACCAAGGAAAAAAAAAAGGTTTTTAACTCCTCTCAAAATTTGTTGGTTTACGTTTCAATATGAGTAAAATCCAAAAATCGAATTGAAAAAAAAAAAGTTCCAGTCATGCTGTATAATTGTTTGAGTGAGTTTTCGTAAATAATCGTGCTATGTTATGAGGGAAAAGAAATTGTTAACTACCAATTTTGTGGGGGAAAAAATCGTTCTAAATAATATTATGCGAAAAAAGTATGTGGATTTTCAACTTTTTTGGAGTATTAATCGATTTTTTAGCACATTTTGATAAAATTTAAGTACATTTTTCAGCATAATTTAGCATATAAATTTTTTAATGATATGTTTTATAGTTAACAAACTTTATATGAGCAATATTCTGCTAAAATATATGAATTTAACGATTTATAGCCGTTGTTTGCTATTTTTAGTGATTTTTTCAGCCCTTTTTTTTTTTCAAATTTGACTAATTCGATGTGCTACAAAAAATGCTAGTCAACAAACTCGTCCTTTCGTTTGGTAAACTTGATTTTTTGGTGCAAGAAACGAATTTTTATCTTAATCCTAAGGATAGTTATCGTCTGGAAGGACACATATATATGTACCTACACACATAAATAAATATATATATACATAAGAAACAATTTTTAAACTCTAGGATTCGTTTCAGAATGTCTCAAAACGGATTTCAATGGGAGAAAATTTTTAAAAATTTCGATTTTAAAAATTTTGGTGCCATTGCAATAGCTTAATTTTCAACGAAAATTCGCTAAAAAAAATTCATCCGTCCGCTATACGCCATTCATTCAAAGCTCATCTCCGAAACTTCTGGACCGAACTTTATTAGATTACGCTCAACCATCATATATATAGGGGTTTAATAGTAAAGAATCATGATGTTTTAACTATTCTCATCAGATTTTCTTTCGGTTGTTGGAAGGGGGGGGGGGGGGGGGGGGTGATTCCGGGAATTCTTGATATTTTTGAATTGTCTCTAATTTGAACTATAACCCAAATTTTATACAATCCATTCATAGGGATGTCCTTGTAATGCATACTTAATTTACGAATATGTTTTAGTTAATTCATCTATTTTCATTTGGTAGGTGACATCGTTGAGTTATATTTCGATAATGCATCATAGACTCAGTTTGACAGGTAATTTTTTATGGACCAGGGTTCTGAGTAGAAAGGCTATGTAATACAGAATCAATAAACCTTTGTGTAATAATTTGCAGCTTTTTTTACATTTTATTTCATCTTTAGTGGTGATGCACAGACATTTTTAACTATCATATTCACCTATGAGAAGAAAAAAATTGTCTCAAAAACAATTTTTTAGAATTTGTTGCAGTTTTTCTCATTCATTCAGCATAATTTACTAAAATTTAACCACATTTAAAGCGATTCCAACTTGAGAGATTTCCAACGAATGGTGAACAATTTCTGTGCAATGAACACTGCGGGAGTTCTATTTCCTTACCAACGGCTTGGTTGTACGTGAAAATCATTATAAAAGGCGCATAACGGTTTTTTCTGTCGGTTTTTTGTGACGATTTTTTTTCGGTAGGTCATCGCAAAAACACATTCTGTGTTAAAAAAACGTGTAAGGCGGTGCCACGTGTTGGACGCTCTTGTCCATTGAGCTATGAACGTCTGTGTGATAAAATTTCATTATTCAACGTACATTTGTGCTCGTATACTCCCTTTATTGCCCGATATTACCTTTTAGGGTTGATTGAACGGGATGCCGATATTACTGGCACATTTTTGACCAATGTATGATTTTTGTATGAAATATCCTAAAGTTCAGTCCAGTAGTACCAGAGTGAAGCATTGGACGGCGGGTGGAAGGGTTTTTTAAATTCGATTCTTGGATTCTAGGCATCTTGAAACATAAACCAACAAATTTTGAGGGGGGGTTCAAAAAAATGTTTTTCTTGGTTGATTAGGTAGGTACAAAGGTTCATTATTAAAAATAAAAAAAAAAATCAGCAATTGGCGTTTTCTTACCATTTTTAAATGTCGATGCTCGTCCATGAAAAGCATTAATCAACTTATATTGGAAAACGATTCTGTCAATTTCAGGAAACGCTGCCCTCACCACCCCCTCAGTCGCCTAAATCATGTTGTAGGAAGCGATCGAGAAATAATTCAACTGCTCCAAGTACAGTGAGTTTATGTCAACTGCCGAGTAATCGCGAAATAGTTGAAGAGAGATATAATATTATAGTTTAGTGTAACATTTAATTGGTGGTGGGTTTAGTTGAAGTAGATGGACTCGTTGAATTTCAACAACATCGTATACACCTCAGCCATGCTGTTATGAGCATTTCAATGGCGCAATGCTTTGAGGAAGGTTTTTAATAAATTACTGAACTTTTCAATACGTGTTAATATTCATGAATATGAAATAGGCCGAGGCCTATTTCGAGATCCAGATCACGTATTATCTTAGGAACAAGGAGGGTATTTAGATGTAGGTAATGCAAGTTCCTCTAATTGATTATGATAATAAAATTAATATCAATAATAATAATAATGTATGTCATCATGATTATTATCGTAATTATGTATGATTTATTTTGATTAATACTTGTCATAGCCACCAGGATGGCCGTGGCTTCCGTGTCTCATAAGAAGAAGTAGAAGTTCAAGCCGTCGAAGCCTTCAGTCCAGTCAACAACAAGTTAGTACGAAACACCTACAATACTTATTGCTTCCGAGTCTGCGAGGCAGCGGAAGCTTTGTTTTCACTTTCGAAATGAAAAAATTGTTGAGCTCCAAAATCAAAATTTCCACTCGAATTTTGCGTTTCATGGCCTCCTGAACAAATTTGGTTTTGTGTCTGTCTGTCCGTCCGTCTGTCTGTCCACATCTTGCCACAGCCATAATTTCCACCATTTCAATTGGATTTTGATGAAATTTTTAGGAATAGTGTGGATTTAGTCCTAGATGGTCCCCTATCAGTTTCATTGTGATTGAATCAGCGGTACGCTCAGCGCATGCGTGAACGTAATTCTCTTGTTGAAGTCACGTTGAAGCGCACGAAGAACCGAGTTGAATGAATGAAATTTAGCCTTCAGATCAGCTGGCTGGGTTAAAAGAAACGAGTTCACAAAACGAAGGCAGATTTCCTGAGCTGAGCGTTGAAGTGAAGTGAAGTTAAATTGAATGAATTTATTTCGGATAATAACACTTTGAAAGAAGGAATAGGTCTCCTCATGGGTTCCACCCGCTGCACGGAAAATGGGTTCCACCCGCTGCACGGCAAACTAGTTATATCATTGACATCTAAGTGCGTATATATATAATGTTGTTAATAATAAAACGAATTATCTAAACAAAAATAGTTTGTAAGTAGAAAATAATACAATATCCATTACATCAAAAAAATTGTACTTAATAGTATTTTTTTAATGCAAGATTTAGCACATTTCTTGTAAATTAATGAACCAGTTTTTTAAAATTTTTGTTTAATTCCATTGAATCTAAAGGGTTATTTCCGTTAGTCATAAGAGTAAAATTGGAGAATTTCTGTATTTCTCGTATTGGTATTTCTCATAAACACTTAAACAAAGAGCGAGCACGATGAATGCTATCGTTTTCGCATTGTCTTCTTGTAGCGTTTTCGTAAGCCCGAGAGAAAGAGAACTCTTATAGAGACGTTCCAAAATAGGAAGGTTAAACCAACAACAAAAGATGGTACAGGGAAAAGTCAGGCGATGTGTGTCCAACTGCGTGGTAGTTGCTAAGTTAGGCAGTTTGGGTTTTCCTAGAGAAAGGTCAAGTTGTCGTCTCGTAATTACGATTCCGAAAAAGCTGAGTATGAGTAAAGCTTACCATTCCAGTTCCGAAAAGTGTTTCCACGTGACGGAAACCTCTTCTCGTTTCGGAAAGGCCATTTTTGTATACGAGAAAATAAATACGAGAAGTTCAAAAACTCTCTAATATCATTTACATACTATTCAGAGGAGTCCGTCGTCACTAGCAAGTCGAGTACAGGGGGCGAGTGCTTTCAATGTAAGGACATCATCATCAGGCAGTACTCCTGTTTCCAGTACTGTATCGACGACCTGATGATGATGTCCTTAGATCGAAAGCGCTCGCCCCCTTTACTTGGCTTGCTAGTGATGACGGACTTCTCCATAAGGTATGTGAGTGATGAAATTTCATTAGTTTTACTTGGCTGATCTTATATAATTCAATTTGTATGTTGGACGGGAAATCATTAGAATCTCTAACTCCAGCCGAAAAATCTGTAGGTAATCAGAAAAGCAGTGATGTGGATGCGGAAGATATAAATGCTACTTTTTACTTGAAAATCCGTTTGTAGAAACTTCATTATCAGGGAATGGGAATTGCTTATCAATCAAAATTTGTTTTATACCACTTGCCTTTACTAGATAGCGCAACTTAGGGTTTCACAATGTCCCAAAAAGTGGAACAGAGTGAAATAATACGAAGTAGAATCATTTGAAACATCGAATTCATAGTCGTGGCATATGCAACCCCCCCCCCCCCCCCCCCCCCCCTCCCACGACACACACTGATAACCCATAAAGTAAAATCGATTGAGCCAACGGAAAATTTATCATACTCATGAGCTTAGGGGTTATAGATACAAAATAGATTAACCCTTAACACGCCAGGAGAGTATCCAACATTTACTAAAGATCTTTAATCTGTATAAATAGGCTTTGTTTAGGGTCTAGGTAGTCCTAAAATCTAACAGGTCAGTAGCGGATGGCTTCATTTCATAATCTTTCATAATCAGATAGGAAGGACAACAATAAGAACACAACCTACCGTTGTTGAACATGAAAGATGCATGATTGTAGTAAGGAGTTGTACTTAGCAATGAAATTCGCTTCAGTACGAATAACTAAATAGGCGTCTTGCGTCTCCGGGTTGCGCTGTAGGGATTACGTTTGAAAGCGCTCTTGCAGTTATTCTGTAAAGTTCATTCATATTGTAGTGAGATGATCCACCGATAGATCACTCTCGTTCACACCTTTTCCCTTCTATTGTCAAATGACTAATTGATTATAGTTTGATTAAAACTAATCATATTCTTATATCTGATAGTAAAATTAATTCGCTACCTATAACCTAATTCAATACCGGAAAATCGTTGTTTAACTCGCTTCAGTATGGCAATGATCTATTTGTTAGTATTAGGAGGGTATTCGCGAGGTTATTCGAGGTGTCACAAGTGTAGTTATGCATTACGTCTAAATTTGCCTTTAAAGGAAGGGGGGGGGGGGGATTGAAACCTTTAATACAGCCTACAGCCGGTTAATTTTTGCTCCATAGCGCTCAATTGTAAATCAATTTGTGTTGTTACTTCCCCGACGTCCCGCTGTGACCAGAAGGGGAAGTTATGTAATCAGCCGGAAAAACGTTTATCAGAACTCTCGTTTCCTAGGGGTTTGGAATAAAACGAATAACATATCTTTACGAATAATAAAAATGCTTAACATCCTACCAACATCCTGCCTAAAATGTCCAACATTCAAAATGAGCAAACTAAACAAGTTGTAAGGACGGATAATTAGTTAATCAGCTTTGGTCAGTCATTTTTCCTTGTTCAATATTTTTGTGCGTTTCGATAAATTATTATTATTATTCTATTAATTAAGTTTTTTGGATTACAGCATGCAGGTTCCAGAGACCATTCAAAGGAATCCAATGGTAGCTCTCAGGCGTCTTCACTAACAAGGGGTAGGAAGCAGGTAAATCACAACTCAGATCACGTAATAATTAGATTGATATATGACCGAGTAGGTATGCGTATGTATATGTATACCTACCACATTCAAATGTAACCAATCGCACACCCTGTGGAATCATACAATTTAATCACGACGTTTGATGCATTCAAGAGTTACCAATGAATGCATGAATGAATCAGATGGGAATGAACAAAAACAAATATGTTGCTCTCTGTTGGCTTCTGCAAGTAATGACCAAAATGTTGTTCATTTTTGGATATAAGTAGTTCCAAATTGTATCCGGTGCCTAGACAAAAGAAATTATGGATATTACGCAAATTTTCTCCGTTAATGGGATAAAAAAAATGATGGATATGTCTTTGCCTAATATCTTATTTTTCCAATCACCTATGGAGAAATAGAGGAGTGCGAAATTATCGAAGATCCAATAGTTAGTGATAGTTAGGTAAGACATGCTGACCTTCCCATTTTCAAAAAAATTAAAAGGAAGATATTAGACCTTCGAAAATCTACTATCAGGCTGATAATGGTGGAGCTGTCATTTTATTTTTCTCATATTGTCGAGCGGAGGTTTCTCACCAGAGTTCATCATCCAATGGTGAAATGGAGAGAATAGAGGTTAATCAGCCGATCAGGGTGGAGACCACCATTTTATTTGACATTTGTTCTCCAAGGGAGAGGCTCCCTGCCAAATTTAAATTTCCTAGTGTGAATAAGCGAGAATTTATTCCACTCAGCTGATCAGGAAAAAACCATGATCATTTACTCGTTTCTTGATATCCCAGAGAGGTTGCTTATAAAATTTGGAATTATAGCGTGAATAGGAGGACGCAGTGGCATCTCGTCAAACATAAAATTTTCAAGAAAAAAGTGTCTCAAAACTATTCTCAAAAAGTATTCTCCAAAACTATTCTCAAAAAGTATTGGACCAAACATTAGGAAATTGAGCTCAAAAATCATACTTCAGTCAGGGATGTACCAGTAACTTTGGCATCACGTTTGAACAAACCTAAAGAGTTGAATCAACTTGGGATTGATTCCTAAAATTATCCTAAGAAGCTGACATTTCAAAGGGAACCTCTGTGAGACATGTGGAGTAGGATTTCAACTTGCCATACCACCGCAAATCAACTGAGTGAGCTCTTAGTGAGCTATCTATCCTACGAAGCTGATATTTAGAACAATAATTAAGGAATAATAATAAATTGGATTACAATAATTGTGATCTGTATAATTATTGTAATAATAATAATAATAATAATACCTACCGCTCTCTTCAAGTGTTGGAAGTCGCCCCGAAATTCTTTTTTCATCATTCCTTATATGAAACACTAATCTACATAAAATAAAATGCGCTTAATATGTATGTGGCTCACTACGTGAGTACGAATCCATGTAAACACACAAACAAACACACCTATATATATATATATATATATATATATATATATATATACATATACCACGTACTAGTATAATGAAGAACGTAACTATAACTATGGTGGGAAATTATATTTTCCTTTTCACGGATAATTACAGAGTTTAAATAATGTAAGATAATAAACCAAGAGAGGATTTTTAATGTACGAAACGATATATTGACACTTCAAACCAGATAATTAACAAATCTACTGTAGGGATATTACGATAAACTCGGCTAATTACCGGGAAGGACCTTCTTTGTTACTTGCTATCACTGACATATGAGTAATCCGTACTATTGTTATGTTTTGACAGATCCCTTCTCCAATTTTCTTCAACACTCTTTCGACTAGGAACAAGAACGTCAATAACTCGCCCGACCGTACATATAGAGTAAGTGAATTGGAACAGAAGTCGAGCTTTCAAAACCTGTCAACTATAGCAGACGAACTGCTATCAATTACCTACTACCTATATAATATGCCACGCGGTGCACAAAGGTTCGAAATCTCGATTTAAGAGAACATATGAATAAATTGCAACTATTTCCTTTGTAAAGGGTGGTACTTCCTGTTTTTGGTACGCTGAATCGAATGAGACTAACCACAAAAAGCAAAGAATAACCATTCCAACTATATTGGGAGTTATTTTACCATTTATAAGTTGATTTAGTGAATTTATCGGAAATGTATATAAAGCTATTTCCGGAATGCATTATTGGCAGTAAATATTTCATTCAACGTTGTTATATACCTACGTATTAATATTGCTGTAAATTGATTTTGTGATGGAGCTAAGTGACCCTAGCGAAATGTTAAATTAACGTGTTACACTTGTTTTTATTTTATTTTTTTAACCTTTTTTAACCCATTATATTTTGGATGATGGAAGGCTTTGATATTGAATTTTTCCCCGGTGTGTGAAAGTCCGTTGAATAAAATTCAGATAAATGCCTATCATCACAAAATTACCACAAATTATACTCACAAAATACCACAAATCGTTGTTTTATCAACGAAATTTAATCGAATTATTAAAAAAAAAAAAGATGAAGTATTAGGAAGGACAATTTCTAATTCCAAAATCTACATCAGATTCTTCATCAATATTTCCCAATGATTTCGTTCCATTAGACTTGACCTGTGAATGATGATTACCATGCATTACACTATATTTCCAGGTGGCATCCCCTAAGTTCGTCCCTGATGCTCAAACACCTGTACCACCAGGATCTGATCATTCACCAAACCGACCGTTTCAGGTCAGTTTACTATGAAATAATAACCCCATACTTACTCATTATGGATGAGGTATAACACAAATTGATAAATTTATTGTATTCCCTGTTGAATGGATGAATAATGGGGCATGAATCACAGGTAGACATGGATTTTGGACCCCGAAAGCCGAATTTGACTGGGCCTCAGGATTTTGAAACGTTTCCCACAACGGATTTTCGGCCTACCCAAAATCAGAGAAAATTTGATGACACGGTGAGTGTTTATATTGGGATATAAGCCTTTTTTAAAGTTTTATAGGTACCTATCATCAGCAACGGCAATCTAATCACGAAAAATTGATTAGTTCCATATTCCCAATCATTAAATACGACATCTAATGTCTGATATAATTGGGGATAATTGGAAACAGTGCCATCTTTCGTGATTTCAGTCGTGAAGAACAATCGTAAATTGGAAATTCGTTGTTCTTGTAAAATAGATAAAATAGTAACAAGTCAAATTATTAATTTTTCTCGAAAAGTCAACTGTATTTTCAACAATACTATGGAAGTTCCCATGAAATTTATTCCGTATATTGCTATGGATGGTATTGGGCAAAATTTGTAAAATATAAAAATAAGTTTAAAACGCTGCTAATTATAGCACAATGGTTTATTATTTCAGTACTAGATAGCTATTCTACGTAAATAATTTGTCTATAATAATTGTTGAACCCTGTAAATTGTCAAAACTTGGCGCTTTGCCACACTTGAACTCCCATGAGAGTTCAAACCTTTACAGCTCTAGAACCCCACAGTTTTTGATAAATGACGAAAAATTTGGAAAAAATTTAGAAAACAAGGTAGTTTGAGAAATAAAGAAATTGGCCTCAGAGGTTCTTCACCTGATAAGTACTCCTCCGTACCTCATAATGATTGTTTTTGGTGTCCCGTACCTATGAGATCGATCTAAATTTTGGCACAGTAATATGATTAGGAAAGAAATTACCCTCAGAGATTCCGAAGTTGATTAGTGTCCCACCATATAGCTTTGTAAGTGTATTCTAGATGTCCAATGGCAGCCCCATTTCAGGTTTCAGCGCTATGAGTCGATTAAGAAACATATAAGGCTCTCAGATTCCGAGCTGATCAGTGTGCCTATGTGCACTGATATTGAATTCTAGATACCTATCTCAAAGGAGCTCCGTTCCGAATCGCAGATCCGTAGTTTTTCATCATAAGCCTGCGTATAAATAGTTACCTGCAGAGGGCAAATTGATGCAGTTATAATACTAATACGATTAATACAATAATAATAATACATCTATAGTTTACTTGCCCCCTTGATCTAAGTTATACGACAATTGAGTAAGTAGTTACCTGTGACAATCTAAGTTATTGTCGTGATTAATGATGATGATACTTGCCTATTCATACTTACTCGCCTGATGAATACAGTAATATATAATTATACTTACTCATTTAAGGACGATTTCATTGAGTTGAGCGGGGGGGGGGGGGGGGGGGGGGAGACAACGGTTTCAGAAATTTTTGATTTCGTCATTTTATAGAGAATACAAGTTTACAATGAAGAAAAGATTAGCACGGAGAATTCAAATCCATTACAACCTAGCGCTTCGGAAAGAAAAGAAAAGTCTCGTCCTCTCACGATGATCGAACGGGAATTTGGAGTGGAAGCTGCGTCTAAATCATCTGTTAGTATGCATATCTATATGGTATTAATATTAATTGAATTGAGGTGTTATATAGTGTACTATAACAATAAACATGTATGTATTTAGTCAGGTATAAACATACAAGATTGTGAAAAATCGGTAGAAGTTCAGTCTAATGAAAGGTTCATCGAGCTCTCATGCTCCATGTGACAATTATCAAACCAATTCATGACTAAATGAAAAGAAAAATGTCATAAAGCATGATCGTATGAGCAAATTTTCATAAATCATCGTATTATACTATGTTACATAAACCATTATCTATTGACAATTATTTCACTATTGCCAATTATGACCCAAACTAAATTATTGAAATCCATCCTTCCTTTAGTGGTACGGAGAAATTGCTGTTTCGAACGTCGAGATATGAAAGGATACTGTACACACCATTTCCCTGAACTACATTTGTTTTCTGTTTCACATTTCTATCTCTTCGTTATCTTTTTAAAGATCCAATCCTCAATAGGTAGTTAGTAGAGCACCTACTGTAATCTATTTAGCTATATGTAAAAAGGAAATCGATTAATGTCGATGTGTATTTTGTTTTCCAAATTAGCGGATTATTGGAAATTCCGTGGTTTGCTATTTATTGAAAGGCGAACATGAACAGGGAGCACATTTTCGGCCTTATAGTTGATTTTTATGCCTCATTCAAGCAAAGCCACTAGGTAGGTAATCTACAAGTAGTACCTAACTAAAGTTCCATTACTGTGCTTCCTTACTACCGAAGTCAGGGAAGCTTCGTGCAAGAAGTCGAAAAAAATGTGTCCTCCAACATTAAAATATCCACTTGCTTTTTCGTTTCAGAGCTTTCTGATCAACTTTGGTTCCGTGACTGTCTGTCTGTATGATGTATGATTGTCTGTCTGTGGTAAATCCTCGTCACGCTTAAAACTATACTGAGTTTGAATTCCATTTTGCGCATGCGTACAGTAGCCTGTACGCATGCGCAAACGAGGATATCTTATAACGACGATTTGCGCATGCGCTAAACTAATATTAACAGAAGAGAAACTCAGAGCCCTATGGACCGATTTTTATGTGATTTTCGGGGATATTGCAGGTTACCTTCAGGAAGGCCTCTTCGAACTTTCATTGCCGTCGAATCAGTATTAGTCTGTGAACTTGCACGACCGTGAATTTTTTATAACGTCAATTTCTCATCTATTGGACTGATCCTGTTCAAACTCAGGGAGTAGCTGGGTGTTTGTCCCAGTGAAATTCTCTATGAATTGTATCGCAATTGGTAGAGTAATAGCTATCGCGCTTGCGCAAAACTAAATTGACTGACACACAAAACTCAGAGACTAATGAACCGGTTGTTATGAAATTCTCAGTGATTATACGGAATAATTTCTAGACGGTTACGTGAAAATTTCATTGCTGTTGGATTAATTTCAGTAGTATGTGCGCATGCGCAAACGAGAACTTGTTACAATGTCGATTTCTCATGAACTAATAGTCCGACTTCGTTCAAATACGGGGGGTTGTTGGGTAATTTTGATGAAAATTTCAATTACCGTGGGGTTAACCTCCTAAAAACATGCGCATGCAAGAACATGTATTAACGATTTTGCATTCTAGCATGTATAGGCATGTATTGGATAATATTTTATCTTACATCCAATCATTTCGACTCGTACTTTGTTCTTCAACTAATTATATACGTCCATGTTACAATATGTGAGGAAGCTTTACTGCCCACCCAACTTGGCAGACTATTTTTACATTCCTCGATAAAGGTATTGCCTCATGCATATAACTTGAAATGTAACTTCTATTATGTATTAAAGTCTAGGGTAGAACAATGATTACAACTACCAAATATATGGAAATGTTTATTTGACATTTTTTGTAAAGTTTTGTAAAATTTTGGTACCTATCCCAAGAAATACCTACACATAATTTCGTACCCTAATGTTGAAGGCTGGAGGCATTATTGCTATCCTCGAGGATAAATAAATATTTACAAAATAACGAGGTGATGAGTATTATGTGTTACTTAGAGTATACATTTTTCTTCGGGTTGAGATTGGTTAGGTATTAGAAAGAGTCTCTGCATATTCCCAATAAATCGGTGTGCTGATTTGGCTTACATGCGGATTTCTGATTTCCCGTGAGCTTCCTTGTTTCAGTCGATGTTCCAGGTGGTGCTGGCGTGGTGTTGTGAACACGACTTTTCACTAAAGGCCCTTTAATTTCATCACTTCTTGTTGTAGTTTTAACTTCATTGTGCGAGTCAATGTCCACTGGTGCGTCTTCAGTAGAGGAAGCAGCTGATCTGTCAGTGGTGGTGGCGATGCTGACCTCAGTAGTTTCTGTTCTCGCACTGCAAAGCCTACCAAAAAGAAACCCTTCGGTCGCCACCTTTCCTAAAACTTTACACGGGCCTGTGGAGAAAATCCCCGCTGTTGCCGAACTAACCATTAAACACAGAAGCAACCAAAAACTCATCATTGCTCTCTGAAGTTAATCCTTCTCGAAGCACTCATCCGCGACTAACTTGATTTTCCTGTACCTCCTTCAAGTTAAATCTTCGCTCCCTCCTCTCCTATCTCTCGATCGGAATGTTAATGAAAGACCACCTCCAGGAGTTCTAACTGAACCTCTCTAATTCTGCGAAGGGGACATGATTTCTTTTCATGGGCCCCAACCTTCTTCAGAAGCACCACTTAACGTTGAATGCATAATTCATTCGTACAACACGACTAGCCTTGTACGAGATCATGATCACGACGCTGCAAAGATCTCCCTCTCGTTTAGCGGAAGAAGATTCGTAAGTGGGAAGTCCAGAGAACACATTGACTAGGTAATTATTGTTTTGCTATAGGTGAGGGAAATGGAGGATTTCATCCATTTTATCTTATTCAATCGGCTTGTCGATAGCTTCCTAAACAGGTGCAATATGGAGGGTATCCGATGATGGAAAGAGACCGAAGTCGGGTGTAAAGAAACCTTGTGGAGACTCAGTGCCGTCCACTAATAAAGTCAATTTAGGTTCTTTCTTTGTCATTTAGAGTTTTGAGCTGGAGATTTCCAATCAAGAGTTTTCTAGAGCGCAGAATCCTATTCTTAGAATAGAATTGAGAAAATCCATCAGATGAAAGCTGCACATTATTTTGGGAGGGCTTTTGAGAAATCAGCTGCTGTCATCAGAATGTGTGATGCAAAACATTCTCTCATGCCAATCACATTCGTCTTTCCGGTGAAAAAAAAAAAATATATATATTTATTTATTTATTTATTTATATATATATATATATATATATATATACTCGGCGCTTCGCGCCTCGCCGGGGGGCTTCGCCCCCTGGACCCCCCTAATCTATACTCGGCGCTTCGCGCCTGGCCGGATCTTTTCTCTTTTCTACTGCGTAGAAAACGAGGATAATTTGCTATGCAATTCTTAGCCTGAATCAACTTAGTTTTGGAATGTAGCCAGGTAAGTACGTGGCTGTACGTGAACATTTATCACATAAATCAAGCGCTTTCCAACGAGTGGCGAACGATTTTTGTGCGATGAAAACTGCGGAAGTTTCATTCCCCTAACAACGGCTGGGTTGTACGTGAAAAACACTGAAATTGTGACACAATCTATAGCAACTACTCAACTACTCGGTTGTACGTGAAAATCATCTTTAATTTCGTCACGGACGTTACAAAAAAATTGTTGGGGGTCGGCCTAAGAATTGCATAGCAATTAATATATTCCATATACTCCATATATCTATGTACCTACTATTCACATTAGAATAAAGCAATAGATTTGTTTGCTTCCTCATTGCCGATGGAAAGGAAGGTCTTAACACAGAATGTTTGTGTTTTAGCCTTGTCATTTCCAACCGAAAACGAATGTGTAACGAATGTGTTGCATTTATGTGTAACGAAAATGTGTTGCATTTATGTGTAACGAATGTGTTGCATTTATGTGTTGCGTTTTTTTGTAACGAAAATGTGTTGCAACAATTTACCGATGATTTCCGCTTAGAACCGAGTCGTTGCTAGAGAATTGGTACTTTACCATTTTTCATCCCACAAAATTCGTTGACCATTCGTTCGAAAACTCTCGATTTATCCAACCATATCATGTTAACTACTGCAAAGTGCGTGGCCAACAAGCTGAGTTATGAGCATGGTAATATGAATAATTGTTTACACACAGGTGATCATTCTCAATTATTGATATTGTGAACACGATTGCGACCGCTTGTTAATTTTTGATAATTCATATTATATGAATAAATGAGAGCTTATGACTAGGTGGCTCTGAAATATGCATTTTTCGTGTAAGGGCTCGAATGAAAGCTTATGATGAAGAGGTTCCAAATATGGCGCTGGTGATAGATGAATAAAACAACTTGACATCTAGTGATGTCAAGCAGGTGTAGTTACACCTCAAAATCTGAGTCATTCTTACCTATATGCGGATTTCACGGGTTTATGTAAAACGCGTGAGATAAAACACATTCTGTGATTCAATAATTTCATTTGAAGTATGTAAATAGAGGTAAGCGAGGCGCGGAGCGCAGTTTTGTTAATGCAAGAATTCGAACAAATGTTTGTTCTCCAAAATTGTAATTTCTATTTGCGTTTTGCATTTCAGTTTCTGATCGATTTCGTAGCTGTGTTTGTCACTATGTAGGTATATTTTTGTCTGTCTTTGTGTCCTCATGTCACGACCGAAATTACAGTATGTATTGCTCGATTTTGAAGAAGTTTTTTTGGAATTTGCAGTTGTTGTACCGCACTGCGGTCAACTCGTCAATGCTACGTATCACCATTTCATAATCGTCTGTATGAATTGATTCGAGTACATCATAATCAGATAGCAGATTTTAGTGTGACGATGAATATGAAATTACAGATTTAAAAAATACAAACGTGTATTGGTGGAAAAAGAAGAATTAAATAGGTACCTGTCCGAGGACTAGCTCAAAAGGAAAAAATGAGCTGAAATTATTACTACCCACCAATTTTATTATAGGTAAATATATCTTCTCATAATTATTAGATACTTTTATTAAACTACAATAAATTACTATAATAGAATTTCATTCCAGGAGTTAGAAGACGTCAACAAGCGATCATCTGAAGGCGATAGATTATTTCCTCCGTCGCCTCCTACAGAAAATGGGTCAAATCATTCACAACAAATAAAGGTCGGTAGCCTCTCTTTCTGAAATGTAATATGTACTGATATAAATATTCATCTTAGAACTGCAGAGTGTGATATTCAAAATCATAAATAGATATTAACCAATTAACTGCAGCAATGTTGGTATATTGAGGGGACGCCTGGTTGGCTAATTATTTAAGAAGTTGAATCTTGATTAATGAAATTTGAATTGAAGCCTTTCTGGGATTACTGGGTAATATAAACTAGTTCTAAACTGTTTATTTTTCTGGAAGTATTTATAGCATTTTGCTATAAACTCTGAAATTTAGAACAGAAACTCTCTGAGTGTGGTGGATAGAATTTCCTATACTGCTGTTAGTATTTGCCTAGCAGTACTGACACAATCTGAGATTAAAGTGAAGGTAAGCTTTGATCTACATGTCTTGGATGAGCGAGTGGAGCGAGAGGGCACCTCTAGGTCGGCACATTTCTTCATCTGACTAACCTGCATTGTTGAGGTATGGAGAATTGAAAGTTTCGCCAAGTTGAATAGCCGCCTCGTCCCCCTCCAGCATGTTTAGGTGTGCCTCTAGCGTATCATGTGAGTGTGTCTCAGCATGTCTACTTCTTGTGTGACCTGTGAGCCCCCACCTTTGTAATCGACCAAGAAAAAAGAAAGTTTAGAACTAGTTTAAACTATCTTTGACGAATTTCGGGTATTTATGGTTATATATACGTAGATGGAACGGCACACTGTCAAAGCAGGATGTGCGTTTATGAATTGCTGCTGTGCAAGCAGGGTGACGCATTCTAAATTGGAAAAGCAATCCAGTTCAATAGCCATCGCTCTACGACTGATACACTGAGGAACCATCCAATTAGCCGTCATGCAGCAGTACATCAGCTAAGTTTTAATGACTGCTATGGAGTTGGAGTACTCAAGAGGCTGCGGAAGGAGGATCCACCACTCCTTCTCCATGTAGAGCAAGCTCGGATTTGGGTGCTCTCTATGGTTCTTGGCTGATTCCCCCAAGGAAAAAACAACTTTTTTTGAGGAATTTGGAAAAATAAATTCTTTGACTTGAAAAATGTTACCATTAAAAATTATTGTTGACTCGAAATTGAACTCAAACACAACCCACAATACTTATCAGGTGGTGAGGAATCAAGACTGCCCAAACACTGACAACATAATCACAACTTGATTAATCTTTATAACGCAAATTAGCGAAACGTTAATAATTCCTATATCTTTGGTATATATATATATATATATATATATATATATATTATTTTGAGGTATTACAGAAGGTTGGAAATGATAGGAAACACTTAAATAAAACTTACAAAATTGAGAGAATATTACGGCGAAATTTTTTTTTTTTTTTTTTTTTTTTTTTTTTTTTTTTCTTTATTTGACCTCAGACATATATACATCCATTAAGTCATACAAAATATCCTTTCTGGCACAATTTACATTTTTATTCCACTACAGTTCTATACAAACCCTTAATAAACTTCACTAAATGTTTGTACGTTTTTTTCTTGCTCATAACAATGTTCATTTTCGTTGGTAGCTCGATTCCTTCCTTCACGAAGCTTTCCATGAGGTTTTGTCTGGAGTCTTTGAATTTGGTACACTTTAAGACCACATGGTCCGCATCTGCTATTTCCCTATCTGGACAGTTGCATAATGGGTCCTCGATCACTTGGATCTTGTTGAGGTGGCTTGGAAGACGGTGATGGTCGAAGCGGAGGCGGCTTATAGTCTTGATAAATTGGCGATCGTAGTTGCCTTATTAAACCATGGAACTTTCGGTATGGATTTTTGGATTTCGGAGTAATATTTTCCTTTATCCGTTTCGTAAGTCAGGTATTCTTTTGACCATTCTTCATAAAGTTCAATTTTACTTTTCCTCTTCAGGTCTTCAATGCTGCGATACCTCACTGGCTCACCATTCTCTATTGATTGTTTTGCAATACGATCCGCCTCTTCGTTTTCTGCAATCCCCATATGACCTTTCACCCATACTAAGTGAGTGGTAACATCCTTTTCCTTCAGCCTCCTTATGGAATCCTTTATTGCCAGTGACAAGAAATCCAGTGGTTTAGGGACATTTTTGAGATGACTTAAGGAACTCTTGCTATCCGAAAATATGGCAAGGGTCGTGATAGGCAAAGAGTTTGCAAGATTTAATGCTTGGTATATCGCATATAATTCTGCTGTATATATTGATTCATATTTGGTCATTCGATATAGATATTTGTCTTTCGTTTGTGGGTCGTATACCGCGAATCCTGTACCAACTTCTGTTTTTGAACCGTCTGTGAAAAGTTTATATGTTCCTCTATATTTTCCATTGATAATGACCTCATTAAAAAAAGCTAACGGTCCTTTGTCATATTCCTCTTTCCTTGGTATATGTATGCTAGAGGCAGTTTTAGAAGAGGCTTGCAGAGATAGTTTATAAATCGGCAATTTATCATGCCTCTCACACCCTGTTGTGTGGCTAGCAAGTTCGCAAAACGATGTGGTGAGGAACGGTGCTAATTTGTTTTCCCAGTACTCTGTTGTAAGGACTAGCGTGTTGAGTTCTGAAATTCGATTCACTACCGAGTGAGGCTGGATTAATATTCTGGTACTCATATAATTGTTTGCGAGTAGTTTCCTTCTTAAATGCAATGGCGGTATCTTTGTCTCTACTTCAAGAGCTTTGATGGGTGTCGAGAGCATAGCTCCAATACTTATCCTCAATGATTTGTTTTGGATTACTCTCAATTTGTTCAAAAGCGTCTTTGATGCTGTCGCATACAAGAAGCTCCCATAGTCCAATTTCGATCTTATAAGTTGTTTGTATAGTAAGAGAGCTACTTTAGGGTCTGCTCCAAATTTGGTGTTTATAACAGCTCTCAAGACATTCAGGCCCAATTCACAGGCCGCTTCGATTTTAGTTATGTGAGTTTTCCAAGACAGCTTAGTATCAATATACATCCCCAATATCCGGTGGCTGTTCACGTTGGGGATATTCCATCCCTCGAACGTAATAAATGGTGTTTTGACAAATTTTCTTCGTCTTGTGAATACTATCGTTGCACTCTTGTTTTCCGACAGATGAAAACCCAATTCGTTCAACCAATTTTTAAGGCTTTTTACCGCCTCCCTTAACATGTTTATGGTTTCCTCGTCCTTCCTGGCCGTTGTGTAGATTAAGAAATCATCAGCAAACTGCATTGTTTTGATTCTTGGTCCAAATATTGTACTCATTGTTCTAGTGTAAATGGCAAATATAATTGGAGAAAGAACGCCCCCTTGTGCCAGCCCCCTACTGGTGGACCTGCGTCTGACTAGTTCTCCTTTGAATCTAATCAGGATTGTCCGGTTTATTAAGGGTTTTATACATGCTGCTATCATTCGTCCTGGCATTCTCATATCTATCAGTTGTTGATACAATATTGATGGTTCAACGGAGCTGTATGCATCACATATGTCTAGGGAGATTGTACGTAAGTAATTATTATCCGTGAAACCAATTTGAATATCGCTAACTAAGGATGATAGCACATCCATTGTTCCATGTCCTACTCTGAACCCGTGCTGACATTCCTCGAGAATGCCGTTGTTCTCTATCCACCAGGTTAGTCTTTTTTTTACCATTCTCTCATATGTTTTCAGCATACTCGAGGACAAGGCAACAGGGCGGTTGCCTGAACTTGTGTTGGGATTCTTGTGGGGTTTCGGTATAGGTACAATGATATGTATGAGCCATTCCTCAGGAATGTTTCCGGATTCCCATATTCCATTGTAGATTCGAAGGAGTTCCCTTTGACCTGAGTATGAGAGGTTCTTTATCATAGGATATGAGATCTTATCGTAACCCGGCGCTGTGTTTCTGGTTGAGGAAATTGCTTCTTCTAAGTCCTTCCTGGTGAACGGTCCTGTTAATCCATCGGGTGTGGTTGTAATTTCTAGCATATCTGAATATTGTGATACTGAAGCTGGACAAATATTATCTGTGAATTCATCGATCCAGTCGTCTGAACTGGCCGACTTCTTTTTCAGGAAACCATGCTTCAGAGCTTTAACCTTATCCCAGATTTCTCGAATTGGGGTTGTTCTATGAAAACTTTCGCAGTATGTTTTCCATAAACTTCGTTTCTTACCGTTATAAGTTTTCTTACATTTTGCCTGCGATTGTTGGAGCTGAAGAAAATTTTCCCAGGACTGTCTATTTTTATAGTTAGCAGCCAGTATCAGGTTCCGTTGCATTTCTGTATTGCATTCACTGTCCCACCATGGCCGTTAAGGTTTTCCTGCGGTAGTGCTAGTATACCTTCTCCTCTCTGGGATCGATTCGTTCGCTGCGTTATTGATAATATTTATAAATTCCTTGTATGATAATCTGGTATCTCGATTTTCTGAAAATGTTTCTATTTGTGAGCTGATTGCAGTTTTATACTTTGTCCAATCAGCTCGTTTGATGTTCCATCCCTCCATTACCTCTGGTCTAGGTCCCTGATTCCTTTCTTTCCATGTTATTTTTATGGGGAAATGGTCTGACCCACAAGGATCCCCCAGCACTTCCCATGTGCATTCTGGAGCAAGTTCGGGTGTAACAAAAGTCAAATCCAAGGCCGAGGGCCTCTGATTTGGTCGTGGTATGTATGTGTGGCTGCCATCATTCAATACAACCCATTCCATTTCATCTAATATGCTCACCAATTGTCGTCCTCTACTGTCGTTATGATGTGATCCAAATAGCATATGGTGAGCATTAAAATCACCTCCTAGTATCATGGGTTGAGGGAAGGAGGATATAATACTATTCCAATTGTTCATATTACCAGAACCGGAAGTAGCAGGGGAGAAATATATTGATCCTACATACATCTGCTGATTATTCATCTTAACCTCTATGGCGCAAATTTGAATATGCTGCATCCACTGAGGAGGAACTGCAATTTCTAGTACCTTAAATGGAATATTCTGTTTGATCGCAATAGCGCTCCCACCACTAGATTGGTTCCTATCGCTTCGTACTATTTCGTATCCCGGTAAACTGTACTTTTGTCGCGGGTTGAGCCAAGTTTCGTAGAGCAAAGCTATGTCTGTACTCTCTGATTTCAAAAGCTGTTCTAGAGCTGATTTGTTGCTGTTAACTGAGCGTGCATTCCATTGAATAATTCGTACCATTTTTTCTCTTTGTTATACTATTGAATTATTTTATGAATTGATTGTGTAACGTCTTGTGTGTAACTTCAGGAATTATCGTTTGTAGTATGATTCCGGAGAATAGAAATTATTTGTTTCTGTATTATATTTTTTATTTGATCGGTTGTTGCCTCTTTGTTATCTCTCATTTTTCCTAGCATGTTCATCATAGATTCTGTAAAGTTTTCCGTTAATGAAATATCTACATCCATAGGTTCGTTTGTTTTCCTTTTTAGTAATAATTGTCTTCTCTGTTCATTGGTTTCTTCTCTGTTTATTTGTTGTGTTATGGATGGTGAGATTTCTTCCTCGTCTTTGTAATTGTTGTTGTATTGTTTAATCCTGAGACCTCTCTTCGATGCTTCTGCTGGAGTAGGGTTATACGGCTGGAATCGTTTTTCTTTTTTATGTGGGTATTTTGCAGCTCTTTGACTCTCTTCGTTTTCTGGTAGAGCTTGTTCTATGTAATCATTCAGGGCTGCAAATCTATTTTTTGTTACCGTCGAATATGATTCTGAGACTACACGATCTTTTTTTTCTTTTGCTTTTTGTAGGTAAATAGGGCAAGTTTTTTCATTGGCTAAGTGCGTTGTGAGTTTGCAGTTGACACATTGTATGATAATGTCTTTAGTTTGACATTGTGTTGTTTCGTGATCTTCTCCGCATTTAAGACATCTTATAACGCTCCTACATTGATCTTTTGTGTGTCCCCATCTTAAACATTGGTCACATTGGCGTACTGAAGGCACGTATGGCTCTACCTTACATCGAGTGCCGTATATATGCACGTAATCTGGTAACATTTGGCTATCAAATGTCACAAAGCATGTTTGCAGTTTAATGGGTACGGCGGAATTATCGTGTTTTGACATTTTGATTAGTCGTTTGATTCTTAATGGTTGTACTGGAGCACTCATTTCTTCCAATATTTCCTTGTCCTCTAACGAAGTGTCAACATTACGGATAACCCCAGTTTTATGCACTAGAAAGTCAAGAATGTACGCACGCAAATTTTTCTGCTTGAAGAAGTTGTTATTCAGCAAATTATTGGCCGATTTCGCTGTTGCCGTTTCGACCATGACTCTATTTCTACCGACTATTTTAATTGACGTAATCATTTTGCGATCTGTGTTAGTCTCGGTAAATATCATTTTGCCGAATGACATAGGATGTAGTCTCCCAATGTTGCCGTCGCAACCTTCCACGTATATAAAGAATGGACCCTTATCATGAGCTTTGAATCTGTTTGAGCATATTCGTTCAAAGAATTCAGTTTTAGATTCGGCAGAGTTACTGTTGATGTTTATGTTTTGTTTGTCTGGTGGTCTATCAGGGGGTTTCCCCCCGTCTCCCTTCCCCATCACAGATGGGATCCCCGATCGGTGATTTGGAAACTAACTCTTATCTGAGTATATATAGGAACACAAAGGATAAGACTACTTATCTGAGTTGCTTCGGAGTGCAGACGTAGGCGCGATAACTACCGGGAGCTCACTAACACGGAGGTGTTTACTCTACGGAGGTTCACGCAAGACTGATTACGGCGAAATATTCTCTCAATTTCGTAAGTTTTATTTAAGTGTTTCCTATCATTTCCAACCTTCTGTAATACCTCAAAATAATATTACACGCGAGTGTTTTCATCTTTCATCAAAACTATATATATATATATATATATATATATATATATATATATATATATATATATATATATATATATATATATATATATATATATATATATATATTATATATATATATATGTATACATGAATTGATAATTTGTTATATGTAGAGTTTATTCATATGAAGCAGGATGAAGTAGAGGAAGTGAAGGAAGATCCGTTGACACCAAATCTGCAAGAGATATCCATTGAAAGCCAACCGGTAACGAAAGTCCAGGATGAGGACCGAACGGATGATTTGGTAAGTGTTTTATAGCGGTTTGATTAAATGTTATGAAATATTTTTACTGACAACATAATTGGTTTTAACCCCTATTTTCTAAAGGATTATTACGCCAAAATACGTTGTACAACCACGATGTTTGAAATAAAGTCTCTGTGGGATAATTGATCACTTAAATAAAATCACAACTTCTGAAAACAGTTTTTTTTTTTTTTTTTTTTTAAGCAACATTTTCAAAAATGTTTTACTTGCTCTGCAGGATAGGAGAAACATTTTAAAAAGTCCCAGTCATTCAGAATTACAGTATAAGCGAATTACCTAAGTTATTGTATTACATTATGCTACATTGTTTCTAAATTTCATTTCATTAAGCGCAAAAAAATTGTGAACTACCAATTTTATGGAAAATAAACTAGTTCTAAATGAAATTCTACGATTCAAAACGATTTTTAATTTGTAACTTTATAACCTCAGTTTGGTCAAGTAGTTCGGACGTAAGCGGCTGACGGATGGATTACTAGTCCAGACCTATTGGAATGCTTGTAGAAAACCTCCTGAGACCATGGAAATCCTCCATTTTGACTCGGAAATTTATTTTCTCCATCTAGATTGTGTTTTTAAACCATTGAGCGACACCAACGTCCACATCACAAAAATTAATTTTTTCCGTAATTTAATCAGCAGAGCAAGAACTTTCAGTTCACCCAAATTCTACAAAAACTATTTGTGTTGATTTGCAGGTAAAATCACAGTCTCTTGACGAACGGAAAAAAACGGAAAATCTGGTCATCGATAACATTTTGAGAATGCGCAATTCAGAAAAATCACTAAAAGGAGGAATTGTTGAGGTTAGTCTTAAAGTACACAACTATGACGAAATAGTTTCAATCAATGTGGTGAAGATCAAGAGGTCAATGTCAAGCTCAGGAAATTCTATTGCGTTCCTAGGAACAAACTCATCTCTTTCCTTCTACTGAACATACTGTTTTACCTGCGAGTTTTCTCATATAACGTCAAGAGATGAAAATTCCTTAAGTCCCATCACTTTTGGAACACATTAAAATTGGAAAGGTCCTTCACTGTCAAGATTAAGGGGGTTCAGTACTTCCCAGTAATTTGGGTATTTTGGGAACGTTTTTCAGCACCTGTTGAACCGAATTCGATAATGTTTATTTTAATTTTGATCGACTACTATTTGTTTTTCAGTGAAAATTTGAAAAAAAAAAAAATAGTCAAAATTCGGCGGAAATCCGTGCGTAGTAAGGGAGGGTGCCCGAAACCCTTTTTTAAACTTGCATTTTGAGCTCTCCTGAATTCAGGAAATTGATTTTTTTATAAATTCGATATTCCACTGATAGGTCTTAACATACCAAACAAAGAGGAAAAAACAGATTTTTAATAGCTCCTATAGTTTTGGAGAAAAATGTACAGAAAGTTTGAAAAGTGATGTTTCGAGAAAAACGCGTTTTGTTCTTCCATACGTTTATCGACGTTTCCAAATCTTTTGTGTGTTGGCTCGTGGTTTAAATACGAATAAACAACAGTTACTATTATTACTCATTAGTGTCTTCCACTAGTACTTACTCCAGTTTTATTCATTATTATTCCAATGTGTTGCCAGAGAAGAAAGTAATGCAACGACTACTCGCGTTTTCCCAGTTTCCATGATATCTCTACAAACCAAAATAATTCCTCTTTGAAATGTGTATACTCTTGAGACGGCACCAAACTAATTCTTCTACCATCCCGTGAGTTGGTAAAATATTCAAAAACGTGTGTATTATGGACGTAAAATGATGGGCGAAGAAGGGCAATGTGTAGGTAAGGCGTCGATTGATGGTTTGCATGATAACAAAAATTTTTGGTATCAAACTTGATTAAGTGTAGCCTGGCTTTGTATGCGGTGTGTTGTGCGTTTCGTGATGCAATAATTAAGTGCAATATACCAAAATCTTCAGAATTAAATGCAGATTAAAATACAATGAAGATCAACCAAAAAAAGTTTTTATTTCTTTTTTTGGTATTGAACCCGCTTAAACTATGCTTTTTGGGCTCCAGACCAGTTTATGAGCCATAGCAATTTTTCTGCATGGACATGGTATCATGACTACTGAAGAATAATTAATTCCTTATAATATACTAAGGGCCACTTTCACCAACAACTTATGTAGCGGAGATTGGCCAAACTCGATTAAATATAATCTCGAGGATCAAACCTTGGCGTCTTTCACCAACCCAAAACTCGTTTAAACCCAGATTGGAATGATCGAGTTTTCTTAACGGAGATTCCGCCGCAAACTGTCCAAGGAAAAATTGGACAATTTGAAACGACAGTTTGAAAACCCGCCATGTGTCCGACATTATCAAGACAATAAAGCAGTGAATCACGATGACCAATTATTACCCGCGCCGTTTTTATCTAGTTACCTAGTTACTATCTAGTTTCCATCCTATCATCCTCCATCAATTTCGTATTATAATATTCATCGATTTGATGGTAAAAGCCTATTTCCAACTTACCTGTTTGAAGGGAACTCCAGGTGAGTGTCAATAATCTGGAGGACTTTCAAAACTGTCGGTTTCGAGAGCTGGAATCTCCGCCGAAATTCGACGTCGTCCAACCCGTCAAAATGTGGAATGCGCCGTCGGATCGTCCTTGGGCGTCTTTGCGGGACATCGTCCTCATTCGAGGAATCGACAATTAATCTGAGCGATGAATCGCGTGAATTCATCATCAAAAACTTGAATAACAATAAACTTAAACTGTGCATCAAACTGTAGGTATCAGCTGCTGTTGCGCGGCCATTTTGGTCGATATCATTGTTATCACTAAACTGACATTGGCAAGAGTAACTGGCCGGGGCTTTGGAGATTAACCTCAAGCCACCTCGTTAGGAGTTTAAACTCGTAAAGTGGTCTGGTGAAAGACGATTAGCTGGAATCTCCGTTATTTTTTCATCTTTTCTAACTTAATGTCGTTTATGTTGTTGGTGAAAGTGGCCCTTAGAGACTCAGCTGTTTCAAGTTTTAAGTTTTTCCTACAAGTTAGATGTTGTATGGAAAGTTGAACGAATTTCGTTTAAAGTCGTACTCATTTATTGAACTGATAAGGTAAACGGAGTATTGATGGAGGAAAACGATCGATTAGTATTAAAACGACCCTTAGGTTGAGCTGAAGTTATATCAGAACCAATTTGATCAGGCCAAGTTATATTTGATTTAGGCTTAATGATTACGCCGTTATACAGATTGTTAACTTGTATACAGGTTAAGCCGATAGTATTTCCATCACTGGTCAGCGGCCCAG
This sequence comes from Adelphocoris suturalis, assembly GCA_030762985.1. Taxonomy (NCBI): domain Eukaryota; kingdom Metazoa; phylum Arthropoda; class Insecta; order Hemiptera; family Miridae; genus Adelphocoris; species Adelphocoris suturalis. Next base: position 25,617,055 of record CM061040.1, on the reverse strand, counting down.
CTCGTCGGCCCGAATCCCGAGGTACCACACCCGTAAAAAAACCCTCATCACTGAGTGTGCAAACCAACTCCTTCGATCTGACAGGGAAGGTAACCAATATTATCTGGAAATAATAATTAACAACATCATACTAATATAAAAAATTTACTAACCACTTTTAGTACCAACGCTTGTAAGTGTATGTATATATTCATACATACTTGATGTGATATTGAAATGTATCGCAGTATCCACAAGAATATTCATGTGGGTTACGCTCATTATGTGGGTCATTAAAAGTAGTACCCATCACTAAAGATACCGCTGATGGTGGAGCGGTGTAACTATCTTTCTACTTGCACAATACCAGAATGGTCGAGAGAAGGTTGAGACCTTCTGGAAATAAATATTATTAGCAAAAACTCCAGATTTCAGCCTGGCATTGCATTCAAGAGCAAAGCCCTGCTAAAAATCAGCTGTTTGGTGGTGCCTGAGCTTGTGTAAATATGTTTGCCTATTTAACAAAATTTGTTGATTTATTTGGACTCTTGCATCAGTCAACCAGTTTTTCAACTATCATTAGCAATGCAATTTTGAATCCGGAAAATTGTAATATTCGGCCCCACGAATTTTATTTGGGCATTACTCTAGAAGACGACAATCGAAATAGTACCTCATCAACCATCGAAATTAATGATTTGGTCCATGCCTACTGCTAGACAAGTATTGCTATTTTTTCCCAACATTGTAAACACCTCCGCTTTCACTTGTTTATGAACTAAGAGGTAGGAATATAGAGTTTCTATTGCGATTTGAGACCTTTATTTCAGTTGGTTCCAAATCTGTAACCAAGACCACCCAATACAAACTCGTTCATACAACTGATAAAGACACCCAATGTCACTTAACCCAATACCGAGTGTGGTAACTATCTACCTTACTAATTCCCTTTTCATTTGTTTATGAATACTACCTATACCTACTTGACTGTAAATATGAACTAAATGCTTTAAATTTTATAAAATGGATTCGGATTTACGAAATCAAACAAAAAAAGAAATAGTTATGAAATTTTCTCCCCTATAAATTTTTTGTAATACCTAAACTCTTGTACCGAATTGTTTGGAACAATCATGAGGTACTCTTTAAAATCGCATATATTAACTTATTTATGAACATAACAATTTTACAGACATGCATTCACTAGAGAAATCTGGCACACAACTGACTTGAGTGGTGGGGGGAGGGGCTTGCGAAAGAAGAGGAAATCAAATGTACTATAGATCCTGTTGGTAAAGTGTCGGTGGTGGCGCGGACTTTTCTGAAGCTCACAAAAAACTACCTGAGCAAAGCAAAATATTACTCTGGGTATGTGGCAGATGCGTACATGCCACTTGCGTAAATGTAAATAAATGTGTTTACTTGTGTACAGTTCTTCCCTGCGTACTTCCCATCACACTTTTTCCAAGCTAGGGCTAGTAGATTCTGCAAGGCTGGCCTGTTACAGTTAGGTCGACATGAGGGAGACATGCAACTTCACGTTCGTCCATACGAAGACGCAAAATGTACGGGCTTAAGTGTAATTTACGTTCGTCATCAGTATAATACTGAAGAAATAAAACTGTGAAAAGGAGGGGAATGGTTTCAATGTAATTTCGTCTGGTGAGGCAACGGTGGAGGTCTTTAGACTCTTTCATCAATCGCAAGATCTGATTGATCTCTTTGTCGAGAGCTTCGTGTTTTAAATTTATTTCCCCCTCCCCCTCCCCCCATCCCATGGCAAGGTGTTTTTAAACTGAACACGTTGTTATGTCCGGTTTACATACATTGTAGCTTTTAACATTCCCTCGACAATTATGTTTTTTCTCGTTAACAAACCTACTCATGACTCCACATTTTCTAATTGGATGAAGCCTGTTGAGTGCTCATCGTGCATCACCAAACGATTACCTTCAGTTGTCCTCCATCAAATGACAAATGCCCTTACGAAACTGACGAATAATCTCTATTAAAGCTAATCCATGATATTATAGAAGGCGTATTTTTTTACCGCTAATTTTTCTTAGCTACATAGTATTGATGGAATACAGACAGGTTGTAGAGTACGCAACTGCCACTAATATTAGAATGATATTCAACCTGTGCAGTGTTAACGCATTTGCCACCAGTTGGTGAAGTGTACGCAAGGACACGAACGCATAGCTGCCACTATATCATTACTCTGATATTTTGTGACTCACAGTATCGATCGGGATACGTGAATTCTATATGGGTACAACTTGCTGATTAATCTATTTTAATTCACTTTAATTCTGGACTTGACTTTATCCTCTAAAAGATACTGTATATACTAATGGACGAATACAAATAAGTTTGCACTTGTATTTAGAACGACGTTACCATACTCGGAAAATTCGGACTACTTTTTTTCGGTATCTTACGCCCGTCTGATATGAATCATCAGATTCATCATATATGCCCAGATTCGTCATGTTTCATGTAGGTATAATTGCTGCCCAATTGCAATATATTCATATGGGATTAGGATTGGGACATGGGGTATCTGAGTTACCTGAGTTACTCGGCAGCAGACGGGTTAGGAAGACAATGGTCAGGATTTTATACAGGAAAACTCTAATAGCTTTGATTGTGCAATGACAATAGAACAATAAAGAAATAACATTAAACCGAGGTGCCAATGAACCATTGTGATGATTTAACCATCCAATCATGTATGTTATCCACGCACTAAAACTTACAGCGTAAATGTAAAGATCTTAGAGGGGCCAGATCGGAGTCATAAACTCGTGGCTAAGTTCATCATGTTTAGTCTCTTCAGCAATACATATTGTATATCTAATAGTATGATATTTCACCTAATATGTGGTGTCCCGGCCCGGCGTAGAATCGCTCCATCCTGAGAAAGCCAACACCTGGGAGAAGCCCTCCACCAGGCTGCGGCCCTTCTTTCTCATCGGGACCCGGAAGTCTTCGGGTGAGCAAATTTACTTATCACATCGTTTGAAAAGGTGCAAGTCAATAGTGAAGAACTCATTTTGAAGCATCGCAAAAGCGAATTTATCCTCCATTAGTATTCACAGTTTCTCGCGATTTATGCACCAGCGGCGTATCTCCGTCAATATTTAAGTTCTAAACGCTGCAAATGATTACACAATGGTTTATTATTTCTGTGTTAGATAGCTCTTCTACGCAGTACCTTGGTCTATAATTATTGAATCGCGTATGTAATATATGATCAGAACACGGTGTATCGTGCCTCTTAGGAGGGTTCACACTTTTAAAGTTCGAAGACACCGCAGTTTTACGCTTCACAGTAATGATGTTTACAAAAACGGGAAGATGATACTTGAATTTTCCCCCACTCGTATATTGATGGAGACAAGCCACTGGTGCATAACTCGTGAAACAACTTATAATAATCGACCCTTTTTCTCCTGAAGGACTTATTCCCTCTTGAAAAATGTATTTGCAGTATCACAATTTTCTGTCGAAAGACCAATACTTATTACATTTTTGGTGAAGGGTCAGCTTGCTCTTGAGGGGGAAATTAGACTATTCAGGATATTTTGATTACCTAGAATATTTTAGCAAGGAGTTATTGTATGAGAGTTTTGTGAAAGTTTGTTTGGAGCTGGTTTAAATCGCTCTCTTACCTTGAAATTTATAAAGTACACGGTCTCCGTTGCGAAACGCACACGCATGACGTTTGCATTTGTTGATAACAATAGTGTTGACAGACTATGATGTCATAAAATTTATGGAGCAATTGCATGCATTTAATTATTAATTTCGAGGCCAGGGGGGGGATTAACTCTGGTAGTAAACTATCATAGAACTCCTTGATATTGCTGTAACCGTATGACGTTTACACATATGTGATAAATTAGAGCACCTGAGATAACAACCAACTATGCTGTAAAATGGCGAAATCAGACAATGAAATACGCGTGTCGAATCATTACAATACGGTGGGATTAACTCTTGTTTTTGCTTTAATTGAGAGCAAACTGATATTATACACTCGAAAACGGCGAGAGCGAGCTGAAATCGAGGTGAGCGAGCTGATCATATTATTAGTGACCTTGGGAGAACAAAATTAAACCATTTGGAAACTGATGATCAACCTATACATTTTGCAAATAAACGAATTTTCGTTAAAAAATTTAAATAAATTATTCCTTAAAAAAAAGGTAATAAAAATGCCTAATAATTGTTGAGTAATAGGGGAATCATGCTTTTCACAGTTTTTTCTTTTTCTTGCATAGGTGTCAAAAGCTTTATTTGATTTATTAATCTTTGATGAATCAAGACTAAACAATCATGTGATTAGAGTCTAAATGCCAAATCCAACGAACCTTATTTTAATCTCCTGATTCCTATTTCAAATGCCGTCGTATCTTACACACGTTCTCTTATCTTGACTATTGAAATCTTCGATTTTTCAGGACTTCAGACTTAAAAACATCAGTAGGAGTCCATCACCAAAGAAATCTGTTTTCACCACGCTTCGAAGCAGCGAGAATAAAAACCGCATAACGGTTAAGGTAAATCTAAATCTAAATCTAAATCTAGGTAAATCTAAATCTAATTCGACGAATAATAATTGATCGGCCACAAACGAACACTGTAAATCGTTCCAAATCACTTTGCACAGTAATTCAGATGTTAGATCAAGCTTGACAAAAGTCCAAAAACGGATTTCACTGAAATTTTTCACTGGATTTCACATTATCTATTGTTTTGAACCTCAGGATTGTGTGAAAAAACAAAACATCAACCTCCCAAACGCCCCCAATCACGGGCCCAATCAAGTTTCTATTTGTAATGAGTCTTCGTGTGGGATGCAGGATATCAGAAGTAATAACTCCAAGAAGTCTTAGATGAGAATGGTCTATTTCATGGCCTTCTTGGCTCTTTAAATAGGTGCTGGCCTGGTGAGGGGGACACCCCCCAGGCCAGATAAGAGTGACAAGTTCCCATGGGTCCGGGTGTATACTACACCCCTCCCCCCTTTATAAGATTTTTTTAGCCGCGAATTACATGAGTTCGAAAAAAATCTGGTGTAATTCATGCTGACCGTTTTACAGTATTGACGGATTGTTAGCAATGCCTGGATTACTATTGGTACGGGTCATAGTGTCATGTTGATTAGAGTAGTGGTGTGTGCAGCAAGAAAGGTGTACTGCAGAAGAGGAGAGTGGTGCAGCAGAGGAGGTGTGCTGCAGGAGGAGGAGCCGGACTCGTGGAACTGTGAACCAAGAGGGCAACTGTAAAAAAAAAAGCTATTAGTAGCTGGAAATGATGTGATTTTTGCAATGCACAAAGCAGAGTTTGCTTGATGTCGAGTGCATGGTTATTGCAGTGTTAATATAGTTGAATCGCACATTGAAACTAATGAAACGTGTTCGAAATCAATCAATGATGAAGTGATTTGAAATGTTTAGAATCAATGAAGGGTTTGGGGGGGGGGGGGGGGATGCGTCTCTTCAACGGCCACCGGTGCTGTCTGTGTCGCCGCGTCACAAGACGGGGGCTTGTGCTATCTAGCAACCTTTGATGGAATTAAGAGCTTGATCGTCTAATAAATTGATTCGCTTGCAGCAAATTGGAAATCTCGTTTAGAAATTCGAATGTGTTTCTCAAAGTTCGAGCCCTTAGGGAAAGCGAACCGTTCTGCGTACAGCGTTACGGATGGTTTTAATCAATTCTTCGGGATCATATTTATCATTCACAAGCAAAAAATCATTACTGTTACCTTGAAAGTTGAGATATTGATTTTTGAATGTTTAGTCCTTCAATGCTACCCTTTAGGGTTGAGACAAATTAATGCAGAACTTCTAGGACCATCTAGACCCCAAATGCGATTTTTAATGCTAGTTTCATGAAGTTTGGTCCAGTATTTTCGAAGAAAAGCCGCGGATGGTGGACGGCGAACGGACGGATTTTTTTTATTCGATCTTTGGATTCTACACATCTTGAAACGTAAACCAAAACATTTTCAGAAGGGGTCAACATTTGGTTTTTCTTGGTCGATTACTCAGGTTCATATTATTGAAAATTATAAACCAAAAGGCATTATGCCGAAATATAAATATCTAGTTTGTGATTTCCATTTCTGTTTTTCTTTGTGTCTCATTGTAAATACTCGTACGTTTATATATATATATGTGTATATATATATATATGTATATATATGTATGTATATATATACATATATATATATATATATATATATATATATATATATATATATATATATATATATATATATACTTTTTTTATTCACCGTTAAAATGTGTTTAAAATGAGGCTTTGAAACTCCAGTTCCGTGGTGGTTTCGTATTGGATGAATGAATTTTGTGTTTTTAAACGTGAATTCCATTGGACCAAGGCTATTCCAAAATTTGAATGTAGATGTTAACTAGGCTCTATTTTTAGGTAGGACCTATGTAATACATTGATAGATGATCATACCATCATGATTCTCCTGTTCAGTAACGGTTGAATACTTAATAGGTTTTTTCTCGGTACAAGTTCTATAACCTAAATAAAATAATTGTGGTACATGATTCGTAAAAATTAATGTCATTTTCTTTACCCTAAGGCCAACGAAAAACCAGTTGCTGTTGGGAAGGAAAACATAGCAACTAAATTATCATCAAAGTTGACATCGTCAAATAAACCAGTCTCGTCGATTATAAAGGTGATTTCCTCAATTTATTATATAGTTTCTTACCTTTTTAAGGAACTAAAAGCTAGGTCGTGTAGGCAAGGCTTAGTATTGTTACGGAAGTGGGTAGTTTGGAGTTTGAATTAAACGAATAATCACTCCAATCGGAACGTACTTGAAATGGCTGTTATAAATTAGTTTATACCAGACTGATGACATGGGACTAGTACTGGTAGTGGCTTTCGAGAGCTACGCATTCACATAAGGAGCGATGGTTTATTATACTAATTGCTACATTTTGAACTAGGGAGCGACTCAATACCGAAAAATCAGTGTAAAACATTATTCTAATTTTACTCTTCCATTCTTCTATTTTTTCAATTTTTAGAGCGTCCCCCTGAAGCTGTCTTATAGGAATGGTTTCGTTAATAAGTGGGACGCCTATTCCCAAAAGGCGCCTTCAAGTTATAAGCTACTAGCCGCTCCGGCTCGCTACGCTCGCCTCCACGTCCAGCCGGGGGGCAAGCCCCCCGGACCCCCCATTAAATTGCTCGCTTCGCTCGCAAAGTGTGGCATGTAGGGAATGTTGCTCGCTTCGCTCACAAACGGTAGATCTCTAAGGGTAGGTTTAACTTCTGTAGGGGATGCTGCTCGCTTCGCTCGCTTGAGGAAGTTATACTGCCCACCCAACTTGGCAGACGTTTTTTTCTGTTGGAAATTCTTACAAACAAATTAAATCTTATAAAACTACGTGGAACCACGAAAAGTTTATTAGGGAATGTTGCTCGCTTCGCTCGCAAGGTATTGCTGCATAGGTGTTGGGAAATACCCGTATGTAATTCCGTTGAAATGAGTCAAGTGCGTAGTGAGTTCCCTGTGAGTAACGTTGTGTAACGGCGGCCCGGGTCGATTAAAAATGTAATTTTAACGATTCGCCTCGCTTCCGCTCGCGATTCGACCAACTTCTCGTCACTTTTTTCGATATCCGATTTCGGATTCAGATTCGGCGGACCCAAAGCTGTATTTCGCCCGCGAAAACCGTTCCGAAAAACGTACCTTTATGGGGTATATTTTAATCGGAAAAAACGTAGTTTTTGTCGGATTTTCCGATACTTTTTTCGCGATCCGATCGCGCCGTCGTCTTTCTCGTTTCAAAACCGACGAAACCGGTATTTTTCCGGAATTTTCGACGGCCGTTTAGAGGGGTTGGGGAAGCGGGGAAATCCAAAAAGCGCACATTAATTATTACTTCGACCCCCCTCCCGCCCTACGGCCCATGGTTCGGGTGGGATTAGAAAATTTTAAATTCGCTTATACACCCTATCGGAAAATCCCAAGAAGATCCCGCCACTCGTAGATCCGGCCCACTCAGCCGTTTGGCCGTGCATAGACACGACAGACAAACAGACAGACGGAGTTTCATTCTTATTAATAGTACTAGCCGCTCCGGCTCGCTACGCTCGCCTCCACGTCCAGCCGGGGGGCAAGCCCCCCGGACCCCCCCTTAAATTGCTCGCTTCGCTCGCAAAATGTGGCATGTAGGGAATTTTGCTCGCTTCGCTCGCAAAGTGTGGCATGTAGGGAATGTTGCTCGCTTTGCTCGCAAATGGTAGATCCCAAAGGGTAGGTTTAACGTGTGTAGGGGATGTTGCTCGCTTCGCTCGCAAACGGTAGATCTCTAAGGGTAGGTTTAACTTCTGTAGGGGATGCTGCTCGCTTCGCTCGCTTGAGGAAGTTATACTGTTCACCCAACTTGGCAGACGTTTTTTTCAGTTGGGAATTCTTACAAACAAATTAAATCATATAAAACTACGTGGAACCACGAAAAGTTTAGTGTGGTATGTAGGGAATGTTGCTCGCTTCGCTCGCAAAGTGTGGCTGTATACATGCGATGTATTACAATTGAAACATGTAGGGGATGTTGCTCGCTTCGCTCGCAAATGGTAGATCCCTAAGGGTAGGTTTTACTTCTGTAAGGGATGCTGCTCGCTTCGCTCGCTTGAAGAAGTTATACTGCCCACCCAACTTGGCAGACGTTTTTTTCTGTTGGAAATTCTTACAAACAAATTAATTCTTATAAAACTACGTGGAACCACGAAAAGTTTATTAGGGAATGTTGTACTGCCCACCCAACTTGGCAGACGTTTTTTTCAGTTGGGAATTCTTACAAACAAATTAAATCTTATTAAACTACCTGGAACCACGAAAAGTTTATTCGGGGATGTTGCTTCGCTCGCAAGGTATACCTGTATATGTGTAGGACAAAGTCCGTATTTATTATTTGAAATGGCTCTCGCTTCGCTCGCAAGGCCTATGTATACCTGCTCGCCTCGCAACATTGTGACATCGAACCCTTCACGTCAATTCTTGAGCCTTCTCTCGTCCACGGCACAATTTTAATCGCTTTGCTCGCTTCCGCTCGCAATTTGACCGAGTTCTCGTCACTTTTTTCGATATCCGATTTCGGATTCAGATTCGGCGGGATCAAACCTTTATTTCGCCCGCGAAAACCGTTCCGAAAAACGTACCTTTATGGGGTATATTTTAATTTAAAAAAACCAAGTTTTTCGTCGGAATTTTCGAGAAAACGGGTCCGTACTCTCGCATTTTTTTTACGCATTTCCCGATACTTTTTTCGCGATCCGATCGCGCCGTCGTCTTCCTCGTAGGAAAACCTACGAAACCGGTATTTTTCCGGAATTTTCGACGGCCGTTTAGAGGGGTAGGGGAAGCGGGGAAGTCCAAAAAGCGCACATTAATTCTTACTTCGACCCCCCTCCCGCCCTACGGCCCATGGTTCGGGTGGGATTAGAAAATTTTAAATTCGCTTATACACCCTATCGGAAAATCCCAAGAAGATCCCCCCACTCGTAGACTCCCCCCACTCAGCAGTTTGGCCGTGCATAGACACGACAGACAAACAGACAGACAGACAGACGGAGTTTCATTCTTATAAATAACTAGCCGCTCCGGCTCGCTACGCTCGCCTCCACGTCCAGCCGGGGGGCAAGCCCCCCGGACCCCCCATTAAATTGCTCGCTTCGCTCGCAAAGTGTGGTATGTAGGGAGTGTTGCTCGCTTCGCTCGCACAGTGTGGCATGTAGGGAATGTTGATCGCTTCACTCGCAAAGTGTGGTATGTAGGACATGTTGCTCGCTTCGCTCGCAATTGAAACATGTAGGGGATGTTGCTTGCTTCGCTCGCAAACGGTAGATCTCTAAGGGTAGGTTTAACTTCTGTAGGGGATGCTGCTCGCTTCGCTCGCTTGAGGAAGTTATACTGCCCACCCAACATGTAGGGGATGTTGTTCGCATCGCTCGCAAACGGTAGGTCTCTAAGGGTAGGTTTAACTTCTGTAGGGGATGCTGCTCGCTTCGCTCGCTTGAGGAAGTTATACTGCCCACCCAACTTGGCAGACGTTTTTTTCTGTTGGAAATTCTTACAAACAAATTAAATCTTATAAAACTAAAACGAAAAGTTTATTAGTGGATGTTGCTCGCTTCGCTCGCAAGGTATAACGGTATATGTGTAGGACAAAATCCGTATTTATTCTGTTGAAATGGCTCTCGCTTCGCTCGCAAGGTAGGTACCTATGTATAACTGCTCGCCTCGCAAGGTATTGCGTAGAAGTGCAAATGGGAACCCCCCTGTGAGGGTCCCTTCTGGTAAGCAACGTTGTGAAACGGGTGGCCCGGGTCGATTAATTTCTCATATTAAACGGTTCCCCTCGCTTCCGCTCGTGATTTGACCGACTGCCCGTCACTTTTTTCGATATCCGATTTCGGATTCAGATTCGGCGGACCCAAAGCTGTATTTCGCCCGCGAAAACCGTTCCGAAAAACGTACCTTTATGGGGTATATTTTAATCGGAAAAAACCAAGTTTTTCGGCGGACTTTTCGAGAAAACGGGTCCGTACTCTCGCATTTTTTTGACGCATTTCCCGATACTTTTTTCGCGATCCGATCGTGCCGTCGTCTTCCTCGTAGGAAAACCTACGAAACCCGTATTTTTCCGGAATTGTCAACGGCCGTTTAGAGGGGTAGGGGAAGTGGGGAAGTCCAAAAAGCGCACATTAATTCTTACTTCGACCCCCCTCCCGCCCTACGGCCCATGGTTCGGGTGGGATTAAACAATTTTAAATTCGCTTATACACCCTATCGGAAAATCCCAAGAAGATCCCCCCACTCGTAGATCCGGCCCACTCAGCCGTTTGGCCGTGCATAGACACGACAGACAGACAGACAAACAGACGGAGTTTCATTCTTATTAATAGTATAGATAGAGATTTAGTTCTTTGTACGGCTCGATCCTCATTGGCAGTGGATGGTTTTGCTCAGTGAGGCGAATAGATCTTTCCATAGCAGGATATTGGTTTTCGCTGCTATGTCCTAATGTGGTGAAGAGATAAGCTCGTCTTGAATAAAAATTCAAACTAATGTGTTGTGATGGGTTGAGTGTGACTCTTTTGTGTGAAGCTTCACTACCCCTGACCCCATCGGGGTTGTCCTGAGGTTTTAAGTAAGCTGAACCTAAATTTGATCCTGCCCACATTGATCGTACGGACATCCTTTTGACACCTGGGGCCTATTTCATAAAACAACAAGTGAAAAGTTACAAGTCGATTTTATGTACAAGTGTTAAAAAATGAGTGTGCAAGCGTTTCATAAAGGTACAAGTGTAGACTTGTAATGCACTGTGAAAATGAACAAGTGTACAGGCGAATATGGACAGAGTTACAAGTGTTTCACCATCATTGACAGTGTTGAGAGTTGACGATTTTTCGGTGTTTGAAATGTTTAATAATTTGTGGGAATCATCTTCTGATGAGGAATACAGTCAACAAAGAAGAATTCAGCGTAGAAGACGCCAAAGAGTTTTCATTTCATAGATATACATGTTCGTCGTATTTACAATACGAACTTCAACTGGTTTACATATAACGTTCAGTACTATCAACATAACATTATTTTGCGAAAACATCAGGTTTATATATTTATTTTTTAACAGAATGTGGATTATGCATAATCAGGTACAAGAGGACTCATATTAAAAAAATATTCAACTAAAATATATAAAACACATATTCAACATGAGATTTTTTTTTATTTAATTCCAGTCCCAGTTCATCGCCTGTCCCAGTTCTTCGCAGCCTATTATCCACCTTCTTCTGCAAAGAGAAAGAATTCAGATATTAATAACATTTTCCCCATCTGCTATTAACTCACTAATCAAAAATGTTTCCATTTTCTGAATAAATAACTAAATCTACTATGAAAAAATCAGCTTTTTTTGACATTTTTAGAGGGGGGGGGGGGGGGTCAAAATAGGTGGACTTAGTATTATTATTTTCCGCTTAGCGAATTTTTGTTGACAATGAAGCTATAAGAATGGCTCCAAAATTTTTAAAATCAAAATTTTCTTCACTGAAATCGGTTTTGAGGTATTCTGAAACAGTGTGACGCTTTTTCATATAGGTGTATACATATTTATTTATATATGTGTGTATATATGTGTCATTCCAGACGATAACTCTTCTAAGGATTGAGGTAAAAATTTCGTTCTTGCGCAAAAAAATCAAGCTTTTCAAATGAAAGGATGAGTTTTAGTCAGCATTTCTTTAGCGCAAAACATTGGCCAAATTTCATATAATGTGCTGAAAAAATGGCTAATAATGTCTGAAAATCGTAAAATTTTTATTTTTCAGCAGAATATTGCTCAAATAAAGTTTATTAACTATAAAATAGAACATTTAAAAATTTATGTACAAAATTATGCTGAAAATGTACTTAAATTTCATAAAAATTTGCTATAAAATCTATAAAAACTGCAAAAAAAGCTAAAAATCCAAAATCCCTTTTTGAATAGCAGATTATTATTTATAATACATTTTTGCCATGAAAATAATAGTTCAAAATTTCATTGCTCTCAAAAAGCTCAAATTTCGAAACAATTTAACATTATACAAAATGATAGGTAATTTCCGAAAATTCGCTCATACGATCATGCTGCATGACTGGAACTTTTTTCAAACTGGCTCTGGGAATTTTGAGAAAATTTGCAAGAGTTGCTCTTCCTATGGGTACGAATGACTTCCAATACCCCTCACACCCATGAAAAAGACTCAAAAGGCGGTGAAAAGGATTTAGGAATACTCTGAAGATGTTCGTAAAAGGATCGATGCCGGATGTTTTCTATCTTTTTCCAGATTCTGTGCTGCGATTCGTTTTTCATTTTTCTAATTTTCTTGAAAGAATCAATTACCTATTGAAGACGTACTTAGTTTTTTAATAGGTACATACTATAGACTGACCAACAGTGTAAGGAAGAGAAGACAAGAAACTTGAAACTCGAATCTGACTCGCACCTTTCAATCTCAATTAGATTCCGTGAGTTGTGGCTATTTTCTATCGTGCGTACATTAGGTACGTACCAAGGTCGATGAATTTGGTTTGGATTTAAAAAACTAGGCGAAACATTCGTATTTGTGTACATAGTCAGGGGAGTTTAATTTCCATCACGATGGAGGGGAAGTAATAGAGAACGCCCGTAATAGAGAAAAGCAAAATTGATCAAGAATACGTGAAATACAGTTTACTTACCATGGTATTTTTCTTCGTATTTTGCCAAAATACGTCCCGGGAGTAGGAAACATCCTTGGAAGCCGGCACTAAGCCAAATGTACGCACTCTGGCATGTATTTCGCCCCATTTTTTCACCTTGTCAGCCTTAGTTAAACTGTCCGAAAAGGCACCAAACAGCACGGACTTCTCATCCCTTACCGCCCGTAGTACCTCGAACTTCGCCTCTTTTTTTGTATTCATTATTCTTAAAACTAAATAACAACTTGCGTACACGAATGTGTGAATACGAGAATAAACAAGTGTGAGTGAGCTGTTCATTCCGTTTGTCCCCACACCATCTTTCTTTTCTGGCTACACTTGTAAACTTAGCTTTTACAAGTGTAACTTTTCTACACTTGTACTCTTGGTTTTGGTGAAACACTTGTTCTATTTTACCGTGCATTACAAGTACCTGTACTTGTTAACTTGTACACTTGTAACTTGTTGTTTTATGAAATAGGCCCCTGGAATTTGGTTATCTCATCCTCCCTCAGCATTTGGCTCATATCAGAGCAAAGAATCGTATACAGTTGTCTCTATCAACTATCTTCCTCTGCATTCCCTGGATTCTCTTGCATTGCAGGAAGTGGGAAATTTCCAAAGTGCTTGGTAAAGAGGTGGTGAGAGGAATGGGTGGAGGGTGGAATGGCTAAAACTGAATGGAGTGTCAGTTTACAAGGTTTTGCATGGGGGCACAGATCCCAAAGTTTAGTCTGGCTTTGCTCTCATTGACGCCTTCATCATCTCTGTATTACATATCACGTAAGAATAAGTAAGGAAATGACCCCCAGATAACAGCAGTTTGGAGGAATCCTGGTTTGGCCTTATGAACACTAATCAATTTGCATAAGAACTATTAACATGTACTTAAATTAGCCTTCGGTTCTATTGTGTTTTGGTAGAAGCTGCGTAAAGATTCAACGACTGTTCAAGAACCCAAGTCGCCTACTTCCATGAACATGAAGGGAGACAATTCAAAAACAAATGGGAAAATTATGAAAAGAATCAATATTAAAGCCTCAGGGGAAGAACAACCTTCAGAACGAACGGGACCGTCGCCATCTAAAATTCCTCGCACTTCACATGACAATGTACGTTATCATCATTACAATGTTGGACGCAAAATATACTCCAGGAATAATTTCACATAATTACAAATATTTTGCTAGTATATATACCTATATACAGATACCCAAAGATATAGGTACCTACTTTAGGTAGTATCAGAGTTAGGTATACATTTACATAATTTTCTGAGAAAAAAAAAAAAAAAATCGTGAGATCAACCAAAAAATAATCTTTGAAATCTGAAATTTTACGTGATTAGAGTTATGTTCTATTTTGTACGAGGTACTCTTTAGCTGATCCCCATCAGAAAAACTAATATATAGTCGTTGAAAGAATTAAATTAAATTCTATTTGATTTGATTAACTATCCATTGTGTAGTATTGTTTGTTCCCTTGTTTATTTTCGTTTACTATGTTGTAGGGCAATGACAGTGTTCCTCAAATAAACCAGGTGCAAGACGAACGGAAGCGAAGTCGTTCACGATCCCGACCAACGTTAAATGAACAGGTGCCAAGTCATGTAATACAGTAATTTTCAATCTAATTGACTGGAACTCGATCTAAATCGTAGTAGTTGGTGTCTACAAATTATCATGATAAATTGATTTTATTATTATTATCTCAGCAAATTTTCGCATGACAATGGCTCCATAAATGTTAAAATCAAAATTTTCGAAACATGTCTACATCGAAATCCGTTTTGAGGCATTCAGAAACAAATCCTAGAGTTCAACACTTTTATTATTCGCTGAGTGAGATTAGGAACTATGTTCTTTGCTATTCAACCTATGAAGCTGAAATTTGAAGTGGGGAACCCTTGGGACATCTAGAAACGAATCGTAATGTCTGAATCTTCCCGGATCAGCTGAGTGAGCTCCGTAGCTAATTTCATTGCTATTCAACCTATGAAAGCTGAAATTTGAAATGCAGGCCTCTTGGAACAGCTAGAAATGAATTATATAGTCCGAAGCCCCCCAGATCAGCTGTGTGGGCACCGTGGTTAATTTCTTTGCTATTCGACCTAAGAAGCTGACATTTGAAAGGGAGGCCTCTTGGGATGTCCAGAAATTAATCATGAAGTTTTGAGCCACCCAGACCAGCCGATAAGTCATTCGGAGCTAATTTCTTTGCTATTCAACCTGTGAAGCTGGAATTTGAAAGGGAGGCCTCTGGGGAAGTCTAGAAATGAATCATGAAGTCTAGAGCCACCCAGATCAGCTGAGTGAGATTCGGAACCATGTTTTTTCAGTATTCAACCTATGAAGCTGAAATTTGAATCGCAGGCCTCTTAGAACATCTAGAAATGAATTATTAAGTCTGAAGCCCCCTTGATCAGATTAGTGGGCTCCGGAGTCAATTACTTAGCTATTCCACTGATGAATCACAAATTTTAAGTGGAGAACCCTTTCGACGTCTAATAAACGAATAATGAAGTTCAGAGCCCCCCCCCCCCCCCCCCTCATCAGCTGAGTGAGATCCATTAGTCAAAGACATTTATAAAAATTGTTTCAAGTACCTATATATAGGCAGGTAAAGAAATACAAGGTTCAGAGCCTCATCAATTAATAAACTCTCAACCTAACTTCTATCTCAATAATACCCAACAATTTGAAATGGAGATTCTCTGGGACTGCTTGGTTACAATAACGAGATACATAGCACACATGATCAGCTGATTAGGCCCTGACCCTAATACCTTTCTTATTATGCTGCATTTTCTATTAGGGTGTCCTCATTTATATATATATATATATATATATATATATATATATATATATATATATATATATATATATCATTCCAGACGTCAACTCTTAATTGAGCTGGATCGAGGTAAAAATTCCGTTCTTGCGCCAAAAAATCAAGCATTCCAACCGAAAGGATGAGATTGTTGGCCAGCACATTAAAAGAGTCAAATCCAAAAGATTTATTCAAAAAACCACTAAAAATGGCCTAAAACGGCTATAAATTGTTAAAGTTTTAACTTTTAGCAGAATATTGCTCAAAAGTTCATAAAACAGCTTCAGAGATTAAATACCATAGAAATCAGCTTTAGGAGGTAATCAGCTGGTCAGAGGTCTATGCACCCTCTAGTACCTAGTGAACTACTCAACAATACCTACCATGAAGAGCCTTCTTTTCGCATAATCATTATGTTTACCTAGCAATATCAGTCTATAAAGTAGCGAAATAAATCAGCTTTCTTTCACACAGCAACGACTTACGGATCACGAAAAGGTGTGATAAAATGAGAACACTGCAACAAGTGGCGAAAGATTTTCCTGCAATGAAACTAAGAGAGTTACACTTCCCTCGCAACGCATTGGTTGCACCTATAAATTCAATCCCTGTTAAAATTACAAAATTTCTGTTCTAGAACCAAAAATTTCAACCATGTATCATGTTTTCTCCTCGATATTGATAATAAAGCATTAACAAATTTATTCACATAATTATGCTGAAATACGCACTTGAATTTCATCAAATTTTGCTATAAAATCGATAAAAACTGCAAAAAAGCTAAAAATCCAAAATGTTTTGAATAGCAGAAAAATATTTACAACTCATCTTTGTCATAAAAATAATAGTTAAGTAGGTACATTTTCTTTGCACTCAAAAAGCTCAAAATTTCAATATAATTTGACTTAATACAATACGATAACTTAAGAAAATTCACTCATACGATCATGCTGCATGATTGGAACTTTTGATTTTTTATTTTTTCATCTTACTGTGATTCAAAGGGGAATTTTGGCCGTTGTAATGTTATTAGGTACGAAATACATTTAAAAAATCTTGAAAATTGAGTAGGTAACTCGAAAACACAGCGTTTGAAAAAAATCTCATGGAGGATCCTTCGGTCAAAAACAACCTCCAGAAACGATTCCCTGAGTTTGTTTTATAATGACTGTAGGCACCCTGTATGATACAGAAATAATAAACCTTTGTATATTAACTAGCAGCGTCTTGTTTTTTTCCTAATGTATAGTAGTAAAAATAAATTACATGACTCACTATCGATTCAATTGAACTTATAAGTTGAAGTTGAACTTCTAAGTTGAAATTTAAACATGAAGTTTGCTTGATTATTAGCGATTAACTATTTTCAACGGATGATTCACCTGACAACAACAGCTGCCAATTTTCAGGGCTCACTAATGGCCAGATTCTAATATCTCGGCATCCATCAAAACAAAATTGCTCTGTAGCTACCTATTAACTATTCTGTAATGCACATGTAGTATCTGCACTAGTCCACTTCTCGATGTAGTATAGAAGTCCATTATGTGATTTTCTCGCTAATCTATATGTGTTTTTTGTGTTACTATGTTCTAGGCTGAAGATGGTGATGCTCAAGTAAGCCAGATGCTAGACGAGCGCAAGCGAAGCCAATCACGGTCCCGACCCATGTTGAATGATCAAAATCAGGTTCAGATAGTAGTTTAATACATATTATTGCATCCTCATCCTAACTACTGAAGTTAGGGAAGCTTTGTGTTTGTGATTGAAGTCGAAAAAAGTTTTGTCATCCAAAATCAGAATTTCCACTTGCTTTTTGCGTTTCAGAGCTTGCTGATCAATTTTGGTTCCGTTTTTGTCTGTCTGTCCAATGTCTGTCTGTGTCAAATCCTTGTCACGCCCAAAACTATATCAAGATTCAGTCCGATACCAATGAAATTTTCAGGGATTGTTCGGGTTAGGTCCTAGACGGTCCCCTATAATTATCAATGCTGTCTAATCAATAGTAGCCTGTGCGCATGCGCAAACGTGAATTTCTCATCGTAGATTTCTTATCATCTGGTAGTTTGATTTCGTTCAAACTCGGTAGGTAATTGGGAATATATTCAAGAAAAATCCCCTATAAATTATATCGCAATTACCAGTGAGCCGACGCAAAACTAATATCGATTGACACCGACAAAACTCAGAGTCTAATGGAACGATTTTGGTTGAGTTTTCAAGGATTGTGCGGGATAGCTTCTAGACAGTTCCCTATGAGTTTCATTGCCGTCACACAAATAGTAGTCTTTGCGCATGCGCAAACGTTAATTTATTATAATGTCGTCATATTTCAAAATTCAAACACTCAATTAGGTACTTACTTATAAAATCCACTTTTTGAGTTCAAAGGTAAAGTTTTCTCTAATTCATGAAGGTATAAATCAGTCCGATCATACCTTTGAAAAGATTATGGAGTTTAAATGTGCCAAAGTAAAGACATGAAATTGTCGCAAAAAGAAGCTTGGAATTTTCATCACAGATTTTCAACAGATCGTTTTAAATTTCGTATCAATGGCAGAAACAAGAAACGTGAAAACAAAATTTGAAAAAGTTGAAACAGTTAAGGTGAGTCACTAAGGCACTTAACGAATTCGATCAATCAAACCAAAAGTACGTGTTTGATTGCACTCTTATAATAAAAATATGAAATAGGTAGGCATGACTAATTATAAGTTAAGAACCTATTATTAACATAAGTAACTATTGTACCACTGGCCTCTTGTTCGACATTTTAGTTTCAATGGTTTCTGGATAGCAACCAACTTTTTGAAGCTCTATCGATGATCCTTTATTTTAATTGGTAAATATGTTGTCCGTACCGGTTTTCTATGTTTTTGTTTACCTACTAGGTTTTTCTATGTTGTAGCCTAAAAGCGATATTATCGAGATGAGCCCGAAAAGAGACGGACGCCACCGTAGCCATTCACTATCACCAATCAAGTCGAATGATAAGGTGAAAACTGGCATTTACATCAACTAACATATTAATAACCGCTCGCTTGAGGAAGTTATACTGCCCACCCAACTTGGCAGACGTTTTTTTCTGTTGGAAATTCTTACAAACAATATAAATCTTATATAACTACGTGGAACCACGAAAATTTTATTAGGGGATGTTGCTCGCTTCGCTCGCAAGGTATACCTGTATATCCTTGAGGAAGTTATACTGCCCACCCAACTTGGCAGACGTTTTTTTCAGTTGGGAATTCTTACAAACAAATCAAATCTTATAAAACTACGTGGAACCACGAAAAGTTTATTCGGGGATGTTGCTCGCTTCGCTCGCAAGGTATTGCTGTATATTTGTAGGAAAAAATCCGAATTTATTCTGTTGAAATGGCTCTCGCTTCGCTCGCAAGGTACCTGCTCGCAACACCCAAACACCGAAACCTGTACCTGAGTTATTGAACCCCAAAGATCTCTGTCTTCCCAGAGCCTTCTCGCGAACACGGCAAAATTTTAAACGCTTCTCCTCGCTTCCGCTAACGATTTGACCAACTTAACGTCACTTTTTTCGATATCCGATTTCGGATTCAGATTCGGCGGACCCAAAGCTGTATTTCGCCCGCGAAAACCGTTCCGAAAAACGTACCTTTATGGGGTATATTTTAATCGGAAAAAACGTAGTTTTTGTCGGACTTTTCGAGAAAACACGGTCCGTACTCTCGCATTTTTTTTACGCATTTCCCGATACTTTTTTCGCGATCCGATCGCGCCGTCGTCTTCCTCGTTCAAAAACCTACGAAACCAGTATTTTTCCGGAATTTTCGACGGCCGTTTAGAGGGGTAGAGGAAGCGGGGAAGTCCAAAAAGCGCACATTAATTCTTACTTCGACCCCCCTCCCACCCTACGGCCCATGGTTCGGCTGGGATTAGACAATTTTAAATTCGCTTATACACCCTATCGGAAAATCCCAAGAAGATCCCCCCACTCGTAGACTCCCCCCACTCAGCCGTTTGGCCGTGCATAGACACGACAAACGGACAAACAATAATATTATTGTGCTAGAGCTTGTAATATAATACGTACTTCAAAATGCGTATGTACGTGGTATATCCTGATTGTGTTTGTTATTTTGCTTTGAGTAGGTACTAAGAAGGTCCTTAATGATGCTAACATTCGTCGTGGGTGTAATATGTTTCCCGACCTTCAATTTTCTACTTTTTTCTTACCGTAGTAGGGGAATCGGTATTTCTGTAAAATTGATTGACTTTTTCGGGGCCCAACGGCCTGACATCTCGCATCCTGCCTCGAGGATCGTCACGCTGTTGTGGTACAGACAGGCACTATACTCAATTGAACGAGCAGGTGTCCCAACAACACGAAGGGAATTGGTCAGGGTTTACAGTGTCTAGGGCCTTAGCAAAGTCCTGAGGAGTAAGATGGAGCTGCCATTTCTTGATTCAGGCCAGCGAAATAGCGGTTTAGGAAATGTTAGGATCTCCAATGTGCCAAACTCCAGCGGGAATGCTCCCCAGACGTCACCTATGACATATGACACCAGGCGCTGGAAGCAAGATGCCAGAATATTTTGGGAGTGGCGGAAAACTGCTGACGATTTACAGATCGGACATTAGTTTTTAGGCCTACATATCCCTTTTTTGGAATGAAATTTGTGAAAAAAAAAAAAACATCAGGCGGAAAAATCGTCAGGTCTAGCAAAAGTGGAGTTGTTGACATGGCATTTATGCGCTTCATCTTGAAGGTGCACCATTGATGGAGTAATGCCCCCCTGATGTCCAGCCACAGTCGCTTCCCCACCCAGGGGGAAAATCCTCTACACATAGATCACAACCTCATCCTCCAAGCCAACTAGCCCCGCAACAGCCTGCCTCGTCAGATCCTGCATATAGGCACTCTCATAACCACAAGTAGAATCTATCTGGTCTATGAGAATCAACACTACAGTCATAATTTTTTCAAGAAGACCGTAGGTTCCGGTGGAGGATACGGCGGCGGGCTGCTGCCCCAGTCCTGTAGAAGATGAGGGGAAGGCACCGCGGCTATTTGCCTGGATTGCTTCCTGGACAAGTTGCTTGTTGTGGGGCCTCAGCTGAAAAGACTGAAAGGTAAAAAGCGTGCTCATGCGAAAACATTGTTGCAGAATTACATTAATAGGATGTACCCCATTACAAACAGCCACCTTTGATGCCATTCGCCACTAATCCTCAAAGGTATATCTGGGCCGCTTCCACGCTTCATCGATTGCAGCGTTGGCCTCAACAGGATGCTTCTGACAGACGTGGGCACTGAAGACATGTTTGAAGCTAGCGGCTCCATCACAATGGGCACACTGGTGGGCAACGACTAGGGAGGTGGAAAAGGAAGAGGAGCAGGGAGATGACGACGAAGATGAAGAAGAGGATGGCCGACGCCCCTGCCCGGGTTGCATAACGCGGCGTATGCCATTGACTTGGGTAGGGATGTAAGGGAGCTCCGTAGAGATAGCAACACTGACAATTACTCTTCCCCAACAACCCATCAATGGAATCGAGCCTATCAGATCACCTTGACATCATAATGGATGCTCGGCTCTATAATACGACCTGGGATACCTTAAAGCCAACAGCTTTCAGGAGGCTCGATTAAGTGAGCCATTCAGGTTTTTTTTTCCACTCGCTCTTTTGAACGAGAAGCTCAAATTGGAGTTTAGGCAACTCCAAGATGTTGAAAAATGTTATTAAATGTTTGACAACTTTTTTTCATTGAGAGAAAAACGATCCGTTTAATTTACAAATTCTGGTACCAGTTCGTCGTCGATAAAGATGCTGGGTTAACAATAAATTGCAGGATTGATACCACATTCACGTGGACTCTTCAGGCGGATTTGATGAAATTAGGATTGTCTTTTGTAGCCTATGGTATGAAGAAACTGCCCCCGCCCGTCGTGAACAAGGGCACCAAGATTTTTTGTAGAAAATTAAGCTATTTAGACTATATAAACACCCCCCCTATTGTCTTAGGAAGTCCAAGAACATCCATGCCGAGGTTTTCATCATCTCTATGTGTATTCACAATGAAAGCCTCTAAATCTGTATGCAAAGAAAGATATATTTGAAGAGAAAGAAATACGAGTATGTCCATTGCTTTGATACCTAGAACGAGACTCAACAGGACCAAACGCCAATGGAGATTCTTGGGACTCAGAATCACCTGCCGTAGGCTCGTAAAATTGTTTTGGCATACTTAAATTTTTAATACCTTAATCCTCAACGACATGCACGATGGCCTTTTAAGGTATTACCCGGATGGCTGAATTAAATGATGTGTGGAGAATCGTCGCAAAACAATAGCTAAGATTTTAATGTTGGTTGAATCCTTCAAAAAATTCAATGTTACCTAAAAAAAAAAAAAAGGTACCAAATTATTTTATGGTAGTAACTTTTAACACATTGCTTGGCTTGGCTTAGAAGGGATCTTATAGATTCCAAAGGGGTCTAAACATTAGTATACTACAGTAGCGGCGAGCGATTCGATTAGTAAATGTGTAAAACAGTTCATTTACAAAAATTTCTTCACTACTGAAAAGGCACAAATTATGTCATCAGCTAAACCCGTCCTTTTGTTCTATTATTTGGAATTTATACTGCTCACCCAACTTGGTCTGCTTATTCTAATGAGATTATCTGTCGTTGAATTCAGACCCCTTATTAAGAAGTCATGAAGAACGTGTTATTGATGTTACAGTCTCAAGATAGTGACTCCCAAACAAAGCGATCGAAGAGCGAACGACGACGAAGTCATTCACGATCACCACAAAGGTCAACCGAACAGGTGCCAATTTCATTTTTACAACGAGTTATAGGGTCATTATAACGTATTTCGTTGTTACATCTCACTCGTTAGGCGAATAAATAACCTGCCTATTCTGTAATAACACAAACAGTCAGAAAACTGACAACACACACGAAAAAAGTTGGTGGATTTTAAGCATGAACCCAGAGGTTTTTTATTATAGGATGTAAACTTGCATATTGTTTTTGATTGCTATGGGTCAGTATAAAATTCTTTTTACTTCTCCCTTAAATAACAACATTGCAGCGTATTTACGAGGAAGGATCTTTAGGCCACAAAATATTTGGTATAATCTATAACTGAAAGGCAACAGTTAACAATTTCGGTCCTTCTGGCTTGATAACAACACCCATATATGGTGAGAGATAGTATTGATCCTTTGACGACCTAATATTTTTTCGCTTTTTTTCCACATATGTTTATATTTAAATAAATAATAAATTGTTGCGATTCCATTGGGTTCCCTCCACCGAAAGCTTTTCTAGAATAATGTTCATTGGTGGGTAGAGATCTCCTGATCCAATTGGATTGTACGGATTGAGGGTGAACGTTTACTTGGAGTCATACAGAAATGATAATTTTCTATTCAGTGGTCAACCGGTTTCACGATGTAAAGCCTCTTCAAGACATCAGGTGATAGGTCCGACATGTACTCGTAGAATTCACACAGGTATAGGTACATGTACTCGTAGAATTCACATAGGTACTCATCTATATTAGCTTATAATAATGCGCGATTGCAGGAATTAGAATTTGTCATTTTCGCTTTAAAAAATGGAAAGCAGGAAATAAGAGAAATATCGTCACATGGGCTGGAAAAGAAAGTTTCTTTTCTCTTCTTTCTTTTCTATTTTACATTTTTCAAAGTAAAAATTACAAGTTATTGTTCCTACAGTGGTGCATTTTTATGAGCTGTTATAGATGAATACCTGTGAGAACTACATGTACCTCTCACCTGATGTCCTGAAGAGGCCTTACATGGTGAAACCGGCGTTACTGAATAAACAATCATCATTTCTGGAAGACTCCTAGTAAACTTCCACCCACAACCCGTGCAATCCAATTGGATCAGGAGATCGCTATCACCAGTGGTAATCCTAGAGAAGTGGCAGCTTCCCACTTTAAAAATAAATAACACCGATGTATCGAATTTTCCACTTGGATGTTATATTTTCCGTGCACAGAAGTAATGAAGTAAAATGGACGAGAAGACGAGTGTGGGGTTGTAAAAAACTGCCCGGTCATGCACAACCAAAAACCACCAGAAATTGTAAAATTCCAAAATTGCTGATTGGAAAATTCGTACAAAACACGCAGCAGGCGACACGCCAGGTTACGGGGTGTTGCCAACCCCCTTTCAATGCTTTGGAGGGGGGGAGCTTAGCTGATCATGAATGAAGTTTGTTCAAGGACAGAAGAACAGACATTTTTTGAATGGGAGTTCAAAGGTGATGGGCTTGGGGGCTTCAAAGTCATTTATAGACTGTCCGTGCCAGAAGAGCGCTTGGGCGTTCAGCATGCTTAACAGCTCGTCACTTTAGCTGCTTCTGTTCCATTATCGCTGTTTTTGGATCCATTGTTACTATTCTAAGGAAATTCCAAGGAACTGTTCGTAACAAACTACTTAGTTCATTCCACTCTCAACTTGCCATAAACTAAATATCAATTAGCAACGTAATTTTGAGTTTGGAATATGTTATCAGCCCACTTTGAACAACATTTGATTTAATAAAAATAATTTATTTGAAGAAAAAAAAAAAAAAAATCGAGTAACTCACCTCCTCTCCCTTTTTTTCGAGTGTAGATTGGTAGCCTATGGTTTTTCTCTTTTATATGATAATCTGGTGTTGATTCCTGTGTGATATATATTTCAACTGTAAAATACAGGGATCGGGTCAGAATACCCCAAACGGATTTCAAAGACGGAAATTTAAATTGTAGTATTTATGGAGCCATTTCAATAGCTTCATGTTTTCAAACATTCTCTAAGGGCAGCTGAAAAAATACTGATTTTCTGTATCCAATACCTTCTGTTTTATACATACTTACCTAACTTACGGGTAGAGAGAAATATAACATCACTCTAAACGGTTTTCTAAATATTCTAAATTTCTTCCCATTATGAATGGGCTATAATTGATGATTTGCTGATCTTGTTGTTTTTTGTTATAGTTGGTATCTTACCATGTTGTAACTGACCTTGGACTATCAAATCAATTGCCAAAAACTCAGACTACTTCAACTCAATACGAACCCAAGGTAACATAATATTTCGGTTTATTATTTTCAGTACCTACGTAACGAACATTTGTTGTCGACCTAGAAAAAATATCTCCAGACCTCTTGTTTACTGCAATTGACAAATTATCCTGAAATCACAAAAATTTCAAAATCAATAATTTTTCATTTTTCCATACGCAGAGATCGGTTATGTCGAAGGCACTAAAATAGTTTTCACAGAAACAATATGTTGGTATTTTAGCACCTTAGGTCGAGTCAGAAAGAAATTAGCTCAGAGGTCTGTCAGCTGGTCAGTGCACCCCTTACCTTGTAGGGGAAAGGCTCCATATTTGGGATACCAACTCTTTCAATTTAAATTCTTATGACATGCGCATGTTACAAAGTCCCAACTGGTCGATAACAAAGCTAAGGTGTCAACAAACTAAATCATTCGCGACGGAGTTGTGGAAACCCATTCTAAAACAGATGTTTGTGAAAATTGGGGTATCCCTAATTTGGCTAAACATAATCAATCCCTAACTTTGGATATCCCAAATTTGGCTAAGTACCTATTTTTTCTAGATAATAACTCAAATAAAACCAGTCACTGAAATTCAAAATTAAAATTCCTAGCAGTCTGGTAGTAAGTGCAAAATGAATTTCACAACAGGTTCATGCCTCAAAAAAAAAGCTCCAAATTATTAAACAAAAGTTTATTATTTCTGTATTAGCTTGAAAATTACTCGTATTATTTCTGTATAATAAACTGGATTCGTTAAGTGAAATATTCCATTAGAATAATACCAGCTGATACGGTAGGAGTCTTCAAGGCGGTATTTACTGTGTTCATATAATTTTTGACCCTCATTCATTTTGTTGATTTTTTATCCTGTCTATGTTCTAGTCCTTAGGGAGAGCAAACTGATGAACGTACAATGATCCGGATAGGCTGATTCGATTCGTCGAAGTGATATACCTGTCAACAACAAACAAAAACACTTTTATACCCATTCATTTCGAATTTTTTCGGAATCTCGAAATATGTCTGCCCCTGAATTGTACCCATTAGGGTTTATCAAAAGTGATGCCAACGTTGTTACTGGAACATTCCCGTCTGATGTTTCATGGTTTTTGAGCCAAATTTCATAATGTGTTGGTATACACAGTTTTTTTTTTTTTTTTTTTTTTTTTTTTTTTTTTTTTTTTTTTTTTTTTTTTTTTTTTTTTTAACAAAAGTTTTATTGTTGAAAATAATAAACCAAAAACAACAGTGAATAGCCACAAGTAGTTTCATACATACAAGTCTTGTAGAAGTAGAAGAATATATATACTTTAGGAACGTAGGTATTCATCCGTCAATCTTGCGTAACACAAGGATGCAAAAACATCAAATGGTGCAAACGGTCCAAATTTCTGGATGGATACTTCTTGAGTCAGTCTATTAACAGCTTTTGACATGGACATGTCTTTGCTCTGGGGGGTCAACCAAAAATTTTCGTGACGCAAAAAACATGTCACAATTTCTAATGATGTTCACGTACAACCAATCCGTTGCTAGGGGAATGGAACTTCCGTAGTTTTCATCGCACAGAAATCGTTCATCACTCGTTGGAAAGCGCTTCATTTACGTGATAAATGTTCACATCTCAAGCTACCAATTTCCCCCTCCTTACGTACCTGGCTACATTCCTAAACTAAGTTGATTGGACTATAAACCATTTTAATAAGCTGGTTACAATATTCTTAACGTAAAGCAATAGCATCATTTACTCCACTCCATAGGAAACATTATCATCCTCTTGACAACAGTCGACTGTAAACAACAACTCATTGTAGTGGCTTCTCTCCACAGTTATTTTCAACATTTCTATAAGTAAACCGTTGTTTTGTTGGAATTAGTCGGGATGCGGCCCAGGGAAAATAAATTAAATTATTTCATTTATTGTTTTATTTGATAACGTTTCGTCCTCTTACTGAGGACATCTTCAGATCTTGGCGTGTCCAGGAAAAAATTTATAAACATCCGAATATAACGGATTTGTCAAATGAAACAGTGGCTCACCAAGTCAACTCAATGTCAAGAAAGCAAGATCTGAAGATGTCCTCAGTAAGAGAACGAAACAATAAATGATATAATTTCATTTATTAATGAAAAATCAGGCTATCATGAACATAAAAATGATAGCGCCTGTATTGGAGAAATAACTTTATTAGTATGTATAGTATGCTTATTGTGTCTCCAAGAATAATAGAATAAATTCTTTATCCTACATTTCGTCGCCTACAGTCCAAAGTTAAAGGATTTGTTTACAACTCTCGAGGACAACCGTTATGAAATCCCCAATCAAAGACATATCCATAACATGGTATCTGCTTGTAAAGCAGATAGTGGAATTTTGATAAACTGCTGTGGTATTAACAAAATATGACTGATGATGCATCCGCTGGCTAAGCCTAAAGGCTTCAAAACGAACCTATATATCTCATTAGACACCGGATAGCAGGTTCAGTGCAATAAATAGGTACTCTGCTAACCCAAATCAGGAGCTCTCTCCAACTTAAGAGCCTTTCCCGTAATATCTATACTGTATTCTGGATGTCCCAATGCGCTCCGTTTCTGTTGAGGAATTTAATGTAGAAACGTAGGTAGGTACTAGTATTTTGATTCCTCACTACCGTAGGCAGTAGAGTTTTCTGTTCGTGCAAGAAGTAGAAAAAATGTTTCATCCAAAATCAAAATGTCCACTTGTATTTTGCTTTTCAGAGCTGGCTGATCTATTTCAGTTCCGTATCTGAGGCCCGTATGCTCGTAGTTGTGTGTCTGTGCCAATTCCTCATTATTCACATAGCTATTCTAAGTTTTAGTCCGATTCTTATTAAATTTCCAAGAATTGAGTGGTTTAGCTCGTAGATGTGCTTCCGTGGTTACATTGAGCATATATGATGAATAATTTTTCTGGCAATACCGACACTCCGTATTGATTATTAACATTCACCTATGATGGAACAAGACGCACTTAGGTTGAGTGTGCGACGCGAACGAGACAATAATCTGATGAGTGAGCCCTGTAGAAATATTATTCCAGAATGAACTTACTGCTGAGTTTAATGCTTTTAGGAAGCTTCTGTGATACCATTGCTTGTTAATGAATCGTTAACTCCTAAAATACGTATCTACAATGAATTTTTCTCTTAGATGTTTGAACAGTATCCAACTGACGACCTCACACCTTTATCTCTAAGAAGACCACACTCAATCGCTCGTTTTTCAATTGATGAAACTGTTGACCAGGTAAGGTATAGCTATTAGAAATATTTCATATAGAAATAGGTACCTACCTAAGTCTGGGTTACTTGATACCTAATAGCTATGCAGAGGAAGAATGTCTGCGTGAAATGAGGCAATTGCAAGTTCTTCTACTGTTTTCCTAGATTTTTAGAAAATTATCAAAGTTTTTGAAGTTTTTGATTCACTTGTCCTGGATTTCCATGAAAGTTGGTGGGTCACAAAACCTTTGAAAAATTGCCAAACATCGAGATAACTGCCGATGGCCTCATTCGATGCGGAATAATTTTTTCCTCTACAACTTTTCTCACCTACAAAAAAAAAAAAACTAGGTCAAAAAGTGAAAAAACTGACGAAATCCGATATTATATCTAGACGTTTATTTCCACTATTAGTATGTAATAGTAAAATTATCATTTACGTACCTTTCGGAGGAGTCCGTCGTTACTAGCAAGTCGACTACTGCTTTCGATGTGAAGACATCATCATCAGGCCGTCGGAACTGTACCTACTCAGTCTGGTTAGCAGTATCTTAGCCTGAATGGCTGAGTCTTCTATTAAACTAAACTTGCAAGAGACGACGGACTCCTCCGAAAGGTATGTAAATGATAATATGACAAAAATCGATTTCATGGGTCGAAGAAGCGGTTTTAGGTACAGGAAAATGGGATGTATTCGGAATCCAGGCAGTACTTCCTTTAAGAATAGCTCATGAAATAATTTTGTCAACATAGACTCGGTTTTTGGCCCACTGTGCAGCGCGCAGTGGGGCCAAATGGCCAAAAAAAAAAGGAAAAACTTCGTATCTTGTACAAATGGATCGTCAAATTGCCTTGGGAATGGTTTTATTCAATTCAGGAAGAAAAAATGCATAGGTAAGAAAAGAGAAGAATAAAGTTTTAGAAAATTGCAGAAAAACCATATACGCGAATTTCCATAAGAAAAAAAAGACAAAGAACTTCATCAATCAATCATGAACCAGATAATCGAAATCAGCACGTTCGAAAAAGGGGTTTTTGCCGCTCCTGAGGCTTGCTTCTTTTTGCGGCGCCGGCATACCGCGGACGGACATAGTACCTATTATTATTATTTTTTTTTTTTTTTTTTTAGGTATTATTTTTAATTTGATTTTTGGAACCTTTGTATCTTGAAACGTAAACCAACAAATTTCGAGGGGAATTTAAAACAATTAACTTTTTTTCTTGGTCGATTGTAAAAAGGTTTGTTATTGAAATGATGAACCACAAATCTGATAACTTTCGATTCTTAGATTGTAAGTTAGGAGTTGATGAAATTCGCGCAATATAAACACCAGTGCCTCCGTTTCACAAGCATTGGCACGTTTTTACATTTTCAGCCGTAAGACCAGCGCTTCTGTCCGACACCGAGTGGTTTAATTAAATTTGTTTTTTCAGCCTGAAGAGTTCCTTACTCATTGATTTGTTATAGTTGTAAATACAATGCAAGTAGTGCTGCTTGCAATATTAGAAAAATAATCATTTGTTCACTTTGCAGATAATTAATGAAAATAAATTAGCCCAATATGAAAAAAGACGTCGAGCAATATCCGAGTCACCAGCGCGGCAAAAATATAAGTTACGGGAACAGGTAGGTACTTTTAAAAATAATACCTAGAGAGTTTTGTTGATACGTCATCGTAATATTATTGTGCATCAAGGTAAACTGTCGTTTATGGGCTTATGTCCTAGACTCAGTTATTTCTTCATCAATGTTGGTTTCTACGATATCAGCTTTATTGTTAAGACCAAAGTAGGTAGAAAAGATGATACGGGTCTCTGTCATGTCTGACATGGGAATTTTCTGAACCCCCGACGTCATCATGCCTACTCAAGAACCGGTCTAGGTGTAAAAGTTCCCACTTTTTCTCCCAAGTGATTCATAGTAAAGGTGCGTAATTTAAGGGGATTCACGAGATCTTAGTAATTTATCATGATCCTAGTAATTCATGTCGCTCTTCTCTGAGAAAATCTATCATTGCCATGGTTAATTGGGCAATCGTCGGCTGCAATGATAATGACACACGCCAACTCATTCTACCTACAAACATCTGACAGGCTTCTCCAAATACCCACTCTTTAGGGACAACGTTTGTTTGCTAAATTCCGTTTTGAAATGGGTTTCCTGAACTTCGTCGCGAGTGATTTAGTTCAGCACTCAGTGCTCGATGGTCCTGAATCAACTGAACCCTTGGACGTTTTCACATCTTAAGACAAGGTCTAATGTTTGTTACTCCCTAGGGCATAACCAGTGAACACTGTTGGCTCCATCAACAATTTGCTCTTATAGTATGAATTTTATGGTGTATAAGAAATGATCGGCTCCCGTACTAGGCTGTGATGTTATATTGAAAGGGAGAAAAAATTGTGTAAATTATCACTCAATCGTTGCAGCTAATGTACATTGATTTATATAAAGCGCGTTCCAGATAACGAAAATTCTTAATAAATGGTTTAAAAGAAAAATTCAACCGGCAACCCCCCTTATTTTTTCCCTAGATCTTATATGTATATTACATTTTTGTGCACGTACAAATACGCAAAACATTTATGTTCTTGGAATGATGCTTTTAAATGAGCGCCTGACGATACTAAAATGGTTATTTTAAAAGGTGTTTGCAGCTCATTTTGATTAGAATGACTACACGCGTGATTTCATTGTCGAGTTAATAAACATTACAGAAAAACAAACTTTAAGCCAACTGCTATGCCCCGCTTGAATCTAACAAAAATTGTTCAAGTTGGAGATATACTCGCAAGCCGCCAAGTTCGTGCTGATAAATGGGAAACCATAAAGTAATCTGCACATACCCTGATACTGCCATCAGGTTTTAATACAGGTACTAAAGGCGTACCCCATTCCGAATAATCAGTTTTAGACATTACTCCTAGCTTTTCTAGCCAATCTAGTTCTGACGTTATGCCTTCCTTGAATGCGTAGAGCACTGGTCTAGGCTTAAAAAATCTAGGTCTAGCCTCTTTTTTATAAGCTAAGTTTAATTTCACCAAACTTGTAGGTGCCTAGCTCATCTCTAAATAAATCTGCAAAATCCTGTACAATTTTGGCTTTTAATTTAGCTCTCTCGAAAATAGGCAAATCTAAATTAATAATATGGTTGTGTACCTACTTCGCTAGAGTTTAAAGGAATACTAAATTTAGAAATCAAGTCTCTACCAAGCAAGGGCTTGGATCCTCCTGGAACTACAAAAAAAAAAGTACATGCATGAGATTTGCTTTCATATTTCACTGCCAACTGAATTTTGCTCATGTGCATA
This sequence comes from Adelphocoris suturalis, assembly GCA_030762985.1. Lineage (NCBI taxonomy): Eukaryota > Metazoa > Arthropoda > Insecta > Hemiptera > Miridae > Adelphocoris > Adelphocoris suturalis. Next base: position 25,585,319 of record CM061040.1, on the reverse strand, counting down.
ATAAACGTTCTATCATAGCTAGGTAATTATGTAGTGGGTGACTGAATATAGGATTGGCTGAAATGTCTTCGGTGAACATTTCTGGTAAAAATTACAATACGGAGCCGGTATCAATTTCCAAATTTATCGGAATATGATTCATTGATGACTTAATCATAATAGGGTCGAATCATGGACATTTATGTATTTATTATCAGGATGCTTGTATGCCGCAGCTACATGCCCTATTTGTCTACACAGCTTGCATCGGTAAGTCTTGTACGAACTAAATCACTCGCGACGAAGTTGTGGAAACCCATTTCAAAACGGAAGTTAGTGAAAAACGTTGTCTATTTCCACGAAAAATAAAGAGTTACAATGTTAAATCGATTTCGACGGTTAGGCCATCATCAGTATAGAAAAATAACTGCAACAACAACAACAGTAATCTATTGTTTGTTACTGATGATGGCCTAACCGTCGAAATCGATTTAACATTGTAACTCTTCATTTTTGGTGGAAATAGACAACGTTTTTCACTAACTTCCGTTTTGGTAAGATTTGTTACAAGCAAAGGAGAGCTTGCTTTGGGGAACCTTTTGCTGATCTCGGTCGCGGAAATCTCGGCACCCGCCTTCGGCGACTAGCGTTCCGTCCTTCGACTGGGCGTAGTAGGAAAGGTCCCTCGGCTGTCTTTCTTCGGCTTGTTCGCCCGCAGAACGTTGAGGGGAGCTCCTTGCTCCTGGGTAGATGATTCTTTCTTGATCGCTATGCTGACCAACTCTTTCAGATTCCTAACAGAGTCCTCCTAGCAGATTCGATCCAGCATAGGACCCTTCAGGAGGCGGGTAACGAACTTTGTTGCGCTCCGAATTCGCAATCCATTGAGTGCTATTTTATTCATACTAACCAGTTGGTTATAGTTTCGCCTTGATCTTGTTCTAAATTGTCAAAGGTTATTCTGTTTCTCCACGCTAAAACTTTAAGTGAGTACTGATTCGAATATACCTAACTCCTTTAGCTCGTCAAACTGTTTTGTCTTAGGCAAGTTTAGGTGGCATAACTCTTAGAATACCTCTTAGACCGCTGGACTAATTGCTCTGAGAAGTAGACAAACACGACGTTCTCCCTGTACGTAATTTCTCGTAAAATACGGGTCCAATCGCTCAATAAATGTTGACCATATTATGTCACCAACGTCAAAAGTAGGTACTAGCTCACCAAGTGCTGTTCCTCTTACAAAGAACTTGAATAGAACTTTAAATACTACTAGTACTTTTTGTACTTAAATTTCCTTTCTGATAGGCTACTTAACGTTAAGAGTCCTGACTGACACCGAGCTTGTAAGGTTACAAAGGTGAGGTATGTAACTGGAGCCAAAGAACAAGATGAATCGAAATGCGAGGATGGTGTTCCCAGCCAGCTTACAAACAGTTTTATGGTCTCGATCTCTCACTTCTCTTGGGCTCGTTGCCTTCTCCTCTTTGCTCTTTCCCTCTTGGCTCTCTTCTCGGCTTCTCATCTGTTTATTAGGCAAAACTAGATTTAAGTCGAAAACAACAAAAATTATCGTTTTTCTGCGATATATATAATATATTTTTAACTCTCTTTCTAAAAGCACCTACATACTTATAGCTCTCAAGTTAGTAAGAACGTTTGAACCTGTGTCGTTACTTAGATTTAGTCTTATACATATATCCTAAAAGCGAAAACTAGAGTGTGTGTGTGTGTATATGAGTTCGTGGTGGGAAGAGGGTGGGGAGGCAGGAGAAGGAGGTGCGCCCTTCCCCCCACAGACGAATCCTGGACCAGCCCCTGACAGTGTCCAAGTGCTTATTTGGAATTTAATAAATGAGAATATTGTGAATAGAAAATAATGTTCAATATTATATTAACCCAATAGAATAATTCGCAAGATCGGTATACTGATCTGTACATCTTCGTTGGTGAGGAAGGTCAACTGATTTTTACATTTTTATTCAGGTAGTCGATGAAGAGATGCACCAGCGTTCTGAAAACCGCCTACCGAGTTCGCGGGATTCCTCTGGCCAAAGAATCTCTTCGAGGAATCTCCGTGTTCACAGGTCACCAGAAAAGGTACAAATAACTATGGAGAACGCAAGCTCCCATCTGTACAATCATGATATCCATTTAGGAGTATTTCATGTGGGTAGCTTGACTACAAATAACTAGGTACATATCGATTATAATTTAAAAAACGCTGCAAATTATTAAACAAAGGTTTCTATTTCTGTATTGTATAGCTCTTCTACGCAGAATACCTGTCTATAATCATTAATTGAATCATTAGGTAGGTATCTAAATTATATCTGCATAGGTGTAGACGTCTACTGAAGAGAAATTAATTAAATAAAATATCACACCTCCACTTGTAAGTATTCAACACGAACTGATGTAGTGCCGTGACTTGGTGTAACCAGTGAGCATAGAATAAAATCTTTCTATTATCTCTGGGTGTAACCACCGTGTCTAATACCGCTCATCTGCAGCAAGCCTAACACCATCTAGAGGTCATTAATGAAACTTGAAGGTTCACGCTCAAAATCATTGGGTCGGTGCTCCTTTAGCACTTGTAGACAACCAAACTTACAGTTACTTTGAGAATTTTCGAGATCTCGATTTTTTAATAGAGAGTTTTTGTATTTCTCGTATTGGTATTTCTCGTAAGCACGAAAACAAGCTGTTAGAGCGAGCACGATGAATGCTAACCTTTTTGCATCGATTTCTCGTAGCGTTTTCGTAAGCCCGAGAGGAATAAAACTCTTACAGCGACGTTAACGTGACTCTTGTAGCGCATCACTGCTTAAAACTCAATTGTCACAGTAGACTATTTCCAAAATATAATATGAATTAAGAAACAACGACCACTTACCTCTACATCATATGAAAACGATTCAGCCGTGAAGAACACGAATCTTTAAAACGCGTAAAATGAACCTTGAAACGAAATCTTCAGAATTAAAAAGCTGAAATCTTTGATAAAACGTCGAAAGCAAGAACAAAATGCCGCTAATGACTGTTCTGGTTGAGGTGCGGGGAAAAAAACACGAAAGAAAGACAAACACAAAGGTTAAACCAACAACAAAAGTCGGCACGGGGAAAATTCAGCCGATTTTTTCGGGTGTGTATGTGTATCCATGCCAACTGCATGATAGTTGCTAAGTTATTCTAGAGTGTTATCCTAGAAGAAGGTCAAGTTTTCGTTTCGTAATTACAATTCCGAAAAAGCTGAGCACGAGTAAAGCTGACTCTTCCCGTCCCGAAAATCTTTTCCACGTTACGAAAACCTCTTCTCGTTTCGGAAAGGCCATTTTCGTATACGAGAAAATGAATACGAGAAGTACAAAAACTTTCTAATATTTCAGCCCCCAAGTTCTACCCTTTAGAGTTGAGCGAAACTGATGCCGATGTTACCAAATTTCATAACGTTTGGTCCAGCAGTTTCGGAAAAAAAGCTTCAAATGATGGATTTTTCCGATTTTTTTTATTCTACGCATCTTGAAACGTAACCCAACAAATTTTGAGGGTTTTTTTTTTTTTTTACCAAAAGGATGACTATGTGTAGTGTATATGTACCAACAACTTGACTTAACGGCTGAACCAATTTTCATGTGTTTGTATCTTTATTTATTTTCATTTTTTGAAACAATTTGTTGAACCAAGTAAGCTGAATATTTATTTAGCCTATTTTACTAATATAAAAATTTCAGGGGTTAAGATGCATAACTTGGTCCCATTCCTCTCTCACTTTTGCAAATTGATCATAGTTTTTCAGTAACCACTATAGGTTATATTAAAATCACGGTACTTTACTTCTTCATCGTGAACCGTTCCTTTGCTAGCAACCCGCAGCAACCGGAATAACCCGATTGCTATGTTTGCTTTGCAATCGATCGAGAAAAATTACGAATTTCACGAAAATTAAGAATGTCCAACTTTGATATTTCCTATTCGACTAGAACGAAACTACCACTGCCCTACGTAAATGGCGGGAAATGATTTTGTTGACGCTGCTGATCATCATTTAGTATAATTGAGTCGTTAGTTGCAACTGTAGGTACCTGCTACTATTTTTGTGGTAATTCAATGACGTTTGATGGGTCCCAAACACGGTTTATAATGGGAAACGGAAACTCCGAGAAAATACTGGCTTTGACCTTAGAAGCTTGGTAAGTTTTAAAAAACTGAATGGCTATTGAAATACCTACTTGGAATGCATCGTCGTATCTACATAATAGCTGTGCAACACGCGAGTATTCTGCTATTATGTATATTTTTAAGCGTCACCTAGCAGCATGGTTGTTTTGAAAACTGATGTAAAATTAGAATTTTCTGTGATCTCGCATGAAGACATTATTTTTACTAAATAAGTAATATGAATTCCTTATATTGAATATCATAAATATGAGGGGATTTTAGCACACAAAGATTTCGGTTTCATAACATGGGATTATATTTCATAGAGATAGACATCGCCCCAACATGAATATTTCAAATCGTTCATAAGTTCTAGGGACAGAACAGCATTCGAATTAATTATTCTACATATTTACATCTTACATTCTAACTACAGATCTGATATTGAAATTTCTACACCATTATCACGCTTCAACCTTTTGTTGCTCTGAGGAAAAAATAACTCAGGCACCAACTATCCCACATCATCAACAAACTACCTATTGATCGGAAGAAAAAGTGAATTCTTATATTTGCAGGTTGAATGATAAAGTGAATCTGCTGCTTATAACACAAAATTAATTCGAAAAAATAAACGAGATAATAATACCCAATCCGGACTGACGTCAACACTTTACTGACGGAATGAGCGGTCCCTGGGACACTTGACCCAAAATTCTACTTTTCGTGCATTTCTTATTTGGGCATCGAAGTCTGTTTGATTCAAAACTTATCTTCTACTATGATCTCTTAATTTACTGTATTATTTATCACAATAAACATTAGTAAGGTTGCTCATTACTGTTAATTACCTAGCTGCTATCTTTGTTGTGCTTTAATGCGTAGGTACTCTTTAAATACCTATTGTTTTCTTAAGTATTTTTCGTAGATATGAGAGACGCTGATGTTCCACATTAACTGCCGAACTTTTTAGCGCATTTAAAAAAAAAATTAAAAGTAAGCTATTGCGATCACTTTGTCCGTTGATGTATGTGTGTTCTCTATCATTTCAAATGCCACTTCCCGACGTCCGAATTTGATGAAACTTGGTATGGATGTAATCTGTATCATGGCAAGGATAAAGAGGTATCAGGGGACGGAGACCCTTGAGGTCATTGATCAGCGGAGTGAACTTTAAGCCTGGTCCTCCACTGGAAGCGCTTAAGCGACTTAGCGACAAGACGACTTCCGCGAGGCGTCCTGGGACGCAACTGAGCTACTCCATTAGAGGCGACTTAGTCGCGCGAAGTCTGTGGTGGTGTGCAGTGGACTGCATTTATTTTTGGTAAAATGGACGACGTAGATAGTTATTATTTTTTGCTGGGTGATGCTCTCGTAAATTTCCTTCGGATGAGAAGGAAACGACGAATGTTCTGGATGAACCCAATATTGACAAGTAGGCAAAGTTCGGGTGAATTCAACCACCTCCACGACGAGCGGAAGGGGGATTCAGGGAAGTATCGAAATTATTATAGGATGGACCTACTCGAATGCTATACAAGCTTCGATCACCAAATCGTCCAACTTCAGGGACATGATCTCACCAGCAGAACGCGTGTGTGACTCTCAGGTAGTAAAGTATTAAAACCAGATAATTATTACGTTTTTACTTGTAATTATTGTTGTTAATCATAATAAGGGAATGTAATGAAAGTACAGAAACAGAAAATTCAGCGTAACTCCTAAAAAAAAATACGTTTTTAATAGTGAGTGTTAATTTTAACAAGGTAATGTAATTGAGGCGCAAAAGTGAAAAGTTCAACGTAACTCCTCTGAAAAATTAACATAATAGTCCTGTAGATGTTGAGGTTCGCCGTTCACAGTCGAAGGGTGCGCCGAGAAAACGTGGGAGGGGGAAGCCAGGTCGCTCGAAGACAAGCGACTGATCCCATCCGGATGGGATCAGTCGCTCGTCGCCTCAAAATACGCGAAGTCGCGTCGCTCATGTAGCTTGCAGTGGAGGACCTCTAATACTTTCAAGCGTATGGGATTAGTCGCTTATATACGGACAAATACGCTTAGTCGCATAGTCGCTTCCAGTGGAGGACCACCCTAAGGCCATTTTGTCTCCCCTATTAGACGCGGGAAGCTGGAATTTTAGGGGGAGGCCGAAGTGAGAATGCTGAAGACGACTGAAAGGTCGTTGATCAGCTGAATGAGCCTTAAAACCATTTCGTCTCCTATTCGATGCAGTAAGCTGAAATTTGAGACATAGGCTCAAGGGAGAATGTTGAAGACGACTGAGAGGTCATCGATCAGCTGAGTGAGCTCCAAAGCCATTTTGTCTTCCTTCAACGCAGGGAGCGTCTATTCTTGAGCAATGTTCTACTTGTTTTCTCAATACATTTCAGCAATTATTGGTACCCATCAGAACAATTTTCGTCACACAAAATTTTGTTTCAAAGCTATCGTTTGGTTTTTCATACAATTTTCCAGATCGCTCCAACACAGATGTATATTTCATACAGATATTCGGAAAACCAACACAACAAAACTGTTGGACCATCGCACTTTCATTTCTGTTAAATTTGGTAGTACTAAACCAGATCGTAAAATTAATTTTGATTTTAACTTCCAGCAAAGAGCTCTAGGTAGGTGTTCTTTGCCTTGGTTACTTATCATTTCTAATTTGTTGCAATGCTCATATTGTGTTTTGCTTCTACGTTGACTAGGAAGTTGAGCAGAGGCCTAAGAAGTCGAAGACATCGAGCCGAGAGTCATCTCCAGCAACAATCAGCCAGCCAATCAAGGTCAATATATATATATGGGGTTATTTTTATGGATCGATCAATGCACTAAGTATTCATCAGCATATTGCTTAAAAACATTGTTTTAGGAGTGTGATGAATACTATAAATAACAAAAGCCATATTTAGCTATATGGAGTAAACACCTGAGGATCAGTTGAGAATATAATACGGTATTCTCCTAATGGAAAAAAACTCACTTGGAACCAAATCTTCAAAATACTCTTCTAAAATTGAGAAAATTGAGTGAGTTGGGATATGTATTGTTTTTAGAAATATATTCATTTGCCACATTTGTGCAAGTATGATTGTGAATACAGGTTGTTATAAGGATCGTTTCCGGTGTATTTTTCGGGCAGTCAGCAAACTGGCCGGACTGCATTTCTGACACATCCAGTGCGCAATCGTTAACAATACCGATTTTTAAAATCCCTGTGGACTCCATTCGATATACAAAAAAATATTAGCAACACATAAGTGAACGACAATATTAATGTTTCTAAATAATTTGGCTGTAATGTGTACACCTCCAATTACAGAATATCGAGTTACGTGAAAGAAAATCGCCTCTACACAAACGGTCCAGTAAACACGCTGGAGAAGATCGGAGGGTTTCAATAAAGGTAATATACTAGGTAATACACCCACAAACATAAATATTATTGGCTGAATATAGTGAGTTTTCAGAGACCCACCAATATATGTCAACAAAGTTGACAAAAGAAGCCGCTGCAAATTATTACACAACAATTTATTATTTCTGTTTTAGATAGCCCCTAGGCTAGAGCTTTATTTGTTAAATTAAGTCCACGGTGAATTATCGGAATTGGGCAATGTACGGCTGACGGACTTATTTTTTTATTATTTTTTTTTTTTTGATTTTTGGAATCTAGTCATAAACAGATTCCAAGGGGGAAGAGAGGAGGTAAAATTGTTTTTCTTGGTCAATTACAAACAGGGTTGCCAGGTGGTATGGGCACAATGAGAAAACACCATACAGACATTGATAGGTAGTTAATTTCCACGCATGCATCATAAATAGGTATGCATTTCCCATATAAAACCCTTCTTCATCATCCTGTCAAAATGGTACCAATGTAGACACTTTTTGTCCTCTTCATTTAAGCAATTTTTGTACACATTTTAAAAGATGTTTGAAATACTTTTTTTGTTAAATAGTTTATTGCAATCTATCGTTTGGGAATCCCCAAGGAGTAGAGATATGATTATCACTGTTTTGGTAAAGAATAGGCAAACAGAAAATGAGGTGAAAATGTAAGCTCGTTTCATCCTTCAACATCAGTTCACCTATATCCAAACACATTACAAATCTGATTTAGCGATTATTCACCTTCATCTAAAACTGAAAGAGAGAATTCTCAACCGATTGGCGACTTAAAGAAGAAATCGAGAGTTTCTTGCTATGAAAGAATGTGATAAAGTTACAAATTTTCATGGTTTTGGACATTGATCGCCTAAAGGTACCACAGCCCTGATGTTGTTGGCTTAGATGTCACGGCAGCACGTCGATGGACTGATTTCATGATACTGTAGATAGGTACCTATTATTTGATCGTATTTTTTCAGTATATTATTTGGAACATGTCAGGCAAAAATTAAAGTACCTATGGGAGCAATACAGTTGGTAGGTATCTAATTAGGTTGGGAATCCTGTACAAATGGAGGCTTATTGGAAAAACTGAAGAAAATAATGTCCCTCAAATATTACAATCGAAGTAACGATCAAAGTACAATCAAAGGAACGATCTTATGTTGAAAGAGGGCAGCTAGTTATTTACGATAACAGTTGTCGAAATTTCCCATTATCGAAGACGCGTTGTTTGAAAACAAAAATAAAAGCCGGACATTTGCTACTGTTTCTGCAAAAACCGGACATTTGGCGTCCAGAGTGATTTTCAATTTTGGCCCGGACAGCTTAGAGAAAAACTGGACTGTCCGGGCCAAAACTGGACGTCTGGCAACCCTGAAAAGGTAATGGTTAGTGTGACAGGTTGTTAGGTGGTTGTGGTAAGTTTGTGGTAGTAAGGTTGTGGTTGGTTGTAATGTTGGGTAGATTTGAAAATAATAAACTAAGAACTAGCAAGAGACTTCAGAATACCTCCCTAAGAAGTCTTCTATGCATGAATGCTAATTTTTATTGGAAATTAAACGTTACTTTACAAATTTCTGAAGTCCCAGAATTCAATGAATAAGATAGAAAATATCTCAAGTTTTTCACGTACTCCGATTGGACAGAGTTATCAGGTAAAGTAATTTGAGAAAAAATGGGAAGTATTTCAGATATGAGGTTTTTGTAACTTCAGTGGGTTTTTAGAGTAATTTGAAAAACTACTCAAAACCATCGAAACATTTTTTTCACCCACTCTAATTTACCTACCCATTAGTATGCATTTTAAGAGCTTCGACTTCACTGCGCCAATCCATTCAATATGTAAAGTATAAACATCCTACACTTACCTAACTGAAATTTGTATATTTCGATCGCGAAGTCTCTTTACCAATAGCCGATAGATGAACAAATATAAGTAGGTACTATTCCTACAGTATAAATTAATAGACGTTGCCTGTATTTCAGTTTTATAATAAAATGAAATGAAACATTTTCCACAAGATAAATAGCCTCGAATCAAACTATATTGCTTATTTATTTCCACTATAACTAGCAAGGTCCACCATATAAAGCATGTGCAGATAGTCTCTGGTGTGCAGTTCTGGTTCTTCAAAACGCGCTTTCTACACACATCTGTGTACTATAAGGTTAAATATACGACCCATTGGTTACGCATCTCTCGGAACTCCTACATGCGAGAGAAGATGTTTTGAAATTACATTCACCCCTTTGGTGTACTCTAAAATTAAAATTACCATTTGAGTACAGAAAACACAAAATGTTTCAGACCCCAATGACTTACCCTGTTGACGATGAGTACGACCGCCCAGGAAGGCTAGCGGTAGAATGTGCAGATGACGAGGAAACTAGAAGCAGAAGGGTACGTGGATATAATTATTGTTGCTTGAATAAGTGATAGGTTCATCGCTATCAAAAATGAGCCATAAAGAAAATAAAAATAGGACTTGGGTACCAATCAATCGCTTGGGTGGTATTAAATGCAAAGTAAAAACAGTGGTTTGTTTGTCTGGCTTTGATAGCCATTATACGCAGATCATTGGTCTACAATTTTTAAACGTATTTACCTATATTTTATTTTATTTTTTTAAATTTCTCAGCATAACATACGTTACTCATGAAATGAATTCAAGGTGTGATCTTGAACATCCAACATTCTATTCTCAAAATTATGCTAAAGAAGTACCTACTTGAGAAAAAAAAACAGGTGTGCCAAAGGACGACACGGGAGAAGTGTAAACTTCTATGACTCTGTTGGGATGTTGGGAAAGTAAAATTGGTCATTACTTTCCACTCTGTTGGGATGTTGGGAAAGTAAAATTGGACATTACTTTCCACTCTGTTGGGATGTTGGGAATGTAAAATTGGACATTACTTTCCACTCTGTTGGGATGTTGGGAAAGTAAAATTGGACATTACTTTCCACTCTGTTGGGATGTTGGGAAAGTAAAAGTGGACAGGCTCCGCCCCTGGACCCTCGGTAACTTTCCGCCTTGAGCCTTCGGCTAAAATACTAAAACATGGAACATGCTTTCTTCCCGCTAATTCGTAAATGTAAATAAATTTAAAACTACGACATAAATGTTTTAAAAATCGAAATTAGAACAGAGCACCTAAGTAGGTAATTTTCTGTTATGGTGCGCGTCTACAATTACTATAAGCAAGATTAACTTCTCAACCAAGTGACAACAAAACAAGCGGCATTGTTTACTAGGTATATCTATTTATTACATAAATAAATATAAAACTACGACATGAATAGAAGAACAAGTACGAAAGAAATGCGAGATAAATCGAGAGCTTTCCAACGAGTGAAGAACGATTTTTGTCCGATGAAAACTAAAGAAGTTTCATTTCCCCAGTAACGGCTTGGTTGTACGTGAAAATCAAAAGAAATATGTGGTTTAAATGGCCGTACAAGAGCACAATACACTGATGCGAAATTAAGAAACAAAAGTTGTCGTGGGGATGTATTGCACTGGATGGAATTCATTTCATCAAAGCTCTCTCCAAATTAAAATCAAAAGAAACAACAAAACGCTTGCATACGAGTCTGCAACGCATTGGGACATTTTCATGTGTTTACCTATTGCTTTTTACCTCACTGTAGGATTTTATAAACTTTTAAGGATTTTACAAACATGTAAAGAGTTTATTCATTTTATGTCTTTAGTTGCAGACTCGTATGTGTTACAGACTCGTCTATTAAAATGATTACCTATTAAAATGATTTGACCACCTCTTCACAAATCAAACCGTTCTCGCAATATTCGGATCTCCTGCTGTGAATCAAATCATCGAGACACCAGCTCAATGAAACCATCAGAAATTAACAAGCGGTTGCAATCATGTTCACAATATCAACTATTGAGAATGATCACCTGTGTTACAATTATCACAATTATTCATATAACCATGCTCATAACTCAGCTTGTTGGCCACGCACTTCGCAGTAGTTAACATAATATGGTTGGATAAATTAAGAGCTTTCGAACGAATGGTCAACGAATTTTGTGGGATGAAAAACGACGAAGTAACATTTCCCTAGCAACGACTCGGTTGTAAGCGGAAATCATCAGAAAACCAACCGTAACGTTACGTGACAGTTTTTTGTGCAATGTGCCAGGGCAAAGACATGAAAATAGAGAGTTTTTGTATTTCTCGTATTGGTATTTTTCGTAAACACGAAAACTAGCTGTTAGAGCGAGCATGATGAATGCTAACCTTTTTGCATCGGTTTCTCGTAGCGTTTTCGTAAGCCCGAGAAGAAGAGAGCTCTTACAGAGACGTTAACGTGACTCTTGTAGTGAATCACTGCTCAAAACTCAATTGTCACAGTAGACAATTTCCAAAATATAACATGAATTAAGAAACAACGACCACTTACCTCTAGGTACATCATAAGAAAACGTTTCTGCCGTGAAGAACACGAATCTTCAAAATGTGTAAAATGAACCTTGAAAAGAAATCTTGAAACTGAAATAAACCTTGAAAATGTTAAAGCTGAAAACTTCGATAGCAAGAACAAAATTCCGCTAATGACCTTTCTGGTTGAGGTGCGGGGAAAAAACACGAAAGAAAGACAAATACAAAGGTTAAACCAACAACAAAAGACGGCACGGGGAAAAGTCAGGCGATTTTGTCGGGTGTGTATGTGTATCCATGCCAACTGCATGATAGTTGCTAAGTTATTCTAGAGTGTTATCCTAGAGGAAGGTCAAGTTTTCGTCTCGTAATTACGATTCCGAAAAAGCTGAGCACGAGTAAAGCTGACTCTTCCCGTTCCGAAAAGCGTTTCCACGTTACGAAAACCTCTTCTCGTTTCGGAAAGGCCATTTTCGTATACGAGAAAATGAATACGAGAAGTACAAAAACTCTCTAATGTCAAAAACAGCGTGACGGAAAAAAAACGTGACGGTAAAATTGTATTCACACCCCGCTAAATTTTTCGACGCGGTGCGCCTATAGAAGTTTACACTTCAAAATCGGTAAAAAGAGTGATGAATTAAAAAACGACTGGTAAGTAGGGTGTAGCAGATAGCTTCTTCTTATCCGTATTAGATCATTGCATAGTTTTAAATTATCTTTAAACATCCATTTCAGAAAATAGTAAATTAAGGTATAACGCCAAGTGTTGAAATCAGTCAATGATGAAACTAGAAATTGATGCTTGAAGTAATTCACGTTTACTCATGTGCTGAGTCAAGTAAGTATGTTTATTTGAGAACAACTAAATCGGAGGGGGGACTATCAACAGCCTAATCCGCAAGTTCTCTGAAAATTTCATCAAAATCATCTTCCAAATCTAAATCTGAGCGAGGTTGGACGGCTAGGGCGTGAGAAGATAACGCAAAATGAAACTTACGTTTACGCATGCGCAGAGCGTCGTATTAATTTAGGATCAATAAAACTGAGAAGGGAAACTATCTACACCGTAATTCGCCCATTTCCCGGAAATTACATCAAAATCGGTTGAAAATTGTGGAAATCGGGCTTTTTTAGGAATTCTCGGACACATGGAAGACACACACAGATAGACAGACAGACAAAATATTCTTAAATCGTAAAAGGCGTGTGGAAATTTTGATTTTGGTAACAATATTCTCCATCTTCCAAAAGTGTAAACAATACTTTCACTAACTATAGGTAGACTGGGAAGCTAAATCCGAACTTTTGTTTAAAAGAATATTGTTATTTAGAAACCGTTTTTTATTCCCATTAAATTTATATTGTTGAAGTTTTCTTAGTACACAAAGTGTTCAAAATTCTAAACAATATAGGATTGATTAACTTCCAGTGAAATGTGATTGTTCGACTTTTCCTTGTTAGCAAATTGTGATAGGTATCTAGGTATCTTGGTGTCTTCTGTGGGGTTGTGGTAGGGTTCTGGTATTTTCCAAAAATTAGAAATGTTTACCTATAATTTTTGGTATCAAAACCTGTTGCTCTGAAAAATGTTAAAATTGTAAATTTTACCATGAATTCGATAAATTGTAATTTAGTTGAGATTTCCGTAATGTCACAAATGGTGAGTTATAAACTGTGCGAGTTAATTTGTAGAAATATAATTAAGAAGTTTCCATCAAGAACTTCGGAGAATAGTCAGGAGATGAATATAAGCTGACGAAATTCACACTTGGAAAACGAGAGAAAGATGGAACGCTCGAAAACTGGCAAAACTAATTATGAATCGGAGGGTTAGAAAATGGAAATGGGAAGCTGAAAATTTGGTAAATGGAAAATCAGAAGTTGAAACATTGGCAAGTTGGGATTTCAGCTAGTTGAAAAGTCTGACGAAAACATACAACCAAATTAGAGAGTTGGAAATTTTCCACACTTCTCTCGCTTTAGAAGTTGGAAAGTTGGACATTTTGGTTCATTATATTCAATATTGAACCTTTCTAATCGACCGAAAAAATACATTTTAACCCCCTTCAAGACTTAGGGGGTTAGCCAATAGAAGTGAAAAGTGGGTTCTTATTTAGTGGATGAAAAACTAGACGGCGAAAAATTCCAGTTAAGAGTTGAGGGAGTAAACATAATATCGAATATCTCTTCAAAAATTCGTTTAGTTGGCAAGTAATTTAATTTAGTTTATTTATTTTATTAATTTATTTACTTTAATTCATTTATTTCCTATTTTATTTTTTTTGTTTTTTATTTTTTTTTTTTCCAATTTTTCCTGCAGGCAAAAAGTGGAGTGCGATGGACCGGCTAACATATTATTGTGTTCTGCACCAAAATTATGACATATAATGAGGTACCCAGGTGCTTCCTATGCAGTGATAATGATACAAAGTATATATAAATTTATAAATAAAAAATATACAAAGTATAGATAAAGTTTATAAATCATGCTTCTAAATTTCTTCCTAGAACATGTTGAGATAACGTAAATTCTTTGTCATTTTGTAGTCTCCAAGCAAAAGAAAGAATCGAACAAGAGACTCTACTTCGGAGAGTTATGATTCCTCCTCTCTAACGGTGAGTACAAGTCAGAATATAATTGTGGTGCTATACAACAGTTTCTTGGAAAGATCATTTCTGTAATAAACCATTTATTTTGTTTCAAAACAGAATAACTCATGACTTTTCAATTACTCTTAGAGTATTATTTTGCGTACATTTTTACGAAAAACCGACGAGTAGTAATGGATGGCAGTTCTTGGTGTATCTATTATTTTCTAGTCCAACCAATACAATGCAATGGGCACCGCTCCTTTGGATGTCATGTTGTTCAACTACAGTATTTAGGGTAGGTGGAGGCAAAGACCGCATTTTTAGTTTTTTCATCTTTTGAAGTAAGGGAATAGCTTAAATTGTTCAATTTCGGTATGGGGTTGACAGGCCTGAGTGCTTACTAAACTTCAAAGCCATAGGCAACTATATTGAACCAATACGTGATTGTTAATTCAAGTTTTGGATTTAAAAAAAAAAAAAAAAAAAAAAAATCGGGGCAAATCCCAGCAGAGTGTGGCTATGACTCACTCCAAAATTTTTAGAAAATTGACAAATCAATCAATTATTAACCTTCTTAACATATTAGAAAAATATCAGGATCCCTTAGCAATGTACCGGCATTGTTTACCAAATAGTTTTGTGAATACCAATCATCCCTCTCAAAACGAGAATTGAAGAATATGTTAAGGTTGAGACTGAATACAGGGTTTTTTCGAGCATTCCTTTACGAGATTGGTGAGGGAGAATCACCTAACTATGAGGCATGTGGATTAGTGAGTGGAAGATTTGGAACATACGATAATGGAGTGCCAAAAATACAACAACGCCAAATATTTTTCGACGAATACCAAAATTCCCAAATCTTTCAATTTTGACACTATAAGTAGTATATAATAGTCGAGTAACTACTAAAACGATACATTTCATTGAGAATACTAAAATGAAAATTTGAAAATCAAAAGAACAAAGATTAAGATAGGATGGGCAGGGAGTTCCCTGAAAGGTGTGTTATCTTCGTATAGGTGACAATGGGAGATATGAGAAGATGTACAAGATGTATATAACCAATAAAATAATTTCATAAATAAAAATGAAAATAAACTTCAGAGTAAAAAAAATTTGGTAATTATATTTATTTGAAACATCACAGAGTCCGGTAACTCACCGTCATAACGAAGAATTTGATTTTCTACCTCAATTCTAATCTAGCCTATAGTACTTTAGTACTTATGCGCATGCGCAATATTTATTACTCAGTGAGTCGCGATGAAATACATAGGGCATCCTCCTGAACATATACCCAATAACCCCTCGGGTTTGAACGAAATCGGACTGATAGATCATGAGAAATCGATGGTATGAAAAAATCATGTTTGTGCATGTCTGCACGCTTGTGTCGCGCACATCCATGTTTGCACGTTTGTGTCTGTGGAAGCCATTCAAATGTTCATGTAAGACATTTCTCAGGCATTGCCCTAAGCTCAACTGGGACGAGATACAGATTTTATATGAACAAAACATCTTCAGCTGCATTGAAGATGAATGCTATAATCCAACATTATTTCCAGCGTAGGTACCACGTATTGTTGAAACACTAGCACAAACACCACAAAATCCTCATGTGAGTTTAAGTTATCATTGACCCACTCAGCAATCTGTTGAAACATCAGCATGTAAGTTCAAACTCAACATCCGAATTGGTGGATATAATAAATCTCACTGAACATAACGTTGGAGAAGGGAGGGGGGGGGGGGGGTTGAAGTCATTGAGAAACAAATGGCGATCGCAAAGCTGTTTTTACCAAGGCAGTGTGAGGAAAGAAAAATGAACTCCATTGATTTTGTTTTTTTAATTATTTAACTTTGCAGCACACGGTTATAAACAAAAAATGTAGCTAAGCAGATAGTCCTAAAATCGATTGATTTCCATTATCAGATGATACAACATGTTTCAGAGAACTATCAGGCAACATGATTCGGTTCGATCAGATTCTCGCGAAGAAAAACTAAAGGCTTCACGTGTTAGTGATCCGCCGGAAAAGGAGGTAAGTGAGCTGAAATTGCAAGTCACCTATTTCATTTGCTATAAATTTGAACTGGTAGTTAAACAGTAGTGGATAGATGATTGCAGAACGGTTTTTTTAAACACAGAATGTAGTTTAGCCTTGGCATCTCCTACCGAAAACGAAATGTTTATGTGTAACGAAAATGTGTTGTTGGGAAATGGTACATATTTCTTCATTTTTCACCCCACAAAATTCGTTGACCACTCGTTCGAAAGCTCTCGATTTATCCAACCATAGTATGTTAACTACTACGAAGTGCGTGGCCAACAAACAAGCTGTTATGAGCATGGTTATTTTTTGAATACCTCATTGTTTACACACAGGTGATCATTATCAATAATTGCTATTGTGAACATGATTGCAACCGCTTGTTGATTCCTGGTAATTTCATTGAGCTGGTGGTGAGTCGTTGCGCTCGTGATAAATAAATAAAACAACTTGACATCTAGTGATGAGTAGTTACAAATCTGAGTCATTCTTATATACGGAGTTCACGGGTTTATGTGAAACGCGTGAGCTAATAGATATTCTGTGTTTCAATATTTTCATTCGGAGTATGTAAATAGAGGTAACCGGGGATACAGGAGACCCCCTGGCGAGGTTTTTTTTTTTTTTTTTTTTTTTTTGTGAGTGATAATTTTGTGATTAATTAAATGATAGTGATAGTTTTGTTTCAATGATAATCCTCTGCAGTCAGTGAGTTTATATTTATGTAGTTATCAAAGTTATGTTTATGTACCCAATTTTTTGTAATCGGCTGTTGGCACACAAAGGCATGAATATGACTCAAACGAATGGAGCTTTTTAGAATCATAACTTTTACTGAAAATGACACGCGAAGTGCCTGCGTATAATAAAACAAACAAAAAAATTGCGCCGCGTCCGCACTAAGCGGAATGAGGGTGGGCCGGATCCGCAAAGGCAATCCGAAAATCGTCGGATCCACTTAGAGACCACAATGCCATATTCATATAGACAATGCATACACAATATATGATATACTAAACGTATACTTACTTATTATGTGAATTATACTATACCTAAATATGGAAGAAAAAAACGTTAAAATCCTGGAATCGTTTCAGAAAGCCTCAAAACCGATTTCCATGAAGAAAATGTGAATTTTTTTTAGATCCATTACAATAGCCTCATTTTCCACGAAAATCCGGTATAAGTACCTATCTTGTACAACACTCTGACCATCCAAGGTGAAAACTAAGTTTTATGCACTGCTTCAGGGGACTTTTAAATAATAACGTTACAAACCCACAGCATTTGCCCGATTCCAACGCCTCCTGAGTAGCAAAATTACACCTAACTCAAGAGATATTATACATTTTTTTAGATTGAATCAACAGTTTTACGGTTACGTAATTATTAAATATTTAACGATTTATTTAACGGTTTTGAAATGTTTAACCTGAAACATTTAAACCGAAAATATTTAAACCGTGAATATTTAATAGTTTTGGGAGTAGATTAAACGGTTTTACGATTGAAACAAAACGTTAACGCTACCTTTTGAACAAAACGTTATCCGACTGAAGTATTTTAATCTGTCGAAATTCTTTATCAAATGAGGATAAAAAAGGCTAAAAATGGCAAAAATTAATCACAAAACGTTTATCAACAATAGACTAGGACATTGAAACATTTTTGCACAAAATTATGATGACAAATATACTTAAATGTCATTAATTTATGCTGAAAAACTGATAAAAACTTCTAAAATAGCTTGAAATCCAAAATCTTCTTTGTCACACAGAATATTATTGAGAACTAGTTTTTGACATGGATATGTCTTTGCTCTGGGGTGTCAACCAAAAATTTCCGTGACGCAAAATTTGTGTGACAATTTCAGTGTTTTTCACGTACAACCCAGCCGTTGCTAGGGGAATGGAACTTCCGCAGTTTTCATCGCACAAAAATCGTTCGCCACTCGTTGGAAAGCGCTTGATTAATGTGATAAATGTTCACATCTTAAGCTACCAATTTCCCCCTCCTTACATACCTGGCTACATTCCTAAACTAAGTTGATTGGACTATAAACAATTTTAATAATCCGGTTACAATATTCTTAACGT
The DNA here is from genome assembly GCA_030762985.1 of Adelphocoris suturalis. Classification (NCBI taxonomy): domain Eukaryota; kingdom Metazoa; phylum Arthropoda; class Insecta; order Hemiptera; family Miridae; genus Adelphocoris; species Adelphocoris suturalis. Next base: position 25,566,637 of record CM061040.1, on the reverse strand, counting down.
AATGCAATAGCATCAACACTCCATACTCCATACTCCACTCCATAGGATACATTTTCATCCCCTGACAACAGTCGACTGTTAACAACAACTCATTGCGTCTATATTGGAGATATAACTTTGATTTATAGTATGCTTTTTGTGCCTCCAAGAATGATAAAATAAATTCTTTATCCCACATTTCGTCGCCTACAGTCCTTTTTCTACAGGCCTTTTTAGGACATCCCTCAGAAGCTAGGTCATACAGGCAAGGCTTCTTATTTAAGAGGGACGACCTATTGGAATTGATCCAGGAGGGTAGGGGACAACCCAAGCATGAGAAAAAAATTACCACATACAAATCCGTTTCAGATCATTCTAAGACCGAATACGTGAAAAAAAGTCCAGTCGTGCAGCATGACCCCATGAGCGAATTTTTGAAGAAATCTTCGACATTTCAGTCGCTATTGATCGTGTAGAGAAATTTTAGTTTATGATTTTGATAGACAAACATGGAATCAAATTCTACCTACAGCATGGTTCTAGCCTTAAACAGCATGGTTCTAGGATTGGTTATACAGGGATACTTCCATAAGAGTAGTTCAATCTGAATTTGGTGAATTTGGACAATGTTTCATGCAAATATTACCGATTTTTACAACTAGCAATCGGCATTATTTCGATTTTTGACTGATTTTTCAACTTTGGAATTTTTGAAAACTTGATACCTACATATTCTTATAGGAAATTTTACGATGATTCCGAATATACCACATGTTAGTATGCTGAAAAAATTATTTCGCACAACAAATCGCAAAAAACAGGCTATTTTGAAATTTTTGACTACATTTTTGAAAATTTCAACTCGAAGATGTAATCCGATCATGCTGGCCAACGAACTTGAACTTGAACTTTCGTTTTGTGTCCTTAACATTTTAAAATTTGTTTGAAGTTTCTAGCACAATTCTACGGACAGTTATCATCTGGAATGACACATACATACATATATACATATATACATACATACATAAAAAAATGCGTTAAACTTCAGAATATGATTCAGAATAGCCTGAAACGGATTTCTGCATACAATTTTTTCAAAAATTCACATTCTACAAATTTTGAGGCGATAGCAATAGCTTAATTTTCTTCAAAAATTCGCTAAAAGATGTGTGTGCGCGCGCGCGCGCGCGTGTGTGTGAGTGTGTGTGTGTGTGTGTGTGTGTGTGTGTGTGTGTGTGTGTGTGTGTGTGTGTGTGTGTGTGTGTGTGTGACAAAATTTATCGACGCTGCCCAGGCCACAATTCTCTGATTTCCGAGATTCTTTATTTGTTAGATTCCAATTTTATTCTAGTTGTGCAACAAACTTTGGGAATTTTGACTTTCATGACCGAATGGAGTAAATGGAGAGGGCAAAGCCGAAAAAACGTGGTTTTTTACGACATATATTGTGGACGCTGCCCAGGCTAAAATTATCGACCTATTTTCGTGATTCTTATTTTGTTCGATCCTAATTTTAGTCTAATTGTGCAACTAACCTTGGGGATTCCCGATTTGCTGTTGGGGTGATGGTGGAGGAGATAGTTACCAATTAATTCAAACGCTGCTCAAGCTACAATTCCCGACCGATTTTTGTGATTATTTTTTTGTTCAATTGAGAATTTGGAATAGTCTTGGAATATATGTCCGGAGTTTCAACAATATAGAAGGGGTTGAATCGAGGGGTTATTGCTGATTAATCCTGATGGTAACTATTTTCTACTGTTTTTCGTGATACTTTTTTCAATTAAGAATCTTTTGGTTATTATTCAATTGTGTATTTTATTTTTTATTCACTTATCCATTTTTTAAATTTTTATTCTAGTCTAATCCGGAACATATTTCAGTAGTTCCCTATACCCATCTGGGAAGGTGTTTATGACCTATTAAGATTTATATTTTATTGATTAATGTTTGTCAATACATAAACATAACCACCAATTAATCATGACACTTCCATTAGCAATGATATTTGCTACTGCAGACCAAATATAGGGACGTCCCTGTAATGCATGCGTTACTTAACAATATGTTTTACTCTCTACCTAACATACATTTGCATGTGATTAATAATTTTACGATCCTCATTTTTCAGTAAAAATTTAACTCTGTTATTTCTAGCAAGACTGACTTGTATTAATTAAACAAACTAATTTGAAATCAAACACTTGTGTGAATATTATTTAGTATTTACTCATTGAAGTTTAAAATTCTTAACTTGGCTACACCCCTTAACTGCATCTGTTGTGTCATATACTTACGTAAATAAGTTCCAGGGAATTTGTTTCTTTTTTGTCATAAAGTAATTCTATAATCAAGTCCATATGAAATATGTAAAGAAACTAATAATACTACCTGCCAAACTACGCTTTTTTCTGAACGCGATTGTAAGGATTTTAACCAATGCATACTAGACAGTAAAGAGTAACTTGAGTGTGAATGGGTTCATATTCTGCCCACCTCACTTGTCATTTTCATGAAATTATCGATATATTATGTCTGGTTTTGTTTGGTACCTATGTATCTGTTTAGTTTTCAGAAAGTCGGAAAACTAAAGACCGGAAACGGATGAAGAGGAACTCCTCGGACCACAGAGACATTTCTTCAAAGGTGATTGCAATTAGTTAACTAACTGTTGTAAATTATAGAAATTAAAGGATAACCCTAAAATTTGGGCATTTATTCCACATCGGATTTCTCGATGATAAAAACGAATTTCACGAACATGGACGCGAGTTTACCCGATCACATGTTCAATTTTAATAGGGAAATAATTGGTCTAGTCTCGATGTTTATTACTTCACATTTATCTGGAAGGTGCATTGTTAGGAAGAGTAGAGTTTCTACAATCAAACGCACACTCTTAGTGAATAAATGTGTGAAAAAAACTCAATTCACCCAAACTCTTGGGGCAGCCTGTGGAAGCTAAATACTGGTGCTACGGCCCTAAAATATCTTGTACCTCTAACAGAATTCCAACTCGTGTCCTTACTACTAAGGGGGATTTCCCTTTAGTTGCAACACACTATCTAGTTGAGCTATGAGGCTGATTAATCAAACCTCTTTGACTGTGGTTAATTTTCCTTGGACATAATATTTCCCCTGAGTCAAATACCAGCCGTCTCAGCTGATTACTGTCAAACTGTACACTTACATTCGAACGGTTATTAAAATTGACGTCATCATCCGCCACACATCACGCTCCAATGCATTTTTCACCTCCCAAACATGGGCTTTTCTGTTCCCTTTTTTTACTCACTAAAGAGCGGGCATATCGTAATTTTACTGTCTGCGTTTCAAAGTGAAAAAGCTTCAGGACCCGAGCTTAAAATCAACCCTCAGTTACTCTCGTGCGTTTTTATGCGAAAAAACACCTCCTGGATGATGAAGTCAATTTTAATGACCGATCGAATGTAAGTGTACAGGTTGACACTAATCAGCTAGTTTGGGGTCGGACGAAATAACGAAGTGAAACTGCAGACCACTGGCTCAGCAGATGCTCGCTGGAAGAAGTTAAGCAGTCGAGCGAGGTCATTGTCACGGTGGGTGTTTTGACTCAAGTGAGTGAGGAGGAGAAAGCTGCTTCTTCAGGGAATGTGATGTTTACAGCCTTTTGGCTCGAGAGGGATTTAATTGATTATTGTTTCATAATATTTTGGGTTTTTACTGACTGAGCCACTGTCACGGCCCAAAAATATTAGGTACCTCTGACGGGGATCGAACACGTGCCTTTACTACTAAGGGGAAATTTCCCTTTAGCTGCAACACACTAACTGGTTGAGCTATGAGACCGATTAATCAAACACCTTCGACTCCGAGTTATTTTCCTCGGACATAACACTGGTGTATCCTGAAGACGGAAAGTTCTGGATTATTATTTCACTTCTTCTTGCGAAATTCGTTGTTCGAGGATCCAAGGGCGATTCATTCGATGAGGAAAATTACAATGGTGGTGATTCAACAATTGTTCTATCCGCATAACAAATAATAAATTAGACAAAATTCATAACCCTTACAGATGGAATGCTTTGGCAGGGGACCCCAATACTAATTGTGAGCCCGGAAAGTAGAGCTATTTGAACTGAGGGTCATACACCTATCCAAGTTTATGTCCTCTAATTTCTACCACAGAAAATAACTTACATAGGTACTCTTCTACTACATAAATTAAAACCAGACCAACAGGTTGTTCCTCATCATTATGATCAATTCCAATCATTATTGATACTGTACCATCAGTAAATACCTATCACTTGTATCATTGATGGTTCTTACAACTTCTTTTCATATTTTTAGGTCAGGTTAGCGAACGAAAAGAATGACGAAGAAAATATGAGAAGAATGGACGAGCCTTACCAATTTTCGGCTCGAAAGGTAAAACTACCTCCTAGAATCATGTAAGACATTAAATTTAATTTAATTGTAAATGCCTTTTTGAAGCACAGCGATGTGAACAATGTCAATCTAACAACAACGATCTACTCGCAACAATCAATCAACAAAGATCAGTTTGTTTTATTGTCTAGTATGAAGATGACAATTTGGACGATACTAATCATAGAAGACATCGTAAGCTTAAGACCCGGAAGCGTGAAACTCGAGAGTCTCGATCGTCACCACCAACTACAACGAAAAGGCGTTCAACTAAGGTGAATAAACGTTTACATTGGTACACTACATCAATGATCATAATTGAATACACTCACCAATATGTCCTTTTAGCGAATGTTTGAAGAAAATTAAGCTATTGCTCTAGCCTCAAAATTTGTAGAATGTGAATTTTTGAAAATATTTTATGCAGAAATCCGTTTCAGGCTATTCTGAATCATATTCTGAAGTTTAACGCATTTTTTTATGTATGTATGTATGTATGTACTTATGTACGTATGAACTTTTTTATTTTATTTGTTTATTTTTCAATTTAATGGTGTGCCCCCTCCGCCTTTGAGGGGAGTTTCGTAAAAAATATATATATATATATATATACATATATATATATATATATATATATATATATATATATATATATATATATGTATGTATGTGTCATTCCAGACGATAACTACGGTCCGTAGAATTGTGCTAGAAACTTCAAACAAATTTTAACATGTTAACGGCACAAAACGCAAGTTCAAGTTCGTTGGCCAGCATGATCGGATTAAATCTTCGGGTTGAAATTTTCAAAAATATAGTCAAAAATTTCAAAATAGCCTGTTTTTTGCGATTTGTTGTGCGAAATAATTTTTTCAGCATACTAACATTTGGTATATTCGGAATCAGCGTAAAATTTCCTATAAGAATATGTATCAAGTTTTAAAAAATTTCAAAGTTGGAAAATCAGTCAAAAATCGAAATAATTCTGTTCGCTAGTTGTAAAAATCGGTAATATTTACATGAAACATAGTCAAAATTCAGATTGAACTACTCCTATATCCCTGTATAACCAATCCTAGAACCATGCTGTTTAAAACGTAGCAGTAGGTGCTTGTTAAAAAAAAAAAAAAAAAAATGTAATCACAACTGATGAATTTACTCTGAGAAATATTCCGTCCTCCGATTCTCTCGGTCGCTCTCTTTAATGTTTTACGCTCAACTGTTTAGGACTTGATGTAGCTTAAATACTGACTGTGGCTTAGAAAATAGAGAGTTCCTGGTTACCACGTTTTTAGTTTACACGGTGCCCGTGAGCCATGATCAGCTGATCTGGAAACAACTGACAGCTGACGAATTAGTAGAAGTGGACGACGTGAGTAGGAGACCGCTTGATTGGCAACGCAAGATCGAGTCTTAGTACGTCCTCGTTACCACGTCTTCGACACTTCGCCCGTGAAAAATATCAGCCATGAAATTATGAAGACGTTCTATTTATGTACGTACTAGCACGCAGACCCAAAGTCGAAGATTTCTTCAAAAATTCGCTCATGGGGTCATGCTGCATGACTAGACTTTTTGGGTAATGTTTTCCTTCATAATTATTAAACGCGAAACGAGGGAACATATATACCTATTTCCTTTGCTGTGGTATTTCCTGGTGTCCCTAAAATGATTGTAAGAATCACCTGACTCCTGGCCGATCCAGTCATATGGGAAAATGGGCCTTGTAACAGAATCATATAAAAAGGCTACAGCTTTCTGCGCCAGCTCACTTTTGATCCAAAATTTCTGTTTGTTCTAATTTCAATTATACACCTTGCCTATCCCTTCAGAACCACGGGTTGTTTCCGGCCACACTCTTCTTCTAGCTTACTACGGGGTTTTTCCTGTCTCAATCTCCTATCTTCACCGAACGAGGTTATTATTATTATATATTTTCTTAAAGCAAATTTTCATTAAAAAAAATGAAGCTATTGCAATGGCTTCGAGAGTTTTCAAATCAAAATTTTTGAAAAATATCTTCATTGATATCCGTTTTGAGGCATACTGAAACGATTCCAGAAGTTTGCGCTTTCTCATATGTATATATACCCCTGCTCAAAATTAAAGCACCACCATCCATTTCTTCGTGTGTCCCCTTCCGTTTTCCCTTATCAAGTTTTATTCATTTGCACACATTGTTTGAAAGCACAGAAGGAATTCGGAAACCAAAAAAGGCACAAATTCTTGAAGAAAAGATGTTATGGATAAAATTAAAGAAAAATGTACCTTGCGGTAAAATTATAAATATTATAAATGTGAAAAAAAGTATGCTAGTTTTGTTTTGCAATACTTGGTATTACCTCCTCTAGCTCGGATGAGGGCTTGGAACCTTCGGCCTATTTCTCTAATCAAGTTTTGATTGATAGTTGATAAGGGAAGAAACAAGGGGACAAACGGAGAAATGGATGGTGGTGCTCTAATTTTGAGCAGGAGTGTATGTATTTGTCCTTCCAGACGATAACTCTCCTTAGAATTGGGGTAAAAATCCCGTTCTTACGCAAAGAAATCAAGCCCTCCAAATGAAAGGATGAGTTCGTTGTCCAACAATTTTAAGAGCATTAAATTGGCCACATTTCAAAAAGTGTACATACTTAAAACTCACTAACAATGGCCAAAATCGATAAACATATATTTTTTCGCAGAATATTGCTCGAATAAAGTTTACTAACTATAAAATAGAACATTCAAAAATTTATGAACAAAATAATGCTGAAAAATATACTTAAATTTCATAAAATTTGCTTTAAAAAAATCGATAAAAATTTTTGAAAAGGAGATTATTTTTGAATACGTGTTTCGTCATATAAAAATAGTTAACTATTTCCTTCCACTCAAAAAGATCAAATTTCAAGACAATTTAACATCATACAACACGATAATTTACAAAAATTCGTCATACGATCATACAGCATGACTGGAACTTTCTAGGATGTTCTACCTTCTCCTCACTACCGAAGGTAGGGAAGTTTTGTGGACGTGCAAGAAACCAAATAAATTGATTCTTCAAAAATCAAAATTTCCAGTTGTTTATGAGTTTCAGATCTTGCTGATCAATTTTGGTTCCGTGTATTTCTGTTTGTTTATACGTGCAAATTCCTTATCACGCCCATAACTATACCAAGTTTCAGTGCGACTTTGATAAAATTTTCAGAAGTTGTGCGGGTTATCTCCTAGATGGTTCCCATGAATTTCATTGTCATCAGATCAATAATGATGAGCGTTCATGCACCAACGAGAATTTTGAATAACTTATCTCCTAACCTCTGGGCTACGGAGTTTTTCAAGTCTCATTCTCCTCTCCTCATATTATCCTTCACTTCCAACTTCCCTGTCAAGGCTTGAATGATCTGACCACGTGCTGTTTAAATTTTACTTCCAAATTCAAGTCATGATGCATAACGGTCATTCAGAGCTATTCATCGACTGATAAACGAGATCGAAGGAGAGAGAGAGAGAGAGAGAGAGAGAGAGAGTAAAATTTTATTTACAAAAGTACCTACAAAGCGAGAAATTTACCGTCGGGATTCATGGCACCCAGCCATAAACATTGCCCGTGGAGCAATGTTAGAGCAGTTATCAAGCTCAAAAAATATTACAAATGGAATTTGATGTACGAAAAAATGTCGATGAACAAAAAACATCAATGTCTGTCTTGTTGAGAGATGTCACATTCTCCTGACTCAAATTGGTTGTTAGGGAAAACAATCGGAATCTAGTGCCATTTTCGTTTCGATTTCCGTAAGTTAGATGACTAAAATATGGTCCGTACTAGTCACCACTGTTTTTCTTGATTTGGTGATTATGATATTCATATAAAATTTCATACCTAATGTTCAATCCTCGATCCTTTAAATTTGAGAGGAATTAAACCATTAGCTAGGGAGAAACTGATTTTTTTTAGACTCAACGTATGCGTCTGTACAGGGCCTACCATTGGATGGCAGCAACCAGCCACGAAATTCCTGAGAATTTCACCGAAATTGGGTGAAATTTGGGCGATTCGTTATTGTTACAAGAGATCTGCTATTATTTCATGAAAGTTTCATCGAAATCGAACAGTAAATCACTATACCTGCTATTTTGCTCTTAACTAGGATTAGCAATCACTAGAATAAAAACGAAATTTTAGGCACATTTGTTCAGGACGGTATAAATCTTGAAATAGGAGTAGACATCTTAAATCTTATTTTAATAGCTACGTTTTCCAAGGAAATTTGGCTTCAATATAGGATGCATATTATTACTACCATGAATTTAAAGCCGCTACCTGAAATTAGTATTTTCATAACAATAGTCTCCACCAACGTTACTATGACGGTGACTGGTATCGTAGCGGGAACAGAAATTTTATGCACATCACATTCCTAAATTCCAAAAGGCGGCATTTCAAAAGTGGTGGCCATCGCTGTAATGGACCTCTCTTGGCAGTACAGACGTCGGCGCCCGCCGGACGGACGCTCAAGTCGTAGAAGACATCAGCAGATTTAAATTGGTCAAATCAGCACGAGCCTTGACGAATATAAAATATAGGTAGGTTATATATACATATTAGGTAGATGAGCTACGTGTGGGACCAGAGTAGAGTGTATTTTTGGTTTTAACATAGAAGTAGACACCAACATTCCTAATAATACCTATGAGCTGATCCATGACCTTATATTTACGTTATCATGACGCCGATAGTCTGTCGAATTTATCTATTAACAGGAAATTACTGTTATCGAGATGTTGCCACCGGTATCACAAGACGACTTGTCGTCGTTTCGTCAAGAAAATCATAGAAACAGAAAAGGAAATCGAGTGGACAAGACCAAAACTTATGTAAGTTCATCGAAGTGCACACAATTTCGCTTCCTCACTACCGAATATAGGAAAAAATGTGTGTGCTGGATAAAGTTTAAAAAAAATTGTTTTCTCCAAAATCAAAATTTCTACTTACTTGTAGGTCAATTATGGTTCCGTGTCAGTCTTCTTGTATGAGTGTCCGTGAGGATTCCTTGTCACGCCCATATAACGATACCAAGTATCAGTCCGACTTTGATGAAACTTTCAGGGATTGTAAAGGACAGCTCCTAAATGGCTCCCTATGAATTTCATTTTCGTTGAATAATAATGGTGAGTGCGCATGCGCAAAAGTTAATTTCGTATAACGTCGATTTCTTACGATCTATCTGAGGGTGGCTGGGTATAGATTTTAGGGAAGAGTCCTACGGATGCAATCGCTGTGTTAAATAATAACTATTGCGCGTGCGCAAAACTGACGTTGCTCAACAAACTTTGAACTCCGGAACCAATGGACTGATATCGACGAAATTTTCAGGATCTATGCGGGTTTAATCCAAGATGGTCTCCTAAGAATTTCATCGCCGTAGAATAATAATGGTGTGAGCGCATGCGCAAACGAGTGATTCTTATAACGTCAATTTCATAGAATCTATAGGTCTGATTTCGTTATTCGAAGGGTAGTTGGGTAACTTTTCAAGTAGGTGCCCTAACAATTCTATCGCAATTGGTTTAATAGTAACTATGTCGCATGCACAAAACTAAAGTAGGTTGACAACACTTGAAACTTATGAACCGTAGAAATTTTTCAGCTCCCAGATAGATAGATTTTATTTGGAATCTTTGAGTGTGGCAATAGATGCTGCCATGGTGACCTCACTTGTCATTGCTCATGCCAGATAGAATTGGCTTTATGTTGCATGTAGGAGATTTGATCTTCAATGCGTTTAGGCAACATATATCGAGTTAAAACCAATGACTCTCCCTGCAAGGGCATCAGCAAACTCGTCGCCATGAAAATTCACATGGCTTGGCACCCACATAAACGAAATGCCCTATGTTGTGGCTCGGTGTAGCGATACACGTAGGCTTTGTATTAGGGGACCATCAGAATATGTATCCCTAATCGCCTCGATGGTAGTTAGTGAATTGTTGCAGATCACATAATTCCTAACTCCCAACAACTGGTAGTGCCGAACACCCAATGTCACTGCCTTCAGTTCTGCTCTGAACACAAACGCGAAGGGTGGTAAGCGTCTAGTGACTTGGAAGTTGGGGCGCCATAGAGCAAGGCCAACACCATCAGGTGTCATTTAGCCGTCGGTGAACAGGAAAGTGTATCCAGCATATCGCAGGATGGCTTCATTGTAGAGGCATTTGAGGAAGTGTAGGGGGTATTTCCTTTGACCCTCAGGCGAAGGTCAACACGCATCCCAGACAGGGTCTTAGGTGGGGCAGGGGGCTAAAAATCTGTCTTTTTTCTCTTTTAAAGGTTTTTGGTGTATCTTCAACCGTTGGTCACTTAACAGGCCATAACTCCCATAGTTTTTAGGCATATTTGAGATTTTTTCGAAAAAAAAAACCTGTATGACTGGAAGAATTTGTTGGCGGATTTACGTATTTTTTACGCTGAATCGAATGGCGACATACCCAGACCTCCCCAGGAACGAATTGAATAAGTTTTCAGTCGCATTATCTCATTTCAGCGTGTAGGATATATTAAGTCAAAGACATTCACTTTGGAAATTTAATTTTGAACGACCACCTTCACAAAACTCTATAATAATATTAGGTACCTATTATGTAAACTGTTCAAAACGAAGTACGTTCTTGCGGATGCAAAGGATCGCTCATCTGTGGATGGAGTCTACCGCACGTTGAAGCTCACGGTGGTTCTGTCGAATCTGATCCCTGCACTCGAGAATTCTCTTGACTAAATAGTGCCTCGATTCAATTCTGACTTCACATACCTTGGATGTAAATTTTTTATGTATGAATCCAAGGATGTGAGGTCAGGATTGCGTAGGGGCCACCGCACTGGTCCATTTTGGCCGATCCACCTACAAAAGTGGGCCACACACTCATCAGTTCAACTAACTACAGGTAAGAATATAATATCGGCATGGCTGTTTCTGTTTGAGGTTGGCATCATTCTGTTGAATCAAGCATTTATCGAAATTTTCATCACCCTATTGGTTCATCATTTCATAAGAAACCTAAATGTTTCATTTCAGTGAGTTGATGAAGCGAATTATTGTTTTTTACCGGTTCTCAAAGTTGGTGTTGGTCTACTCTACCTCTCATCCACGGGTACATCTTCCAAGTAATCGAATGCTTCGTTACCCAGGAACACTTCCGTTTTAATTGGGGGATTGATGGCCTTCAGTGGGATTTGGAAATTTTGATATTACCCACTACTCACTCTTCGAAATTCTGCACTGTTGACCCGGTCAAGCAGCACAACCGGCCCGAAACGTTGGTCCCTCTCGTCATGCCGGCCCATACGTTGGCACGGAATTCGTATGGGTGGTGGGACACAACCGATGCATGAGGATTTCCTCAGCCCACATGTGACTATTCCGAAGGTTATGGGTATCCACTTCTATTGAACGTCGCTTCGTCTGCCCACAAAACGTTGGCTCTTCGATATGGAAATTCGGCCAGATATCAATTGCGAAATTGAAGCCTGAGGGATGTATCGCTAGGTAATAAGTCTTGAACCTTTGCAAATAATACAGGAAGAACGCTTTAGATAAGATGAAAAAGTGAAAGGGTTTGATGGAGTCAGTTCATAAAATTTGTGGCTCTCATCCCTAAGAATGACTAAAAATGCATGAATAATTACAAATTTCACCTTTGTAAGGTGGTAAGGGCGCAAATTTTGAGATGTCAATACTATATGGACTGACGCATGTGGCACCCCTATCCTCAAGCCCAATCGGCGGGTACTGGAAGTGGAATCCACAGTTATTGTGTCCAAAATCTCCTCGTCACAGATTACATCGCGCGATAGGCTTTCTCGCCGTTTGACCATTTGGAACAATTCCCCGTTACATGCGCATGTAAATACCTGCGCCAATTTTTGAAAAAACGTCAGCTACGATTCAATATTGCAGGTCGTTATGAGTGATACATTTTATGAAGCTGTTATGTAGGCGTAAAAAAAACAACATACCTACCTTGTGAGTAATATACAGTTGTTAAACTCATACCATCATGCGTGTGGAGAATTGAGTGGGTTAGATTAATGTGAGATTAATTAATGGGGGTGTTTGAACAAACAACACTTCATCCGGAACATGACGGAATCGAAAACACAAAAATGAAGACCTTTTGATATGGTTAAATGCATTTACCCTATTGAAACTTTGTGAAACCTGTGATGAAACTGTGGTGTCTGTTGGGGAAACGCATACTCTCTTGCCGCTGCGGATGCATTTCCGTTAGCTTAACCGAATACGAAAATTATATGGACGCATTCTTCGGCGGTATAGAAAAATGGAGCCATAATGGAAAGAAAAAGTGGAAAAAACTGGAATAAAAATGAAACTCGTTCGAATAGAGTCAACTTTGTACGCAGATGTTTTCCTCATAAACTTTCTTATCCACGCTAAGAAGAGAACAGCACAACAAACAACTGGAAAAAAAACCCCAAATGTGCCTAAAAACACACGTTTTTTCGCATTCCAACTCAATTTCCTAAAAAAAAGTTCCCTCTAAATTAAAAAAAATACTGATTATACCGTTATAATTTATCAAAACTCAAGGGGACTAATGAGCTTTTGAAAAACAGGAAATTTTCCAGATTTGACAAAATTAACTTTTCGGGATTATTTTTCACTCTTAAGTTCCACTTTAAAAAAAAATTTTCAGAGGCTAAGAAGAATGAAAATTTAACGCGCTTTACAATGGTGTACCTACTCAGATTTGGTTTTGCTCTTCGTATCCGTATCCGTATAAGAGAGTTGGTACATGAGAGGATAGTAGAAAGTCAATAATATCGTCGATGGTAATATCGATATTAAGCCATCGATGTCCCATCCCTAACGCAGATCATTGATCTATAAATGTTAAAATGAAGACTATTCTCTAAATTTAGCGGCACAATACACCGATAATTATGAATAGCTCTGTTGATTGATATGTGTAACCGCCTTACGGCAGGGCTCTGACACGAAATTTGAGTAAGACTCATTCGAAGGACCCTCACCACGGAAATGTTTAGTAAAAGGCGAAAGATTTATTCGTAATGAAGAGAGGCCAGAGTTAACGACAAACTGTTCATTGTATATCCGGGTTCTGAGGGGCGGACTCAAAGAATCGGGAACTGGGGTCACCCCTTGGGTTCAAAAACGTCCGGCATCGTGGAAAAATAAGCGCTAGTTGCCAGGCCTCACTAACTGTCCCACCAAATATTGAATATTGTCATTATAGTTCAATTTCAAGAAATATGTAATTTCAACGATAACACACAACGTTTAAAGATTACTTAGAGCAAAAACAATTGAACCTTTCAGGATTGATTGTAATAATTGTCACTGCCAAAATTATCTTATTATTAACTAAATAAGCAAACTAAATAATTCTGGGAAATCAAAGCTCTCACAACAATTGTGACCTGGCGCTAACATTGTCCGTTGATGCCGGACGTTTTTGAAACTAAGGGGTTAACAGTTCCCGATTCTTTGAGTCCTCGGGTCAGAACCCGGATTTACAATGAACAGTTTGTCGGTAACTCTGGCCTCTCTTCATTACGAGTAAATCTTTCGCCTTTTACGAAAGATTTCCGTGGAGAGGGGCCTTCGAATGAGTCTAACTCAAATTTCTTGTCAGAGCCCTGCCGTAAGGCGGGGACACATATCAATCAACAGAGCTATTTATAATTATTGGTGTATTGTATAGCTAAATTTAGAGAATAGCCTTCATTTAAAACATTTATTGATCAATGATCTGCAACAAGTTGTCAGGACATAACGTGAAATGCCCTGAATAACTGTTATATTTAGCATTCAATCGTCGGCGTTGTTTGAGAGGTATTTTGTTTAATGTATTTTAAATGCAGAACGCATCTGAATTAAACTACTAACTACCTACTAGTTTCATTTCGATGGTAGTATGTTAACGACATTGATACAATTTTGGACCATCCTGCAAAGTTCTCCGATGTACCTACTAGCTGTAGGTATGCTAACGTAGTTTCAACTTGTTATCAGGATGACAAGTACGGCATAAATGACGACGGAATCGAAATAGAAGAAGTAATTTCTCAGGTAGTCGAAGCCAATTCAGAGTCCAGAAAAGACACCAACTTTAATGAAGAGGTAGGTACGTACTCGTATTCCACTAGGAGCCAGGATATCTCATTTACAGATAAGGTGCCCATATATAATTCTGTTTCTTACTTAACTAGTCACGTGCTACAAAATAAATTTGAGACAAACTAGCTACAAATGTGACAAAATAACTATGTGACAAAAACACGATTCCGTAATAATTCATTTTTCTTCAAGTTAGGTGGTCAAAAAAGCCATTCTGTAAATAATTTTAGTGCCTATAAAGAACTCATCAAGAATGAATTGGCAATATAATATTGCGAGTAATTCAGGTACCTAATAGAGAGTTCCTAGTAGATCCGTCGGTCTCAATACGGAGTGCGGTAACGAAAAACATTACCGCACCTTAAAGCCACGTCAAGTCCTTAACGGATCTAGGACTCAACATGGAAGGAGGTTATTTTAGGCGATAACGTTTTTTCCCGATTGCGATCCGTTAATGTATCTGTACGGAAGGATGCGTCACCGTAACTCATTGCGTCAGAGTTACGACGCCGTATTATCGATACTGCACGACGTATTGTGTTTTACGGATCTACTAGGAACTCTCCAATATTTGATATTTCATTATGTTTTTAGACTGGAGTTTGGTCACGTGAAAAATGGGAAAAAACAGTAAAAGAAGTTATGAAGCGTCTTGGTGAACGTCGTTTGAGTCCCATACGCCATGGCTGTCCGGTGAGTTTAGGAACAGTCCAAATAGATTTTAAGAAAACATGAACTACATCGTTAATTTTTAAATTGAAACTAGTATCCTGAGCTTTAGAATGTCTAGCTACAAGAGGGATTTTGAACATGAAGTTAGACCCTACACTCCTACATATGCCTGTGTATTTTGGTATTTCGGTGATTAACTATTGATATTGAATCTAAACAAAATTGAAGTTGTAGTACGTACCCTAATTAAGATAGTATTATGATATTGGATGAATGGTGAAGTAATACCTAATACAGTTGAGAAACAGAGGGCGTAAGTAAATGTTTGTATATATATAGTGCAGCAATCCATAGTGATCTAATCCATGAAACTTTGTTGCGACTTCCTTATTCTAGTGAAAAGAGAGAGGAAAGCTGAAGAATCTTACTTAATAATTCACCTCTGTATGTATGACATGGGGCAATGAAAGCAATTTATGTAACTATCATTGTCAATGGAACGGTTAATTGATCAATATTTAATTGTTTGATGAACGCAGATAGTGTTTGATGCAATCACAGTGAGTAGGTTTTACTGAATACTCAACAGTTTAAAACTTTTGTATTTGTAGCGGTATCGCTGTAAATACGTGAGAAGCTCGAGGTAGAGTGCAGCATGTAGGCTAGTTCCTTTGCCTTCTTCTGTTATGGCGTGATATTGTCGCCAGCTGGACGCACATTCCACGCCGCCTTCTAGACTCGGAAAGCAGGAAGCTCCGACCATCAGTTTATTTGTCAAATATGAACATGAAATTATATAGTCGTGTTACGGCAGTCGACTTTTTCACTTTATGTGGGCACCATAATTTACAGTGACTTTATCATAAATTAATTTTTTGATAGAGACGAAATAATGAGAAAGACGGGTGTTGCAAGGACAAACCAAAGGAAGAATCTCGTGAATCACAAAACCATGAAATCATCTACGTCGTTGAGACCCCTGATCATAACGAAAAGGTACACCTTATTAATTATTATTCACAAACAAAATTTATTTAAACGAAATGAAGACAAATCCATTTGTTGACCAGCTTGAACTGATTTTGCACTATTTTCAAATTTGAGCATATTTTCGTGCACTACAGTTTGAAACGTTGAAAAATCGGACGTAATTTTTAGGATAATATGCTGCTTTGATAATTACATTCTTTCAAGTGTGGAATTTATGTTCTTGATACAAAAATTTGCCTTCGTTTTTTCATGCTACCATTTTTGCTAATGCGAAAATTTCATAGAAAAACATATATTATTTCAACCAATTATGTTCCTCAAATTTAAATCGACATTTGATTGTACTATGGAAACACTTTGTATTTCTGACCAACTTGTAACGTTTGCTAATGCTCTCATTGATACGAACAGAATTCATATTAAAAAATCAGGTAAAGATGAGTTATGTGATTGAAACAAGATAGATAAAGAAAGTGTATCCACTTCTCAAGTTTTCAAGTGTTTTATATTCAGAAATGGGGGATATCTGAACCTTCGCGCTCAGCGTTCTAAGAACGAACCCTCACTGGCTACGGTAACTAACCCTATACTGTACTGCAACTATCCCCTTTAAGAAAATACTCGCATAGGGCAATTAAAACTTTTTAATTTTCCATAGATTTTTCTCCCATCTCTAATTTTAAATTAAACTCCAAATTGATTCCAAACACTTTAGCGTTGTTTTATTTTCAAGGGACAAATTCCAAAATTATATTTCGAGGGAAATATAATTTACTGTCCAGAATTTTACTTCATGTTGTGAAACTCAACGCAAAACCACCTTTTGGCCGTTGCTTTGAAAAATCGTCTGCAAATTTTGGTTTGGTACATAGCTTTCTTGTATCCGTAGCATGTATGTTACCTTTGTGTGTTACCTATATGAACGTTTCCTAGCGGGAAAAAGTAAATCAAGATGGAACGCATAGCATCGAAATCGGTCAATTTGGAAACGAGATTATGAAGCTTAATGTAATTCACGTTTGCGCATGCGCAGATCGGAGTAATGATTCGAGAACAATTAATTCGGTAGGATATCATCTACAGCCGAACCCCCGCACATTCCCCTAAAATCTCAACAAATCGGATGTAGACTGTGGAAATTAAGCTCGTTACAAGCTGTGCATCCGTATCAGCTGCTGATACGATCATTTAAAATTGATGGAATGATTAAATCGCCTTCTCCTCACGACGCACCAGATTTGAACGATATCATACAACTAAAACTTGAGAAAATTAGGCTCGCTGGAATTTACGTGAAGTATTGATCTGAGGACGATGAAATTGATATGGAGTCATCAACAATATAACTCGCAGATGCCCTGGAAATTTCATTTTAATCGGATGAAAACTTAGAAAATTAAATTAGTTACAAGGATTATACTTTTGTGCATGCGCAGCAGCTACTAATGATATAATAATTATGTTGACATTGACATGAGATGGTCGAATCATCGTTCCCCAAATATCCACTAAATTTGAGCGAAATAAGAAAACTAGAACGTGAGAATATCAGGCTTGCTGAAATTTACATTTGCCCATGTGCAGAGTGGAGTATTTATTTAGGAACAATAGAATTGATAGGGAACAATCTGCTGGCTAACCCCGGAAACTAGAAGTGAGAATATCAGGATTGCTGAAATTTACATATGCCCATGTGCAGAGTGGAGTATTTATTTAGGAACAATAGAATTGATAGGGAACAATCTGCTGGCTAACGCCACACATACTCTGAAAGTTTCATTGACAACTGTGAAAATGAAGCTTGTTATAAGGATTTGTGGACGCACGACAGTCACACAGACAGACACGGAACTAAAGTTGTTCAGAATGGTCTAATTTTGATTTTGGAGTCAATAAATGTTTCGTCTCCCAAAAGTGAAAACGATACTTCCGTTAGCTTTAGGTAGGCTCTGAAGCAATTCAGTTCTCTGGATATTTTAATGTATATTGCTAAATTTACTCTAGATATTCATAAATTTATTATGTTAACTACCACACATTTAAATTTTGCAGGAAACTAAAAGAACAGTAAGAAATAAGTCTCCCATTGAGAAGTCAGCAAATGAAAAAATGACATCAAGGAAGAAATCCAAAAGTCCGGTACGTGACTCTAACTCTAGCTAACTATTCTTTTACTCATTCCTTACCTATTGAATACATACTGTCTATTCAGAAAATTGAATTATCTAAGATCAACCATGATTATAATTTATTAGGATAATGTAACATTCTGATTCCCACTGTAACCCATGAGCTGAAAGTAGCAATCCTATAAAGTTCGCTTGCCATCACTTCTATTAGAAAAAACTCTGCGAATGATTACTACTACGTTAATTATCACAAATTAATAACTCTCTGTGATGTTTATACTTCTGCCCAAAAGATTAAATCTTCATCCTATATATCTCAACCATTAGGATAGATTGAAAGTGATGCCGAGATTTCAGACATATAAGCTGAGGGTAATCTGAGGCTGACTTCTTTCCTAATCGCCCTTCTAAGCAGACATAAATTTGTTGTAATAGAGTATTTCATATGCAAGATACAAACGTAGTTTGTTAATCAATCAGTCCACTGTCCGTGTAATCCTCCTACATGGCGGAAAGATGACTTTGTCATAGATTTCGTTTATTAACATTTACTAAAAAGCATAAAATTGGGGAGTCCTGGCGCTGTAAAGGGGCGACTCATTTGGCAATGTTCAAAGCCTCTAGTTTAGATGATTTACTACAGAGTGAGTTTAAAAATGATAGACCAGTTAACTGTGTAGAAGGGTGATGTATCACAGAAATAATAAACGTTTGAGTAATAATTTGCTGCGTTTTTTTTTTTTTTTTTTTTTATTAGTGCTGGAATTTGCTGTTTATTTGTGGTCTGTTGTTTGTCCCTTTACTCACTGCTCACTAATAGCAATTCGTTCCAGGAGAAAACAAGCCCCAAGAATTCAAAGACGTTGAACCCAATCGATCTCAACTTCACAATTGGAGGCACAAAACGACAAAAGAGCCCCGTGAGTGCCATGTGAACTTGATATTCATATATTTAATATTCATAAATTATTTTTTAATTATTAATATTTATTTTGTATCAAATTTTTGATAAATAGTGGCAATGAAGGGAAACCGGCACATCATAGTAAACACGAATACGAGACTTGATACACCCACGTAACTCTTCCTAGGAAATGTGACCCCTTCTTTGGAAAATACCTCCATGACGCATCCATTCTTGAAAATGCAAAACATAGGTACATACACACATGTATGTGTTGACATATTGTTTGAAAATAATTAGCCAATCAAAATCTAAGGAACAATTTTTTGTTCCACTAATAAGTACTTAGTTTACAAAAAATAGTTTCTGCATCGATACGTCACCAGAGAAAAATAAAAATCATTTGTTTTTATCTACCGGTTATAGTCTTATGAGCCTTTTTTCAACGATTTTATCCACAGTGTTAATCCAGTCATCTCATTGCTGTGGTATAGTCTCTCCCTTTTGACATCCCAACCGCTGGATGACAAAGCGGTGCTTGGCAATCGCATCGTGATGTAAAATGCGGCCACCATGAGTACGAGGACACTACTGCACCACATGATATAGATTCTCATTTTTTCCCTGACAGGCATGGCAAAGGGTGTCTACTGTCCCGCGACTACTCCTGGAACACCTCACCAGAGGCGGCAGGTGTATACACCCGGACAGCATGAAATTGGTTATAGACACGTGCCCCAATGCCCTCTGAAGCCCATTCCGCCCACTGGGAAGAAAATGGGGATTCAGAGCACTGTCGGAGTTCTTCGATCATGTCCTGATTCAGCAGAGCAGCAGCGAACTCAGCAGATGAGATGGTTTTTGGAAAAGTTGGTATTGCTCGGTCACGACAAAGCAACTGCTGCTTGACAAAGTCAAGGTCAGCAGCAGTGCGGGCGACCTCCCAGCTTGAACCCCTAAAGGCAAGCAGGCATGATGGGATACTGGCCGAAAGAGAGACAATACCGAGCCCATCAGCCTTGACCGGTGCGTGGATGTAAGTTCTTGGGACACCAGGTGGGAAGGCTAGCCAAGAGCTTACAGCAGAGAACTTCACGATCTAATTCAAGCAGCCTCCCCGCAGTAAGCCTGCCAAAGACTAACCCATAGGCTAAATTCGACAGTAAGTACATGCAAAGGCTTCTGCTGTGGCTTCAATGGAGCCCTGGTAATACGAGCTAATACTCCAACAAGGTCCGCACGGCTTGTGGCTATAGTGTCCACACCCATGAAGTCAACACCAAGGTTCCACCAGACCTCCAACACGGATCGAGCAGGGATCAGTGTCTGTCCTGAGACAAAGCACTCCTGAACAACCACCTTCACCTAATGCTGGCGACCAGACAAGATCAAGGAGACTGACCCGCACTTGGAAGGATTTACCACTAGACCACACATACCTTTGCCTCTAGCTGCTCCGCAAAGGTACTGAGGGCGATCTGCAAGCCCTCACGGGTTTCAGCCAGTAAAATAACATCATCGGCAAAAGCCAAAGCAGCTACTCGCACCCCAGGGGCGAGATCAAACCATATTCCATCTGGAAGCTTACCCAAGGCTGTATCCACGACCAGGTTGAAGAGGAGTGGCGATAAAGGATCCCTCTGGCATACCCCACGCCCAATGACAACATCCCCGACATCTCACCTCCTGCCTCAAGGACCGTCACGCCTTCGTGGTACAGACAGGCAACATACTCAATTAAACGAGCAGGGGCCCTGATACCTCCAAGGCAATCGGTCAGGGCGAAATGGCTTACAGTAACACAGGCCTTAGTAACATCCAGAGAGGCAAGATGGAGCTGCTGTTTCTTGATACGGGCCAGCGAAATGACAGTTTGGACAACTGTTAGATTCTCCCCTGTGTCTACTACTGGCGGAAATGCTCTCTGGACGTCACCTATATTACCAGCCATTTGCTGCTGTCAGAATCTTTTGAATGTGACGGAAAACTACCGATGATATAGAAATGGGTCTGTAGCCTCCAGGCCCACTTCAATGACCAAATCACAGAGTTTGCATCTCGGTCTGTGGCATGGGTGAAGACCTCGTTGTTGCGGATTCTCACGCTGGACAGCTGGATGCCGATGCGACAGTATTTCACCAAGGTTCTTTCCCTGTCGATAGCTCATCCGAGGTGCCTCCCGAACTACTTCCTGAGTCAGTGGGCGTGTGAGAATCCGCAACAACGAGGTCTTCACCCATGCCACAGACCTCTGTGATTTGGTCATTGAGGACACGGATTTCACCTCCCCAAATAACACCCACACGTACAGGTGCCAAGGATCAGCAGAGTGCCAGCCACGGATGTGCGTGTACCAGCTGATTTGTAAGAAGTGTGAGGATAATCAGTCAAGGAGGTTCTATGTGGGGAAGGCATTCCAACTGAATCAAAGGATGAACAACCATAGAGCTTCCTTGAGTCAGTCCCAGCAACAACCGATAAAGCTGCATGCAAGAACGCACGGTCAAGCAGTCACCTTCGACGAATGTTTCGGTGTTAAGGTGTTGAAGAAGATGCCTGAAAAAACAAACGACCGGCTACTTCAACAGTCCGAACGAGCCCATAGATGGGTACTGGGTTCAAATCGGCCTCCTGGACTCAACCTCAATGATTGAGTAAATCCAATATAACAACCATGAAGCGTTGGATACAAGCTTGGCTCCAGGGAATATTCGAAAAACACTTTTTTCTTCTAATTTTGACAAAGACTAATTCGAAATATAAAAAACCTTTTCCTCTTCATTTCTGTAAAATTTCATTAACTTTAATTTTCCTATAGTATACCTTGTAATTCTTATCTTCTTGTTGTAGGGCTTGAAAATAGAAATTAAAAATTTCAGAAACGTCGCCAAATCAATGCATTTGTGATTCAACCGACCGATCCTCAAGAACCTATATATATATATATATATATATATATATATATATATATATATATATAACGCTTGTTCATATGTATATATATTCTTATGGCAAATATGACAAAGCGTTAAACTCTAGGATTTAGAAGAAAAAAATTCAAAAATTTTAATTTTAAATTTCTTGAGTCATTGCAATAGCTTCATTTTCTATAAAAATTCGATAAAAATATCGAGATTTATCGCTATTACCACCTCCATCCACTCCCTTCCATAACGAAATTTGAGAATCCTAACATGCATTCCAGAATTTATCGAAATCTTAGAATCACGAAAATCGGTCGAGATTTCCAGAATTTATCGAAATCTTAGAATCACGAAAATCGGTCGAGATTTGAAGCTTGGTTTACCGATTGAATCTTTCGAAAATTTCCCCTTCCACCCCTATCAAGGCGGCAAATACGAAATTTCCAATATTTGTTGTACAGCAGGGCTTGAACTAGAATCGAACAAAATAAGATTCACGAAAATCGGTTGAAATTGCATGGGTGGCGTAGACAAAAGACCTCGAGGAAACCCCGTTTTTTCGGTTTCACCCCCTCCATTCCCTCTTTCCTACCATGAAATTTCGAAATTTCTTAGTTTTTTTGCATAAATAGACAAAAGTTGGGGTCTAACTAAGAAAGAATCTCGAAAATTCGTTGAGAATTGTGGCCAAGGCAGCGTCAACAATCTTTGTCACACACAAACATCAACATCTTTTTTTGAATGGTCTGAAACGGATTCGTACACGGTTATTTTTCATAAATCCTAATGGGTTTTACCTCAATTAACAAAACCTAGATTTAGAAAGATGTCCTAAAAATGAGTAATTTTCAGACGAAATACTATAAGACCTCCTCCTCCCATTCATACGCTGCATGCGGCTGCTTCTGCGGCTACGATGTATTGTCTCGAACCACAGTGCGAACTTAATAAATAGTTCTCAAACACGATAACATAAATATATTAAATTCTTCTTTCAATCAAGGCTATTTTGTCACTTTGTTCATAAATTTATACGTCGTTTTTCCTGTGGTTTTTCCGTAGGCCGCCAAAACGACCCATAAGGAGTCTTCTTCCAGTCAGTCGTCATCAGGGGCTGATTCACGGTTGAGCAAGCTAACGGCGGGAGACGAGGTGAATCTCAGACATTGTTATCTACTCAACCACACTAGTGATGAAAATAAACAAAACCGAATGATGTGTCCTCTGGTGTGTGACGCCTATGTAAGGTGTCATACATAAAGGTGGGTGCGGTACAAACAGAAAAACCAATCAACACTAATCCACAATCACTAAACATCCAATACATGCTCAAGACCGATTTTCCTCAATAAATTAAAAAAATTCACCTTGAGTCTAATAGTTTGCATACTTCTGTATTTTATATACAATATCTGAATGAATGGTTGCTGGTGTGGATTAGTGATAAGACAAAGTCATGCAAATCGAACCAACCGCTCGTTCGTTACGATATTTAGTGACCCAGATTTTTAATGACAGGAACAGAATATCATCCATGCCAACGCTGATTTGGCTATCTAGGTTTGAAGGAAAGAAGGAAGTTTTCTTCCCACATATATTTATTTGTGTGTAACCCAACCCTTACTTCGCGAACTTGCCATCTGAATACAAGTATAGCAGTACAAATGTATTAGGTACATACATACCCATATTATTCCATTTCTGGAATCTACGCATTTCGGAACATGAACAACTAATTTAGCATGGCAGTTGGGTTGATCAACGGAGGGTTGATTATTTACTCTTTGACAAAGGTTCAATATTGAAAACTGCAAACACAAGAAAAATTATTTTTGGCTTACAATCTTACAAGAACTTCTAGGCAGCAACTATGTCATTTTCAAACTTGAAATTGTGCAAAATGGTAATCCCTTGAATATGGTTACGGAGATATTGAATTGGAACTAAAGCCTTACAACCCTCATGGGACGCATATGGCTAAAATCAGCGCCATTCCCGAAACTTTATTAAACCTCGAAGTATTAAGGACCAACCCGAGACCGAATATGCTCTGAAAACTCGGAAATACAATTAGAGGTTATGATTCTTGAAGGACGACTATATTAATTTGACATTTAGGACGTGCTCTGAAGCTAAGTCATATAGGAAGGGATTTTTTAATACAAGGATTGCCTATTGGGATCCTGGTGGGGGAGGTGATGGAGGAGGGGGGGGGGGGGTAACCCAAGCATGAGAGAAAAAATAACCAAAGCCAAAATAAACCAAATGAACCCTGAAAGCAGCAGTGTTATTCGGTATGGAATACCACATATAAGCTGAGGGTGTTCTGAGGCTCATTTCTTTCCTAATCGCCCTTCTGAGCTACATAAATTGCTTGTAATAGAGGATTTCATATGCAAGAAACAAACGTGGTTTGTCAACCAATCAATACACAGTCCGTGTAATCCTCCTACACGGCGGAAAGATGACTTTGTCATAGATTTTGTCTATTAAAATTTACTAAAAAGCATAAAATTAGGGGGTCCTGGCGCTGTAAGGAGGCGAATCCTTTTGCAATGTTTAATGCATCGAGTTTAGATAATGTACTAAAGAGGGAGTTTAAAAATGATAGATCAGTGATCTGTGTAGAAGGGTGATATATTACAGAAATAATTAATAAACCTTTGCGTAATAATTTGCAGCGTTTTTTTTTTTTTTTTTTTAATTTTATTAGTGATGAAATTTGCTGTTTATTTGTGGTCTATTGTTTGTTCCTTTAGTCACCGCTCACTAATGGGTCATTCCATGTCAATTCAACACACCCAATTTACCTCACCATTTTAGATTTTACTCAAATTTGGTATACTCATAGTAGGTGTTGAGACTAAGAAAAATACCGAATTTTAAATTTTTATCTCAAACCGTTTCTTAAATATTGCTATGTAAAACTTACAAAATCTCGCCAAAAAACCATGAACGGATTTTATACTATTCGCTCTACGAACTGTCCTAATTGAGCTAGAGAGCTGGGGGAGGTCTCATTTTGCAGCTTTTTGTATGCTCTTTCCAGTGATATACAACAGGACATAGGTTCTAATAACAAAAATTTTGTCAAAATACAAATTAAAATTTTGATTTAATTTTTTTCCAAAAAGTACATAATTTAAAATTTTCAAAATATTCCTATAAATACTTAGTACGGTTGTAAACAATGTGACAAAATATAAATATGGGGTGATGATGGGTTCATTGTTAAAAAAAAATATTCCTGACACTAGTTTTCCACTAATAGCCCGGTTTTGACTAAATAATAAACATATTACGTACTTTTACCAAAGAGGTGAGCTATTTAATTAAATATATAAAGGAATACTATGTATAAAGGTAAAAAATATCAGAAATATTAATTCAAAATACTATCTTGTTAAAACAAAACCAATAACCCTAGATATACTCCAATAAAACTAGTGTCAGGAATATTTTTTTTTAACAATGAACCCATCATCACCCCATATTTATATTTTGTCACATTGTTTACAACCGTACTAAGTATTTATAGGAATATTTTGAAAGTTTTAAATTATGTACTTTTTGGAAAAAAATTAAATCAAAATTTTAATTTGTATTTTGACAAAATTTTTGTTATTAGAACCTATGTCCTGTTGTATATCACTGGAAAGAGCATACAAAAAGCTGCAAAATGAGACCTCCCCCAGCTCTCTATCTCAATTAGGACAGTTCGTAGAGCGAATAGTATAAAATCCGTTCATGGTTTTTTGGCGAGATTTTGTAAGTTTTACATAGCCATATTTAAGAAACGGTTTGAGATTAAAATTTAAAATTTGGTATTTTTCTTAGTCTCAACACCTACTATGAGTATACCAAATTTGAGCAAAATCTAAAATTTAAAGTGTGTTGATTTGACATGGAATGACCCTAATAGCAATTCGTTCCAGGAGAAAACAAGCCCCAAGAATTCAAAGACGTTGAACCCAATCGATCTCAACTTCACAATTGGAGGCACAAAACAACAAAAGAGCCCCGTGAGTGCTTTGTGAACTTAATATTCATAGATTTTATATTTATACAATTATTTTTTAATCTTTATTAATATTTATTTTGCACCAAATTCGTGATAAATAGTGGCAATGAAGGGAGAGCGGCACATCATAGTAAACACGAATACGATACTTAATATACCTACTTATGTCTTTTTAAGAAATGTGACTCCTTCTGAGGAAAATACCTCCTTGACGCATTCATTCTTAAAAGACAAAACAAAGGTAACATATAGGTTGACATATTGTTTGAAAATAATTAGCCCTTTAAAATTTAAGGAACAACTAGTCATTTCACTAATAAGTACTTAGTTTGCAAAAAATAGTTTCTGCATCGATAGGTCACCAGAGAACAATAAAATACATTTGTTTATACCTATCGTTTATAGTCTTATCTGAGATTTTTTTTTTTTTTTACAGTTTTCCAATCATTGAAATAAATTTAGAATCAATGATTTCCTTCAATGGCCCGTTTCACCATGGGGGAGCACGAGTTAATCCACAGTGTTAATCCATTCATCTAATTGCTGTTTATTGGGGATAGCTCCCGACTCTAGATTAACTCCACTTTAGCCTTCCACGGTGAAATATGATAGTATTCTCATTTATAGGTTGTACCGGTAGAAAAATATTGGTAAGTAATGCATGCATTACAGGGGTGTCCCTATGAATGGATTGTATATAATTTTGGTGAGAATTATAAAAATGAAAAAACGATGATTATTCTAAATTACCCCCTCCCCCAACCGTGCCCCAGGTACCTAAATCAGTAAAATAAATTAAATTTGAAACTTACAAGGTTGTATAACTGGACTGAAACCTGGATCGAACAAATGTATCAAAAATATTACAATATATCACAAAAAGTTTCAGTCATGCAACATGATCGTAAGAGCGAATTTTTGTGAATTACAGTATTATATTATAACGTTAAGTTGTTTTGAAATTTGAGAATTTTCAGGAAAAAAATTGTTAACCACCGACTATAGTTCAAATATATTTTCTGCATATTTTTTGCATTAATTTAATAGTGTTTTAAATCGGTGTTGACTAACTTTTATTGACTAAAATTTTGCTAAAAAACATAAAGTTAACTATTTTAAGCCATTTTGAGCCATTTTTAGTGATTTTTGTAGTACATTCTTTAGAAATTTGAAAAATTTAAGGTGCTAAAAAACTCATTCCCAACGAACTCATCCTTTTGTTTGGAAAGGTTGTTCTTTTGTCGCAACAACGGAATTTTTATCTCAATCCTAAGGAGAGTTATCGTTTGGAATGACACACATACACACACACACACACACACACACACACACACACACACACACACACACACACACACACACACACAGCAGAATTGAACTCTTTGGGGCACAAACCCCAATGAGCTCTATTCAGAGCGAACAATTAATCAAGGGCCTCCCACCCCTCATCAGGGGGCTGAGTCTCTTCGATTAAACAAAAAAACTCTCAGAAAAGTACAACAAGCCAACAGGCTTCCGTGCTGGGGGCTCAAAACCCACGCCCTCAGAGTTTTTCCATCTACATCTACATCTACATCTTCCCTCAATTAACAAAACCTAGATTTAGAAAGATGTCCTAAAAATGAGTAATTTTCAGACGAAATACTATAAGACCTCCTCCTCCCATTCATACGCTGCATGCGGCTGCTTCTGCGGCTACGATGTATTGTCTCGAACCACAGTGCGAACTTAACAAATAGTTCTCAAACACGACAACATATATTCAAATCTTCTTTCAATCAAGGCTATTATGTCACTTTGTTCATAAATTTATACGTCGTTTTTCCTGTGGTTTTTCCGTAGGCCGCCAAAACGGCCCATAAGGAGTCTTCTTCCAGTCAGTCGTCATCAGGGGCTGATTCACTGTTGAGCAAGCTAACGGCGGGAGACGAGGTGAATCTCAGAGTCATTGTTGTCGACTCAACCACAGTAGTGATGAAAATCAACAAAACCGAATGACGTGTCCACCTCTGTCCTTGTTCTTTCATTTTCCTTCGTCTATTCACAATTAAAAAGAATGAGCTTATTATGTGATAATCTATTTTTAACAAAATTCAGTTTCTATCCTTCCTATTATTATCTTGTTACATAAAGTGAAATAGCAGAACGCTAAATAATAGAGTCAGTATTAATGAAAAGAGACAACAACCTAATAATTTCATTTTTCTTTTCTTTTTTTTTATCAATTTAAAAATCAATTTTCCTTTGAAGTACCTACCTATTGAAAGAGAAATTTGATAGTTTAATTAATTTTATTAAACCGGTTATTCACCTACCTTTCTCATTGCCAACCACCCAATTTCCCATGAAATACACTGCAGTGAAAAAATACTGAGCCGAATGTTATACAAACTAAGTTTCATAGGATTGAGCTAAGTGAAAGATTTGTGAATTTTTATGACATTAATTTGCGGATGTTAAAATGTAAACGATGTTGAAAAACAGCTGATAACTTAAGCGTTTTATATCAGTTGTTCAATATAATATGTACATAAATAGGTATGAATTGGGGAATATAAAAAATTCGTTTCTATAATGTATTAGAGAGTTTTTGTTTTTCTCGTATTGGTGTTTCTCGTAAACACGAAAACAAGCTGTTAGAGCGAGCACGATGAATGCTAACCTTTTTGCATCGATTTCTCGTAGCGTTTTCGTAAGCCCGAGAAGACTCTTTACAGATACGTTAACGTAACTCTTGTAGTGAACCACTGCTCAAAACTCAATTGTCACAGTAGACAATTCCCAAAATATAACATGAATTAAGAAACAACGATCACTTACCTCTACATCACATGAAAACGAAGACGAAAGCGAAGAACATACTGTGAAGAACACGAATCTTGAAAAGGTTTAAATGAACCTTGAAACGAAATCTTGAATCTGAAATGAACCTTGAAAATGTTAAAGTTGAAATATTCGATCTAACTTCGAAAGCAAGAACAAAATGCCGCTAATGACCTTTCTGGCGCGGGAAAAAACACGAAAGAAAGACAAACACAAACGTTAAACCAACAACAAAAGACGGCACGGGGAAAATTCAGGTGATTTGGTCGGGTGTGTGTGTATCCATGCCAACTGCATGATAGTTGCTAAGTTATTATAGAGTGTTATCCTAAAGTTAGGTCAAGTTCTCGTCTCGTAATTACGAAAAAGCTGAGGATGAGTAAAACTGACTCTACCCGTTCCGAAAAGAGTTTCCACGTAACGAAAACCTCTTCTCGTTTCGTAAATGCCATTTTCGTATGTACGAGAAAATGAATACGAGAAGTACCAAAACTCTCTAAACACAATGCAAAAACTCTCTTATCACAATGTAAATACCGAATGAAAACAGCAATCCTTTCTGCAATCTACAAACGGTGCTCTCAACTCATTTTTTCTTATACTTCTGTCAACCAATTCACCAATATGCGAATACTATCCCAATTATTAATGATATCTGATTTGCTAGTCTTCATTAGATCTAATTAACTATTATCAGTGGTGTCACAGGAGGTACTAAATAATAAAAAGGAAAATCAGTTAGCTTTATTTGCACAGCTAAGACTGTCATGTGGACGTGACATATCTAACAAAATTCATCTGAGAACGTTACAAAAAATTGAATTATTCCAAAAATATCCATTGTGGCTTATTTTTCAAGTGGTGGTTGTTTCCTAATGGACAGACAACTGTGACACCACTGTAAATTCAAGTGTGAATTCATTTTCGAAAAGACATTTTGAGCTAACTGATTTTCCTTTTTTTAGGAACCCAAAATTGAGGTGGTAGGAGGTTCTGCCTGTGGGTCTTGCAGCACTAGAAGGAGGGTGAGTCAGTTTGATTACTATTTCGATCCTTTACCTATCATAAATCAAATTATTTTTAATGATATTCGAATTCCTAGTGTAACATTTTTAAAGTAGTGTTATCAGTAATGGAGTTTGTATGACATATACCTAAGAGTATTTTTGTGACAATCCTAGCAATTCGTTCTTATAGGTATTACTGTACTGGGTAGGTCTGAATTTACAGACTAGGCTGACCATCGGTAATGGGCATTATCGCTGGGAATAATATGTGAAACCTAATCGTAACTACTAATTCGGCATGAAATAAGCTCTTGGAGGGAGAGAATGCAGAGAGTCAAGTTTTGAGGTACAGAAATTCACAGTAATGCCGTAAACGATCTGGGAAATGCAATGTCTCAATGGGGAACTTTCATGTGTTGGAATTTCACACTTTTGACCTCAGATTCGGATGCAGCGCACTTGAAAACCCTCAAGTAGTAATTTCCAGCTCAACAGACGGTTTAGTTTGGCCAATAAACGGGTGGGAAGATCATGCGTCATAGTAGTGCAAGGGAACTGAGGGTCCGCCCCAGGCGGGAGGGGGCCATGACGCCAACGTGCATATGAATTTCAAGAGCCATATTACTTGTCAAATACCCATCATATAGCACTTTTTAGGAAAGCTCTCGCTCAGACCATTCTATTGAGCAAATAAAAATATAACCATGGAAATTACCCATTTTTGTTCATGTGTCCCTAAATACAAATAACCATTATATTCACTATCTAAAATAGCACTGCCCTCAAATGATAGCCCAGAATTCATTATCTCCCAGTTGCCACTTTCCAGGGTCTCATAGGGCTGGGGTAATTTTGTTTTGTAATTTGTATGAACAGAAGTGACCATAACTCTCAGCCCTGAACATTGGGGGTGAAGAGGGAATTATCCCTCCAAGCCCTTACTATAAAGAGTGGAGAAACCACTTAAAAAACAATTTATTAATCAAATTGAAGTAGATCTCTTCACTCTTGATCTCAGCATTACACTGGTGGTGGACGACTGTCTACACGACCAACCCAACCATGATCTGTCCAATTTCGAAGGCGCTATCCCTCCTAGAGGGTTCGGGCTGCATCCACAGCGATCATAAGGCACTCTACTCCCCACCCCCACTTTGCTGTGACGCAATCGCCCCCTCCGTCTATACAGCTCTACATTTTTGCATTCACACACCAATCATCCTCCAGCTCTAAAGCCCACGAGGCCTCCACTTCATAGAATCACAACTGCTCTCCCCAGACCCCAACTCGCCTAGTGCCTCCAGTCAATTTAGCCTTGAGCTGTCGAAGACCCTCATTCCTGGTTGTTCTCTGATAACGCCTACAAAGTTGATTCAAACGTCTGCGCAAACGTATTAATTTGCCTGGACCATCATGGAGCTGATGAGTCAATGCACACCTTATTCCTAATTTTGTAATAAACAGGTATACTCTCAGTATAAGCCAGTGGTATAGCTGTCACATAGTCACCCACCAGTGATTCGAAATCTCCAACAGACTGAAAAGTAACTGTCAGTGACCCATCAAGATCTGGTTCATCCTCATTCCCTGCCACTTGTTGTAACAGCTCTCGCAGGTGTTTCCTCAAACTTTTCCCAATCTGCTGTTTATACCATGTATTTTCTTGTGCCTATTCGGTTAGAGTTCTGCTGCCGGGACTCACTAACATCAAATGTAATCATTCTATGGTCAGACGCACTCACATCATCAGACACCCTCCAGTACAGCAAGTAAGGTACCAATGATACAGATGAAACAACTAAGTCAATAAAACTACGCCCTCCCCTCAAATCATAAGTAGGACGCTCTGGATCGTTATTGTGGATTACTGGATTTCTAGAAGATAGGTAATCTTCCATTTCCACACCCCTTTCGTTTGTTTGAATTTCAACATTTGTGTCCTACTTATGATTCGAGGGGAGGGTGTCATGAGGGTCCGAAACGGCAGACGTTCTGGGAGACATTGTTTAAAAACCTCAAAAGACCAGTAGAAACAAAATGTAATAGTTTGTATGGTTCATTAAAAGATATTGTGGGTACCGAAAGCCACGCTAAACAATTGAATATCCCATCATTTCTGACTAGTGAAGACTTCGGTTACCTATTTTGAATGAGTTTATAACTTGCTTTCGACCAGTGGTGAAGCTATTGACGTTCTGCAAGGAGAAAATCATGATTACTATGGACTGCTCGTTCCCACTCTTACGCCTATGCGAAAATTATAGAGATTGGAGGGACAGTTGCTCAATGTTTCCTTGAAAGTATTGAAAACTGCTTCTCCCAATTTTTGACATTCAACACTCCGGAAGACGGACATGCCGCAATTGCGGCACTTTCGTCGCCAAAGTTCAAGAAGATGTGGTTTTCCTGAGTCCTCACGCTTGCACAAACTCGGTTGGTGGCGAAGTTCAAGATGCTCACATTCGACCAACTCACAGAAGAAGACGGCAGCCAACCCATCAAAACAGATTATGGATATAACGACTGTTTGATCTCGGAGAAGATCCCCAGACTTCATCGACTATCGAGTCCAAGAGCACTTCAGCACTATTCGTGAAATAGTCGAATCAATAACATTGTAGTAATTCCAGGATAGGGATACCACCTGCGACATGTTTTAAGGGTATCCATGCGTTTTGTTAATATTTCGAAAATTCTATACTCCACTACCATCAAGTGCACAGGTGGAGAGGGCGTTTTCCTATACAAACATGACCAACACACCTCTAAATAACAGGATAAGTGACGAAAAGTTTAAAATGAGTTACTGAAAGCGAATTATAATTCTTCTGATTAATTTTAAAACAATAACCATTCCTGGTGATCAATCTGGTGGAAAAAAAACACAAGGTTCATAGATAAATGATAGACTTTGTGAAAACTAATGTTAATATATACTTAAATAACAATCAATTTGTGATATCAATATTCACGCAAAAAAAATTAAATCCTTCCCATCAGCGGAAAATTCAAGACGGTACCAGCCTAACCAGTAATCTATCCAACCCACAAAAGAAGATCATTAAGGTAAGTTATTCTGCGTACATAGTTATTATTCATTTTCTTATAATGTATAATCTGCCCTTTTTTTTCGTGAAGATTTCAAAAAATCAAATTTTTTGTTCAGATTTCAGAAATTATATTTTTGCGTGCCTGCGAATCCAAAAATTTACGCAATTCATCGCACAGGTCTGGCGTCTTGACGAATGGGCTCTCGTAATAGGTTTTAGCTGGGAGTTACTCGAAACGTAGGTTAACCAAACGTACAGTGAAGCTGTATTTACAATTGATTGAAATATATATCCAAGAAAAACATCAGTTTGCACAAACTTCAGGGTTAAGTTTATAGTTCAATACTAAACGAGTTTCTCTCAAACATTTTTACACTATGTTTTCCAGTAGGTAACTTGGCACGTTTCTTCAGGAGAGGCACAGAAGAGTAGGGCTGCGCAGTTGTACCTTTTCCCCACTAAGCGGCCGCTCCAACTTCCTCTACCCCTCCTGTTCCCTTGGCCCATCCACAACAATCACATCCTAGATTCAGCTTAAAATCTTGTTTACCATCATGCTTAAATCTCAAGTCTTAACCATCAAGAGGGAACGTTCATACCAAAAAAGACAATCACAAAGTGTATTATTTTGATGCAATGCTATAAGAACATGGATTTCAGATTTCGCGTTTACGACCTTGAATAATAAGCTCCATAGAGAAAGTGTGGGTCTTCGTGAGAAATAATGTCGCACAGCATAACGATGGAATGGTAAATAGAAGAAAAACTCGCGAAAAAATCACTCTCTGAAGAAATATCTCCCGCGATTTGGTGAAGGCGGGAAAAAACTCCCGGCTCCGAAATTTTGGGAAACTTGAATGAAAAGACAGCTCATTTGTGCTGGACTTCTTTGGCATTTTCAAATGCTGTTTTCAAATGACACAATTTTCTATGTTTTAGAGATAAAATGATACTAGTTAAAGTTTAAAACTCGGTCATAACGGAATCAAACGGGGTTCAAGCGTGAAAAACTAGGTGGGTACTTAGAAACCGACCCCGAACTCGTGGGTTTATGGTGGGTCATTATTGGAGAGAACCCTCGATTTCATTGAAAAACCAAGTTTAAATAAATCCTTACCCCAGGTATTTAGCAAAGTAAAATTCCACTATAAATTGAAATGCCAACTGGAAACATAGTTTCTTCCCCGTCTTTGTGAACTTTAGAATCGTCTCTTTCATCACGTCACCGTCCATCATAGCGTTGACGCAATGAGCTCGGATTGTGGAAGAGCAGCACGATCCACTCATGATTCTGATTAGAAGTGTCCGTATGAACCCGTGTCAACATCACTGAGCGGCCAATAAACTGTGTACCTTGACTGTAGGAATCAAGCATTCTTACAAACAAGTTTTTGGAACTTATCTTACAAGTTTTTATTTCCGCCCCTTCTAAATGGCGGGAGTTATTTATCCGGGAGCTTTTATTCCGAAGTTTTTCTTCCGAGAATCCGTTGAAATGTAAATCGAACGAGCTAAACTAAAGCACTACCAAGTGCACGAAATATTTGATTTAGTGATAACTGAACAATGGGTTTGGATATACCAACAACATAGCAACAAATTTAGAATGAATCCGGAAAAATGAAGAACTACTTAACAAAGGTAACTGATGAATTTGTATGAAATGAATATAGACTCATCGTCGTCAGATTCTGGTAGTTATTTGTCCTCGGATCGTTCTTCCGAAAACAAAACTCTATAATACCAATGTTCCTCTATCTGGACAGTTCAAATTATTACAAAAATTTACAAGAAAGATTAATGACAAAAAACAATTCTAGGACAGAAAGGACTTTTTTGTAAAGACTCTATAATATCTTCGCATATTTCCTTTCTGAACTTGAATTTTTTTAAATATTTTTTAAACTACCAGAATCTAAAGATTATATATATAATATAAGGTTTATATATATATATATATATATATATATATATATATATATATATATATATATATATATAATAGATAGTCGGCCCTTCGGGCCCCGCAAGGGGCTCCGCCCCTTGACCCCGCCAGGGGGGCTTCGCCCCCCTGGACCCCCCTAATCTATAATCGGCGCTTCGCGCCTCGCCGGATCTTTTCTCTTTTCTACTGTGTAGAAAACGAGGATAATTTGCTATGTAATTCGTCTCACGAGAAAAAAAAAAAAAAAAATTTCAGGCCTGGCCGGGATTCAAACCCACAACCTTGGTCTCATGAGAAAAAAACAAAAATTTTTTTTCAGGCCTGGCCGGGATTCGAACCCACGACCTCTCGCTTTCCATCTCGGGACAAAAAACGTTACACAAAAAAAGTGGACATTTTAAAAAAAAATTATTGGGGGTCGGCCTAAGAATTGCATAGCAATTAATATATATATATATATATATATATATATATATATATATATATATATATATATATATATATATATATATAAGGTGTCCCCAAAAACGTCCCCTCTCCTCCTGCTGAAATCCTTAATAATGGGGCAAAAAAGAATTTCATTACCTTCGGAGTAATTGTAGTCTGTGCGACTACGCAAACGTTAATTTCCTATAACATCGACTTATCAATAATTTCGACTCGTACTCCGTTCTTCAACTAGTTCTATACACGTCCATGTTACAGTATTTAAGGAAGCTATACTGCCCACTCAACTTGACAGACGTTTTTCATTTCACTATTTTCTTGCTGTTGTCAGGTTTTTGGGTAGAAAACATTAGGTACTCTACGAATAGAACCTCGAAGTGAAAATAAAATATAGAAAAAGTAGGTAGTAAATTCGATAAATTTCGATTAAGTTCATATTGAGCTCCGTCCAAACGTTTTCCCCTTCACAGGTAAGTTTATTATTATAGTAATTATCTACAATATTGTTTCCTAAATCGTCTAAGAACACAAGATATAATCACCAGGTTGCCTCAGTACGACTACTAATCTTTTGGGCGAATAGTGGTGCGTTGCAAAATATGTACCTGTACAACATTGAAAAACACAAAGAAACTTGATATTCCTTGGTTCAATAGCGGTACTTCTTTAAATAGACCAGTATTGCACTAAAAATAAAGGATTACTAAAGGAATAAAGGAATAAAGAATAAAGGATTAATGAAGGATGAACCACTATTAACACCGAATTTTCCATCTTCGTTCGTTGACAGCTGGAACATGACTGACATAGACCGACCTTTCCCCGACTCTAGATGAAGACTGACCAGAATCATACTGGTTTATCCTAGTCTCTACCGGTCACTTTTTGTCCTACGATTAAACCGATACTAACCGCATGTAGAGCTCGTCAAAATGTACACAGTACCTAGTATATATAATTCAAAACTGCCATTTTTGGACTTATACCAGTATACCAGGGTGCGATATGTCATCGCTTATAAGAGCCGTGCTTTTTGGGGGTGAAAAAAGCGCCAGCAGGTTTTTTCTAGTTTTTGTTGTTTTCAATGTCAAAAACCGAGTACTGGTACCTACCGAAGAACAAATAGCTACCTATATTATTATGAAGAGATCTAGTTGGTGCTATGTGTGATGGATAAGAGTACTTAATCCTTCTCGATTCTTGAATACGCTGCCGCTGGAGATATCCTTGATGTTGATTCGGCGTTCAGGATTGCCTCTGGGTATAGCAGGTTAATTGCCTCTCGCCTTTGAAGTAGAAGTTACACTCTAGCCATCACCTCTCGCTTTTACACGTTAGCAGAGCTTGGTTTCGAGCCACACCCACTCCCCCAATCGACCCCTCCGAATGTCGACTGTCCTGGCGCTTCTACCCCCCCCCCCCCCCCCCCCCAAAGGCAAAGTGGGCAATAAACCCCATAGGTAACTTTTACCCTTAAAAAACTAAAAAACATACCCCTGCCCTGCCTATTTGAAGCCCCCTTCCACTCTGCCCCCCTCCCCCTCTCCACGCTTTTTGAAAGCCCCGGGAATGTGATGATCAGAGCCCTTCAAGTGCCATTTTGCCAAGGCGCCATCCTTAAGTGCCATGTTTGGCCAATTTTCGGGTAAAAAGCCATTTTTTGCCAATTTCTGGGAAAATGCCACGTTTGTGCCATTTTTCGCCTGATTTTCTTGAAAATTCCAAAAAGTTGGGGTTTCAAGTATTTTTTTGAAAAAGGCAAGCTAACAAGAGCTTTTTCATGTTAGTCCAGTAAAT
The DNA here is from genome assembly GCA_030762985.1 of Adelphocoris suturalis. NCBI lineage: Eukaryota > Metazoa > Arthropoda > Insecta > Hemiptera > Miridae > Adelphocoris > Adelphocoris suturalis. The sequence continues at coordinate 25,529,397 of CM061040.1, read as the reverse complement.
CTAGGTTCAAAAAGGCCGTTTTCAGGAAAAACGCATAGAAGTTTTTTTCTCAATGGTTCTCTTTGTTTTTTAGGTCGCTAAATCTGAATTTTAGGTTTGCCCCCTTGCCAGAGGTGAGCTAACTTCAGGAAAGGCGAAAAATATCGAAAATTTCGGACTTTTTTCAGTTTTTTGCATTTATCTTGAAAATACTACTATGTACAAAATTAAAGTAGACAACATTTTCTACAAGATTATATAATCTAGTTTTTTTCAATAGGACCGCCGCTAGAGCGCCCTGAAAATAGACCATGCTTTGACTCCAAGTGAAAAATACAGGAAACTCGCATATTACAACTCAATGACATGTATAAAAGACCAACGGTAGATTCGAGTTTCCTGCTATTTTCACTTGGAGTCAAAAATGGTATATTTTTAGAGCGCTCTAGCGGTGGTCCTATTGAAGATAGAACAAAAACTTGATGATATAATCTTCTAGAAAATTTTATCTACTTTAATTTTGTACATGGTAGTATTTTCGCTAAAACATACCGTTTTCGAGATAAGTGCAAAAAACTGAAAAAAGTACGAAATTTTCGATGTTTTCGCGTTTCCTGAAGTTAGCTCACATTTGGCGAGGGGGCAAACCTGAAATTTGGATTCAGCGACCCAAAAAACATAGAGAACCGTTGAGAAAAAAAACTTCTATAGTACGTTTTTCTTCGGAAAATCCTATTGTGGACAAGCTCACAAGTCAACGCCCGGGAATTCCCTTCCGAGGATTAAGTTCTCCAATGTCCGAGGATTACAGCCATTGGTGCTTGAAAAGGAAAGGGTCATTGCAAGATCATGGGGGAAAGAAGAAAAAAGACAAAAACAAGTTTGGATTTTGAAGAATAAATGCCATGTTTGGCCAAAATAACTGCCATTTTGCCATGTTTTTTAGAGCCACGTTTGGCAAAAATAAATGCCATGTTGTGAAGGGCTCTGGTGATGATGGATAAGAGTAGTCCCTCCTTCTCGATTCTTGAAAATGTTACATAGCGTCCAGGATAATCTCTGGGTGAAACAGGTTTATCGCCTCTTACCTCTGAAGGAGTAAACTAACCTCTATACATCACCTCTCGTTGTTACACAATATGATACATCAAACTTTTAATTTATTTCTAATTAATTATAAAAATCCGAAATTACTCGTCAGTTCTCACTTGAACTGTTTATTTGCGCTAGAACTTGTTTGGACTAGAGTTGAGCTTTACACAACAAGACGGAACTACGAAAAGGCAGCCTCCGGACGGAAAAAGGGACAAAGCGAATCGTCAAAAGACGCAGGTGAGGTTCATGGAATTAGTTGCTGTATATAATACTAATTGGATGAAGTACCTACCTATATAATATTTGTCCTTTCAAGAGATTTCTAAAGTTTTCAATGCTTAAATTCTGTTGTTTAAAAATGTATAACGTGTTTGGGCATGCAGCTCGAAATACTGGAATAGGTCTACGATTCAGTGTTTCCATTCGCGATAGGATTTTGTTTAATACCTATTCTCAAAATGTTTAGATCAATGGCATTTAAACAAGTGTCAATTGGTGAAACTATAAAATTCTGTTTTGCCACTATCTTGTTATTTTAGGTCTTCAATTCTCAGGTCATTAGGTAGGTATACATTTCTGATGAAATGTGATTGTTTTCTGAGAAAACTAGTGATTTTTAGCCGGACTAACACGGATACCAAGTACATATTTACACAATTACAGATAAGAGTTAAAACAATAATTTTGAATTTCTTTCAAAACAGATTGATCAACAACAATTTGCTTCGTAAATCCTTCGAAAATACTAGTTCAGATCCATTGCAGTAACATAATTATTCCATAAACATCACCTTCATCCTTTTTTTCGTGAATAAGCCACTTCAGCGACTAGACGGTTCCGCATGATCACTGATTTACACCCTGATAGGTCCAACCCTTATATATACCATTAGTAAAACGAACATATGACACAGTAACATAGAATGAATAGTTTCTGAACAAAAAAGAACAAATACCAGTTTTATATATTAATGGTGAAGTTCAAACAGTTTATTAAACTTTCTGTGGAATTAAATACCTGAGTTTAATTATAAATTACAGTCATCACAATTTTAATTTCACTACAAAGTGACTTCGTGATGGAATTTAATCAATCATTATTCTTTCAGTCTAGCGAACTTTCTGTTATTAGGAAGAATACACAAGTCACCTTTCAATAGACCAGATGCTGCAAATGGGGCTCATGTCACCGACTTCACACCACGATCTGTTTTCTGAACCTCCAGGTGTACCAGTAAGTTTTTCATCGAAAATCAAAAACTTGATTAAAGGCTTACAAACTTAATTTTTAGGCTTACGCAATCACGATTTATTACATTAAAAACATAATATTCAATTTCAAGGCTCGTGAACTTCCGGTTTCCTCGTTTCAGGATAGACGAGGATCAAATATCTTGCGCGAAGAAGAGATCCTTAAAGAAAAATTGGAAACTGCACCGAATCTGCCAAAGAATCGAGAGCAAGTGAGAAAATGCAAACTATAATGTTTGAACTTGCTGGAAATTAGAGTTTAATACTTGAAAAAATTGGAAGATTTGGAAAATCTTAGTCTTTCTGCCTATCATCACGTACAACCCTAAGCAATAGCGTCGTGGTGAGTTTCAACGAGTACCATTGGTCAGTACCCTTCACTTCGCTGTAGAATATCGCAAATCAGTGCTAGAAAATTTCTCACATTTTATAGTTGAAAAGGGGTTTTGCTATAAAATAACACGAATATTCACATTTCTACTCACAACGGCCGAGGAGAAGTAATCCACGAACATGTAAGAATTGGTGCACATAATCCAAGCAATTCAAAATTTTTTGAAGGGACGTTAAAGACAGACAAATTTGGATACATACGCATATATATACAAATATGTGTGTACTTATGGGTGCCTACGATACAATCATATACACAGACAAATAGGTACTCATCATCCCACAGCACAGGTATATATATATATATATATATATATATATATTTTTTTTTTTTTTTTTTTTTTTTTTAGCGAATTTCCCTAGAAAATGAAGCTATTGCATGCAATTTCTCGAAAATTTTTAAAATAAGATTTTTTTGAAACAATTTCTTCATTGAAATCCGTTTTGAGGCATTGTGTACGAATCCTAGAGTTTAACACTTGTGAAATGAGGTAGGTGTCTCTTGTACATTATTTTATTTTATTTAGTGTAGCTTTGAGTTTTTATGTTTGAAATCAAAAACAAGAAACATTCTGGACCAAGTGGTTTATATATGCTTCTTATTGATATTTATCATTTGACTAAAAATATGTAAGGCAGTTTAAGATGTTTAAAGTTTAAATATGAAATGTGGAAGGCCAATCCTGGTCCTCAAGAGTTTTCAAACCAAAAAACGATGCCAAGTTGGGTGGGCAGTATAGCTTCCCCACGTATTGTGACATGGGTGTATAGAATTAGTTGAAGAACAAAGTAGGTAGGTACGTGATGAAATTATTGAATGCAAAACAGAACAGTAACATTATGTACAGACATGCTAACATAGAAAAAAGGGCTATGATTCATGATTGCGCATACACCCACCGTTCCATTAATTCAACGGCATTCACCATCTATAGTATATAGAAGGCGATGAGATTGGTAGGAGATTGTCTAGTGGTTAACCACCACAATCATTGAAAATGTCATCAATATCGGTCAATTAGTCTTGGAGTGTAAACTAACATTAATTTTCCACATGCGCAATATTGTTTTTATTCAGCCTTTTGCGATTAAATGCATAGAACGTCATCCTGGACATGTACATAACAACGTTCCGAGTTTGAACGAAAACTGACCAACTGAGATGAGAAATTTGCATTACAAGAAATTCAAGTTTGCGCATGTGCACAGACTACTATTAATCCAAGGACAATGCAGTATGTAGGACATCATTTAGGAGCTAACCCACACAGTCCTTGAAAATTTTATAAAAATCGGTCCAAAGTCTTGGAGTTTTGCCTGTGTCAATCAATATAAGTCTTGTGCACGTACAATAAACCCCCCTCCCCCCCCCGAGTTGAACGAAACCGGATAATAGATTATGAGGAACCGATGTGATAGAAATTCACGTTTGCACATGCGCACATGCTATTGATCATACACCAATGACTGATATAGGGGGCCGAACAATCCCTAAAATGTCACCAAAATCGATCTAAAACTGTAAAAAAAAAACAACAACGTTTGATTTTTTGGAGACTAGAAACTTTCTTCTCTCTCAAAAGTTAAAACAATGCTTCCGCTACCTATAGGTAGACTTGGGAGCAATTTATAAGATGAAATTTGGCATCTAGGTACCAATAGCTATAGTAGGTACATCCACATGGACAATAGTTAATAAGCTTGATTTCGCAAAGTTAGATCTAGCATTGCAACTATCACCTGATAAATCCATCATTGGCATTATTCAGCTAATATTTACAAGGCGATTTCTATATCTACCGGTTCCACTATCTAGCGATCATTAATGATTTATAGAGCTTGATTGGATAATCAATAGATTCGCTAGCAGCGCGTATTGAAATGGTGTAGAAATCGAAGGTGCTTTTTCGAACTTCTAGCCCTTAGGGAGAGCAAACCGTTCAACCTACAGCAGTTGCGGATGGACTTAATCGTTCTTTGGGATTATATTTATCAGTGACAGCAAAAAATCATTACTGTTACCTTGAAAGTTTTCGAGATCTGATTTTTGATATGTTTAATCAACCCTTTAGGGTTGATAAAAATTTATGTCGGTGTTACGGGCACATCCCCACCGATGAATGATTTTTGAGCCAAGTTTCATAAAGGTTGGTCCTAGTTTAGAGAAAAGCTTGGACGGCGTACGGATTTTTTTTTTTTTTTTTTTTTTTCGACTTTTGGATCCTTGAATTTTACCCATCTTAAAACGTAAAGCAACAAATTTTCAGGGGATGTTGAAATTTCTTTTTCTTGGTCGATTACAAAGGTTCATTATTGAAAATAATAAACACAACAACATTGAGCCAATCATAAAAGTAACAATTACTTCAGGTTCTTTGGATCTTCATGTCATCGGAATTCACATAAGCAGGTACCTTAATGTGTTAACTGAAGAACCTAATGGGTATGTACTTCTGTACCTTTTGTCAATAAATGACGCACCACTTAGTTACACTATCACGGTAAGGTATTATATTTTTTCCTTTTTTGAACCCCGAAAGAACTCTTTTATTGCTTGTAAATAGGAATGAAGCCGTCGATTCTAAATTTTTCCCTTCTAACTCCCTTCGGAAATGGAATATAAATGAGATTCGAGACCCAACGGTTTCCCTAATGGTGGGGATCTTTTTCCTGTCCCCTTCAAGCACTTTTTTTCAAGTATGACATATTTCAACGACAGAGTTGGCATTTTATTTAGAAATTGTGAACTCGTGTTCTGATTTAAAAGCTGACAGTAAGTTTGAGACATCTTTCATCAGTATAAAAGACGTGGCGGATTCGTGCATTTAAGGGAGAATTGAGACTAACATCAAACATCGCACGAATCAGAATATTATATTAATATTCTCACGACTCATGTTTCAAATAGTATGCGAATTTTGTTTAGGTGTTGTGTTTACTGTTTTCACAAGCCAAAAATAGTGTCCAAAACTTACCGAGAACCAGTGAATAGTGTCAAAAATATCAGAACGCCTGAACGATATGCCGGGCTGAATTGTTTATTAGCAGAAAATACTGCGAATTTAAAGATAGAGCAGAAGATGAAGTTAATCGAACACCATGCAAATACCATTATAATATTTAACATAACAACCATTATGCAAATCCAAAATCATGCGCAACTGATAAAGTAACATGCATCATTGGTACACACCAATAACTTGATATATTAATTTCATAAATCCAATATACTAAATCATTGCGCTTTGGTGCGACTCGAATAGCCTCTAATTAGTTATAATTATCACCCTGATTGCACTACAAAGCCTAATAACTTGAAATCGTGTAAATTCAACATATGTTGAACTTACAACACGAATGAACACTGATGAACACGAATCCAAGTTGTAACTCAATTTTTATTACAAAAGAACATATTTTTATCAAACACGATCACAGAACGAAATCACAACTAAAGTTCTCATTAACAACGAGTTTTTCTAACGTCGCAACGTAAACAATAATAAATAACATGTGTTTCCCCAACACTATTCCCCCTCTTTTCTTAGACCCTCCAAGCAAGGACGTAGACGGTCCGCATGAACTACTCGTTTCTTTTTATTGGGTAATTGAATCCGGAAGATCACATCAGAGAGCCTTTTCTTGACGACACAAGGTCCGACCCAGAAATGCTGCAACTTAGGGTTCAGGCCTTTTTTTCTCACGGGATTGTACAACCAGACCTCGTCTTGCTCCTTAAACCTAGGCTTCTCTGCTCGAACGTCATACCGTCGTTTTGTCTCTTGAGCTACCTTAGACATCGTTTCTCGAGCTATGTTGTGTGCTTCATCTAATGTCCTCTCCAGCTGCCCCGCATACTCTGTTGAAGTCGATGTATCTGGTGGTTTTCCCGTCAATAAATCCAATGGCACCGTAAGGGCTCTACCAAACATCAACATTGCTGGTGAGAACCCAGTGGATTTATGCTCCGAAGTTCGGTATGCCAGCAGCACCATAGGCAGCTTGTCATCCCAATCCCGTTGATGGCTTTCTGTGACCTTGAATAACATATCCCAAAGGGTACGGTTAAAGCGTTCAACCATACCGTCACTTTGCGGTCGTAATGCTGTGGTCCGTGTTTTATTTATTCCCAATATTTTCAGTGTTTCTGCAAATACCTCAGCTTCAAAGTTTCTTCGCTGGTCACTGTGGATCTCACGGGGAACACCAAAACGAGATACTACATGGTCCACCAAACCTTTGGCTACAGTCTCAGCTCGTTTGTCTTTCACTGGAAACGCCTCCGGCCATTTGGTGAAATAGTCCTGGACAATGACTATGTGGACATTCCCTGTCCTTGAGGTTGGGAGGGGTCCGAGCAAATCAATGGCCACACGATCAAAGGGTGCACCCACCATGTACATTTGCAAGGGGGCCCTCTTTTTCTTACCTCTTCCTCTGGTGTTGCAATCTCGACAGCCCTGGCCAAACATCCTAACGTCACGATGCATTCCGACCCAATAGTACTTTCGTCGCAATGATGTTATCATGCGTTTTGTGCCAAAGTGTCCTAGACGGTGTGTTGATTCCAGAACCATCATTCGACATTCTCGAGGGACAAGGATCTGATTAACTTTTTGAGAACCGGTATCATTTTCCCAGCGTCGTACCAGTACTCCTTGCTCGAGGCTGAGTGAATCCCCCATTGCCCACAAAGCCTTTTCAGCTGCACTGTATGGTGCAATATCCTGCCACTTTGGTCGTCTACCTTCTTTGACCCATTCCCTTACCCTAGCCAGTTCAGGATCCTTCTGTTGTTCATCCTGCCATCTGATAGGTGGTATCAGTTCTGTTCCCCGTATGTCCATTATTTGTTGCAGATCCTTCTCTTCTTGACGTGCACAGTAACGACAACCTTGGGGAAGACAGGGTCTACGAGAAAGTCCATCAGCATTACCATGTGAAGGCCCTTTACGATGTTCAATGCGGATGTTGAAAGTTGCTAAAGTGTCAAGCCATCGAGCCAACTGTCCATCTGGATGTTTGAAATTCCTTAACCATTGAAGGGAGGCATGGTCCGTCCTTACAGTGATAGGAATCCCACTGCTCAGTCCGTAATGGTGAAAGTGCTCTAATGCAACCTTTATCCCCAGGAGTTCTCTTCTAGTTACACAGTAATTACGCTCAGCTCGGCTTAGGCATCTACTGAAATACGCAACTACTTTCTCTTCTTCTCCATGCCTTTGCGACAGCACAGCACCAAGAGCACGTCCACTTGCATCTACGTCCAGCAGAAATGGCATGTCGGGCTTTGCATGGCTGAGGACAGGGGCTTCGGTCAATGCCTGCTTCAGGTCTTTGAAGGCTGCTTCACACTCTTCTGTCCATCGAAATTCTGCTTTGCTGGCTTCTAGCTTGTACAATGGAGTCGCACGTCGAGCAAAATCGGGAACAAATGGACGATAGTAAGAGCAAAAGCTGACAAAGCTCCGTACTTCTTTAGCGGACTTTGGTGTTGGCCATGTTGTTACCTTTTCCGTTTTTCCGGGTTCCGTATGGACCCCATCTCCTGATACAACGTATCCCAAGTAAGCTATACTTCTACGAAAAAGATCACATTTCTTTGCATTCAAGCGCAGTCCATATTGTCTGAATAACAAGAAAATTTCCCTGAGCAATTCCACCATATCGTCGAATGTTGCTGCATCGACCCTCACATCATCAAGGTAGACCCGAACTCTCCCCTGTCGTATGAAATCATGAAGCAGACTGTTCATTGCACGTTGGAACGTGGCAGGGGCATTGCACAGCCCAAAGGGCATAACCAAAAACTGCCATAATCCCCGGGGTGTGCAAAATGCTGTTTTACTGCGGTCAGATCTTTTCATTTTCACCTGCCAATAGCCGCTGTGGAGGTCGAGGGATGAAAACCAAGAGCTACCCTGCATAGCAAGAAGCAGGTCATTAATGTGTGGCAAAGGGTACGCATCTTTCCTTGTGACGTTGTTGAGGCGCCGATAATCTATGCAAAACCTTGTTGTGCCATCTTTCTTTTTAACAAGCACTATGGGGGATGCCCAGGGGCTACTGGAAGGCTCAATTACTCCCATTTTCTCCATTTCTTCCACTAGAGCATCAACTTCAGCCAATTTATCTGGTGGGAGTCTTCGTGGACTTTGGCGAATTGGAATGTCCGGCTCAACAACTATTTCGTGTTCCACCCCATTAATTACCCCCAACTCGTTTTTGCTGGCAGAAAACACATCTGCGAATTCCCGTATAAGAGCAGTCACTTTGATTTGTTGTTCCTCCGCCAATTCCAGAGTTGCTCGCTCAATAAGATTTTCCACATGGACATAGCGTTGGTCACTTGCCACCCCTTTTAGTTCTGACAAACCCTCATATCCATGTCCTCCCTCATCTGCTTTGTCCACTTCTCGAATGCAGAACTCTTCTTCGGTATCCTTCTCTTTAGATGACGTTTCTCCAGATGCCTTCATAGTAACCTTGCCACTTGCAGCATCAATCTTGCATTCTGCCGCCACTAGGAAGTCCATCCCAAGAATGCAGTCATCTCTTATATCAGCCACAAATACTGTATGCTTCCTAGTACTTGCATCCCCCAACCCCACTTGTACCTGTACCTGTCCGTCCACTGGAATCTCAGCTCCTGTGACAGTTCGCAAAATGGTTGGCCGGCCTCTTCTTGTGCCCCACCCCTCTACTGGAACCACTCCCCGCCTCACTATGGTCACCATGGCTCCAGTGTCTACAACCAATGCGCACGGTTTTCCATCAATGAATCCTTTGATGACGATAGAGGCCGAAGAACTCACTCGGTATACCACAGGTGTGTCATATTTCTTTTTCTTGATGCTGGTGTGGGGTCCCTTCCAGTTGCGTGCCACAGGGCGCCCCTTCCCTATGACCGCTTGTCGTTTCCCATCTGGCTCCTTAGGGGACATGTGTCACCTCCATGTCCAGTATCCTGACATCGGGGACACTTACGAGTTGGACAATTCCGAGCAAGGTGTCCTTTCTTGTCACACCGGTAACAAGTTATGGATGCTAGGAATGCAGCTTTCGATCCGGTTCTGACTTCACGCACTTCTTCAGACGATTGTTCCACCTTTATCTCACGAACTGGTTTGATGGTTTTTTGGCTCTCAGCTCGGTATACAGCAGCTTCACTCTGGAGTGCAAGGGACAAGGCAGCAGGTACAGATTTTGGGTTTCCTAGCATTACTAGTTCCCTCACACGATCATTGGCTAGTCCATCCACCACCTGTAAAACTGCCAGTGCTTCCTGGAATTCCCTATTGCCTTCAGGTGTGGCCCTACGTGCCAGTGTTCCTACTTCCCGAACAAATGTGCGAATATCCTCAACCTGGTTTCTGACGTCGTGTTCGCAGCTGAGTAAGATAAAGTTGTGACTGATTCCCAATACCAAACTGATCAGCCAACATATGCGACAATTCGTTATAATCAGTCTTGTCCAATGCATTACACAACACAGGCAAGGCAGGCCCAGTTAATGATGCAGCCAAAGCCTGTCCTTTACGTTTGTAACTCCAGCCATTGGATTGGGCAACTACCTCAAAGTGGCTTCGGTACTCCTCCCAAGGCATTGAGCCATCGTACAGCTGGGCACGAAACTGGTCCCTTCTACCCTCAGAATCAGTCTTATTCTCTGGATTATCTTGTTCTGCGGTTGATATCCCCCTAGCTTGATGTCTTTCCACCTTCAATGCTTGCAGTTCCTTGAGGACTTCTTCACTGAACTCACGTAGTTGGTAGTTGACACGAGCTTGCTGTTCCTCCATTTCTTTTCTAAATATCCGCACTGCGTCCTGTAGTATATCAGATTGACCTGGTTGAATATCTCCAATATTAGACAGTTGTGTAACTCCTTGAGGTAGGTCAGATTGGTGAACATCGACCTCCACTGCTGCAGGTACCACCCTTCCACTGCGTAGTGTGAACCCATCCACGTCCTGAAATTCTTCCTGATCGCTCATCACCGTCCTTGAGAGTTCTTGAAATCACTCCACTTCACTTGAACTATCCCACTTCTGACACCAATTGTTAGGAACACTGATGAACACGAATCCAAGTTGTAACTCAATTTTTATTACAAAAGAACATATTTTTATCAAACACGATCACAGAACGAAATCACAACTAAAGTTCTCATTAACAACGAGTTTTTCTAACGTCGCAACGTAAACAATAATAAATAACATGTGTTTCCCCAACAATATGAATTATCGAATTGTAAATTTTCGAAATTGAAAATAGTCATAATGCGTTGTGCGCATCAATGCAATTCTCCCCTCTTTCACGGAAAAAAATTAAATCATGGATGTTTTCGAGCTTTAACTTACACATTTTTAGTTAGTTGTATTAGTTTTACGTGATTAGGGCGTTTCTCTGAAGCTGGGCTTAGTCAATATAGAGACGACCTATTGGAATTGATCCGGGGGTGGGGGGGAAGGGGGGGGGGGCAAGCATGAGGGAAAAAAATAACCGCATACAAATCCGTTTCATTAGCCCGCCATACACGAGCAGATATCTGCGACAGATTCGGTCGCCCGATCTCATCTGACAGATATCGCTAACGATCTGGAGTGACCGATGAGATCGGTCGTTGCCCCTTAACACGAAAAACTTATCGGCCGATCTTTCATGCCCGAGATCTGTCACCTGACCAGTGCCCGATGTCATCTGTTCGTTCGTGGGATGAAATCTGACAGATTCAGGTCTGTCACCGACGTTCGTCTGGCAGACTCGAGTTATCGGTCGAATCCGAAATTTTTTCCAGATCGGTCACAGATTCCGTAAGTTGATGCCATGGGGTTAGTGACAGTCCGTAGTAAAAAGCGTAAATTAGCGGCTTTTGCGGCGGGTATTTTTTTTAATTGCCCATAAAACGGCTAAGCCAAAAAAATACAAGTTTGGGAGAAGTCATGGGTTTCGTCGTAAGCAATGTTTTTGACGTTTTTGTTCATGTAGTCAACATGCTTCAACTGCCACAGACAAGGTCTGTCTCTATACATGTCGATCATCATTTCAATTAACTCGTTTGGCCACTCTTTTTTACCCATTTTTGATACCGCACAAAAAAACACCAATAGAAACTGATTTCTTTAGAGGAGAGATCTCACAGGGGGAAACACACGTGGACAACTGAACATCTTAACGTTAAGGGACGCTGCCCGATCCAATAGAACAGTTCTGTGTACCACAGACATCGCTTCCGAGAAGTCTGCAGGTTAAGGGGGACGCCCGACTACCATCTGCTAGATTTGAACTCTCGCAGATATCTCTGGTCGATTTTCACATCTTTCATCATTTTCTAACGCCCACTAACGCACAGATCTTTCCCACAGATATCGTTTAAAAACGCGATATCTGTCGCAAATATCTGCTCGTGTATGGGTGGCTATTGTCGGAAGTTTCAAATTTCATCAGGGAAGGGTGAATGAGGGGGAAAATACTGATTAATCATGAAGCTTTTATCTATTCTCGTCCGATTTTCGTGATTCTTTTTTAGTTCAACTATGAATTCGGTCTAGTTTTGGGAGATATGTCAGACCGTTTCAAATTTCATTTGGAAGGGGGTAAATAGAGGGGTATTACGAATAAATCGTGATATTTTTACTGTTCTCATTTGATTTTCTTACAGTTTTTATTGTTTGTTCACAGATTTTAGTCCAATTATGCAACCTTGTTTTAAGGTTAAAAGGTAAAACTCGGTATAATGTAGTTGCGAAGTCTGCAAGTGTTACATTCGATTCAGCGAGAAAAGGATACATAGAAACCGAGCCCAAACTTGTAGGTTCAAGAGGGGTTTCAAGAAACCCACGATGTCATTGGAGAAAAAAAACACAATTTTAACAATAGCGTATTTTTCGTCTTAGAAATTTACCTTAATAAATTATTAATAATTGTTTACGAATATTGAATACCTCTATTTTTAATAATAGGAAGCAGTTTTGTGAAAGTTGACGGTCTGTAGGAATACATTTTGAGGGCATTTTTAAATTTTCCAATCCCCAAAAGAAATGTCTTTTATTTTTCAATAAATTAATGAATGGTGCTAATTAAATATGAAAATCATTAGATTCTTTAAGACGAGTTAACGCTTGATTTTCGAAAATGATGGTCAAAAGTTTCAGAAAGTGATTTAAAGGGGGAAATATTGGGTTTTATGTCACGATTCGGGTTTTTTTTTTTTTTTTTTTTTTTTTTTTTCGAGAATAAAAAGCCATCAAAGAATCATATCTCAGCTACAAATTGAGGTAGAAAGGAGTGGTTGGCAGCATTCTTCTCAATTTCTGCCTAGTTTCAGCCAACTTGTTATTTAATACATTTAATCGACCACCCTGTACGTGTCCCACCGGTTTTCAACGCTAATAACTACTGTCCCGATCTTCGTTTTCAGTTCATTGTTAACCTGTTGGTTGAAAAAGTACCTACAATCGTAATCCACAAGATTAGAAGTAATGACTATCGTGCAATAATAGAGTTCATTGGAGAAACCTTTTCAAAACAATAGCTTTTTTAAGATTGTTGGCCCAAACCCAAAAAATACCAATCTGATGACTCTTCAGCCACTTCATCGTTCCTATTTTACTGATTTAGTTCTATATTTTGGTTGAGAATCGGCCTCCCGAGAGAAAGATGGCTCAGTATTACATCGGCCTGTTTAGGACCAGCTGTCACAAAGAAATAAATAAACCATATGTGTGTGTTGTGTGTGTGTGTGTGTGTGTTGTGTGTGTGTGTGTGTGTGTGTGTGTGTGTGTGTGTGTGTGTGTTGTGTGTAAATAATTTATATACAATATTTATATATAATATATTTTATAATAAAACCTGAACAATATATTATATTGTTCAGGTTTTATTTTTAAATATTGATAAGTTATATTTTATTGTTTTGAAATTTTGGATTTGTCACATTCTATAGCAGACACAGCTGAATCTTACTCATCTGTATCCTAACCTAATTTTAATTGTTACTTAACTAAGGAGGTGAACAGGGTGCTACTAAATACTACGCCAGATCATTTCTGGAGAGATTCTATTTGATTGACGTACAAGGAATGTAGTTTTTAATGGGAATTCCAACAATTGAATGTATAGTCTGTAAACCACTTCCAATTACATTTGGTCTATTATAGTTTCACTACTCATAAGCGCATATTTGTATAAAGTTTATAACATACCTAATTCAGGAGTTAGGTACCTACAAAATGTTTTACAAAAATAATTTTTTTATGGACGTCTCTTGATTGTAATTTGTATAAAATTATAGTATCTTCATTAATTCACGGTAAAATAAACGTACCAATTACGTTGAGCAACCGTTTGTATAGTAAATAAGAACAAATTAGTGGTTGTGGGAAGCTGATAATGTAAATTCACTACGCTAAGAGATTTAGTTTCCCACCACTTATTTTTCAGTTATTGTACCTGTTTCTCTTTAGTGTTGGGTAAATTAAATGCTTTGCCGTTGTGCCATGCACAAGTTCTGGTCTACGTTTGCTGAATATATACTTCATAACTTAGCTTTAATTGTATTTTGTACGATCATGCTCAAATTTACTTTGCTTGAACTGATGCTCAGAGTCTTGGAGCTCAAATGCGAGTCTGTTTTTATCTATACTTACGTTACCATTGTCGACTGTTGAATTTTGGTGGCTGCACTTCCTGGTGTCTATTACTAGCACTGTCACGTAATTTATAATTTCTAGCACCATTTACAAATGACCTATTCAGGAATCACTTGTAAATACTTGAAAGCTCTTGTCTTTAATTTTACCAATAGTAGTCGTTCAAAAAGTCCGTTTAAAAAGTTTGTTTTTATTAGTGGGGTCCTCTTTCCTCCACACATATTTCTGTTCTTTTTTCCCCAGAATAACTTGATCTCAATAAGTGCGTCTATCTGGCCATCTGCGAGTTGATTTTGATCAGCAGAGCCCATATTTTGACTCCATTTTGTGTAGTTTGTAACGGGAATATTCTGCTTTCAGGGTATGTATTTACTGCTTTCAGTAAATTCCTCCTATTTATAGGACGATTTCAGTTCCAAATGAAAACAAAAAGCTTTTCTGATCGTAAAAATTAAAATAAAATAAAATTCAAAAGAACAGAAAGGCCCTTTGTTATTTGTTACAGATTCTATTTCTAATATTCCGTACAATGAACTACTACAAACAATATGAAACAGTTTTTTTTTTTTTTTTTTTTTTCGAAAAATTACGCACTTGATATCAATAATTTTACTTTACTTACCTCTTTAGTATCCTAGGGTGAGATGTCCATCTTGGTCTCTCCAGGGCCATTGTTTTGGCCTGGTTACTCTCTGTGTGAGACCTCTTGATCTCAGCGACTCTTCAATGTTTTCTATCCAGGTCCGTCTTCTTCTTCCCATGGGTCTTTATCTCTGGGGTCTTGCTCTCAAATACTCTTATTGGAAGTCTTTCTGCACCCATTCTCCACAGGTGTCCCGCCCATCTCAACTGAGCTGACTTGATGTATGGGAAAGTAGCTTCACATCAAAAATGGATCAAAATCTTGTGGTGCCCCTCGAAATCTTGTGTTTTCCCCGCTAAACTTCGTAGATAATCTCATCTCCTGGGTCCTGGGACCAAGTCTCGCAGCTATATGCCATGATGGAGACAGCGAGGGGATGTTTTGGTAGACAGTCATCTTCACCTTTTCTTATAATTCTTTTTTGTTGATGAACTGTTTAGCGAGAGAGAAGAAGAGCCTGTCTCCCAAGGAATCCTGGAGTTTACTTCTCTGGTAATCTCCCCATCTTCAGAGAATATGGCTCTGAGATATTTTAACTCTCCCACTTGTTCCAGTTGAGTACCTCTCACGCTTTGCTCGTTCCCGGAGACAATAATCGTTTTCGTTTTATTCAAGTTCATCTTCATTTCGTTTCTCTAATTCCTCAATCCATTTATTAAGGTTTTGCTAAAGGTTAGCTTCTGAATTGGCCATCAACGCCACACTGTCAGCAAAAGCGAGCTCAGCCACGTTGAGCTGGTAGTGTCCGGCGCTGTACCGATGCGTTTTTTCCTTGTAGCTCTTGATCATATCGTCCACTAGCGTTATGGAGAGAAGTGAACTCAGTAGGTCGCTATGCCTCACTCCTTCCCAGGTGTGGAATCCCTCGGATGGTTGACTTGCAGTTCTCACATTTTTCCTGCCATTCTCACAAAGCTTTAAATAGCTGCCAACCTATGGCTACGTCTCAGTCTTACGATCGCCATCACCGTCGTTTTTGTGCAGAAATGCTCTGCCGTCTCTCTTCACACATTCAGAATGTGCCTCGACCCTGGTGAATCCAACACTCATCAGTTGGCTGTTCAGAGTGAAAATTTGCAAATCGCAATTTTACGGCCAATACCCCGGTACATATTAAACTCATTTTTAGAGAGGTTTCCGTGGTGGTACATCAAGAATATGTCAAACTTTCATAACACCTGAATATAGGAAACATAGTATCTTGTGGGTACCAGTGTTCACTGTCGAGTTGTGATATTATTATTTCTATATTTGGTAATGTCGTCTAATTTATGTACTTACGTTATGTGTTCTACACTTAATCCACTGCTCACAACGTTGAAAATTGTGTTTCCCTTATAAATTTATTGCACTGTCATTTTATGTACAGCTTTCTTCCCATTTCTGCTTACTTGAGTTCAGTCTAGTACATAGCTACGTATAATATGTAAAAATGATAGTTTTGTATGTGATACCAGGAAGTTTTTTAAATACCAGTAAATTATATACGTTACAAAAATTCGAAGTATATATACAATTTTGTATAAGGTGCTTTTATAGCGTTATAACCTGACGTTGCCTATCCTTCAATTGAATGTACAAAAGCATATATTATCAGAGCTAGTCATATGTTTGTCTAAGGACTAAATAACCTTAAATGTATTTTTCAAGATATAATTATATTTATAAATGTACATAATTCATTTCTGACTTTGTAAATACAATTCGTAAGTATCGAATACTTACTGGGGAAATATGACGTCTCGCTTGACCACAAATCGTTTCATAGTTTGTACATAATATGACTCTGTATATCTGTCTAGTTTGTATTCTGATATTTTATTCTTCCCATTACCTACTTGTGGTTTCCAAGCTAATATTAAATTTTTAACGTATTTTAACGATGACTTTTCGATTATATAATAATTATGATGAATAAATTATTTAAAAAACACAGATCATAATTTGATATTGACTTCCCAATTCCCTACCCTAATGAGTGAATAAAATATAACTAGTGCGAGGCTTTATACCACATTACCATAGTGTCGGTATACAATTTATGCAGGACTTGAGTGTTTCATAGGTGGTTTTCACTCAGTAGAAACCATAGGAATCGTCAACGAAACTTTAAGAGGTTCTTGAGCCTCCCAAAAATTTGTAAAATGCAACGATGTAGGTAGGTATGCATTTTAAAAAAATTGGTTTATTATTTTCAATAATGAACCTTTGCAATCGAACAAGAAACCACCCCTTCCCCCTTGGCCGGTGGATGTACCTACATTGTACAACTTGGTAAATCAAGGTGAATTCATAAACTGACTTTTATTGAATACCTACTAGTTATCACATTTTATGTCAGCCCTCTTCACTTGAATTGGGAATTCTTCAATTATTAACTCTCTTGATTGTAACTACCTCACTAAAAAATATTTCTATAGGCTTCTGTTGCCTGATTGGCTATGCAAAAGTTCCTCGACCCGTTTTACTTTTGTGTTCCTTTACTCCGTCGTTTCAATATTAATTTCCACTTATTCATTTTTGTACCTACGTAGATACATGAACCTATTTATGTACGTATTTGGCTATTTGGGTGTCATTGCCAAACTGTAGGGCCAGTAGGTCAGTACAAGTTAATACTTTCATATAGTAAGTCCAAAAAAAAGTTGAACCAAATTAAGTTAAGTCAAATTAAGTCAAATCGTTGAACTATCTTCCCCTCATAATGGAAATGCGGCTACCTACCAGAACCATTCATGGAATCTTGGGTTACCGTATTGAAAGCTTTGGTATAGTTCAAATGATGCCTGTTTTTCGACTCGGTGACCAAAAGTAAGTAAATGGTTGGGGTTGAATTTGATTAGGAATACTTCACCTCTGGAAGGGGGCATTCCTCTTTCCAACCATTCTGTCTCCAGAGGATGTCAAAATATCCTCTTTTCGGCACTGGGAAGAAAAAATGTCCTCTTTGGTGGACATGTCCTGAAAATTTTATTGCTTATACTTGGAACCTAACACGTTGGGGAGCACTATAGATGTCAACAACTCCCGTTAGACAGCCCTAATGTAATGCGATTTGTTTTTCATGTGGAATTTATTAATTTAATTCAAATGTTTATTTTAACTTGTGAGACCACTGGCCAGGTTCCTCACTGATATTGGAAGTCGTAGGTCCTACTTTTTACATCTGATGTTGTAGAAACCGAACGAGTGAAATTTTGCTACCCAAATTTGATAATTGACCATTTTTGGTAAGGATGATAGCTTGAGCTTTGAACAAGTTACAAAAAATATTGAAAACTACAATAAACAAATATTCTTGAGATTTGTCGTCAAATTAGAGTTGACGTTTGTTGCATCCAATCGAATCATTGTGAAAGTCGACTCAGTTGATTCAATACGTCGAAAATTGTCGAAATTCATACCAAATACGTATTTCTGATGTTTTGTGTTTGACATCGGTAATGATATCGCCACCGCGTAGTATCGCACCTGCATCAAAAAATATAAAATATATTCCGGGACTCTAATAATGTCTAACTACTGAATCACAAATCGATAGCTAAAAAATTGCAGCCTGGTGCGCGGAACACACAGACAGATAGGCACACATATCCACATTCACACAAACACACATATACAGACAAAATCATTCCGGATTGAAGTAGAAATTAACTTTTATCGTCAATTATGATTTATTCCTTACCTCCAACTATCTACTTTCTACTTCGAACGGGTGAAAGTAATATCTGTACTTTATCTATAACATCACAAAAATATTTCATAAATATGTTCGTTTTCACTTTTGAAATTGATGATAATGAATTTGATGATAAATTAAAATATGCTGAACTAGGTACCTAGGTACCTTTTGTAGCTATGCTATGGCATAACAAGTATTAGGTAAGCTCTGATCACTAAATAAGGTGACCTTGTAGTATTCAGAGTCATCGGAACCCTCCTACCTAGATTTTTCAAAGTCTACTTTATCGTTCACCTATTTCCTCACTTTCCTCCTTTTCCCAATTTCTCAATCTGTCCCTTCAATTTTCCAACTTGGAAAACTCCAATTTGCCAATTTTTTAAGAGGGAAAACTAAGCGTTTTGTTGTTAAGACGGCCCTGATTGTATTTTTCAATAATCTAGCGTTGCTAATCTAATTCGCTTTACATCAATTGCAGGTCTTCGGAGTTCGGAACTACGAGCACCTGCGTTCGCCGTAGTGCTTCCGGTGAAATCGTCGTTGAGAAACACTCATCCAACGACCTGACTCACGTTTGAGCCACTCGCCGCGTTCCGAATCTCCGACCTTGTAGACGCCACAACTCTGCAAGGATAAAAACTAGTGCTGTCAAACCTGCGGAAATTCTCCCTTTTAAACCAGAGTGGATAAATAGTCGATTGATCCAAAATGGCTTAAATCTCTTTAATCCACGAACTCTCAGCATCAAAGGTCCTTTTGATGTACCACAAAGTACGACTATTACGCACAAACTCAACAATTTAAAGTACATTGCATAACTATTGAGTTATGGTGGATGAGTATTTCAAAATATATATATACAGGTTTTCTTTCATGATGAAATGTAAGGAAATGGGTAATTAATTTGCCCCTTTTTCATAAATCTAATCTCGTTGATGCTGTGTTGATTGTGAAAGTGGGAAATGTACAGTAGGCTATTTTGGTTATTTCATTTTGCTGGCTTAATCCAAATATCTCATTAAATTCCCAAAATATGCTGTATCTGCTATGCATCCAAAGGTTGGAAGTGGGCTGAAACTAATATTGACAATTCAAAGCCACAAACAGTTTGAGTAACAATCCCGCCTGGAAGGGATTCTTTGCTTCTCAACTTCTATTACATCAAGTGTTTAACTCAAACTTTCCATTCAACTTATACAAGAACTGAACGGAATTTCGAGTTGGAGTGGTTTCTATCTCGGTACAGTTTAAAGAATTCAAATCTGCGATGTATAAAAACGATATTTTGGCACTCTCCATATTTACTCATTGTCACTAACAGTTTTTCCCGTGATGGAATCTGCTCCTTAGATAAACAGATATCTCAAAAGGCATAAAGCGATCCTCTTGAATCAACTACTGTAGTACCTACTAGAATGACTTTCCGTTTTTCGAAAAAATAAGGAAGATCATGTGAAGTAGTCAGTTCAGCCCATTTTCTGTCATGCTATGTCTCTACCATTAATTAAGGACATAAGCATGACATAATGCCATGTTTTCTTAAAAAGTCAACTTGTGAAATGAGGTAGGTTCTCTTGTACATTATTTTATTTTATTTACGTGTAGCTTTGAGCATTTATGTTTGAAGATCAAAAACAAGAAACATTCTGGACCAAGTGGTTTATATTATGCTTCTTATTGATATTTATCATTTGACTAAAAATATGTAAGGCGTTTAAGATGTTTAAAGTTTAAATATAAAATGTGGAAGGCCAATGCCTGGTCCTCAAGAGTTTTCAAACCAAAAAACGTTTGCCAAGTTGGGTGGGCAGTATAGCTTCCCCACGTATTGTGACATGGGCGTATAGAATTAGTTGAAGAACAAAGTAGGTACCTGTTGAAATTATTGAATGCAAAATAGAACAGTAATATTATGTATAGACATGCTAACATAGAAAAAAGGGCTATGATTCATGATTGCGCATGCACTCACCGTAACAACGATTCAACGGCATTCACCTTCTATGGTATATACAAGGCGATGGGATTGGTAAGAGATTGTCTAGTGGTTAATCACCACAATCATTGAAAATGTCATCAATATCGGTCAATTAGTCTTGGAGTGTCTACTAACATTAATTTTCCACATGCGCAATATTGTTTTTATTCAGCCCTTTGCGATAAAATGCATAGAACGTAATCCTGGACATGTACATAACAACCTTCCGAGTTTGATCGAAAACGGACCAGTTGATGATGAAAAGTCGGCATTACAAGAAATTCAAGTTTGCGCATGTGCACAGACTACTATTAATCCAAGGACAATGCAATATGTAGGACATCATTTAGGAGCTAACCCACACAGTCCTTGACAATTTTATAAAAATCGGTCCAAAGTCTCGGAGTTTTGCCTGTGTCAATCAATATAAGTCTTGTGCACGCACAATAATTTGTCCCCCACCCCGAGTTTGAACGAAACCGGATCAATAGATTATGAGGAACCGATGTGATGAGAAATTCACGTTTGCACATGCGCACATGCTATTGATCCTACACCAATGGCTGATATAGGGGGCCGAACAATCCCTAAAATGTCACCAAAATCGATCTAAAACTGTAAAAAAAACAACAACCGTTTGATTTTTTGGAGACTAAAACTTTCTCGTCTCTCAAAAGTTAAAACAATGCTTCCGCTACTTATAGGTAGACGTGGGAGCAATTTATAAGATGAAATTTGGCATCTAGGTACCATAGTATAGTAGGTACATCCACATGGACAATAGTTAATAAGCTTGATTTCGCAAAGTTAGATTAGCATTGCAACTATATCACCTGATAAATCCATCATTGGCATTATATCAGCTAATATTTACAAGGCGATTTCTATATCTACCGGTTCCACTATCTAGCGATCATTAATGGATTTTAGAGCTTGATTGGATAATCAATAGATTCGCTAGCAGCGCGTATTGAAATGGTGTAGAAATCCGAAGGTGCTTTTTCGAACTTCTAGCCCTTAGGGAGAGCGAAACATTCAACCTACGGCGTTGCGGATGGATTTAATCGATTCTTTGGGATTATATTCATCAGTGACAAGCAAAAAATCATTACTGTTACCTTGAAAGTTTTCGAAATCTCGATTTTTGTGTGTTTAGCCTTCAATTCTACCCTTTAGGGTTGATAAAAATTTATGTCGGCGTTACTGGCACATACCCAGCCGATGAATGATTTTTGAGCCAAGTTTCATAAAGGTTGGTCCAGTAGTTTCAGAAAAAAACTCTGGACGGCGTACGGATTTGTGTTCTTTTTTCGACTTTTGAATTTTTGGATTCTAGGTATCTTAAAACGTAAACCACCAAATTTTCAGGGGGTATTGAAATTTTTTTTCTCGTTCGATTACCAAGGTTCATTATTGAAAAAAATAAATAAATAAAACAAATGAAACACATTGAATGAGTAACACATTACTCAGCTTCTTTGGATCTTCATGTCATCGGAATTTACGTAAGCAAGTAACTTAATGTGTTTACTGGAGTAATGTGTAAGTACTTCTGTAACAGTAGTCAATAAATGACGCACTACTTAGTTACACTATCACGGTAAGGTTTTCCTTTTTTGAACCCCGAAAGAACTCTTTTATTGCTTGTAAATAGGAATGAAGCCGTCGATTCTAAATTTTTCCCTTCTAACTCCCTTCGGAAATGGAATATAAATGAGATTCGAGACCCAACGGTTTCCCTAATGGTGGGGATCTTTTTCCTGTCCCCTTCAAGCACTTTTTTTCAAGTATGACATATTTCAACGACAGAGTTGGCATTTTATTTAGAAATTGTGAACTCGTGTTCTGATTTAAAAGCTGACAGTAAGTTTGAGACATCTTTCATCAGTATAAAAGACGTGGCGGATTCGTGCATTTAAGGGAGAATTGAGACTAACATTAAACATCGCACGAATCAGAATATTATATTAATATTCTCACAACTCATGTTTAAAATAGAATGCAAATTTTGTTTAGGTGTTGTGTTTACTGTTTTCACAAGCCAAAAATAGTGTCCAAAACTTACCGAGAACCAGTGAATAGTGTCAAAAATCTCAGAACGCCTGAACGATATGCCGGGCTGAATTGTTTATTAGCAGAAAATACTGCAAATTTAAATATAGAGCAGAAGATGAAGTTAATCGAACACCATGCAAATACCATTATAATATTTAACATAACAACCATTATGCAAATCCAAAATCATGCACAACTGATAAAGTAACATACATCATTGGTACACACCAATAACTTGATATATTAATTTCATAAATCCAATATACTAAATCATTGCGCTTTGGTGCGACTCGAATAGCCTCTAATTAGTTATAATAGTCATCCTGATTGCACTACAAAGCCTAATAACTTAAATCGTGTAAATTCAACATATGAATTATCGAATTCTAAATTTTCGAAATTGAAAATAGTCATAATGCGTTGTGCGCATCAATGTAATTCTCCCCTCTTTCACGGAAAAAATTAAATCATGGATGTTTTCGAGCTTTAACTTACACATTTTTAGTATTGTCGGAAGTTTCAAATTTCATCATGGGAAGGGTGAATGGAGGGGGAAAATACTGATTAATCATGAAGTATTATCTATTCTCGTCCGATTTTCGTGATTCTTTTTTAGTTCAACTATGAATTCGGTCTAGTTTTGGGAGATATGTCAGCCGTTTCAAATTTCATCTTGGAAGGGGGTAAATAGATTAGGTATTAGCAATAAATCGTGATATTTTTAATGTTCTCATTTGATTTTCGTTACAGTTTTTATTGTTTGTTCGATCCAGATTTTAGTCCAATTATGCAACCTTGTTTTAAGGGTAAAAGTTAAAACTCGATATAAGGGAGTTAGAGAAGTCTGCAAGTGTTACCATTCGATTCAGCGAGAAAAAAATACGTAGAAACCGAGCCCAAACTTGTAGGTTCAAGAGGGGTCATTTTCAAGAAACCCACGATGTCATTGGAGAAAAAAACACAATGTTTAACAACATTTTCGTCTTAAAATTTACCATATCGTTCGAAAGAATATTAAGTGAAGCAGTTTTTGTGAAAGTTGACGGTCTGTAGGAATCATTTTGAGGGCATTTTTTAAATTTTCCAATCCCCAAAATAAATGTCTTTTGTTTTTCAATAAATTAATGAATGGTGCTAAATAAATAATATGAAAATCATTAGTTCTTTAAGACGATGTAACGTTGATTTCGAAAATGTGGTCAAAAGTTTTAGAAAGTTGATTTAAAGGGGGGAAATATTGGGGTTTGTGTCACGATTCGGGTTTTATTTATTTATTTTTTATTTATTTTTTTTTTTTCGAGAATAAAAAGCCATCAAAGAATCATATCTCAGCTACAAATTGAGGTAGAAAGGAGTGGTTGGCAGAATTCTTCTCAATTTCTGCCTAGTTTCAGCCTACTTGTTAATCAATACATTTAATCGACCACCCTGTACGTGTCCCACCCGGTTTTCAATGCTAATAACTACTGTCCCGATCTTCGTTTTCAGTTCATTGTTAAGTTGTTGGTTGAAAAAGTACCTACAATCGTAATCGGGCACAAAGAATTAGGAAGAGCTGGCTGCCCAATAACAGAGTTCATTGGAAAAACCTTTTCAAAACAATAGCTTTTTAAGATTGTTGGACCAAACCCAAAAAATACCAATCTGATGACTCTTCAGCCCTTCATCGTTCCTATTTTACTGATTTAGTTCTATATTTTGGTTGAGAATCGGCCTCCCAGAGAGAAAGATGGCTCAGTATTACATCGGCCTGTTTAGGACCAGCTGTCACAAAGAAATAAATAAACCATATGTGTGTGTGTGTGTGTGTGTGTGTGTGTGTGTGTGTGTGTGTGTGTGTGTGTGTGTGTGTGTGTGTGTGTGTGTGTGTGTGTGTAAATAATTTATATACAATATTTATATATAATATATTTTATAATAAAACCTGAACAATATATCATATTGTTCAGGTTTTATTTTTAAATATTGATAAGTTATATTTTATTGTTTTGAAATTTTTGATTTGTCACATTCTATAGCAGACACAGCTGAATCTTACTCATCTGTATCCTAACCTAATTTTAATAGTTACTTAACTAAGGAGGTGAACAGGGTGCTACTAAATACTACGCCAGATCATTTCTGGAGAGATTCTATTTGATTGACGTACAAGGAATGTAGTTTTTAATGGGAATTCCAACAATTGAATGTATAGTCTGTAAACCACTTCCAATTACTTTTGGTCTATTATAGTTTCACTACTCATAAGCACATATTTGTATAAAGTTTATAACATACCTAATTCAGGAGTTAGGTACAAAATGTTTTACAAAAATAATTTTTTTATGGACGTCTCTTGATTGTAATTTGTATAAAATTATAGTATCTTAATTAATTCACGGTAAAATAAACGTACCAATTACGTTGAGCAACCGTTTGTATAGTAAATAAGAACAAATTAGTGGTTGTGGGAAGCTGGTAATGTAAATTCACTACGCTAAGAGATTTAGTTTCCCACCACTTATTTTTCAGTTATTGTACCTGTTTTTCTTTAGTGTTGGGTAAATTAAATGCTTTGCCGTTGTGCCATGCACAAGTTCTGGTCTACGTTTGCTGAATATATACTTCATAACTTAGCTTTAATTGTATTTTGTACGATCATGCTCAAATTTACTTTGCTTGAACTGATGCTCAGAGTCTTGGAGCTCAAATGCGAGTCTGTTTTTACCTATACTTACGTTACCATTGTCGACTGTTGAATTTTGGTGGCTGCACTTCCTGGTGTCTATTACTAGCGCTGTCACGTAATTTTTAATTTCTAGCACCATTTACAAATGACCTATACAGGAATCACTTGTAAATACTTGAAAGCTCCTTGTCTTTAATTTTATCAATAGTAGTCGTTCAAAAAGTCCCATGATAGTTTGTTTTTATTAGTGGGGTCCTCTTTCCTCCACACATATTTCGGTTCTTTTTTCCCCAGAATAACTTGATCTCAATAAGTGCGTCTATCTGGCCATCTGCGAGTTGATTTTGATCCGCAGAGCCCATATTTTGACTCCATTTTGTGTAGTTTGTAACGGGAATATTCTGCTTTCAGGGTATGTATTTACTGCTTTCAGTAAATTCCTCCTATTTATAGGACGATTTCAGTTCCAAATGAAAACAAAAAGCTTTTCTGATCGTAAAAATTAAAATAAAATAAAATTCAAAAGAACAGAAAGGCCCTTTGTTATTTGTTACAGATTCTATTTCTAATATTCCGTACAATGAACTACTACAAACAATATGAAACAGTTTTTTTCGAAAAATTACGCACTTGATATCAATAATTTTACTTTACTTACCTCTTTAGTACCCTAGGGTGAGATGTTCATCTTGGTCTCTCCAGGGCCATTGTTTTGGCCAGGTTACTCTCTGTGTGAGACCTCTTGATCTCAGCGACTCTTCAATGTTTTCTATCCAGGTCCGTCTTCTTCTTCCCATGGGTCTTCATCTCTGGGGTCTTGCCTCAAATACTCTTATTGGAAGTCTTTCTGCACCCATTCTCCACAGGTGTCCCGCCCATCTCAACTGAGCTGACTTGATGGTATGGGAAAGTAGCTTAACATCAAAAATGGATCAAAATCTTGTGGTGCCCCTCGAAATCTTGTGTTTTCCCCGCTAAACTTCGTAGATAATCTCATCTCCTGGGTTTTGATAGAGCTGAAATGCTTTTCTGTCGGGGACCAAGTCTCGCAGCTATATGCCAGGATAGAGACAGCGTGGGGATATTTTGGTAGACAGTCATCTTCACCTTTTTTTATAATTTTTTTTGTTGATGAACTATTTAGTGAGAGAGAAGAAGAGCCTGTCTCCCAAGGAATCCTGGAGTTTACTTCTCTGGTAGTCTCCCCATCTTCAGAGAATATGGCCCTGAGATATTTTAACTGTCCCACTTGTTCCAGTTGAGTACCTCTCACGCTTTCCTCGTTCCCGGAGACAATAATCGTTTTCGTTTTATTCAAGTTCATCTTCATTTCGTTTCTCTAATTCCTTAATCCATTTATTAAGGTTTTGCTAAAGGTTAGCTTCTGAATCGGCCATCAACGCCACACTGTCAGCAAAAGCGAGCTCACCCACGTTGAGCTGGTAGTGTCCGGCGCGGTACCGATGCGTTTTGGCCTTGCAGCTCTTGATCATATCGTCCACTAGCGTTATGGAGAGAAGTGAACTCAGTAGGTCGCTATGCCTCACTCCTTCCCAGGTGTGGAATCCCTCGGATGGTTGACTTGCAGTTCTCATATTTTTCCTGCCATTCTCACAAAGCTTTAAATAGCTGCCATGAATCCTCCGTCATGGTTGACCTACGTCTTTCCAAGGTCCTTTACAGATCGTCCCATGGCACCCGCTCAAGTACTTTTTGTTTTGACAAATGATAGATGGTCAGTCTTGCCGTGCTCAATGGCTTTCACACAAATTTATCAGAATATGAAAATTAGGTCCATCGTACCACTTCCTGGTCGAAATCCACACTACCCTTCATCAAGTTGGGCCTCGCTCTCTCATTGGAAGAGCCAAAATTTGGCAAAATTACGTCAATTTTACGGCAAATACCCTGGCACATATTAAACCATTTTTAGAGAGGTTTCCGTGGTGGTACATCAAGAACATGTCAAACTTTCATAACACCTGAATATAGGAAACATAGTATCTTGTGGGTACCAGTGTTCACTGTCGAGTTGTGATATTATTATTTCTATATTTGGTAATGTCGTCTAATTTATGTACTTACGTTATGTGTTCTACACTTAATCCACTGCTCACAACGTTGAAAATTGTGTTTCCCTTATAAATTTATTGCACTGTCATTTTATGTACAGCTTTCTTCCCATTTCTACTTACTTGAGTTCAGTCTAGTACATAGCTACGTATAATATGTAAAAATCATAGCTTTGTATGTGATACCAGGAAGTTTTTTAAATACCAGTAAATTATATACGTTATAAAAATTCGAAGTATATATACAATTTTGTATAAGGTGCTTTTATAGCGTTATAACGTGACGTTGCCTATCCTTCAATTGAATGTACAAAAGCATATATTATCAGAGCTAGTCATATGTTTGTCTAAGGACTAAATAACCTTAAATGTATTTTTCAAGATATAATTATATTTATAAATGTACATAATTCATTTCTGACTTTGTAAATACAATTCGTAAGTATCGAATACTTACTGGGGAAATATGACGTCTCGCTTGACCACAAATCGTTTCATAGTTTGTACATAATATGACTCTGTATATCTGTCTAGTTTGTATTCTGATATTTTATTCTTCCCATTACCTACTTGTGGTTTCCAAGCTAATATTAAATTTTTAACGTATTTTAACGATGACTTTTCGATTATATAATAATTATGATGAATAAATTATTTAAAAAACACAGATCATAATTTGATATTGACTTCCCAATTCCCTACCCTAATGAGTGAATAAAATATAACTATTGCGAGGCTTTATACCACATTACCATAGTGTCGATATACAATTTATGCAGGACTTGAGTGGTTTTTTGATTTATTGGAAGAAGGTTTTATTTTTGAAGAAATTGATCCGTTAGCCTGGAGGTACAATTTACTTGTTAACCTTCCTAAGCAACCGTCTGATAGGCTTAGAGCATTTTCAGATTATAAAACGGCTATATACGACACGTTGAAAGAGCGGCTTCTTTCTATTTATAAACCTAAGCCTACTGCGGGTTGGAAGTATGAGCAATTTTTCAGCTGCGTCCAAAAAGCTGTGGAAAAATTTCACGATTATTTACATCGGATTAGAGAAACCGCCACTGCCTGTGGTTTTGACACAGGGTTTCATTCGGACAACACGTTCAAATACAAATTTATAAACGGATTGTATGATCCCTCTTTGAAGTCGTTGCTCTTGGAAAAGGCGGATAGCGATTTTAATGAATTAATTAATCTCGCTATGAATAAACTTCAAGTTGTTGCTCCGCATGATGAAGGAGTTGGGAAGTCGGGGGTTCCACCTGAAAATTTCGCCTTGAAAGTTCATCATGGGTCGTCGGTGGAGAAGGAGAGCGACGCAGAAGCAAAGTTCACGGAGCCGGACGTTAGTAACGGTGAAGATGTTTACATCGTGCAGGCCGGTAAGGGTGGTGGAAGACAGCCGGGATCTCGAGGCGCCCCCCGTTTCCCCTTCCAGGCGGGAACTCAGCCTGCTTACGTAGGTCACTCACCCTTCGCCTATACTGCTGATCTTTCTCAAGGGCATCATAACGGAGCCTCGTTTTACCCTTCTATCCCACCACAGTACGCTCAAAATTTGGAACCTTATCACGGCTCTCCGGGGTGGTTCGGCCAGAGCTTTAGGGGATATTCATTCCATGGATCGCACAATCAAAATTGGCCACACCATCAAAGGTTTCCAAATCAGAATAAACCAAGGCGCGGTGGAATTAATATGCGGCGATTTCAAGCTTCTTTACCTTGTTCGAGGTGTCTCGTGAACGGACATCGGATGAAGAATGCCCCTACATTTATTTGGAATGTTTGGAATGCAAAAAGGTGGGACACAAAGCCGCGGCCTGTCGACTTTTCAAGAAATTTTCGCAATCCCAAGGTAATGAAAATGCAGAAACTGTTGTTATTGTACCGAAATTAAGACCAGAAAAATTCATTAACTTGTTGAATTCAAATTGTTCCGATCCTATTTACATTACTGTATTTTTTCCTGCTTTTGATATCACAACTTCATTGCAAATTGACAGTGGAGCTTCCGTTTCGGTGCTTCCATGCTCATTGATTAAAAACAAAGTATCACATTCAATTGTACAGAAGGTTGACACAACCTTGAGAGCGGCCAATAATTCGAAATTGAAGGTAGTAGGTGAGTTGAATTGTCTGATTCAATTGTACAATAAACGTAAATTCAAGGTAAAATTCATGGTGGTGGAAGATGACTTAGCTTGCCCGTTGCTAGGTAGGGATATTATGGATGTGATATGGCCAGATTGGAGATCGACATTTTTGCAAAAACGAGAACCGCAGTCAAATATAATTAGGAATGAGTTGGATAGACTCCCTTCTATAAATCTTCTGAATTCGGTATCGTATTTCAAAGACAAGAATAGCATAGAGGAATTCGGAAAATTGATTGATTCTCTTGTTGAGCGGTTCCCCAATTCATTCATTCATAATTCGAATCCTATTTCATGTAATCCAGTAACCGTTTCCATGAAACCGGGGGTTACACCAGTATTTGCTAGACGTTATGATCCAGCATATTCTGTAAAAAGTTTGTTGGAGGAAGAATTGGAATCGATGGTAAAAGAGGGAATCATTTCCCCAGTCAACTCGTCTCCTTGGGCAAGTCCAATTGTGGCAGTAAAAAAGTCAAGTGGGGGAATCAGAATTTGTTCAGATTTTAAAAAGACGGTGAATCCGAGATGTGAAATTAATCATTACCCCCTCCCAAAATTAGAAGACATTGTAAATTCATTGTCAGGTTGTAGTGTCTTCACAGAAATAGATTTAAAAAATGCGTATATGCAGGTACCATTAGAGGAAACTTCCAAACAGGTTTTGACCATTAATACCCACAAAGGCCTCTATCAGTTTAATCGATTGCCACAGGGTTTGGCATCGGCTCCAGCCATTTTTCAAGCTCTGATGGAGCAATTACTTCAAGGGTGTC
Organism: Adelphocoris suturalis; assembly: GCA_030762985.1. Classification (NCBI taxonomy): domain Eukaryota; kingdom Metazoa; phylum Arthropoda; class Insecta; order Hemiptera; family Miridae; genus Adelphocoris; species Adelphocoris suturalis. The sequence goes on along the minus strand of CM061040.1, from coordinate 25,498,992 downwards.
CAAAGGTGGGTATTTATTTGGATAACATAATCATTGGAGGCCGTACCATGCAAGAAAATTTAGATAATGTTATTAGAGTTCTAACGAAATTTAATGAAGTTAATGTTCAGTTAAATCGTGAAAAATGCAATTGGTTTAAGACAGAACTTAAATCTTTAGGGTTTATTTTGTCAAAAGAATATCGTAGGCCCCACCCAGATAAAATTAAGGCAATTAGGGATTGTCCTAAACCCTCCGATGTTCATAAACTGCGAGCGTTTATTGCTCTTATAAATTTTCATAGGGCATTCATAAAAGATCCGACGGATACCCTTCATTGTTTATATGAGCTTACTAGCCCCAAAGTGCAATGGAATTGGACGTCAGAGCATGATTTAGCATTTCAGGAGGCTAAGCAGTTAATTTGTGAATCAATGAAGTTAAAACCGTTTGATCCGACGTTACCACTGCTTCTGACCTCAGATGCGAGTCAGTATGGAGTGGGTGCTATTTTATCGCATATAGTTGGTGGTATTGAGTATCCAATATGTTATGCCTCTCAAACTCTCTCTTCAGCTCAGAAAAATTACTCTCAGATTGAAAAGGAGGCATATGCAATAATTTTTGGGGTTACGAAATTTCAAAAGTATTTACATGGCAGACAATTTACATTGGTAACTGACCACCAACCTTTGATTTCTTTGTTTCACCCTTCTAAATCACTATCTTCAGTGGCTTCTGGTAGAATTACTAGGTGGGCTGTTACCTTATCCCAGTTTCAGTATCAAATAAAATATAAATCGGGGTCCAAAATCCCGCATGCAGATGGACTCAGTCGTTTACCGTTACCAGATGTTAGTGACCAATACATATCAGCTTTAACATTTGATATACCTGGGAAATTTTTTAATTATCATACGGTGGCTGCGGAAACGGATAAGGATGTGAATCTTAGTGATATCAAGAAATTTATAATGTCTGGTTGGCCAAATCGGGTGGATCCAGACCTCAATCCATTCTTTAAATTGAAGGATGCCTTATCATTGGAACGTGGCTGTATTGTGTATGGCAATAAAGTAGTGATACCCTCGGAATTACGGGAGGCAGTTCTTCACATAATTCATCGGGGACATCCAGGAATCGTTAGGTCTAAGGAGTTGGCAAGGTCATCGGTGTGGTGGCCAGGGTTAGATAGGGATTTGACACACATGGTCAATTCATGTGAGCCTTGTCAAGACAATCAGAGGAATAATATAAAAAAGGTTTTCCTTTCTATGCCAGGTCCCGCAAGATTTTGGGAGCGTATTCACTTAGATTTTTTACAATTTGAATCTTTCCTGATTTTGATCATGGTTGACACTTATAGTCGGTGGGTAGAAGCGGATGTAGTTTCTTCCACGTCATTTTCGGCTGTTCTACCGATTGTACGACAGCATTTTGCTCGTTTTGGCCTTCCGTGGGTGGTAGTCACAGACAATGGCCCCCCTTTTAGTGGATCAGAATTTAAAAAGTTTTTAGAAAAGTGCAATATTCGTCATATTTTGTCTCCACCTTATCACCCTGAGTCAAATGGTTCGGCAGAGCGTCAAGTGCAAGAAATTAAATATAATTTAAGGAAGGTGCTGGATGGTCGGCCTACAAAAGTAGCAGTTGTTGAGGCTCTTGATAAGTATCTCGCGGCTTACCGCACAACGCCTTGTACAGTTACAAATCGATCTCCAGCATCCCTGTTATTTGTCAAGCCTATCAGGACACCATTGTCCATGTTACATCCCCTGATGGAAACACCTCTCCCAGTGGTGCCAGCATCATGTGAGCGAACATCTAAATTCAAATGTGATGATTTAGTTTATATTTTAAATTGCGGCTCGAAAAACTCACGTTTCAAATGGCTAAAGGCTCGAGTGGTCAAGGTTGTGTCACCTCTAGTTTGTGAAATACTTCTTGACTCTGGTCATAGGCGCACATGTCATGTTAATCATATGCGCAAACGACCGATAATTGTGGGTGAGTCTAGATAAGGAACATGTGAAGTTGAAAATAATTCTCCATCCTTTAAATTCTGATTACTTACTGTCTATGATTTGTTCTCAGGTGGGTTGTCTACGTAAGTGAAAACACTTGTTGACGCTTAAACAAAATTTTGGTGTGGGTTGGAAAAACGGTGGTGTCAAGATTACTAATACATATAAATAGCTATATATATATTCAAGAGATATGTTTGCATTTAATTGTTTTTATCTTTATTTTGTTTGAGTGAACTATTATTTCGTTCGTTGTTAGGATTAATTACATACTTATTGTTCACATGGCTGCTGTCACATACTCAGCGCAACAATTTGTCAATACCTAATTAACTTTGTTTTAATTTCATAGGTGGTTTTCACTCAGTAGAAACCATAGAAATCGTCAACGAATCTAACAGGTTCTTGAGCCTCCCAAAAATTTGTAAAGTGCAACGATTTAGGTATGCATTTGAAAAAATTTTGGTTTATCATTTTCAATAATGAACCTTTGTAATCGAACAAGAACCCCCCCCCCCCCTCGACGGTGGATGTACCTACATTGTACAACTTGGTAAATCAAGGTGAATTCATAAACTGACTTTTATTGAATACCTACTAGTTATCACATTTGATGTCAGTCCTCTTCACTTGAATTGGAAATTCTTTAATTATTAACTCTCTTGATTGTAACTACCTCACTAAAAAATATTTCTATAGGCTTCTGTTGCCTGATTGGCTATGCAGAAGTTCCTCGATCCGTTTTACTTTTGTGTTCCTTTACTCCGCCGTTTCAATATTAATTTCCACTTATTCATTTTTGTACCTATGTAGATACATGAACCTATGTATGTACGTGTTTGGCTATTTGGGTGTCATTGCCAAACTGTAGTGCCAGTAGGTCAGTACAAGTGAATACTTTCATATACTCGTAGTAAGTCAAAAGTTGAACCAAATTAAGTTAAGTCAAGTTAAGTCAAATCGTTGAACTATCTTCCCCTCATAATGGAAATGCGGCTACCTATTAGAACCATTTTAGCGAATTTTCGTAGAAAATGAACTATTGCAATGGGTCGGAAAATTTTTAAATCTAAATTTTCGAAAATTGTCTTCATTGAAATCCGTTTTGAGACATTCTGAAACAAATCCAGAGTTTAACGCTTTAAATATATATATATATATATATATATATATATATATATATATATATATATATATATATATATATGTGTTTGTGTGTGTGTATTTGTGTGTCCTTCAAGACGATAACTCTCCTTAGGATTGAGATAAAAAATCCGTTCTTGCGCAAAAAAATCTAGCTTTCCCAACGAAAGGATGAGTTGTTAGTTGGCCAGCGTTTAAATTGGTCAAATTTCAAAAAAAGTGCTGAAAAAATCACAACAAATACCGACAAAAAATCGTCGAATTTATATTTTTTTAGCAGAATACTGCTCAAATAAAGTGTATTAACTATGAAATAGAACAATAAAAAATTTGTGTACAAAATTATGGTAAAAAATGTACTTAAATTTCTTTAAAATGTGCAAAAAAAATTATAAAAACTGCAAAAAATTGGGAATTGTAGATGGAATAGCAGATTATTATTTAGAACGATTATTATTTACGTGACACTGGTAGTTTACAATTTCTTTTCATTCAAAGTCCTCAATTTTTAAAACAAATGTAACATTATGTTTTACGATAATTACGAAAATTCGCTCATACGATCATGCTGCAAGAGTGGAACTTTTAGCATGAATATGCTTTAGCCGTGACCTAACTACCGAAAAATGTCCCACGAGAGTGCAACGAAAGTAGCGCCAATAATTGTGATGATTTCCGCTTACGACCGAGTCGTTGCTAGGGATATGATACTTCGTCGTTTTTCATCCCACAAAATTCGTTGACCATTCGTTCGAAAGCTCTCGATTTATCCAACCATACTATATTAACTACTGCGAAGTGCGTGGCCAACAAGCTGAGTTATGAGCATGGTTATATGAATAATTGTTTACACACAGGTGATCATTCTCAATTATTGATATTGTGAACATGATTGCAACCGCTTGTTAATTTCTGATGATTTCATTGAGCTGGTGTTTCGATTATGTGATTCATAGCAGGTGATCCGAATATTGCGAGAACGGTTAGATTTGTGAAGCGGCGGTTAAATTATTTTAATAGGTAATTTCTATACTTTACACTCTTAGTCCAGCAGTGAGGTACTTTTGCCTGGACATAATTGGAAAGTTAGTGAAATTTTGGGGTGTTGTTTTGGGATGCCTAGGAAAGCTAAATCCAAGTTTTCTGACAAAAAAAGCCTGTGCTCGATTGTGGGTGGCCGAAAAACCGCGATTTTTTCGGTTTTCCGCCTATAACTCGAAAACTATGCCTCGTAGAGGTATTTTTTATTACATTTTCGGAAAGAGCATTAAATTTCCTTCAAATTTCACTAGTCACATGTTTTATTCGACCAAATAGCTGCTATGTTACAGCCGTTCCAAAGTACATCAAATTTCTCAAAATGTACAATTTTACGGAAAAATGCATGTTTTAGCCTCATAACATTCATTTGTACGTACTATGACTCAAATGTATGTATGTTGTTAAATACTATATGAACCCTCCGACCCCCCCCCCCCTTTCCGCCACTGTACTCTGCATCCCCATTCATTGAGCTGGTGTTTCGATTATGTGATTCATAGCAGGTGATCCGAATATTGCGAGAACGGTTAGATTTGTGAAGCGGTGGTTAAATTATTTTAATAGGTAATTTCTATACTTTACACTATAGGAAGCTGTAATTTCGTATGTAGCCACTTTAGCCTCTTTCTATAATAAAGTGAATGTTTACTCGCGAGTTTCTATTAGGAGATCATCATCTCACAAGAGCTCAATCGTCGTGATCATTTCTATAATAAAGTGAATGTTTACTCGCGAGTTTCTATTAGGAGATCATCATCTCACAAGAGCTCAATGGTCGTGATCATTTCTATAATAAAGTGAGAGCGAGGAGCTAAAACATGATTCCATGTTTTAGGATTGATGGCAGAATGATAAACAGAGTTCAGAGGCCGATGGGGGGTCGGGTTCAGAGAATCGACGAGGAGTGAGTCGTGTACGGCTAAAGCATATTCATGTTTTTTAATTTTAGCCGTCAGGCTCAAAGGAACTGTGCCTTTTTTTACGTATTTTTTCCTTTCAATAAATCGTAACAATTGGAAAACAAATTCCTAGTTTGAATATAGTTTTGTTCATTTTTTAGAATAGTTAATGGGATAATTTTCTTTTTCAAAGAGCTTAAACAATCCATTCGATAATTATTTTACATACTTACCTACCCAACTACCTCACTTTCAAAAAATCTTGCAAGTGATTGATTGCAACTATTTAGCGTAACTAAGATACCTTCAAGGTCTCCATGTGAACAATATCTATTATTTGTATGTTTTTAAATTTCATTTTTGAATGATCCTGTTTCGGTTTTTTAATTAGGTTGAAATTTACTGTAAACTACCACAGCTCCTAAATTTCTTATTCTTGACTCAGCAGAACAACAAACATCATAATGGTGGTAATTGACAACGTGTCAAAAGGAGGTGTGAATAATAAAAGAGGCTTCAAGTCGTTTTTCGGGAAACTCATCGGATCCAATAGATCAAATGTAAAAACACAAACGAAACGTCCCGAAGTGTCAAATAAAGTCGTGACTAAGGTATGTATCTAACCGAGTTGTATAAAATAACATTAAACCTATATTATGATTATTTATTCCCAAACTTAAGTAGTATTTGTTTTACTATTGCTGATAAGGCTTAACACTCCCATGTAAAAAATGGCGAGGTTCAAGGTATGCTGTTGGACGGGGTAGGGGAACCTTGGCATTAGCATCGGAATTCTGACTCTTAGATCTTTGAGTGAAAAAAAATATTGGACAACATGGAGGTCACCTAAGCATATAGAGCACGTCCTTAGTAAAAATGAGGTTAATAGGTATGTGGATCCTCATAAGATGTGAATCTTGTTGACCAACAACATTAGGCATCGGAACGTAGAGCTTCAGGTGAGTGGAAAAACTCAGTACTCAAATACCCTAAGCGTTCCACAGTTGAACAATCTGAAACACCAAAGTAATTACTTGATGGACGAGGTTTGAATGGTTAATACAATTCGCCAAAGCAGACCAGCTTTCACTGCGTAACTGGATATTGTAGACGAAAACTGAAGTTAATGGAAAACGTCCATTTCCACTTAAAATAAAGATTTACACTATTAAATTGATTATGACGGTAATGTCATTATCGGTAACAATCAATAATTCATACAATATTGTAGCTCTTCTCAGATGGAGTAGACCAACATCCCCTGTGCCACTGTACACGTTTTTATGAAAAATTAAAACGCTACAAATTATTATACAAAGGTGTGTTATTTCTGTATTAGACTGACATTCTAAGCTGAACACTGGCCGTAATTATTAGGCCCCGCTTATAGTATACATTACTTACTATCGAAACTTGGGGGCTTCGCGCTTCCAATATTGGGTTCACTGCATTACAGCACCAAGATCCCGTACGCTTTAAAGTAAAGTCGAAGAACAAAGTGATCTATGATTAAGTCATCTTGTATACACTGCATATTGTTTTGAAACTATGTTTCTTCCTTGCACATTATTTACAATTAATGTATTTCAGCAGGATGATTAGAGAAAATAGCCGTTCAACTTACAGCGTTGCGGGTGGTTTTAAACGATTCTTTGGGATTATATTTATCATTGACAAGCAAAACATGGAGAAATCAATACTATTTAATTAATCAAGAATTAGTATCATTATTCGCCTTTTTGAACGTAACAAGAGCAGAAATCTAAGTATAATAGTAGGTACGTACCAAAGGTATAAATCGAAATCGATCGACGCCCCCACGAATTGAAATTAATGAGATAAAATAAGACACCTAAGATTCACTGACCATCTGTAGGTGACAAAAGTAACGATAAACTCAATAATAAAAAAATAAATAAACCTTAGTGTAAAAAAAAAAAAAAAAAAAAATCTTGAAAGTGATCAGGAAGAAAAAATTTGTGATAATAACACCCCTCTTGACTGTCAGGTTAAAATCCTTAAAACCCCCCTTGAAATCTTGGCCTCATTTGTGTTGTACTTTTGTACATTCACAACTATTCTTACCTAGTAAACTCTTTGGTAACTATTTCCTGTTTCGTAATTATTTTTCTATTGAAAACTAATTTTTCTTTTGTAAGAGAAAAATTGATTTAGCACCTTGATGTGTCTAACAACAACAAGAAAAGAAGACATCAACACAGGAGTGAGTCGTAAACGGTCAAAGTATCAAAAATCGGCTTGAAAACTATGACAATTGTATCAGCTGATACAATTCCAATGGGATTCTGATTTAATGAAATCGAGTTTATTATAAATTCTGTATCCTATTGAACTTGTGAAGCTGTAACCACCTCATTGATTTTCGGTTGGTCAGCACTCTTGTTAAATATAGAAGGACTAGTAAAGTATACGTAGGTGTTCTATTTAATTTAGGTCTCTTCGAAAGGCGTTTACGGCTATGCTGTTACATTTATTCAGAAATTGCATGTATAATAGTTTTCGTTCAATGATTTTAAACATGCTAGAGTTCTGCGTTTTTGGATTCTACACATCTTGAGTCGTAAAACGGCCAAGATGCTCAACTCAATTAACTCCGCGGAACCCAAGTAACTTCTTTTAGCTAGGATAGCACTTGATGCAAGCCATTTCTGTCATACTTATTTATCTTGGCCTGTCAGGCTTGCTCCAAGTCCTGAGTGTCAAACCATCGATACATCCATCCCATTACACATTTATGAATCGTGTAGATATTAGTTCAGATTACAACAGAGCACAAATTCTGGCAGAGTTCCAGGCATTCGTTCTTAAGCCGATTGTAATACGTTCCAATCCCCCTTTTGGTCATGCAAGGATGTAATATATATATATATATATATATATATATATATATATATATATATATATATATATATATATATATATATATACACAATTTATCTTTGAAGACCATTGCATTGCAGTGGTAAATTGGTGCTGCTAGGCTGCTAGAAGGCTTCCAGAGTGGAAAGTCGTAAAAATTACAATCAACTTTGTAGCTTCATATTTGTTGCAAATCAAGTTCCTTTTCGCTGCTCCGTATTTATAAAATCAACTTGAACCATTATTTACCAATGTTTACCAAAGAATAATAAAGTTTACTTGTGAATTTCGTTCAAGAAAAAACTCACATCTATTATTTTCTATAAAGCAACACACAAATAATTAAGCCCTTGAAAGGTGCAAAGGAAGCGAGAAGGGCTGAAAGAAGCATATGCACTAGGTATAGAATTGCTTGGTTGGGTGAACATCGAAGGAAATTCTAGATCTTTGTGTGATCATATAGCTACTCAACGTAATGTCGATCGGCTAATTCAAGGAATCCATGCAGGATTCAGAAGTTCCCGATTGAAGATCTTGAAGAGGAGGTTTTAGGGGCAAATGGTTACGAACTAGCTGTCATTGTACATGAAGTACAAGCAATGTTTGAAGGGAGGACACCAAAAGAAAAAGATGACGAGTACATTACAATGAGGTCTACTCGTAGTTTTTCAGCTGGAGTGGGAGAATACAAGCGGTATGATTTACCAAAGATTGAATGGGTGAAGTTCGGTGGGGAAACGGTGGTGTCTGGTGGTCTAGACTGGATACGGTTTTGGAGCCAGTTTGAGTCAGTGGATGCAGATGAAAACTTGAAACCCCAACAAAAATACTACTGCCTGATTCAGGCCACCATACCCGGATTTAGGAAGGCTAGAGAGATAGTGGAGAGTTTCACCCTACAAAAGAAAGCTACCCTACAGTAATAGCAAGCTTAAAAGCCAGGTTTGGGAGAGAGGACTTACTAGTCGAACATTACCAGAGAGAACTGTTGAAACTGGTGGTACAAAATATTGTTCAGAAAGGAAAAGTACCTCTCCCTCAGTTGTATTACAAAATAGAAACCCAAAATAATCATTCAGAGGCTTTAGGAGTGACCAAAGACAAAAGCGCAGTCCTTCTCGTAGAATTTTGCCTGAATGAGGAGTTGTTGAGAGTCTGTCAGCGAACGCCGGAATGTCGAGCCGAGCGAGCTATGGAAAAACGTTTAGACAAGCTCATGGATTTTTTGAGATGTGGAGTAGAGGGAGATATGAAGGTCGTAGCTGCAGGATCAGGATTTGGGTTGAGAATCAAGACTAGGAAGATGAGAGAGGATTTAGTAGAAGAGAAAGTTCCTACAGCAGCTTCGTTAGTGGATGCCAAGCCCACTAGTATGGGCAAGCAAATCCTTTCATAAGTTCATGTATTTTTTGTGACAAATTTCACGCTAGTGAACACTGTTTTTCTGCCCGATTCTTAACTCTAGACCAAAGATCTGAGAAAGCCAAGAAAAGTGGAGCGTGTATTGCGTGCCTAAATAGACATCGTATCGCCGATTCTCGAACCAAAGTAAAATGCATTGCTTGTGAAGGCCGACACCTCCCGATTCTATGTAACAAAAAAAGAAATAGATTCTCAGAAAGGAAAATTTTAGCAGGAGGCAAAGACTGAGTGTATCGGTGTTTTAGCGGATTAAAGCTGACCTGTCCTGTTGCAAAGACTTCTGATGCGACTCGAATATAAAACTGCACACAGGTTTGCGAGGGCTCTCATTGATACGGGATTGCAGAGGTTCGATGTATTCAGTGAAGTTTCAACAAAAATTAACCTTGTACCCTGCGGGAAACAAAAAATTGCTCAAGCACTTTTTGGGGGATCCGTTTTCTCACAGATAAATAATAGTTTCTATAAAATAAAAGTATCAGATTTGAGCGATAAATATGCCTATCAATTGAAGTTTTTAGATCAGTCCAATATTTGTGGTTCAATTCCAACAGTTGCTAGCGGCTCTTGGGTCAAGGAACTGAAAGACAAGGGCATATTTGAGGATGATAAGCAAGAGCCGATAGAAGTTTTGTTAGGTGCGGATTTCACTGGTCTCATTCTAATCGGGAGTAACGTCAAACCAAAATCTGGCTTAGTGGCCGTAGAATCCCTCTTAAGTCGGACGGTGATGGGAAGGGTGCCCTCAGAAGGTAAAATTATGGTTTCCTCCTGTTCGATGCCAGCAACCACGATTGAGTCGATTTCAAGATTGTGGGAGTTGGACGATTTTGGGATTGAAGACCCTTCCATGCTATCCTATCCAAGAGAGAGATGGAAGGTGTTGTGAAGGAGCATTTATTGAAACCGTGGCAATTAAAGAAGAAGGAGGTTCAAGTCTGGAATCGAAACTCCGTCAGCGTTAAAAATGTAGGAAAACACTGAAAGGAAGGTTTCGCAGCGAATATCTTGGTCAGCTGGTTCAACATCTTTCTAAAGAGGAAGATCGAAAATTGTTGGTTGGTGACGTTGTGATTCTTGGCAGTGACGGCAAAAGTCGTTTAGACTGGTCCTTGGCTCGTGTAGAAGAACTTATTCCTGGATGGGATGGACATGCAAGGGAAGCAGGCAAGGCTGCGAAATGCAACTTCGCAATCAGTTACCAGCCCTTACAGAGGATCTACTTGCTCGAAGGCGCTCGGGACAAGGAAGCGAGTCGGCTTCGCCTCTAGATCTTCGTTGGTGGGAAGATGTTGGAAATCAAATTAATATTTTCAAATTCCTTTTCGCTACTCCGTATTTATAAAATTCCATTCAAACCGATGTCTCCCTAGTTACCAATGGTTACCAAAAAGTAATAAAGTTTACTTGTGAATTGTGTTCAATAAAAAACTCACGTCTATTATTTTCTGTAAAAAATATATAAAGTAACACACAAATAATTAAGCCCTTGATAGGTAAAAAGGAAGAGAGAATCGCTCAGGTGAAGTAGACCACCAAACGGTAGGTAAGATAAAGTAGAAACATAGTCATAGTAGCCTAGTCTATCTTACAATATTGAAATTGGAATATATTTTCATTTATTTTGTCCATCGTCTACGTTGAGTTGATTGCTTTTCTCGAACCGATCGACATTAATTCAGCGCACACGTGCGGAACAAAAACCACCGCGATGGGAAACAGGAGGTTCTACCGCTTGTGATGGGTCAAACACTGACATATGAACGGACTGAGGGATCCGGGATGATGAAAACCTGATCCGAAACGAGGGAAGGGGTTGGGAATAACCGATGTTGGCGTGTCATCGGCTGAAGGTACAGCGACCGGATTCGCAATTATTGGACAGGAAGGATTATTTTACGATGCAGTCAGGCGGTGACAGGTTGACAAAGAGACAACGTTGACCACGAATGATAGGTTGGAAATATATTTACGTGAAGTATATGGTTTTCAGAAAACCATGAATTTTTCGCATGATGAAATAACCGTAATTTCAATTTTAATGTACAAGAAATTCAATACCATTTGGTGTAGACGAGAACAAGGAAAGTGAGTCTATACATGGTACCTTGATAGAGGTCGCAGCCAGCAGCAAGCGTTTGGCAGTATATTGCGACACATCCCAAAAAATAAAGCCCTAAATACCAATATAATTGGCAACGTGATAAGAACCTTATAAATAATCAGAGTGATCCGCCTTATAGGTAACGGGGGACAAAGGAGGCAGTCAGATGAAAAGCACCAACCAGGGGTGGTTGTTTACATTACTTTTTTACAATTATATTCAATTATGATTCAAATAATTATAGTCCCGCACTTTTGCGCATGTGCACAGCATGGACAATCCACAGCAACTTCCTTATTTCGAAAAAGAACACCATTTTTATTTCAAACTAGCTGGTTCACCCGCGCGTTGCAGAGGTTGACTTGAACATTATCAAATAGCCTGTAACCCAAGTTAAAGTAATTCTGATAGATTCGCCCACTCAGATCCCCAGTTGGTTCAGTGACGTTCAAAACGCTTTAAAATCCTCCCCCCTCCCCTCCCCACTGGGTCAGATTTCAAAAATTATGAAAAAAGTAGTCTTTGACTTGAATTAGAGTAATCCAAACATACCTACTCGACAATCAAATCCCCAGTTTGTTCAGTGATGACAAAGATGACAAAGATTCCTGCCTCTTCCCCTAAAACACCCCCTATGGGGCAGATCAATAACTACACCTTTTAAACCTTCTCTGGGCTTCCACAAATAATTTAAGACCAAAATTAGCCAAATCGGTCCAGCCGTTGTCGAGTTTTAGCGAGACACGAACAGCGATTGATTTTCATATATGTATATAGATTAGGGTTCCACGTAGAATTTCATGCAAAATATAACCTGACACTCACATTTCTTAGTTCACAAAACCTTGTGCGAATACGCAAAAAATGAGTAAAAACGCGAAATTGCTCATAAAACGTTTCAGCTCAAGTGGCACCTTCCCCTATGCCATCTTTCTTAACACGGTAAAATTTGAAAACATTTAAGGGCAAGAATAAATTTTTTTTTTTTTTTTAAATCCCTCCAACTCCAATTCCTTCCATTCCAAAAACTGGGAAAGTGCGTCTTTACGCTCTACTCCATCAAGTGTTTTTCCTTTAAAAACTGCAAAAATAGATTCGTCAATCGCTATTTGAGTCTGTGATGTGATGTGCTGTAATCATATGAGGCGGGGTTGTAAATACGAGTATCTAATTGAAAAAGTGTACTTGTTACAAAAGAAAACACTAAAAATATTATTTGGCAAAGACATGAGAGATTCGTCTGAAATACTTTTCAATGATCTTGGCTTACTAACAGTGCACTTGATAAAGGTGTACAAAAAGCATACTGATTTTCATAGGAAAAGAAAAGAAATTATTTTATGAAAATTTAAGGGAGATAAGAGGCATACAATACCGCATAAAGTTGCCGAAAATGAAAAATTGTTTTGCACAAAACACTAAACGGTACCAAAATAATGAAAAATAATTTACTCTAACCATAGAACTAATGAAAGTAAGAAGTAAAAATACGTAATTAAAGAAGTAAGTTACCTCATTAATGATAAGAAGATGATTTTACAAATATATAAAACCCAACAACTGAATAGAGTTAATTCATCAAATATAAGAAGAAGGAGTATTTTATAAATATACTAGCCGCTCCGGCTCGCTTCGCTCGCCTCCACGCCCAGCGGGGGGGGGGGGGGGGGGGGGGCTTCAAAACAGGACTCCCGTAAAATATGGTACCATGGTACGATTGGTATTATAGTAGTATAGTAGTGGATATAGGCCTTTCAAGGTGGATATTTAAGGGGTCTCGTAGTAGGATAATGAACTGAGGCATCTCGTGGTAAAGCAACGTTTCCTCAGGGCTCACTCTGCTGATCAGGGTGGCTCCGTACCCTGTCATTATTACCCAATAGTCCTAAAGAGGTTCCATTTCAAATTTCAGCATCGAGGGATGAATATGAAAGAAATTAGCCTCAGGGCTCACTCTGCTGATCAGGCTCAAGACACGATACATAGCCTATATTCTGACCGAGAGATTTCCGGTCACAATTTAAAAAACCCTCATTCGGATCTCTTTGTCCGTTCGGCCGTGAAAGCGACACTCAGACAGAATCCTTTTTCCCCTTTTTTATATAAGTATAGATAGGTGCAACTCGAAAATTAATCAAAACTAAATGCATAACATTTATTAATAATATACAAACACTAAGCAATAATTCAAACTTCTTAGGGTGAACAGCAGAGAATTTAGCATAATCAGCTAATCAGGAAGAAGCCCATCATTTCAATTGAATATTAGTGTCCCATCAAATTTCGAAGTCATAGGGTGAACAGGAGAGTATTTAGCTCTCTCAGCTAATCAGGAAAGCGCCCATTATTTCAATAGTCCCTTAATATCCCAGGGACGTATACCCTATCAAATTTCCAATTCCTAGGGTGAACAGAAGAGTTGCTTATAGGCTGTTCAAATTGTTCATAGGTTTTTTGGTTTTTAAAAACCGGTCACGCAAATTTTTACTTCTCTCTAAGTAAAAAATAAAAATTCAGTTATTCGAGAACACTGATATGAAAATCAGGTCCTTATTCGAGGTTTTAAGTGATATTAAGATTTAGAGAATTGTATAAAGCAAGCTTCACCATCATGAATGTTGTTGGGTCCCACCATAATACCTATATTGAACTTTCAAAGATAAACAAATTTCAGAATTTTTGTGCATCCAGTATTGAAGGAGACGCGTGACTGATGAGGGTTAATTATTCATCGAGGTTTTTTCTAAACAGGACTAGTAAAATATATAGTAAAGAACCAGTCATCACTAGAAAATCTGAAAGAAATGTTTTATAACAAGAAACGCATGAGCTTATTTTGGTTTATTATTTTCAAAAATACACATCACACGCAAACACATCCACCTCCATCATCAAACCCTTCTGATTCATGAAAATCTCTTCCTCCAACTCGCCATAGAGAAATGCTGTCAGTACATCAAACTGTACGAGTTCATATTTTTCGGCAGCAGCTACGCTCAGTTATGCACGAACAGAAAAAACTTTTTATTTATGATTTAATGACTAGATTATGCCATGATTTATTTTATGTCATTAATTTTCAGTTGGTGGGTCAGCTTTTGTTAAATTCAAAAGACTAGTAAAATATAGGTGTTTTTAATTTAATTTCTCCTCTGTAGGCATCTATGTCTCTGCAGATATATTTAGATAATGATTTATTAGACTTCGTTTAATTAAAGCGCTATCTAATATATTATATAAATAATAAACCTTTGTTTAATAATTTTCAGCGTTTTTTCCTGGCAATAGAAAACGTTTTTCAGTGACTTCCGTTTTCTTCAATGTTTTTTCAACAGTGTACGGCCACAATCTGACCAACTACTGGACCCAAGCCAAAAAAATTTGGCTTAAAAATCACATCGGCAGATTTGGATCTTATTCGGTGTGTTCTTTAGGCTAGATAAATAGGCTTACATAGGATTGTAATATAAAAATATTAAAAAGCCCTTCTATTCTATGTACCTATTCAGAATTCGCCTCAGCACGGACGTCCGTCGTCAATGACGGTGAAACTGTCGACGCCGACGACCCCACAAACTGACGGGCGGCCGCAGCTTCTCACTGATATCCTTATGAACCAAGAGCTCTTCGACGTTTTCCACGGGAAATCTCTCATCCTTCAGGCGGAAGTCACGGTCGAAAAACCACTGGACGGATCCTCTAAATCTATAATAGGTAAGTAAATAAAAATATTACTTCCCGAACGCGTGGAGGATGATCGGAAATGCAATTGATGTGTGAAAATTTCTCGGTCCTCCATACACCGGTCTCGTAGCATGGCATAGATCAGAACAAAAGCTGAAAAAACATCCCTACGAATGAGAATTAGTACGCCTTATATTATCCCTGTTTAATAAAATTTATTAGTGGGTGGAGATTAAATTTGTAGGACGCCTCTTTGAAGCTAGGCTTTGTCAATAGAGGGACGACCTACTGAAATTGATGACATCATGGCGTGGGGTGTTACAGGAAATGTGCCACAGTTACTCGAGTTAGGCACCCCGTATCACCATTCGCATCCTGAGGGGTTCTTACTTAAACTGGTGGAACTGGTGGCCTTCTATAACCAGTTTTGCCAGATGCCTTAATGGGAAATTCCCACCATACCCCTCGAAATATCCCTACGTTTCCCTCTGTTTTTCCCTGCAGCACCAAAATATCGCCACATCCTCCAGGAATTTCAATGGATAAATCCCAACTCAAAATACGACCCAAAAAATCCCTACACTGTGGGATAAATCCCGCAATCTCGCAACACTGTCTGCATCTTCTCTCATCCCGAGAGATGGCGTTTGGTAAACCCGGGAGTCCTCCCCACATCTTTTATTTATTTTCAACAGTGGAGGTGGGGGAGGGGGACGCACCAGGCAGGGGCATTACCCATCTTCTCCCTTTTCTTCTTCCTCATCATCCTATCCCTTCTCCTCTTTCACTGCCCACTGTGAGAGAGCCTTCAGTTCCAAGCGTAGCCTCAGTGTCCACAAGTGGCAGAGGTATCCTGTACAGGCCAACGCTGCAATCGATACACAGCAAGAGCGGCCCAGGTATGCTTCTGAGGATTTGCAGCGAATGGCAGCAGAGGAGGCAGAGGCTGTTTGTAATGGGGTACCCACTATTAATGTTTTCTTGCAAGCACGTTTTCCCATGTGCATGCTTTCTGCCATTCAATCTCTACGCCACAGGCCCCACTATAAGCAGATTGTCCAGGGCGCAATCCTAACTAACAGCTGTGGGGCCTCTCCCACTGTGGGGACAGCCCACCTTTCAGCGATCCTCCCCCAGGACCTCTGGTCTTCTCGAGGACCTGAAGACTGAAGTGTTGAGGATCAAGGAGCAGGCAGGCCGTACTGAAGGTTATGAAAGTGCCTACCTGCACGAACTGTGGAGGCAGGCTATTGGGTTGGAAGATGAGGTTGTGGAATACATACAGAGGATCTTCCCACAGGTTGAAGAAGCGACCGTGGTGAGGCTTCAGGGAGGAAATCCTCCTAAGTTGATGCCCCATTGAGGTCGTAGAGCAGCTAAGCATGCAAGGTGCGGGAATACCAGCAGGTCCAGAAGTTGTGGAGGAAGCATCCTGCTTGTGTAGCTGCAGAGGTACTGGAGGGAACTGGGGATGGGCAAGTTTTTCCCCCTACCCAGAAATTTGTGGATTTTCGAGAGCCACTATTGAGTGCTTCCAGCCACAACCCTGGTGAGTCGGTGATACCCCCTGTTTCCACCAGGGATTCCTCACACAGCATTATGTACACGTGGGCGCTTCATGATGTGGGACAAGTGCTATGTCAAAAACTCCAAGTCTGCTGGAACTGATGGTATTTCTGCCTGACGCTGGAATAAAGCCCCAAAGAATATCCAGCTGTTCATCGTCAACCTGTAACTTCTATTGTGAAGACTCCCAAAAGCATTGATCTACGCTTGTACCATCTTCATTTTGAAGAAAGGAGGAAGTGAGCCTGGAGGCAACCGTTCGATTACCATATCTTCAGTAGTTTTTTGCCCCTTTCAAAAGATTCTGGCATCTCGCTTTGAAGTCTGGTATCATGGGTGACGTTCAGAGAGCATTTTGGCCCATGGATGGCAAAGCCGAGAACCTGAGCCCTCTAAACTGTCATTTCGCTAACCTGCATCATGAAATGGTAGCTCCATCTTGCCGCTCTGGACGTTGCTAAGGCCTTTGACACAGTGAGCCACTTTTCCCTGACAGATTGCGTTTGTGGTGTCAGGGCGCCTTCTCGTTTGATTGAGTATGTTGCCTATTTGTACCATGAATGTGTGTCGGCTCTTGAGGCAGGGATCGAGATGTTATGGGATGTTGTTAATGGGCCAACATTGTTGTTGTATGCCAGGAGGATCCTCTAACACCACTCCTTTTCAACCTGGTCGTGGATATGGCCTAGGGTAAGCTGATATCTGAAATAGGGTTCGATCTCACCCCTTGGGTGCGAGTAGGTGTGTTGGCTTTTGCTGATGATGTTCTCTTACTTGCAGAAACTCTTGAGGGCTTGCAGATCGCCCTCAATGCTTTTGCTGAGCAGCTAGCCAGGTGTGGTTTAGTGGTCAACCCTTCTAAGTGTGGGTTGATTTCGTTGGTCTCGAAAGGCCACCAGCATAAAATGAAGGTGGTGGATCAGGGTCTTAGGACAGACAACAATCCCTGCCCCGGCAAGTGATAGAGGTCTAGCTGAACCTTGTGGTCGACTTCATGGGTGTGGCCACTATAGCTGGAAGCTGTGTAGAACTTGGTGGAGCATTAGCTCGTGTTACCAAGGTTCCATTGAAGCCACAGCAGAAGCTGAGCCTCCATTGCACGTAATGACTTTTATAATGATTTGGATGGTTTGAATTTTTTTTTTTTTTTTTTTTCAAAAAGACATGACAAATGACAAACCCAATAAGATGACAGACTCTTATAAAACTCAACTCAGACTCTGGCACCTTGCCTGACTTGCACCTATTAATGCTAGTTACCACTTCGTCCTCTGTAAACTCTCTGTCCAGCAAGGGGTGCCTGGCATCGAAAAATTGGGTATTGTCTAACACCCTAGTGGGGTACACCTCATGATAAAATGCCTCCCACTTTGACAAGGGCATGGGAATATCAACTTGGCGCTTACGTCCATAAAAATGTACAGCCTCCAAGAATAGCTGCAAGTTATACACCACTGCTAGTCTCTCTGCCACTGCCTTATGGAAAAGTTTCTTTTTCCATTTAAGCAGGTTAGTATAGGATTTTTTCTTCCTAGTAAGTTCCGATGTAAGGGGATACAAATGTGATTTTCCTACAAAATTTCTGGAATTGTTTTAGACTTTTCATAGCCTCCTTACCCTAGGCCATCTTGGCAACTTCACCTCAGAATTTACAACCACATCCACCTTCATGTCCAGGGCTTCAGATGCCTCTACCATCGCCTGATATAAATTATCACTGAGCAATCCTACAAAATCGCATAGCCAATCAGAGCACTTCTCCTTGAGTATCTTAGGAAGTCGGAGAAAGATTGAGTCAATTCAGGTTTCCATCGAGTAACTGTTTTAACACTTGGTATGGTAGGTTGGTAGCCACTAAGTTCTAGTATGACGGGAAAATCATCAGAATTTGAAACCTATTCATTGGCAACCCTATCCAGGCAATCACACCATACAAGGTCAATAGTACTCCTACTGACTGATGAGCAAAAAGTGAATTCTCCCAGCCTATCCCCCGTAGGGCGACCATTCAACAAAATCATCCCAGACGATTCCAGCATCTCTACCCAATCCCTTGCACCTGTGGAAATGGTTGGTTCCAAAGACGATCTGTGCGGGGCAAAATGACTAGGGAGCTCATCTGCCGACACGGAGTTTAGATTGCCTACTCGCATATTCCAGTCTCCACCAATGAATAATCTGGGGTATCAGTCCATCAGAGAAATAGCCTCTATTAATATGCCTAGGTCCTCTAAGGTGGGGGGGGGGGGTGAGATACCTGAGCTAAAGTAAACATTTTCAATAATAAAAACATGTTCGATTGATGTAAATTTAACGAAGATAAACTATCTTTAATCTCTATGACTTATACCACACTGCTAGGTCACCATTCCCTCGTCCCCTGGAGCCTACTCTACTTGCAAAAGAATGAATAAATTCGAAACCCACAAGGCATCCAGGATTGGAGGTAGGTGACTCCAACAAGTGCGTTTCACATAGGGAAATAATGTCATGATCGGAAAATTTTTCAAAACAAAAAGATAAATGACTAAATCCTCTGTAGTTCTAAAACAGAATCCTCCCTCCATCGAGTCTGGCAAAAGTAGCCTTCCTCTCCTCATGTCATGCTGTTAGACCGCCCACTCTCTTTGACTGCGGGGTAGAAGGCTCCCAGAAGAATCCACCCTCTTTAGTGTCCAGACTGTATTCAGTTACATTAAGGAATATTAGGTTGTTGGCTTTATCACGCCTCCTAAATATTTCCAAGTCCCTAGAGTTATGTTGGGCCATTGTCCCGATAATACCTTGATTAGTCTGTAAGGTTTTCGGCTGAGGAATCCTCTGTAGTTCTAAAACAGGATGGGTGAGGGGTTTCAGAGGTGCGTTTTGATAGGTTTAGGTTTTCGGGTTGTGGTGTGGAGAGGTTTTGGGGTTTGATTATCAGGTTGTGCGGTTCTATGGGGTTTTGGTTTTTAGTACTTCATTACATGTTTTCCTAGATGGAGCTCTTATGATTATTTCATGTTTTGCTGGATTTTCTTCGATGCTGGATGACGTCTGGGGTGTTGTTTGGTTTGGGAGTGTTAGTTCAAGGGTGTGGGTGGTGGGCTTCATGACCTTGCTCGCAGTTCATTACTAGGTGCTTTAACCATATCCGCGTAACTTGTTTTTTTTTTTTTTTTTCCATATATATAATTTGTTTGGTAATTTGGTTTTGTGGGGCCGTAGTTTGATCTTTCATTTGGTGTTTTGTTCCGATTTGAATATATTTGTGGCCCATTTTGTTTATAGTACTTTTGGGGGCTTTGAAGTTTATAAAACATTGCATTTTTGCAGTTTGTGTGCATGGTTTCCATTGGTTTCGTGGTTCGTGTTGTTAAATGTTTTGGTTGTTGATGACGTTGGGGGGGGGGGGGGGGGGGGTCTATTTTGCGTGGCCATTTTTCGTTGTTAAATTTTTAATTCTATTTTTGTTATGAATTCTTTAATTTCTTGATATGTTTGTGGTATTTTTCGGAATCTGAAAAATATTCTTGTGTTGTCATTCGCGTTGTCCAATATTATTTCGTTTAATCCCTAGTCATCCATAATTCTTCGTATCCGTTTTGCGCTATTTCTAAGTTTTTCACATTCCCCCTGTAATCTTTGAATATACTCGTATTTAACTATCATATTTGTCCTTGTTAGTGTTCGTAACAATTATTCTGTCATCATATCACTTAGTTTTAGGTCTGATGGTGGTTCTTGTCCAAGTCTTTTCATGAATTTTGGCATTAACACTATGCATTGGACTGCCACTTCCATGAATTATGGTGCCACGTCATCAACCCGTCCGAGAGCAAGTAAAAATCTCATAACCAAATCGGGGTCGTCTGTCACAAACCATGGTAGCCTTTCAATTGCAATTTCCACATGTTTTGGTAGATTTAGTGTATCAGGTTTTTGTTTTTGTTGCGGATTTTGCGAATTACTTAGTGTCAGCGACTCTGCTATCATTCCGTTCAATTTCCTTTGTTGTGTTATAAATTCTGAAATCATTTCATTTGTGGGTGTTTCAGGTCGTGGTGAACTGCACGCATTTTGTGATTACTGTAGTAATATCTTATTGGTCTGTTGATTTATTTTTGGGGAAGTGGCTGGGCTAATTTAGGGGACAGTGAGCTCATGTTACCAAGTAACAAGCTGGAGGCCTGTTAAACAGAAATTTTCTATTCAAAAACTCACTCAACTCTATGTTAAACATGTGTATCTATTCTTTTATTGACAATATATAAGGACTGGCTAATTTAGTGGACAGTGAGCTCATGTTACCATGTAACAAGCTGGAGGCCTGTTAAACAGAAATTTTCTATTCAACTACTCACTCAACTCTGTGTTAAACATGTGTATTAATTCTTTTTTTGACAATATATAAGGAATAAGGTGACAAAATAGATACACAGATTTAAAGGGACTACTTTGATGGTTTATTCAAAAACTGTACCTATTGCTCCAGAGATTCTATGGGGGTCTAACTAACCATGAGAAGATTTTATCAAGAATGGTTTACCTAACAGTTTAAATAGAAAGAACACCGCAGGAATTTGGGGTAGAGGGATCAGTCTGAGGATTCGCAAGAGAGGATAATCAAATAGGTATTTACGAGGGTTGTCTAGAAAATAAGTTTCGTTTTGATCTGTAGGGTGGTGGAGCCCTCCACGTCGCGTCCCGCCACCTCGATCCCCTCTCGAGTTGTTGTGCGCGGAGTGATTCAATTTCTGCATTCCTGAAGTCTATCGTCACTGGAGACGAAACCTGGGTGTCACACTACACTCCAGAAAACAAAAGACAGTCCATGCAATGGAAACACCCCACCTCCCCAAGTGCCAAAAAATTCAAAGTCGAGAAATCAATCAGGAAAATCATGGCTTCTGTTTTCTGGGATCAAAAAGGAATTCTCCTGATTGATTTTTTGCCTCAAGGTGAAACAATTAACGCCAACCGCTATTGTGAGACCCTGAAGAAGCTTCGTCGGGCCATACAGAACAAGAGAAGAGGAATGTTTACCTCCGGTGTTTGCCTTCTCCACGACAACACTCGGCCTCACGTTGCTCATTCCACAGCGCAACTTTTGGATGAGTTTGGTTGGGATGTTCTAACCCATCCACCTTACAGTCCCGACTTGGCCCCTTCAGACTATCACCTGTTTACCAAAATGAAGGCGGAATTGGCGGGAGAACGTTTCACAAGTGACGAGGAAGTGAAAGAAGCTGTCACGAAGTGGACCAAGGAGGTAGCGGCATGCTTTCATGAGGAAGGAATTTCGAAGCTCATTTCGCGATCTACCAAATGTATTGACGTCGCCGGGGATTACGTGGAAAAATAGTACATATGTTCAACTACAATACCTGTAAGTTTTCAATAAAAACTTGATTTAAAAAAAAAAAAAAAAAACGGAACCTATTTTCTGGACGACCCTCTATAATACTATATGAAATCGTTCAAGCAAAATTACGAGATTGATCAAAAGGCTTACCATCTTAATTGAAAAGCAGAGCGCAAGTGGATCAGGGGAGGCGCCTCCCTCCTTCATTGGAGGCGTATCCCTTCCCCACGTCTGCTCTTCCCCCTTCGCACCTCCGACTCAACTCTTTGATGATTCTTGTGACTGACGCCGATAGATTGCATAAGTATGCTATCAGTCGTCGCACCTGTGTATAGGAATTCAGCTGCTGCAACTCCTGGTACTCCCACACCCTATTTGGTAGCTAATTTACCTATTAGTATCCTGAGGCTTTCTGTTCAGACGTAAATATACGCCTCGCATTCGTTTTTACATGGAAATCCTGAAATTTAATGGTAATGTATGCCATTTACGCAATTGGTTACCAGTTCCATATGTTATTCTCTTGTCCTATGTTTAGCTGCCCGAGTGAAATTTATGTCACCTGTGTTCCAGACCCCCCTGTCTCCCACTGAGCAATTTAAACTATGGCTGTGCTCAGGAGACCGAACCCTTGGAGTTCGCATTCTCTCATTAATGAGAGAATCATTAGGAATTAGAAACCTAATCTTATCTATTTGAGTTCGTATTTTAGTCATTAAAACGATTAAACCTATTTGTCTCTCTTGCTACTATCTATTCCCTCCTAATAATCCTGCATTAATCTCGCTTACTTGCTTACCTCGCAATTTATTTCTAATGTAACTATATTGCTATGATCATAACATGTGTTTGTCCTACCATTGTATGCTCCTTACTTATTAATTCATTGCCTGGTATAGCAATAGCATCTCTGAATCGCTACTGTCTAGTGCTGGTCTATACGTATTATCTTTTGCTTTTTAAACTCTGCTCCTATCTACATATAGAGATATTCTGCTGCTTATTTTTCTTTTTCAATTGCCAATATCAGTCAGATTATTATGTCTACCTTCTACGTGATTGTTTAGATGTCACTTCTGCAAAATGAAATATTTATTTTGTAAAATTTTGTACCCCATCCCTTGGCTTAAGGATTGTATCCATATGAGTAAATAAAATCTTCTATCGATCTATCATTATGCCACCAGTGCCCACTTTCCCTTAGGGGCTCGAGCTGGGAGGTCGCCCGAACTGCTGCTGGCCTGGACTTTTTCAGGCAGCAGTTGTTGTGGTGCAATCGAGCAAACACCAACTGCTCCAAACCCCAGCTCATCTGCTGAATTTGCTGCTGGTCTGCATGAGTCAGTAGACGGTAAAGAACTATGACAGTTCTCTGAATCCCATATATATGTTTTCAGGGGGTAAAATAGGATTCAGAGGGTATTGGGGCCCACGACTGTCGCCATTTTCACCCCGTCGGAAGGCTACTCTAGCCATCTCAGTGAGGTGTTCAAGGGGTGGTCGCGGGGCGGTCGAGACACACTTTGTGGTGCCTGTCAGGGCAAAAATGAAAACCTCTAACAGAAGTGGTGCAGCAGTGTTCAAGGACTGATGGTGGCCGTATTCTACGTCACGATGCGGGCGCCATTCAGATAGCAGGCGCTTTGCCAAACTGCGGTTGGGATGTCGAAAGGGAGAGACTATGTCACATACCGAGTGACCAGGGCAAGAAGCCGGATATCGTTGCCCGACGGATCTGCTATAATCCTGGATGTCCAAGTTGTCAGTGGCATCATGGAATTGGAGCAGACCTGGCAGGCTATAATAAACAAGTATGACAGAAACGACCTGCAGCAAACGATTTCCCTAGTTAAAAGTAGCAGCGACCAATACAGAAGTTAGTGAAAAAACGTTGTCTATTTCCACGAAAAAATTAGTTACAATGTTAATCGATTTCGACGGTTAGGCCATCATCAGTAACAGACAATAACTTTGACAATAAACGATATACAATTTAACAATAAAAAGTAGTTATGGCCTAACCGTCGAAATCGATTTAACATTGTAACTCTTTATCTTTCGTGGAAATAAACAAAGTGTTTTCACTAACTTCAGTTTTGAAATGGGTTTCCACAACTTTGTTGCTAGTGATTTAGTTTGTAGCGACCAATACTATCAAGGTCATGGTCGCAGGCATGCGGGAAAGGTCCCGAGGAGTTACTCGAGTTGGGCATCTTGGCGGGAGTGCTCCGTGTTATCACGACCCGCATCCTGAAGGTTTCTTACTTAAACTGGTGGATTTGGCTGGTGGATTTTATAGGGACACTTCTTTTCATCTCACTCTCCTCCAGAGCCTCCTCCTTCAGCTTCCTTGATCCCAAGGGCTGGTGTCGCATAAACCTGGGCGTCTTCAACATTTCTTTTATTTTTTATATTGTGCTTATTTGGTATGTCCTCTCCGTCGAGGGGATATTTATGTTTAAAAAAGGAAGGTGTGTGTGTGCGCACGTGCATGCTCACGCTCATTTTAAAATACGTTTAGTTTATTCACATCAACGATTATACAAGAGGAAAATAAACGTTTTAATAAGATTTCATTATCATCTACATCATTAATTTTGGTGAAAAAACCTGGTCTCCCGGAAATCACAAAACTCAATAATTACAGACTTCGTGAACATCAAAATAAATACAGAATACAGGACAACTTATAGCAGAACATGCAAAAACGTTTTGGTCGTCAGAAATATGCGTATTGGGGAAACGCCCGAAAATTCCCAAAATCAAACCGAAGTACACAGCTTTCAGAAGAGCTACTTGTTTCTCACAAGTTCACATCAAGATGGATATATTTTAATCAAAGAAGCTGAATACAATATCGACAGAACACAAGGAATACAAAGTAGCTGGCACTCAACATAACTAACCTGGCTGTGATTTTGCATATCAAACCTCTTTTTAAATAACGTAATAAAAAGTAGTATGGAGGAGAAATAGAGAAAAATGTATATAACTTCAAAATTGAGAACAAAAAGGCCTATTTTTCGTTCTGTCTTTTGAAATGTAAACTGTCCAAGAAAACAAAAGCAGCTAAATTCTTTTGAGGGTAGAACTTTTATTGTTTGGTTATAATCTGAAATTACTTATTTAGTTACTAGTTCTGGGTGAAACCCAACAAATTGTTTGTTTTGTGGTGGCGGTTTGAGGTGTGCGTGTTCAAAAATACTCTGGAGTGTAGATCACAATATCGAACAAAGAATTATGAAGACCTTCTTCACTTTTACTGGCTCCAGTGAGCCATCATCTCGATTATCATTGACACCGGTTGTCGAATCCGCTTCTTTCTTCACCACGTCTGGCATGATTCAGAAGCTATTGATTTGCTAATATTGTTGAAAATACTTTTTCAATTATCAAAAAAACTATGTTTTTCTTGATCTATTATGAAACTTGTTGCGTAGGAGATGCCAGTGACAACCACGACCCAACAATAAGAACAATTGGTTATCATGACGCCATAACGTGTAAAAGTTCCGCGAATTTAAAATTTTAGCAGTACCTACTTATTCCAGACCACCCATGGAATTGGAAAACCTACTTTTTCATAAGCGATCCCCCCTTGGGTACCATCAGGTTATTATTGCCACCTCTGTCTCAATTCTGACGTAAAAATATTTACTACACCTCCCGCAACCTTTAAATTGCAGCAGACATTCTAACAAGTATACCAACAATACCTAAATTATTGAGTCCAAGGCCGATATTGCTGAATTAGTCCGAAAGCTGATATGGAGATTTCCATCGAACAAGTCATCAACAGATTAGGTGAGAAAAAACTGGAAGGGTTGGAATGAGGTTTGAGGAACGAATAAAATCCTTTTAAAAAATCTGAAAATTAAAATGTTTGCTATAATATAGAATATTTTATAAATATTAGGACCTATGCTTCTGTAGTAAACCATTGTACCTAATTTATTAACTAATCCCCACTTTTTGTCAGGAATAAAAAAAGAAACATGTTATTTAGTTAGCGTAGGTAAATTTTCTTAAACTGCAGTTCCATCAAACAAGGTTTTAATGTATCTGTAAACTAGCAAGATTGTACTCTATTCACTTGGCAAACTAGGAACCTGCAAAAGTCGTCAAATTAACCCTAACACGAAATGGGCTCCAAAAGGTTTTAAATAATTGATTTTTTTTTTTTTTTAATGTTCTTCTTTGAAATCCGTTCTGAAGCAATCTGAACTTATTCCTGGAGTTTAACGTTTTGTTTATGTGTATCAATATGTAGGGTAGAGGCACCAGTTGCACATAGATAGATAGATAGATAAATACTGTATTTGGTGAAAAATTATTCACATTACTTAAATATTATACACTACTTAATATACTTCAGTTGTAAATCAAAAATAATAAACATCTATAAACGAATTTTCTTTAGACCTTATTTTTCCCCTCTTTACGTAGTTACATGAACGGGTTTAAGCAAAATACAACAAATTTCATATATTATACTAATATTTTATACAAATTACATATTTATATTTCACCTATTATACTATGGGAACATTTATATTTTTAATAAATACCTACTTTAAATCTGACAATATACATGTACTTATTTTTAAGTTATATTTTACATTCATTACATAAAAGTACATTTATTATACGTGCGACACATTACAAATCTTTTTTTAATGAAATTTTATAGTTATATATATATATTACATGTTATTATAGTTGATATAAATTAATTAAACAAGAACGTACGGATTCTATTAATAATAATTTTACCAACTAATATTAATAGTATTTTAATATTATTGGTAACTTTCACGATCACTCATTCCTTAGAAATGTGCGGCTTCTTAGGGAATTTTCTATGTAATAAAACATATGGTTCAACTCTTGCTTACTTTTACAATTCAGACATATTTGGGAAAAATTTTCTCGGGAGATATTTTGTGACGGGCTTATGTTCAAATGTGCCTTTCGCAAGTGAGAATAGTGCGGACAAACGATCAGAAAGTGATAAATATCTTCATTTTCATTTTCGTTGCATATTGAACATATCTCATCTGGGTTCCATGAGTATTTTATCCCCTTGACGTAAAAGTAAATGTAATCATTTTTCATTGATCTTAGCTGGCATATTACACGCTTTCGGCTAATATGACCTGATAGAGGGGGGCATGGGGATCCTATGAGAGTCTTGTAGAGAACAGAATACGACGAATTGTTAATTCTTGACACATCATAATCTCTTTTTTTCTTTTCGTTTGTTTCAATTATTTTCTCTATATTTTCTGAAACTACTTTTGCGTCCTGGCTATGCCAGATATGTTCAAAACCTAAAGAAACCAGAATCGTCTCAATTTGTAGAGGCCAGTTATATTTCCTATCTTTCAAGTTAGTATTCGACGACTTCCTCAGACTATCATAACAAAGTCTAGGGAATCTTTCCTTGTCCATTCTCAATAATCGAATCCACCAATTTAAGGTTCTTTTAGTATAAAAGTTTAATTTAAGGCCATTAGTATCACAATATTTATACAATAAATTTAATTTAAGTTGCAGATCTTGTTTCGATAAAGATAACAGAACTATATCGTCGGCATAGAGCAAAAGCGGTATTTCGGACGAGTGATCTATGCTTAATCCTTTCGCGCCGTTCTGTAGGAGGTAATCAGCCGTAAACAAAATAGGGGAAGCTGGGTCGCCTTGAAGTACGCCTTGGGTAATATCTATGTAATGAGAGAAATCTCCTTCCCCACGGACTCTAACTTTTGCTATATTATATATACTAATCAGTAGGTTGATTATTTTAGAAGATAATACAATATACAATATTTTACAAGAAATACGCATATTTCTGACGACCAAAACGTTTTTGCATGTTCTGCTATAAGTTGTCCTGCATTCCGTATTTATTCTAGTGTTCACGAAGGTGTGTGTTGGAGACGGTGTGGTTTTGTTGCGGGTTGATGAATGAAGTCTGTAATTATTGAGTTTTGAGGTTTCCGGGAGACCAGGTTTTTGCACCAAAATTAATGATGTAGATGATAATGAAATCTTATTAAAACGTTTATTTTCCTCTCGTATAATCGTTGATGTGAATAAACTAAACGTATTTTAAAATGAGCGTGAGCATGCACGTGCGCACACACACACCTTCTTTTTTTAAACATAAATATCCCCTCGACGGAGAGGACATACCAAATAAGCACAATATAAAAAATAAAAGAAATGTTGAAGACGCCCAGGTTTATGCGACACCAGCCCTTGGGATCAAGGAAGCTGAAGGAGGAGGCGGGAGAGTGAGATGAAAAGAAGTGTCCCTATAAAACCCACCAGTTTAAGTATTTAAGTAAGAACCCTTCAGGATGCGGGTCGTGATAACACGGAGCACTCCCGCCAAGATGCCCAACTCGAGTAACTCCTGGGGACCTTTCCTCCATGTCTGCGACCATGACCCTGATATTATTGGTCGCTACAAACTAAATCACTAGCAACAAAGTTGTGGAAACCCATTTCAAAACTGAAGTTAGTGAAAAAACGTTTTCTATTTCCACGAAAAATAAAGAGTTACAATGTTAAATCGATTTCGACGGTTAGGCCATAACTACTTTTTATTGTTAAATTGTATATCGTTTATTGTCAAAGTTATTGTCTGTTACTGATGATGGCCTAACCGTCGAAATCGATTTAACATTGTAACTATTTATTTTTTCGTGGAAATAGACAACGTTTTTTTACTAACTTCTGTATTGGTCGCTGCTCCTTTTAACTCGGGAAATCGTTTGCTGCAGGTCGTTTCTGTCATACTTGTTTATTATAGCCTGCCAGGTCTGCTCCAAGTCCATGATGCCACGGACAACTTGGACATCCAGGATTATAGCAGATCCGTCGGGCAACGATATCCGGCTTCTTGCCCTGGTCACTCGGTATGTGACATAGTCTCTCCCTTTCGACATCGCAACCGCAGTTTGGCAAAGCGCCTGCTATCTGAATGGCACCCGCATCGTGACGTAGAACACGGTCACCATCAGTCCTTGAACACTGCTGCACCACTTCTGTTAGAGGTTTTCATTTTTGCCCTGACAGGCACCACAAAGTGTGTCTCCAGTCCCGCGACCACCCCTTGAACACCTCACTGAGATGGCTAGAGTAGCCTTCCGACGTCGTGAAAATGGCGATAGTCGTGGGCCCCAATACCCTCTGAATCCCATTTTACCCCCTGAGAACATATATGGGATTCAGAGAACTGTCATAGTTCTTTACCGTCTACTGACTCATGCAGACCAGCAGCAAACTCAGCAGATGAGCTGGGGTTTGGAGCAGTTGGTGTTTGCTCGATTGCACCACAACAACTGCTGCCTGAAAAAGTCCAGGCCAGCAGCAGTTCGGGCGACCTCCCAGCTCGAGCCCCTAAGGCAAAGCGGGCACTGGTGGCATAATGATAGATAGATAGAAGATTTTATTGACTCATTTGGATACAATCCTTAAGCCAAGGGATGGGGTACAAAATTTTACAAAATAATATTTCATCTTGCAGACGTGACATCTAAACAATCACGTAGAAAGTAGACATAATAATCTGACTGATATTGGCAATTGAAAAAGAAAAATAAGCAACAGAATATCTCTATATGTTGATAGGAGCTGAGTTTAAAAAGCAAAAGATAATACGTATTGACCAGCACTAGACAGTAGCGATTCAGAGATGCTATTCCTATACCAGGCAATGAATCAATAAGTAAGGAGCATACAATGGTAGGACAAACACATGTTATGATCATAGCAATACAGTTACATTAGAAATAAATTGCGAGGCAAGCAAGTAAGCGAGATTAATGCAGGATTAATAGGAGGGAATAGATAGCAGCAAGAGAGACAAATAGGTTTAATCGTTTTGATGACTAAAATACGAACTCAAATAGATAAGATTAGGTTTCTAATTCCTAATGATTCTCTCATTAATGAGAGAATGCGAACTCCAAGGGTTCGGTATTCTGAGCACAGCCATAGTTTAAATCGCTCAGTGGGAGACAGGGGGGTCTGGAACACAGGTGATATAAATTTCACTCGGGCAGCTAAACATAGGACAAGAGAATAACATATGGAACTGGTAACCAACTGCGCAAAGGGCATACATTACCATTAAATTTCAGGATTTCCATGTCAATAAGAATGCGAGGCGTATATTTATCAATCATTATCATCTGAGCAAAAAGCCTCAGGGTACTAATAGGTAAATTAGCTACCAAATAGGGTGTGGGAGTACCAGGAGTTGCAGCAGCTAAATTCCTATATACAGGTGTGACGAGTGATAGCATACTCACGAAATCTATCGGCGTCAGTCACAAGAATCATCAAATAGTTGAGTCAGAGGTGCGAAGGGGGAAGAGCAGACTCGGGGAAGGGATACGCCTCCAATGAAGGACGGAGGCGCCTCCCCTGATCCACTCGCTCTCTGCTCTTCAATTAAGATGGTAAGCCTTTTGATCAATCTTGTAATTTTGCTTGAACGATTTCATATAATATTATAAACAAGTGGAAAAGCCCGTGTCACCACGGGATGCAAGTACAAACTTTAATTACGCAAATGAAAAAGCAAAATCTTTCTGTTTCAACTTAATTTTTATTTATTCAAGTTGTATTAAAAAAAAGTTACATTCATTCAGTTACAAAATTTATTCTAATGCTTCAGGAAAGAACATGTGTTTTGGTTCGTCACTTTGCTCCCTCTACCGGCAAATTCTACAACTTTCCCTCGTTTTTTGCACTTTTTCTTGTTTTTTAATATGAAGGAATCTGATTTATAACTTGGTAGAATTATTTGCACCAGTTTTCTTCATGCCGGTCAGTTTAAAAAAAATTTGAAGAGAATCGGTGCAGGCGTTCAAGCGTTATCACTTTGTATGTATCCTATTATTATAATAGATTCCTATTTGATTATCCTCTCTTGCGAATCCTCAGACTGATCCCTCTACCCCAAATTCCTGCGGTGTTCTTTCTATCCGCCTGGGTGGATGACCTACTGCTATTCTCTAACGATGAGCGCTCCAAAATGTCAATCAAGAAGACGCTGGAATCGCAATTCGACATGAAAGACCTCGGAGAAGCTAAGAACTGCCTGGGAATGCAGATCACCAGAGACCGCCGTCGTGGAAAGCTATGGCTCAGTCAAGCTGACTACGCAGGAAAAGTCCTTCAACGCTTCAACATGTCGGACGCAAATCCCGTCGCTACTCCCATGGAACAAGGACTTGAATTCGACACGCAAGTCTCAGATTCAAATGAAAATTCGAATAAATTTCCTTATCAGGAAGCCATTGGCAGCTTATTATACTTGTCTCAAATAACTAGACCAGACTTAAGTTTTGCAGTAAATTTGCTCAGTCGTTATAATCAAAGTCCAAAAAAGTGTCATTGGTTAGCAATTAAAAGAGTTTTGAGATATTTAAAAGGTACTTTAAATTACAAACTTGAATATTCTAAAAATGGAAATTCAGATTTGGAATGTTATTCTGATTCAGACTACGGAAATAAAATCAACAATAGAGTTTCAGTAACTGGCTCATGTTTCAAATTGCACGGTGGATTAATTTCATGGTATAGCAAAAAGCAATCTACTGTAGCTATCAGTACTATCGAAGCAGAATATTATGCTCTGTCATTTACTACTCAAGAAGCTCTTTGGTTCAAATATTTAATATCTGAGTTACAGCCTGAAAAGAAAGGAAAGCCGATTCAAGTATTTTGTGATAGCAAAGGTGCTATAGATCTCAGTAAAAATAGTATGAACAATCCTAGAACTAAACATATAGACATTAAACATCATTTTCTAAGAGAACATGTGAAAAAGAAAGATATAAAAATAACTCAAGTTCCTAGTGCCCAAATGTTGGCAGATATTTTCACTAAAGCATTGCCAAAAGTCAGTTTCAATGAAATATTGGTTAAACTTGGAATGAAATCGTGCTAAACGTATTGTATGTCTTGTATGTCATTTATATTTGCAATGAACTAATTTATCTTGTGTGATTGTATTCTGCAGTGAAATTTAAAACTTGAGATGTATGTAATTCTTAATAATTTAGTGAAACAATTTATCTTTTCTTGCAGCTTGAAATATTTATAGAGATGTTGTACAACTCCAAATTTTATGTCAGTCATCGTTCTTAAATTTATTGATATGGTCATATGCCAGTATTATAATATGTATGTATAATAATAATAATATGTATGTATTGTAGTAATATGTAAGTATTGTGTACATATGTATGTAATGTTAACTTCATCGTGATAGGTCCAAGAGGGCATGTTGGAATGTATGTCCCAACACGATTCCGTAGATTAGCATCCTTTGCTCCGCTTATACGTGCATTGCGGGTTTACATATTATACACTTATTCCTCTTGTTTTCCTGTTATCTCTGTTCCTTCTGTGATATGAAAATAAAGTGCCGTTCACACCGAATGTTTCCTATAAAACTATTATTTAAATTCCATCTGTTCGGCGGCATCCATTAGCAAACTTTTAAGTTGTTTTTTAAAGGACTTTGATGGAAGCAATGTGATGTCTCCAGCAAATGGTTAAAGAAGCGTAGTCCCACTTGATTTGGGCTTCCATGTAAAGTCGTAGAAAGGCGTGAGGAAGGAAGAGAAAATTTACTCTTATTTCTTGTATTATGACTATGGACACCGGAACCCTTCGTGAAGTCATCCTGATTGACTTTATTATGGATAAGGCAACCAAGAATGAAGATGCTAGGAACAGTAAGACTGACAAGTTTCTTGAAAAAGCCTCGACAACTCTGTCGGAATTCGAGTTTGAAAATACTTCTTATAGCCTTCTTTCGAGCTTTGAATACCATTCCATAATACCATTTTGATAGTAATTAAAAATAAAGTGGTTGCGAAAATCTTCATTGATAATCAGCAGCGTGAGCTGATTTTGTGATTCCGAAAATCCAATTTGTATGCTAGGTATTTACCCGACGAAGCTAAAATTTGTAACGGAGCCTCTGGGACCCATATAGGATAGGATTTTAATTGGCCGAACCACCCCAATCAGGTAAATGAACTCTTACCGCGAATTTCTATACATTTTACCCCACGACGCTGACATTTGGAACGGAACCTCTGTGAGACAGGTAGATTTTAACTTACCAAACCACCCCACTCAGCTGAGTGAGCTCTTAGCGCTAATTTCTATGCCATTTATCCTACGAAGCTGAAATTTGAACGAAGCCTCTTTGAGACAGGTGGAATATGATTTTCACATGCCGAACCACACTAATCAGCTGATTGAGCTCTTAACACTAATTTCTATGCAATTCATCCTACGACGCTGAAATTCGGAACGGGATCTCTGAGAGGCAGTTAGAATAGGATTCTAACTTGCTGAACCATCCCAATCAGCTGAGTGAGCACTTAAAGGTAATTTCTCCATTCGAGCGTTGGTCGTCCCCCCGAAATTATTATTTCGTCATTCCTTGTGAAACACTAATCTACTTGTTTTTAATGTAGCTCACTACGTGAGTACTGATCTATATTTCTTTCGATAGTTAGCGGTCAAGTACCGGTGACTCTATCAAAAGGCTTCAGAAATGGCAAACCGACACGAGAAATTCGAGTCCGAGGGCACTTGAGGAGGAGGAGAAGTAACGAGCAAGGTGATGCAAGAGCTCCAGAAATCTTCAGCAGTTTTGATCAGTTTGGTAAGAGCCAAAATGTCTCTCAAGTGACAATAATGTTTTAAAATAGTTTATTGTTGAAGAATAATAGGTAAACGCTCTACGGACAAAATTCAGAAAAGAACTGAATAAGATCTGTTCCATCGATCCTCAGTTCCTCAAATGTCTATAACCACATTAAAATGCTAATTTTATAGTGTAGAAGAGCGAATAAAACACTTTGAATAGTAAAAACGTACTAGGTTGAACTTCAGAAAAGTTCTTTTCCAACATTATTTCACTAGCGGTATGAAAATTGTAGACCAAAATTGAAAAACCTTTTTCCTACCAAGATCGTCTGTAACTGGTTTGTTAAAAAGTAGATATTGTAAACGAGATTTTCTGAAATTCAAATTTTACTCATACTTGTTCTTTTTTCTAGGTACTTAGTATTGTTGGCCTGACTAATGGTCCATCGATGTTTTGCAAAATGTGCCAATATTTATCAAAAGTCGCTCTTTTAACATAAGTTTATTTATTTCGTAGAGCACAAGATACGTATACCTACTGATAGAATTGTGTTTACATTCAGTGTTCGATTCTGGGTGCTCCCGAGTAATTGAATGGTTTTCATGTTTGCTCGTCCCAGACACGTTGACGCGGCTTTTCGCGTGCTGTTCGTGCTCTCTCGGGGTTCAGGATTCTTAACCATTATAAGGAAGGGGGAAGTTCTACAAAATCATTGGCCTTGTCCAATATCAGTATTTATTCAGCCTGATAAAACTTTAAATACATCCGATTACAGCCCTGTCTTCGCTCAACAGTGAAAATATTGACCAAGGCTTTTTAGAGCTTTCGTCTTCCATCAACCTTTCCCAAAGTTTTTAAATATTTTTAAAAAGTAAGTACCTAAGTAGGTACTCATAAGATGATGGATTCTATTGTGCGCCATGGCAGCTGAAGAATCATTATCGTCCATTATAAAAAATGAAAAATTGTTTGCGTCATAAACTAAATTTCTTTCCATTTTGGTTTGTTTCCACCAAGAAAACCAAGTTTAATCACCTCCTTAAAGTTGTCATCATTATTCCTCTGCCTAGATAAGTGTTCGACCGTGTTTAACATCTTCTACACGAGCCAATACTGCTCTGATGCTTAGATTTAGGCAAATCTATCTATATTCTCACATTTCTCATCTAATTTCAATGTGCCTTCTTTTGCTACAGTATTTATTGATTACTTACAAAATTTATTTCGTGTGACCAGCGGTTAAAATTATAGGGTGATCTCTAACTACCTCTAGGTTCTAATTCTGCACTCAACTGGGAAACCGAAGACAAGTATGGGCTTGCTGAGGGAAACAACCAACAAAACGGGTGGAAAAGCTCACAAAAGAACCTCGCTCTTAGATCCGTGGAACAACCAGAATTTCAAACTTCGTCGCCTTTTCACACATATTCAAATATGGGAGACTTTCGAGTGGACAAAAAAAACAATATAACTCCAAGGAATAGCAGAGAATCTGGATATCTTGATCAAGTAAAAGGACCCAGCATAAGAGTTTCAACAAATTTTAAGATATCCTTATAATCTTGAGATTTAGTTGAGCACATTTTTGTGCGTACCATGGGTATTTTATCAAACTTACAGCAGAATCAATTTCCATTATTTTCATCTAAAATACAATGCCGATATCTGGATAACATATACGTTTGAAACGAAACTTAGGAAACTGTGGATAGGTATCTTGTTTGGTAAGATGGTTTCATAATAGAACATTACACTCTAACATGGTGATGTATTAGAATCTGTTGAAACTTTGCCTTTTGCTACTTTGAATTGGTTTCTCGGAAAATTATTTATGTGTGGCGTTAACTGCTGCAAAGACAACGCATTTGCACAGCTAACGTTCAAGGCATCTCGTCTCCATAAGTCAGACCCCAAGATATGATAGATAGATACTTTATTTTGTCAAAAACATGTTTTTCACAAGAGTTAGCATTCATAGAAATAAACTGAAATAATAGTAATAAAATAAAATTAAACACAAATTTCTTTAAATTCAAATAAAATACAAAAAAAAGAAAACATTTCGAGGTTAGAATTTAGCTTAACAGCCAATGATGTAAGGCGCAAAGAGAGAAATTGAAGATAAAAAATTAGGCATATAACATCAAAATCAATTTAGTCGAAGAAAACCTTCGTTTACAGTGAATTCCCGCTGTCGTAAAACAGCCTGCATAAATCCTAAAAATTTCCCTACCTCCTTCCTCCTATCGTTGCATAATAGAATTGAGCGCGGTTCGTAGGTATAAACTTTGCAGGAAGAGCTGACGCGGTACAGTGTATCCGGGCTGTCAGCACTGCATATCGAACAGCTTACGGAGCTGTCAAAGCTGTGAAAGATTCTGTCCCCAGTCTAATAGAAAACACTGCCTGCTTATGCCAGCTCCGGACGGAATTGTTGTAACGAGCACTAATACCCATTGAATGCAGCTTATTCCACAACGATTCATGAGAAATGCTGTCAAAAGCTCGTTTATAGTCAATGATGGTGCAGTATAGTTTCCTTCCCCTCAATCTGGTTAAAATGTAGACCATTAATATGAATATCGAGTCGATAGTTCCTCTACCTTTCCTAAACCCATTTGATCCTACGATATGCATTTCGGTACTGGATTTGGAAAACAAAAATATCTATACCTAATATATACTGATGTAACTAGTTGAAGCATATATTATAGCTTTTGGAAGCACTACAGCACAAACGCTTGACGGTTCTAGCTGGCTTACAGTCCTTAGCCAAGAGACAACTGCTTTCCTTCAGGATAGTTCACTGAAAATGTGTTTTTACCCTTGGTTCCGAAGACAGGTTTAATCATCCACTAAGCTCTGAGATGAATCTCAACTCTATCAATACCACGATGCTGACATTTGGAATAGTGCTTCATTAGAACTGATTGAAAATGTCAAGGCCCCTAGGGTAGCCTATCTTAGGGTACCAATCTGCTCAATGAGCTCAGCAGCAAAACTTATTTTCATACGTGCCCCACGATGCTCGAATTTGACCCGTTAAATTTCATAGTATTATCAGCTTATTTTAACTTCAGGCTAACTTCTTTTCAACTTTGAATGATTGATCAGGAATGAATCGTGGAAATATTGGTTCCTGAAAATACCTGCACGAACTTCCGGTTAGAGATATCAATAGATAAGAGCTCCCAGAGTCACGTTTTTCTTGCGCCAGCTCTCCCCCTCTCCCCCCCCCCCCCCCCCCCCCCCCCCCCCAACCGTCATTCAATTACTATCGTTGTATCATGTGCGCCTGGAGACCAAAATTTTGCGAGACATTGTCAGCTATTTCCAATTATCACAGGGCGAGAGGTCATGCCATTCTAATGTTTTATGGTGGATCGTTTAAAAAAATATTTAAGAAAAAAATAAGTAAATAAACAAATAAGATACCTATTTTAACATACCAACAATTAGTACTTAATTATTCTTTGTTTAAATGTTTTTGAAGCCCATTTCGGAGCACGCAGAATCGAATAAATTTCAACGCACCTAATTTAAGCTATGTACACCAACCAATACGTATATTCGCTATATATTAAAAAAATGAAATTATTAGAAAAGTGATACAAATTGACAATTATGTACATACCGTTCAGAGCTGATTTTGTAGTTTTTGCCTTTTTTTAAATCAATTTAGCACTTTGGGCACAACTATTTTGACGCTCGAATTGGTGTTAGGTGACTTTTTACCAGGTAACTGTAATCTATTTCGAATATCGATGTAGAAATTTTATCTTTATAAATGTTTGTCTTTTTGGCTTCTTTATACGAATATGTAGGTATGCTGTATCATTTTGACGAGAGAAGCAACACTTTCGAAAGAATAAACGTAACATAACATAAAAGTATCAACAAAAAAGAGTAGACATACGTGAATATTTAGGCATATGTCGCAGGTGTAATCAACGATTGTTCATCACTTTAGAGCCATTACAGTTTAGCTTTGTTTTATAGATTCACTAATAATAGAAAGGATTGTAATTGAAGTAGACGATTTATTATTAAATTAGCTTATATGTAACGTTTTAAACACAATTGAATCCCTAATCACGCCGAATTTACAGAAATATTCTTCTGATTACTCTCAAGAAAACCCAACTGGTATCGCTAACTGGAGCCCATATTTTGAATACGGTTCTTCAATGAGTGGCCAAACAGCGCAAGGAAACCCTCGGACATTCCATGCAAGTTGGGATTTGAAAGAAGTAAGAAAGTACCCTCTAGTTGCACGATTCGTTAAATGTATTAAAGGTCTACTACTTAATTAGCCCGTTATATTGTCATTAAAAGGTAAAATTAAAGATTAGGTTAATTATTTCTTATAAAAAATCTTTGTACCTAACCGATAAAAAAAATCTGTCAAGTTGGATGGATGGTATTTGTAGGTTTCTCACACTTTGTAACTTAGACTTCAGCTGAGGAATTAAGTGACGTAGCTGTGGATTTTTCAAAATTAGATTATTTAATCTAAAGTAATTGGATAATTTGATCAATTCCGGACAATTTGATAGAAATTTGCGACAGTATCTACGTCTAGCCTCTTGCAACGAATTCTACATTCGCGCGTGCTCAGCACTTGAGAATATATAGCTGCTCTAATCGCGATGGTACAACCAATCCCTTGAAACCACCAAAGACCCTGCAATTTGACCGAATTTAAATTGTTAGTTTTTAAAAAACAGCTGACTCTGAATGTTTTCTGTGCGCATACGCACACACTCCAACTGACCCGATCGCGAAGAAGCTCCAATGGCACCTTGAAAACAACCTCCTAAATAGTGGACAGGTAATGTTTTTCATGCTTTAAAGTTCACTTTTGTACTTACTTTGCTGTTTAAAAAAAAAATGGTTTGATGGTAGGATTTGATGGGAGATTGGTCATGGATCTTCCTCACTGGATCGGGCTCCCAAAATTAAATTGAATTCAGTAGATGGTAGGATGGATGGTTTGATTTCTAGATCAAATTATGATGTAGTTCGGAGTATAGAATCATGTAAGCTTTCTAATGAGCATCCAGAATCCAACACCGGAATTTTAAATTTTTTTATATCATATCAAGAGACGGCAATCGTGTACACCAGTTACATAGATACCAAAAAAACTGAAGATGAATATAAATTGAGAGAAAGACACCCAGGTTTACACGACACCGCGCCGGCCCTAGAGACCAAGGAAGTAAAGGAGAAAGTGGAAAGAAAGAGATCGATGTATGGACGTACCCTTAGGTATAGAATGAATAGCAGGAACCCGTGCATCGCACAAAATATCACGATATGTGGCCCCGAAGGATACGGTTGGTGATACCACGAAGCACTCCTGCCGAGCTGCCTAACTCGAATAACTCGGTGGCACTTTTTCCGCACCACACCCGCACAAAGACACGGTCGCGATCACGACCACGGTATTACTTTTCGTTCCATCTTTCACATCTTAAGGCTGGTCATTTCTGTTAAACCTTATCTTTGTCTGTATTTCTTCGTTCACCTTAGCTCTCCAGGTCTGTTCTGCATCCAAGTTACCTCTGGCAGCCTGAACGTCCAATATTATTGCAGACCCCTCGGGCTTGACAGGAACGATGTCCAGCTTCTCGCCCTGATCAGTTATTGATCGTCATATTGATCTTAGTCCCTACCTTCACACATCCTACATCAAAGCATCTGCTTGGCAATCCCCTGATGACGTGACATACGGCCACCGATAGTCTGCAGACACTGCTGCACCACATGATACAGATTCATAAACATCCCCCCAGGTCCTTACGTCTGACTATCTCTTGAACATCTCACGCCAGTTTCTTCAGACGCAGGCAACAATTATTTACCCATTATTCTACCCATTGTGAGGAATTACATCCATCCATATCAATGGGTGTTTTCTATTATAAGATCACAAAACAAATTTCTATAGAATCGGAACGATAAAAATTAACTAGTTTTACTTATCTCAATTGATGAAATTATCCATGAAATGAAAGGTTTGGTTTGAAAAAAAGAAAAAAGAAAAAGAAATACACTGTATTAAAAACGGTCGTTTCTATTATACGACCGCATAGCGATTAATCTATAGAAGTTGTTAGACTATTTTTTGCTAAATATTGCTTAGTTCATAAAATAGACCAGTTTGAGAAGGTATTGTCAGGTGTTGTTGTAGTGCCTTGAAGCACTAACTGGACACTGATGGTACTCGCACGTCGAGCAACCCAGAGTAGGTAACTGATAAGATAAGGAAACAATACCTTTTTCCAGGGGTGCCCACCCCCCCCCCCCCCCCCCAAGCGCAACGACTCAAGCCCCCCCCCCAAACTCACGACCCCCCCCCCCCCAACTAAAATATTTATTAAATAGATATTTAATATATATTATTTTACTATATATATTATTTACTTATTTTATTATATTTATTATATATTTAATATACAGGGTGATTCCCTCGCAGATGCAAAAAAAATTGGGGTGAAACTCCATCAAAAATGGAGTAAAATGCCGCCAACTCCATATTTTTATTTCAATTCGTACTCGAGATAAGTATGATTTTTTAAAGGTTTTTTTTCAGGAATACCGCGTTTTTTCATTTTAAACTCGGATTTCTCCACTTTGCGTAATTCAATTTTAACTTTCAACCTCATTTTCGGTATCAGCATTAAATTTCCTATAAGAATAGTGTACTTGAGTTCTTAAAAAGAGACCCTCACATCAGCTCAAACATTGACGATTTTGAAAAAATAATATTTCTGAAAATCTTTAAAACTTTACTACTCTT
This sequence comes from Adelphocoris suturalis, assembly GCA_030762985.1. Taxonomy (NCBI): domain Eukaryota; kingdom Metazoa; phylum Arthropoda; class Insecta; order Hemiptera; family Miridae; genus Adelphocoris; species Adelphocoris suturalis. The sequence goes on along the minus strand of CM061040.1, from coordinate 25,458,412 downwards.
TTAAAAAGAATCCTGGAAACTGACAAATCTCATGAAAACTGCTTCATCTAATATGCTTTCCAACGGTATTATCAATTTTACTTTTATTGTGTTATTTAGGGGAGAAAATAATGTTTTAATGTTAAAAAATGTGGGTTTTTCAATGAAATTGTTGGTTTTCTCGAAAGATGACCCTCCATGAACCAACAAGTATGGGGTCGGTTTTTATGTATTTTTTCTCGCTGAATCGAATGGAAACTCTTGCGTATCTCTCAACTACGTTATAATCGAGTTTTACACTTTAAGTAACTAGTTTTACCCCATAACACACATACATTTAATCGTAACAAACAAACTAAACATTTGCGATTTTAAGTGTAAAACTTGGTTATAACGGAGTTGGAGAGATCTACAAATGTTACCATTCGATACAGCGTGAAAAAATACATAGAAACCGACCCCATACTCGTAGGTTCATGGAGGGTCATCTTTCGAGAAAACCAACAATTTCATTGAAAAACCCACATTTTTTTAACATTAAAACGTAATTTTCTCCACTAAATCACAAAATAAAAGCAAACTTGATTATACCGTTGGAAAGAGTATTAGACGAAGCAGTTTTCATGAGATTTGCCAGTTTCCAGGATTCGTTTTGGAAGAGTAGTAAAGTTTTAAAGATTTTCAGAAATATTCTTTTTTCAAAATCGTCAATGTTTGAGCTGATGTGAGGGCCTTTGGATGGTACTTTTTAAGAACCCAAGTACACTATTCTTATAGTAAATTTAATGTTGATTCCGAAAATGTGGTCAAAAGTTAAAATTGAATGAAGTAAAGTGGAGAAATTTTAGTTTAAAAGGAAAAAACACGGTTTTCCTGAAAAAACCTTTAAAAAATCATATCTCGAGAACGGATTGAGATAAAAATATTCAGTTGGCGGCATTTTACTCCATTTTTGATGTAGTTTCACCCAATTTTTTTTTTTTTTTTTTTTTTTTGCATCTGCGAGGGAATCACCCTGTATATTATATTTAATATAATATTAGTGTCAAAGACATTACCGCTGTCATTATGGCACTCACAACGCATGCGCACAATACCTGTTTCTACAACATATTATCCAATAAAGTAATTCGAATTGAAAACAGCTGACGCTAGCAAATTGTTAGTATAAATCTTATTACTTGTTCATAAAAAAATTAAAAAAATACTCATTTTTCTAACCTTTTTCCATCAATAATAAACAATACCTTTCCAAACTGGAAACAATACCTTCCTCAACTGGAAACAATACCTTCTAAACTGTATTGGACATTTATTTGATGAACAAAGCAATAAATAGCAAAAACTAGTCACACAACTTCTATAGAAAATTGTTCGAGCAATGCGGTCGAACAATACAAAAGACCCCATATCATCCCTTCACACATACTTTTATGAAACTTATAGTCGGACTAAAGACCAATATCCTGACAGAATTTCAGAAAGTTTTGTTTGGCCAATTACACTACTTTACTTTCGATCTTCTTCGGGTAGCAAAATAAAATCGCAGGCGACTTCAAATCCTGAACCAGTTTCCTGGTGTATGCTAAACTTTGATCTGATCCTGTTTCAGTTTGATCCGTTCTAGCTGATTAAATCAGGGGTAACTAAAAGTGAAACCTGGTAGTAGATAACATCATCCTATGTTAATCTTTCAACTACTCACACACTACAGAACAAGTGAGAGCACAAATCTCTCCGGAACATCTGCTTGAAAAATACGAAACCCTCCTGTGATAATATTTTCAATTAAACATAGATATTTTCTTCACCTTTCCTACTTCCAGAAATCTCCTTCACCGAAATTTCCTTCAACCAAGACTCAAAATCGTCGCCATTTTCCTCCAAAAGATGACCAACAAGTGAGTTTCTTCGAAAATGCATAATCTTCGTAAGTCATAAGTAAATTATTACATATAGCCTGATACGCTCGCCCCCCTTATAGCCTCTTAATTTTTGGGATATAGAAAAAATGAATGTAAACCTCTCTTAATTTTTGGCGAAGAATTTTAAAAATCATAGATTTGTGTGCGGGCCCATGCGCAACACTTCTACACCAACTTTTTTTCTTAAATCCCTATGTTTTATTGCAGATTCCTATAAAACGAAATTTTAGCTCGCTTTGTACTGTTGGAAAAGAGTGGAGAATATCAAATAAATGATATCAATAAATGAAGATCAATACGAGATTTAGCGTGAAAAACTAACCCAAAATCACGTACCACATGTGTTTTACTTAAATGTCTTCAAAACTTGCTATTTCACAGTTTGCCCCCTTTGTAAATGAATCGTGCTCGATTTCGCGACTCAAAACTTCAAGTGAAGGGTCACTTTCCATGGAATTTAATTTAATGCGGATTCCCATTTGAAAAAACAATATTGGTGAGCATTGCACACATTTTGCGCACGTGCCCGTGCGCAAAATTATGATTTTTTTTTTAAATTCTACGCCAAATATTAAGGGAGGTTTAGATTTTATTTTTTTCTATATCTCCAAAATTAGAGACGATGAGGGGGTAGGACTATCAGTAGAGACAACCTGAATCACCCACCAAAAGAAAATGTTTTCAACCATAATGCATAAGGTGTTGTGATTTATCTGTGTTATGATGTGTATGATAGGTGTGTGTGTGTCTGCTCAACAATAGATAAATACGTTTTCGCCATTAATACATTATTTTTAATAAATTATATATATATATATATATACTTTTTTTCTTTTAAGAGAATTTCATTTTTGTTGTTTGGAGTAATGGTACCTGCCGGGTTCACTCTTTATTAAAAGTTGATAGACTAGAACGAATAGGAGTAAAGAGATAAGAACAATTGGAGAAATGAGCCATTTCGCTTTCTATTGTTAGGCGTCTCAACTTCTCTTATCTGGTCTCTTTGCATTACAACATCTTGAATTTTATCAGCCGACATTACAGTGACTCTATGCTTAAGTTTATCCCTCTATAAACCTGTAATTACCTTAGAAATCCCATCTACGCAGTTGAACTTTCCTTTTATTTCCTATATTGCAATTTTTCTCAAATTAGCACGACGGAAAAACGGGTTGTAAATCGCCTTGATATTAAAATCCCTGATAAATTTATTGACTGTTCGTTTTCCAATTCAGAAATACAATCATTAGTAGATAATATTACTTATACGGATCATGTTAACCTATGATGATCTACTATCAAGTCTACAATAATTTACCTTTACTTTTCAGAACACTATGCAAAAATCCCAGCCCACCCGCTCTTACAAAGTCGGAGATTGGAGTCCCCGCATCAACGTTTCTTCGTCGTCAACCAGCAAACCTGACCTCACAAAAACAAGATCATTTACAAACGTGAGGACTCAGATTTTTCATGAGGATCATTTATTCAAACACATACGGTTACTTACTAAGTTGGAAATCGAATTATGGTTAGTTATTTTCAATATTAAACCTTCATATTCGAACAAGAAAACAAAATTTTAAACCCCCCCCCCCCCCCTCAAAATATGTTGGTTTACATTTCAAGACGCAAACAGTCCAAAATAAGAATGTGAAAAATCGTCTCGGTTGATGCCCACGTTCGAGCAATTATGGACCGGTGATCTGCGTAGGGCTATCTAATATAGAAATAATACACTTTTGAGTAATAATTTGCTGGGTAGTTGGTGAGAAATTCCTGAGCAAATTAAATTGGTCTAATTTCAAATAAGTGCTTTAAAAAAAATATCACTGAAAACGGCTAAAAACAGCTAAAAGTTGATAAATTTATATTTATCAACAGGCTTTTAGTCAAAAAAAGTTTACAAACAAAGAACTAGGACATTAAAATTGTTTGCACAAAATTATGCTGAAAACCTTATTAAATTTTTGCAGAGAAATATTTAAAGGCTACAAAAACTAGCTAAAAATCCAAAATCTTATTTTTTCTTGCAGAACATTATTTAGAACTAGTTTTTTGCCATAAAACTGGTTGTTAACAATTATTTCTTTGCACTCAAAGAGCACTGAACGATCTTGCAAGACTGGAATGATACATTTGTGTGTGTATATATATTCTTGGTGCTCATTAGAATAACTGTTGTAGTTAATTTCCAACTATATTTTTACCAGAGGTCTCATTTCACAAACTGTGTGTCACTGTGGCAGTGCACTTACTATGTGTTTTTTACCAGTATGTCTTGAGAATGTGTTTCAGCCGATTTTCTGGAAATGGCAATGAATATACATTATTTCAATACTAAAGGAAACAACGTAAGGAGGAGGGGCGTTTAATGAGTTTTCATTCCTCTACTGTCCGATAATTTGAAGATCCTTTTCTGCGTTTTTGTGGACTTCTTGCCAAGTTATTGACCGAAGCCGAGTCATCGTCTAACTTGGAAATGTTTCCATTGAATGCCTGCAATTCCAGACTATTTACAAAAGAACAAAATTGGACCGATTCATGTCCCTAGCGAACAACCAAGTCCTCTATGAGGATACATTGTCAATCTAGATCTTCACCTCACCAATGTGCGATAACTGTTCTTCAACGATCCTGTAGATAATATTGCCAGTTCAGATAATATATTATATTATGATAGATAGTTCTCAGGGTCCGTCTTCTTTTCTTTATGATGCAGGAAAACTCCTTTAGACATAATTGCCCAAATTGAATAAATATGCGAATACTCAACAATAACTTCTGCGATTGTATTTATGGCATGTGGAGGCAGTTCAATCCCTTTCAATGAACTAGCAGTTTTATGTACTTGTTCCAGAGAAATTCCGGATAGCGGACGCGCCCAAGTAGTGAGACGGCGCTTAAGCCGACCTCACTATCAAGACCGTTATGTCGTGCAGGTTTTAGTATAACCTCCTGCCGGATCACCCGGGGGCAAACGTAGCAAAATAATGTCAGCAACAACAATAAGACAGCACAAAAATATACAAGCGACTATTAAGTACTAGTACATCAATCCTATTTCTCAGTAGCCAAAATGATATTTCCATGTTCAGACATCATCGATTGTATAATTACGTAAAATCTGTACAATAAAGATGATAAAACTTGATATTAGTAAAATAACGTCATGCTGAGATGTTTACTAATAAATTGTTGGTAAACTCTTTGCTCATTTTTTGCAATAAATATTTTTTTTAATAAACAAAATACATTTCTTATTTACTGATATCATTGTTTTGGTCAGAAAACTGACGTAGACGAAAAGCGTCCTGACGGGGTTCATTTCTCATTGGATAAAACCTCTACACAGTCTACACCAATCGAAATCGAAGAAATAGAGGTAGGTTTCAAGAGCCTCATTTTATTACATAAAACAATGTATTTTATAAATTAAATGAATAACATTGTTTTGAATTTTACGGTAAATTTCCTCCAAAATCCTGTGTGTTTCTACGTTTAGAATACTATAGGTGCCACTATAGTGTGCCATCTGTATCTATTTAACGTCCAGAGACCAAGAAATCAGGCCGCAGGGCCGTCATAACACGACGTCAAGGTCACCGGTCATCCATCATATGGAGGCGGTCAATGCTCAGCCCTCCTAATGGTACTTGGATAAAGCGTGAAAGTTTGAGGGACGCCTGTGACGCCTCACAGTGTTTCTACTAATGTCTTTCAAGTGAAAAAAAAAAAAAATCAAAATCAATTTTATTTTACCTCTTTAGTATCATGGGTCTGGAATAATTAATATTCTCTCTGGTCAAACTCGAACGCTCAAGCAGAAAACTGCAGTGAAGCATCCCTAAGAAATAATCTCTCCGATATCTATTACGTAATTGTTTCCCTTTCTTCTGATCATCTTGGCTTAACAGTGATGTTTCCCCCGAAGGTTTATCCAAATAATATGGTACCTACTCTGAAGTTTTGAAAAATGATTGTAAATCAATTATCTCTTCTCGTTTGGAAATAAATCCTTAATCCTCATCCTTAATAAAACCGCGATGGGCGACCGGCACTATCTTTCCGGGTGGCTCTGGGAAGTTATTTACAAGGGCGCTATCTTCCTAATCACTGAGCCGCGGGTGGAGTCCGTATTCGACATTAGCTTCCCGTATTATCAAGGGGTTACAGGCGCTATCTTCCCAAATGTGATTGCCCGTTAGGGAGTTCTGCCGAACTGAGGACTGTCTTCGAGCGTGCAGGTGTGGTTAAAAATTTGTGATTTGTTGCCATCAAAAGTGAGATGTTGTCATACCTACACTTAGATATAAAATATAAAATTGTAATTTTTCTATTTTGAAGAAAAACGGGGTTTTGTAACTTTTTCCCGAGCCAAATGTACCTAATTACCATTTGTTACAATGTACCTACCCACCAGGGGTGCGTAGGTACAATTTTACGCAGAATTTAATCCCAAGACTATTAGGTTGTGAGGGAATAGTTTTCACAAAATCCCACTATTTTGTTGTTAAAAATACTTAATGAGAGAAAATAAGGAGAAAAGTTTTTGATAAATAAATTTATAGCCCCACGGTAAATTATGATTCTTCCTTTTCGGCCGCCTCCCTCAACAAACTCAGTGTTTGACCAATTCATAGTTGATACTGGCTTGACACAACCATCTTCGACTATGTTCCCGGTCTTACCAGATTGACGTATAAGACAAACTCCAGTCAGTCGGGGAAGGTGGGTTCCATACTCCAACATCAAGTACTCAGCGCAAATCACAATGGCTCGAGGAGTTAGATAATTTTAAAAAAATGAACCCATAAAAACAAGTTTTTAATGTAACTCTTTCTTTTTTTCATGTTCTCAGTTAATTTTATTGTTGTTTCAATATTTGGTAGTTTCTTGGCAACAGTAAATTGAAACAAAATCACATTGTTTCAAAATCACATTGATAATAACTTAAATTAAATTGACAAGGAAAATCATTTAATATTTTATTGACCCTGGATTCGTTGTCATTTTATGCAGACGTTCAATAGTATCCTTCTCCTCCCTCCTCCTCCTCATCCTCCTCCTCCGTCACTCCTCCTCCCTCCTCCTCCTCCTCCTCCTCCCTCCTCCTCCTCCTCATCCTCCTCACTCACTCCTCCTCCCTCATCCTCCTCCTCCTCCCTCACTCCTCCTCCTCCTCCCTACAATACACACTTGTAAGGTGTCCCATATTAAATTTCAAATTTTCGAAAATTTATAGTATAACTAACTTTTTCTTCGCGAAAATTTGATAGATTAAAATGTACGCCAGCATGAACTCGTGTGCAAAATTTCAGATCGATTGGATATCGGGAAGTGGGTTAAAAATCGATCTGAAATTTTGTCTCAAGCAAGCAAGCAAGAAGAGAATCGAAGTTAAAAGAAAGAGTTAAAAAGTCCAGTCATGCAGCATGACCCCATGAGCGAATTTTTGAAGAATATTACCGATTTTTACAACCAGCGAACGGCATTATTTCGATTTTTGACTGATTTTTCAACTTTGAAATTTTTGAAAACTTGATACATATTCTTATAGGAAATTTTACGCTGATTCCGAATATACCACATGTTAGTATGCTGAAAAAATTATTTCGCACGACAAATCGCAAAAAACAGGCTATTTTGAAATTTTTGACTACATTTTTGAAAATTTCAACCCGAAGATGTAATCCGATCAAGCTGGCCAACGAACTTGAACTTTCGTTTTGTGCCCTTAACATTTAAAAATTTGTTTGAAGTTTCTAGCACAATTCTACGGACAGTTATCGTCTGGAATGACACATACATACATACATACATATATACATACATACATATATACATACATAAAAAAATGCGTTAAACTTCAGAATATGATTCAGAATAGCCTGAAACGGATTTCTGCATAATTTTTTTTCAAAAATTCACATTCTACAAATTTTGAGGCGAGAGCAATAGCTTAATTTTCTTCAAAAATTCGCTAAAAGATTTCAAAAAAAAAAAAAAAAAAAACAAGGTCAGTTAACCACGCTGGAGTTCATGAAGAGTGAGTGCGAAATTCGGGAACATTTTTGACGACGACAAGAAGTGATATTTGTCACCCACCTACTTGACATTTTTGGTACCTGTGATAGTTTTACCTACATTGTTGTTACCTCATTTTTTCGATATATTTTTTTGACTTGGGAACCTACTAAACATAGTTACAAAAGCTGGTATACCAACGAACCGTGGCTGGTGTATCAAACTTTCCCCTAAAAAGAAGAAACCAGGACCGGAAAGATAGCGCCATACCACACTCTTGGGCCTGGGAAGATAGCACCATACCAAACTCCGGGGTCTGAGAAGATTCAATTGGGATGATTCATTGTGGGAAGATTCCGGCGAGAAGATTCCGCCTACGATTTTGGTCTCTGGGAAGATAGTGCCGAATCCCCACCACGATACTATCAATTTTCGAGGTTTCTGACTTTTTTGCCACCAAAACCCTCGAAACAGCGCCGTAGCTCCAATGGGCCTGCAAATTATGAATTATATTTGGGAATTATGAACTAAGCTACATACTAAAAATGTGAGAATGGACATCTCAAGTCTTGAGAGCCAGCTCATTCCATTCCTACAAAAGCCTAGTTTTCGATTACCCGAGCAGTCTCGAAAAGGCTCTCTTTTCTCCTCTCTCTCTTCTCCTTACAATCCCACACACCCAAAGAGATTTGACCAAAATGTTTGTTAGTGAGGTTGGTGGGAATGATGTGTCACCACATTTGAGCTCTCTGCATCCAACACTTAAGATGAAGCAAATTATAGATATCGGTTGTTTTTGTTCAAAAAAGCCAAGTGGGCTCGTCAAAAACTAATTAATGCTTGTTGCATGTGTGCAGGACTCGGCATTGAAGGAACTCTCTTTTCATGATAATGCTACTCAAACGAATGGAGCCTCTGATCACGAAACCGAGGTTCGTTTTGATTTACCTAATCACTTTTAACCTTCTTCGTCATTAACAAATTTGAACAAGACACGTGCAAAGCAATATTATTCTCGTTATCCGCCAAGTATTTTCTTACCGTTAAGTCTACCATAATTCTTGACGCCATTGTTTGTACTATTGTACTACTTCATGTTAATGTAAATAATGGGTATGAATAAATAATCATAAAGAACCATGATAAATTATTATAGATTGCATAAAATGGGAGATTCAATTGGATTATACATAGAGGTATCGTAAAGGTGCAGGAAGAGGTGTTCTATGTACGATCCGAGTGCAACAAAGATCTTAGTACGAGTAGATTATAATTAGATCGAGGGCGTAGGTAACATGCCCAATTGTGGAACTTTCTTGAAAATACGATGGAAATTGGGGGATTCATGTGCACTACAAGATTCACGGGCTTAAAGATGTACGTTACAAGATTTTTTCAGAACGCACTAAAACGAAAAACCCAAAAAGAATTGTCGATCGTTCAAAAAGAAGATAGGTTATGCTGTCATTGTCTGAAAGAGTTGGTGATTACTAGCGGCGCTGCAAAGTTTGCCCTATAGTTATTGAGGAGGAAGTTTTCACGTCTCCGAACAATCCCAACTCATACACATGCAAAGGATTTCCTGGGGGGCCTCCCGGGGATCTTGTTGATATAATGAAGCAGATCATGCCATTAGCTAACTTTATTGACCTACTTTGTGTTAAAAAATGTTTGTTATGAGATTTTCACAACCGGTTTGCTAAACTTCGTCGTTTCTCATCCCACAAAAGTGTCCTGATTTATCCCTTTTACGTGGGGAGTTAAGCATGGTTATATGAATAATTGAATCACTCCACTCAACTGATGATTTTATTGAGCTGGGGTGAACAACCGAATAGAGCACCCGTGGTAAATCATTTTAATAGGTCAGGACGATGACATTTCTCCCTGTATGAGTGGCACGATTTCATGCCAATCTCGGAACGCATAATTCATCTTTTGATGATTGTTTTGGCATTAAACTCTTGAAAAAAATGAGGCCCAACGACAACAAGAGAATACTTCACCAGTCGGAAAAAGCCCATAGCAAAGGGTTAGGTGCCTACGATCCTCCAGGACTGAATATTAGACGTTGAAGCGATGTCCAAAGTTACAACAATCCTTGCCAACGTTGCAAACAGCCCAAATTAATCATTTTCTCTCGTAGTTTTGAAAAAGGCAGAAGCCGAAATATTAAAAATAGTTTTGTGTTGTTATTTTCTGTTTTCTTTTCTTACCAAGTGATTTATATATATATATATATATACATATATATATCATATATATATATATATATATATATATATATATATATATATATATATATATATATATAACGAATTTAAGGGTATGACATATATGTTTATAAGTCAAGCTGTGTACATGGGGAGCCCCTACTGAAGGGTTTCCAGGGGAGGGGGGGGGGCCTCTTGGGCTCCAACCCGACCCTGAATCTTGTTGATATCTCATTAGCTAATTTCCTTTATTATTTATTAGGCACATAGTAGGTTAGGTTTATTGGACGAAATATTCAGATATAAAAACAAATTGTTGGGTCTTGCAGTTTATTGGACGAAATATTCAGATAACGTAACATAACGAAAATTTGGTTGTGTGCCATAGCAAAGACATGAAATGTCAAAAACAAATTGTTGGGTCTTGCTTTATTGCTTCCGAATCTACCTATAGACATCGTGCCCAATACGAGAGCGCACAATCGGTGAAAGGAAGCGTATGAACCTCCGCGCGTATATAGTCCTATTGCAAATTTACGTAGAAAATTAAGCTAGAGCGAGAAAGATTCAAAATAAGCAAGTGAAAATTTTAATTTTTGGGGAACACTTTTTTTTACTTCTTGCACAAACACAAAGCTTTGCTAGTGAGGAAGCAAAAACTTGGGGGTTTTTGTATACACACTTCCCTTAAGAGAAGTTCTATTGAACAATGGAAAAACCTCCATAAATTAAATGGAAATATAATCGTCTCTGCAAGTTAGACCCCCCCACCATTATTAATGTATTATTGTAGCAGTAATGTTCCTCCACCTGTGCCACCTGTGTGTGTTCCGAAACCTGTTGGTACCTATACTGCATCATTTTAGCCTATGGTGCTTAAGTTTTGTATTGAAATGAAATTATCCATTTTTATTGGCCCTCCAGAACTTGCGGTGCGGCGTTAATTTGCTACATTGGAGTGCGCGGTATATGAAGATATAGAGGTACATAATATTTATGCAAAGTCATCGACGTTGAGACATGTATGCGATACATGAATAACATCAGAATAGATATTGAAGAAATAATAAGATATTAAAATAACTGGCAGGTGAATTATCTATCGGTACGTAAATGGGGTTATAATTATTTCATTACCATTGGGGGGCTAGATCCCAGAGTTGTTTTAACCGTAGGTTTGCAGTATTCTGTTCTTTCTGTTCCTGTCCATCCTTTCTAGGGTCCGTCGAATACCTCGTAAGTATCAGAGGATTGGAATCTGCGGTCTGTTTTATCTCTATTAGATTCGCCCAAAATCACCAGATTCGTCCAGTATGAGCAGCCTCTTCCCGCCCAGCGAGACTCTAGTCTCGTATTACCAACCCTTTAAAATACCGACTAGCAGCCAGAGCAATGAACGAGACGCGCCGAGATAAGTAACAAAGTAGAACTTTGGCCCGAAATCGGCCTTCTTTCAACCTTACCTTGTTGGCTCAAACTGAATTTTCTTTGCATATCCCGGGAAAGGCATACTCCCGAGTTTCATGATGCTAAATATGTAACGGTACCTAGATCTATTCTATAATATTAGATTAAACGAGGCGTCAAATGCATTTCGGACTTTCTTCTTTTTTTTCGTCTCATATGATTCCTTACCCACCCACTGCCAATTTTGATTAGATTTTAAACGATTTGAAACGTAGGCTACATTAGTCCGGCGGAAGTGCCATTCTGAGGTTCGAGCCGCTATGAACAAGTGGTAGGAGAAAGGGTAAACATGAAATATCAATCTCATTCAACATGTGCATTCCAATCTTTCCACCTAAAGTGTGTGATATCCCCCCAAAAGACGCTCCGCGTACAAAACATGCCAAGCCACAAAATGTATGATATCATACAACTCGGGCCAAGCCAATTGTCGGATCGTCGTTTCCTAGTACAGTGCATTCATTATCTCACTGTTTTTTACTGCGTGTGGGAGTGAGACACTTCTTGGATTCTGAAGACTTGATCCCTCCTCGTCATAAACTCATTCCAGAAGGCTTATCTAGGGTAGTTCACAGATGATTAAGGCCAATATGCCTAGTATGATCATTATCCAAAAATATTTCCCGTCTTTACAAAGGCTACGATATCATCCCCCTTAAACTACTATTGATTGTAAATACCTAGTATAAATATCTAGATTTCTTACTATCCTAGTTTTGAACACAGAACATGTTTTAGCCCTCAACTCCCTTCGGGATATGGTTAATACAGTGTCATACTAGATGAATACAAGAGGACTCACAGTCATTCATGAATATCACTATCTATACATGACATGTAGGTAGGTTTAGACTTGTTATACATTTGTGCCATTTAGATAAATTTTGTTGATTTACAGAACCTTTACCATGAACAATCATTATTACAGATTGGAAAAATTTCTCATAAAGTGGGAGACAAGTTGAGTCATTTAAAAGAGGTAAGTACCATACTAATTTGGTTAATGAAAACGTGTTAGCTTCACGATATATTCTCAGAAAAATTGTCTTGTTAATTTGGAAATCATTCATCATGAACGTTCCTTTTACAGGTTGGCAAAAATCAAATGGGTGAAAAACTGGGTCATCTGAAAGAGGTAGGCATCGGGCGAATTCCCGAAATGCAAACTTTTTTTGACTATATATGATTTCCCCAATCATTTTAAACTCACCCCAGTTCTGCTAGTACTTCACTTTATTTAGATAAGCATAGTTTCATAGCAATTACTTACCGAATTACTTTCACCAAGGAGCTATGTAAGGATCACATAAAGGAACTTTAGAGAGTACGGACCAGTCGTGCAAGGAAACCCACTGACATTCTCCAAATCAATGATATTATATACGTAGGTAGGTACTATAGGTACTAGTTACATGTTCTATTCTGTGCTGGCATGTCTCATGAGTTTGAAAAATCTAACCGCGCATTCTATTTACAGTTTGGCGAAATCTCTCACCAAGCGGAAGAAAAATTGAATCATTTGAAAGAGGTAATCACCAAATAATTCTCGAATCACTTTATATAAATTAATCGGTTTTTGTAGCGTGAATAGTGTGATGTGATGATTCCTAGAATCTGAGAACTGTAGATCCAGAATGGAGGATATCTACCTACTGAGCCGAAGGTTGTTCAAATTTTCCTATGCCTACAAGGATGGATTTGGGGAAGTTTCCTGGCAATATATTTTTTCTAGCTATATGCCTCTTGGAGAGTCCGAAATACAGAGCGCTCTATTGGCAAAACGCGGCGTAACGCGGTACATACTTGTCTAAGCATCCAGACCACCACTCTTCCCCCGGCAAGGTCTCCATTGGTGGCTGTGAATCACCTTCCTCCACACTTCAAGAAAAAATTTCTTTCATTTTCTCAAGCCCAAAGAATTTGCAAAAGAAGAATGATCACAAAAATCCCAAACCGAACCCTAAGGAAATCAATGAACTGATGTTGAGTATCTACACTACATTCAGATACATCGGTATATGGATATGTGTTATTTTTCCTCCTGTGAAATATGTGTTTTGTGTTACAATTAAATTACCTCAGTCAGATAATCAGAAATGACCCAATTAATTCAATCGTCTCTTAGTTTTCCAGAGTCTCCACATCTGATTTCAACTTCCTAAGCTGAACAAGAGAGAATTTAGCTAATTCAGCTAAATAGGAATGAGCCAATCAATTTCAATCGTCTCCTAATCTCCCAGGATGTCTCCCTATCAAATCTCAACTTCCTAGGATGAATAGAAGAGATTTTAGCTCACTCAGCTGATTAGCTCAATCGTCTCTTAGTGTCCCAGAGAGTATACCTATCAAATTTCAACTTCCTAGGGGTAACAGGAGAGAATTTTGCTCACTCAGCTGATTGGGAAAGAGCCAATAATAATTTCAATCGTTTCGTAGCGTCCCAGAGAGTCTCCCTATCAAATCTCAACTTCCTAGGATGAATAAAAGACAATTTAGCACACTCAGCTGATAGGAATGTGTCAATCATTTCAATCGTCTTCTAATAACCCAGGGAGTTTCCCAATCAAATCTCAACTTCCTAGAATGAACAGGAGAGATTTTAGCTCACTCAGCTGATTAGGAAATCGCCAATAATTGCAATCGTCTTTTGGAGCCGGTTTATCAATACCTGATCACGGCTCGATCATCGAGAAGCTCCGATCAAAACACCGGTCAACTCAGCGGGTGCGTTAATCAATGCTCTGATCGAGCCTTCCACTCTTGATCGTTGATCAACTTTGACCGATGCCTCCATTTCTGATTAACCTCAAAATCAGCCGATCACAGCATTAGATATAATCTGTCTGGATGAAAACACCTTGATTCATCGTTCATCTAACTTGCGCATTTATGTCGTTTTTATTGCGAATAAATAATAAAATATTGTTCATAGCTGTTGTGGTTTTCGTTTTCTTTGAGGAAGTAATGTCAGGGAATTTGTTCGGACTTGATTCTAATTCGTCGTCCGACTTCGCACTTTTCATTGAGTGGGAACGACGACCCACGAAGAGGACCACCACTTCGCACTTTTCATTGAGTGGGAACGACGACCCTACACTATCAAGCCCCTACACTATTCATTATTCTGGATGAGGAGGATTTCCATGGGAGATTTATTATGTCCAAAGAAAGTGTTCTATTTGTATAGCCGCTAAATAATCGAATGGGAATTGAGACATCGTCAGATCTCAACCATTCGATTGTTCCACACACGAAGTTACTTTTAGCACTTCGCTTTTACGCATTGGTAAGTAAGCTCGTAATATGATGCTAATATCTTTTAGGGCCAGTTTTGCACGTTTTTCGTAATAAAAACCGACATTCAGAAGAAATTTCTCCACGTTTGACCATATGTTCGAAATATTCGTAAAATTTTGTTCGAAATATTCGTTAAATTTTCCTTCAGACTTGAGTACCTACCTACTTTCAATTTTGAAATTTCATTTCATAAGACCTAAATATTGATTCAAATCTTAGTTAAAAAATCCCTTATTTGATGGTTAGAGGGTTGGAAACTCTCAATTTTCGCTATTTAAAAATAAAAAACTTTTTTTTTGTCATTTGATGGAAAATTTAATCCATGGTCTCCATTTTGTTTCACTCGGGAACAACTGCACACAAAAACACGGAAAATTTTCAAACTTTTCAAAACTATTCGAACGAAGGCTGAATTATAGTGGGGGAAATAACCAGTTGAGCTTGTTGGGTTCTTGTTTTGTTGTCTCTGACCTCTTAGCAACTGTGATGGACTCAAATGATAACGTAGATAAATAATCGATATTTCCGATCAAAGCCTGATCACGTGATCGGAGAATGACTGACTATTGATAAACCAATCTTCCAGATCGTTGATCAACACTAATCAATGATCGACAGATCAGAGGTTTGATCGAGGAATTGATAAACCGGCCCTTAGTGTTCCAGAGAGTATTGTCAGATGCCCTAATACCACCAATTTAGGAATCTAGGGAAGCGTTGATATTAAACAAAGAAAGAGTAATAAATTCCCCACTTATTAATACAATATTTAAACCCTAGCTTTCCCTATTGTCTCTCCTCGTTGTACCTTAGTCGAAGCTTGGACTCCAGAAGGTCTAGGAAGGTCTAGGAAGGTCCAGAAGATCATCTTCTTGTACAGAGCGGCACTGAGAAGAGGGCTTCAGTGTAGGTGGGGTCCCGCTGAGGCCAGTCACCTCACAGCTGAGACCCGACAGTATCCCTATCAAATCTCAACTTCCTAGGGGTAACAGGCAAGAATTTAGCTCACTCAGCTGAGTGGGAATGAGCCAATCATTTCAATCGTCTCTTAATTTCAGCTTCAGAGATTAAGGACCCGTTTATCAATTACAGCGGTAACTTCCAGACAAACCTCAGGTAGATATCTAGAGGTTACCCCAACCTATCGTACAAATTAGCTAGGGCGTTTATCAATCAACTTTATGCCATCAGATAACTGCTCAGATAACTTCGTCTGTGGGGAAAAGGGGTACCACTACAACAACAATGATTTCCTCACAAAACAGCCTTACAACACTGGTATTTTTAGCTCTTCGTGACGTCCATGGGTAAAAAGTAGATAGGTGTAGCACAACACAACAACAACAGTCCTGTTGAATAGTTCAATAAAGCCACTTACCACCAGGCCCCCTTGTACCCAGATACGTCCGTAGCCGCCACCGCTACTGCCAGAATCGCTGCACGAGACAAACATACTTTCAAAATACACATAGGTACCATCTTTAAGCCTTGAAGGAACTACTGGTTCGTTCACTAGGACCCTCCAGTAAGAAGTGTGAAGTTCACTCACTGGACGATCAGGAACTGCAAGCTGCAAGTCCACTAGTTATTTAAATAGTAGCTGCAAAGAAAATCTCAGTTGAAATCAGGGGTAGATTCTTGCTATTAATCGAAGAAAGTATGTCTAAAATACTTCGTACGTTAATTCTACCCAACATAATAATACCTAATAGATTAATTGCCTAACATTCTTGGTGGCTAGGTAATTGTCTGTGTATTTGAAGATAATTCATTTAAAAGTTTATTATAGTTGTTTACTATATATTAAAAGGTATTTCAGAGTTATATCCTAAATTCTCACGGCAATTTTAATCCTGAATTCTCATGGAAATTTTACAGGAACTAAATCATTCGAGACTAAGTTGAGGAAATTCATTTCAATGGAAGAAAAAAAATGAGTTGTGGACAGCCATTTCAATGGGGGGAAAATGAAGATAGTGAAGAAAGTTGTCTATTTCTACGTTCGATTTCCGTTTATCTTGTTCCTTTTTCTGAATGAAATTATAGTAATCAGATAGGAAAACTGAGAAAATAAATCGTTACCTGTTCTTCACGTAGTCTTCGATAGAAGCTAGGGAAGTGAACAAACGTCTCAATAAACTTAATGAACGTCTTGATTTATATTAAGTAAGTAATTACACGCTATAAAAAGAGCGATTGGAAAAGTTCACATCGAATCAAACGAAACTAAATAACACACACTAAGTTCCAAGTCCGCAGTGGTGTCGAAAACCCCCGGTGTCCATGGCTCAGTAGCGCTATTCAGCGGTGTCTCGATGAAGCTCGAGTCCTCCGCTTTTCACTCCCTCCCGATACTGAACATTGACAGCATAAGTGAGGTTGCTGCTGACACAGAGCCTTCTTCCTTTGTAACCAACACGTCTTTAATTATGTCACGTCTTAACGTTTCCCAGTAGACCTGGGTCATCCCCATTGAACGTTTTTCAAGATAGGGATCTTCACGTCTTGACATTTAAATGAGTCTGTCTGAAAAGAATATGTGCATAGGTTATTTTAATCAGACTCCAATCTTACAAGCTCATTCCGAAAAAATGAGAACTTACTACCATTAAGTGGTTTTGTGAATATGTCTGCAATCTGGCAATCAGTGCTAATCCAGTTGAGAGTAATGTTATTTTTTTTTTTTTAAGTTCCTCCCGAACATAATGGAAAGACAATTTTGTTAAATGTTTGAAAGTGGTAGAATCCTCAGTCTCTGCAATTTTGATTGCGGTTCGATTATCTTCAAAAACGTCTCTGGAATGATATCAATGTTAAGAAGATGTTTGGTCATAGCACGAAGATTTGCCAGTTCGCGACATGCTGATGACATAGCAACAAATTCACATTCTGCTGAGGACAAAGAAACATGAGTTTGCTTCTTGGTCCTCCATGAAACGCAGTCACCAAATATTTTAATGACATATCCAGTGGTTGAATGTCCCTTCTCGTCATTTAATCCCAAGGAGGAGTCTACATAACATTGGATTACATTGTCCAAAGATCCAATAAATTTTAGTCCATAATTTGCTGTTCCCGCTAGATATCGGAAAACACGCTCAACCAATTCCCAGTCATCTTGAGTATAGTTTGATTGACGTCGGCTAAGTACATTAGTAGCGTAGGTAATATCCGGCCTAGTGCCATTTTGGAGATAAAGCAAAGACCCTATGGCTTGGCGAAAAGGGATGTTCATTTGGCTACAATTAACCCTACCAGTTAGCCTATGTCGTTCGTCACCAGGGCGCATGGGTACTGAAACCGGTTTACAGGACAGCATATCAAAGCGTTTTAACATTGAATGAATAAATTCTGTCTGGCTGAGAAATATTTCACCCTTTTTTATATCTCTTTTGATTTCTAGTCCAAGAAATTTAGTTGGCTCTCCAAGTTCGCTGATGGCAAAGTCGTTCTTAAGAATCTTTTGAATTTCATTTTTCTTTGATTCACTATTGGTAGCAAGAAGAATATCATCCACATAAAGTAGAAGCAAAGCAACTTCATTTTTATCATGCCAAACAAAGAGGCAGTTTTGGAATTCATACGTTTTAAATTTCAATTTTTTCATTGTTTCTAAAAACCTAATATACCATCTTTTAGGAGAGACTTTTAAGCCATAGAGAGCCCGTTTCAGTCTACATACAGAATTTTTCTTTAAATTTTCATTTTCACCTAAGTATTCAGTTAAGCCATCGGGGATGGCCATGTATACCGTTTTTTCGAGTTCACCATTTAAAAACGCAGTTTTAACATCATATTGGCACAATTCGAGATTGAATTTATTAGCTGTAATAAGTATGAAGCGCACATCTGCTAATCTTGTTACTGGAGCATACGTTTCAGAGAGATTGTACACATTTTTATCAGCAAACCCCTTTGCAACAAGTCTACTCCGGTATCGAAGGTTTCCGTTGGCTTCATATTTAATTTTGTGGACCCACCTTGATTTGATTGGTTTTATATTTTTAGATAATTTTGACTTGTGTACAATGTCCCACGTATTGCATCTAGTTAACGCATCAAATTCAGTATTGATTGCATCTATCCAATGGTCTGCATCTTTGCTATAGATGGCATCCCAGTATGTTTCTGGTACCTTGTCATTTTCCGAAAAATCCGGACCCAAGAAGTGTGCTTCCTCTGAATCACTATCTGATTCATTTTGATAAAAATCAAATTGGTCTGTCTGACCTATCCATTTTTCGGTGGTTTTACCATCAGGGGGAAGTGGCACAGACCTAACAGGATTCAGGGTAGGCTCTTCACTTCTGCTTATGGAGGTAGATGGTACAGGGTCTGTGGTAAACATGTCATTACTACATTCAGAGGTAGATGGCATAGGCTCAAAAAGGTCTGGGGTGTACAAGTCATCACTACTTTTAGAAGTAGATGGCACAGGCTCAAAAAGGTCTGGGGTGAGCACATTATTACCCATGTTAACCTTAGTTGAGTCAGCATTCACACATGCCTCCGACGAAACGGTGCCTGATGCAATACTTTCAAATATCCCGGGGAATGGCACGTCCTTTCCCAACCTATCACCATAAACTCTGGATTCAATAAAATCCACATGCTTGGAGCGGACTAATGTCTTCTTTTGAAAATCAAGCAAGACATAGCCCGTTTCGGTGCATTGTAGCAAATGAGCCAAATTGGCCCTTGGGCTGAATTTAGGTTTTGATTTCACATGCAAATCCAACACATAGGCCTCACAACCAAAACGCCGAAGGTACTTTAGGTCTGGCGGTTTTCCGTACAATCGTTCATAAGGTGAAATGAAGCCATTGGATGCATTGGGTGTTCGATTATGCACATGAATAGAATGTCTCATAGCATGCCCCCAGAAATGGGCAGGCATTCCAGCCGAAATAAGATTTGCCCGAATTGCTGAAGCTAAAACAAAATTGAAGCTTTCAGCACAGCCATTGTGCTGTGGTGTGACTGGCTCACACGCTGTAAGGGAGATGTTTTCTTTGGCTAGCAAATCTTTTATTTCTCTAGTCTTATATTCTGTACCTCCATCAGTGAGTATGTGGCCTAATTTAGTGTCTGGACCTTTAATTTTCCGAATCTCCTCCAAGCAGGATGAGAGCGCCTGATGGACCTGTGTTTTGTCAGTTATCTCGTATGCCATTGCATATCGAGTTGCATCGTCTACAAAAGAAACAATATATTTTGTGCCAGACTTAGGAGAAGTTGGTTTCAATGGTCCCATCAGGTCGCTCCACACTCTATGAAATGCTATGTCTGATCTACGTCTCTTATCGGTACACGATTTTCTTTTAGCCTTAGCCATTTTACAAGTTTGGCAATCAAGTATATCAGAACCAAACTTGATGTTTTTTAAAGTTGGAATTGATTTAGTGGCTATCTCTAAGTATTTTTTTGATGCGTGATTGAGGCGGTAATGCCACAATAGGCCAAGATTGTCACGTAAATAAATTATAGTTTACATTTTTAGTTTTAGTAGAATCGACATTGCTAATTGGACTGGGTTCAGTATTGACCTCTGAGGTCTCTATCAAATTTGAAATCCCTTCCTCTGAACAGATCAGCCCTGTTGCTGACTTAAACTTTTTGGAGGGTGGTGCTTCAATGCCCCTGATGGATGCATTCCTAATATTACGGTTCAGAGGCGCTTGGGGTGCATTTACCATTGCACCTCTCCCTCCTAAATCCACATCCAAGTGACTAAGGGAAGAGGAACTCCCTCCCAAAGGTGTGAGGGACTGGGAGCTATGCCCACCCAAGGCCAATGACTGATCCCCAAATACCTGATATACAGATTTCAAGATTCTATCACGCTCAGAAGGAGAAGCTTTTGGCAAGGGAAGATGGAAAGTGAGCCACCAAAACTTTCCCTGATATCTACCAGTTTTTACTAGCTGACCAGTACCAGAATCACTAAGTTCAATACTGTGGGGACCTAGAGTAACTGTCAAACCATTTTGCACTTGCTTCCGGAGTGAGAAAAGATTCTCGGTCAATTGAGGAGCATAAAGGACATTTTTCAAACACCCATAGGTGTCTGTTTCCTGATTATAGAATACTACATCCCCAAACTCGTTGATCTGCAAATCAGCATCGGAACTGCTGTTTGCACACCCAATTTTTTTCGTTTTTGACAATTTATGTATTTCTGCAAAGCAACCTGGATCGTTAACAATGTGCTCAGTGCTGCCACTATCAGCAACAAAGTGTATTGTAGGATATTTTGAAAACTTACTATCTGCTTGATAAGCCACGTCTTTGAGTGAGTCCTCCTCTGCTTCAGTCCCAGGGTCAGAGTCACAATCACGTCTTGCAGCATAAAACACAACGTCTGATGAGTCTGCAGGAGCTAATTCTTGCAACCAACACATTGGTTCATCATCAGGAGCACCCTCATCGTCAGTTTCCATGGTTATAGCAAGTTTTGCTTGCCCAGATTTGGCTCTTTGCTTTGAAATTTTTAGAGCATCTTTGAGAGGCACACGTCTTCTCTTAGATTTCATTGCTGTACCTTTGACAGCACCACGTTTTTGCTCTGATTTTAATTTAGACAAGCGGTTGCGTTTGGTGAAGGACGTCTCCTCCTTAGGACAATCTCGGGAGATATGACCATCATAAGAACCACAATTGAAACATTTTCGCTTCTCTCTGTGGCACACATCTGCTGAATGTCCCCAATTACCACATGTCTTGCATTGCCCCTTGTTATGTTCGGTGTTTTTGTTACTCTGAGCAGCATGACGCTTCATGTTGAAACGGTGATTTCGATTTTGACCATTATTTTTCTTGATATACATTGCTTTGTCAGGATCTGTACCCCGTGTGCGTCTGTAGATTTCAGCAAGACGTTGCTCTTCGTCAAGCAGCAAGTCTTTCAACTGTTGCACTGTTAAGCCTGGAGTTGGGGTTGACAGCTCAAGGTTTTTGATTGTGGGACAAGATTCTGAAATAGCCACAATCAAGTTGTATTTTATCTGGCTCTCACTAAGTCCTGCATTTGGACACTTCTGTATCTTTTCAATGAGGCTGTCAAACTCTGTAAAAAAGGAGAGAACTGTCTGTTTACTTGGGTCGAATCTCAGATTATTAAATTTTTCACGATAGTGGTGTTCCGAATAATTACTGATAGGCTCACACAATTTGTCCAGGCAACTCATCAGTGCTACTGGTGTTTTCGCATTCCGCACATGACGTTGATGTCTTTCTTCAAGGTTAGATAACAAGTATGATGTAACGGCACTTGCCATTATTTTACGTTCACTTTCAACATATTCCTCAATTGGTTCCACTGATTTATCAATGAGGAACAAACAGTCCCATGCCTGTAATTCGTGTCTTATTCGAGCTTTCCAAAGAGAATACTCATTATCATTGGTCAATTTATTATCACCTTTTTGGAATCTTGGTCGAATTGGTGGTCTTCTGTATGCTGTTTGAATTTGTGATGTTTGCTGGAGTTCCCTTTCATTCATCCAGGAACGTCTTTTGTCTGACACGTTTTTCATAGCAAGCTGAATGTTTACATTCTCTTGTCCTTGATCATTTGCAGTATCCGTCAATACATGATCCTCAGTACAGCCCTTGGGAGCATCTTCCCTAATAAGATCATTTTGATGTGTCACGTCTTCAAGCTGAGAATGTTTTGGAAGGAGAATTGCAGTCATCTGGTTCTGAGTATTTGGGTGCTCAACCAGGTCCTGAACGTCTTGAACCTGATCCAAGCTGGCATCAGAAATAGCTCCATCCATAACTTCAAGAAATCTATTTACACGACTTTCATAGTCATTTCTCACGTCTTTCAGTTTTGCCTCCATTTCGTCTCTATATTTCTGCAAATTTGCTTCCAGTTCCTCTTTGAAAACACGTATATTGTTGTGGAGGACCCCCATCAATTCTCTGCGCATTATGCGCTCACGTCTTTGAGATTCCATGCGTACGTTTTCAGAGTCTGTCTGCACGTTTTGATCCATGATAGGCCCTGACACGTCTCACCACCTGTTTGCAATGAAACTACGCATTACCTTTTCGTCTGTTGGTTTTTGTACTACTTTTTTTTTTTTTTTAAGCTGGGAATTTGACAAAAACAAAAAAGTATGTCATCACACATAGGTGCCTACATCACATAACACGTCATTTTGAAAATCAGGCCACTAGCTAAACCACTTAAGTCTTTGCAAAATTTCTTGATAATTTTCGTATGTCACCACTTGGAACCATAATAATGATTTTATACTTCCATTAATCACCCTAATTAGGACTTGGTTATTTTACGTTTTCTGAGTTACTCATTTCACGTCTTAGGAATGTCTAAAATCACCATCTCAAGTATCCAGTTCCAAAATCACACGTTTTAATCAAGTAGGTACCTACCTACTTTTGTGTAACAACTTCAGTTAGTTTATTTGCTAATAAACCAAGTCGGTTTATTTTGATTAAAATGATTATGTCATAATTCTAATTAGTTATTATTTATATATTATCATCTTAATTTCACGAGAGTATGGACGTGAGGCGACCCTAGTCATAAAGCATATAGCTAGGTGGGGAAAAGCAGCATCTATCAAACCGTAGCCGCTTTCAAGCTGGAGCCAGTTGGTGTCAGGTGCTAGACCTGGCCAACTGTGACATTATGGGGAATTGCCACCTACCCTTTTTTTTTTTTTTTTTAATAGGTAAGTACTGAATAAGGAAGGCGGTAATAAAGAATCAAGTCCTCGTTATTACCACGAATCAGAGTGTTTTGAGTGATGAAATAAAATCGTCTCACGTCAATACTGTGTCCGTCTCAAGGACATAGTGGTTTACTGGAGGAGCTCGCAGGCAAATAATGTACCTATCCCTTTTCGTTGTAGGTAGAGAAAAAAAATATGGTTCATACGTATATAGATCACGTTTTGATTACACATGCATATATTAAACAAGTTTAGTGGGAAGGTACTCTGTAATTCCAAAAAAAGTACATAAACAATTTTATCATGTACGTCATCACGTTTTGTTTTCGAGTTTACAAGTACTTTCACATCCACGTTTTAATAGGAAATACTAAAACTCAACACCCACTCACCTGTAGATACACGTCTTACAGTAAAATGCTAAGAATTTGGGATTTAGGAATTTTTCCATTTATCAGATTTAGGTACGTCTAAACCGTTGAAACGTTCGTAGAATAGCCCCAATTAGATGGGCGTCAAGTAGGTAAACTTTTCCCAACTAAAGTTCCCTACGTAAAACACGTCTTTGGGGTCCTTTGGACGTATGTACATAACAATGTTTGCAGCCATGGACGCAAATTCTAGGTAGCTAAGCTTTCAGAAAATGCTAAGATATCATTTCCTCAACACGTCTTGAGAGTTGAAAGGCCCGTCCAAACGTTCTATCGTCACCATGGGCTTATGCATGAGGACTTTCAAGGTACCAGCGCGACTTATGGTAATTATGGATAGGGAGAAGCCTCAAAAGAACCCCTACGTTTTCGTCTTTTTCATCCCCCTAACCGGCCTCAACTCTCACGTCTTGAAACGAAGTTTCACAAGTAGACATAGATTGCTGTTCGCCCAACTCGGAAAACGACCAAACGATTTCAACACGTCTTGAAACCAATCTGGGCACGTCTTACTACTTGGGAGAGGAAATGAAACGTCTTTCACGTCATCTTGTAGGTACGTTTAGGTGATTAAATGAAAACATCTATCCCAATTCAACGCATTTTTTTTTTTTTTTTTTTTTTTTTTTTTTTTTTTTTTTTTTTTTTTTTGTGTACCCAAAGTGCCTGCCGAACTCCGTCCAGCTTGGTCACCCACGACCAACCACCTGAGCTCATGAGAAAATAAATCGTTACCTGTTCTTCACGTAGTCTTCGATAGAAGCTAGGGAAGTGAACAAACGTCTCAATAAACTTAATGAACGTCTTGATTTATATTAAGTAAGTAATTACACGCTATAAAAAGAGCGATTGGAAAAGTTCACATCGAATCAAACGAAACTCAATAACACACTAAGTTCCAAGTCCGCAGTGGTGTCGAAAACCCCCGGTGTCCATGGCTCAGTAGCGCTATTCAGCGGTGTCTCGATGAAGCTCGAGTCCTCCGCTTTTCAAAAACACATATCTTTAATTATCAAAGACTTCTAATAGCAATCTAACAATGAATCATAACAATCAGCTATACAGCTATGTTTGATCACGAATTATCTTTTCACCAATTTACCTTTTTGTGATCATTCCTCTTTTCCACATTCCTTGGGCCTGAAAAAACGAAATCCTTAAATTGGCATTCAGACGTTCTTCAATGGATAGTCAGGTAGTGACTACACGTTTTATTTTCTGATAGCATAATATGTTGTTTACTGAAAACCTTCATAATAAATATTTTATTTACAGATTGGCCACATTTCTCATCAAGTAGGAGAAAAATTGAGTCATCTGAAAGAGGTAGGCACAGGACAAAACCTCGAATTAATTTGCTGAATTATAATCGAGTTTTTAAGAACTAAATGAGTCTCAACTTTTGATAAGAGAACTACCAATCTGGTGTTCTTTAATAACGTAAGTTGGTACTACGAGTAGTTACACGGTATATTCTATGATGGCAGGTTTCGTTGATTTGGAAAATACCTCATGAACGATTCACTTACAGGTTAGCAAGAATCAAGTGGAAGGAAAATTGGTTCATCTGAAAGAGGTAAGCACAGGACAAATACTCTAATTAATTTCAGTTGAATTAATCTAATTTTTAAGAACTAAGTAAGTCTCTACTTTGACAAGAAAACGACCGATCTGGTGTTCTTGAATAATATAGGTTGGTACTATGAGAAGTTACACGGTGTATTTTGTGATGGCACGTTTCGTTAAATAACAAAGCATCCATCATGAACGTTTAATTTACAGGTAGGCAAGACTCAAGTGGAAGAAAAATTGAGTCATCTGAAAGAGGTAGGCATCGGACGAATTCCCGAATTATTTTCATTTTGAAAACAGACAGTGAAGTAACACCAGGTGAGCTTAACTTAACGAATCAAGCAATCAAACGATAAAAATGAAGAAATTATCATTCTTATCAATAGGATAATCGTTATGCCAATCATCAATAGGTATCTTCATCTTGCATAATAGCTACCTATCTATACTAGCAGAGTAAAATATTATATTCATTCTACTTGCTTCGTTTTCGCAAGAACCCCCCGTCCCATTCCTGAACTCATGCTGTCAACATAACCCTCACGAAAACAATTTAAAAGCGTGGGAGATGCTTCAAACCAATGCTTACTCAGCTGGTTGTGCACACTTCATCTTTACCCACCTGACATAGAAGGCTACATTTCAAACTTCAGTATCGTGGGGTGCTGGAGTGCAATTATGGAATAATCATTACAAGAATGGCACAAAAATCTTTTTAAAAAAACACGTAATGCATTATGTCGGGTCATCTGACTCTTTGATATTGTCTCCACCTCTGAGCCGACTTCATTCAACGATTTTCAGTGAATAATAGATTAGGTATTATAATTTTTGAAACATTTTTTCGACGTTTTGTTTGATCTTTCAGGGTAAAAATACTCTGTCAAAACTACTTCCCAGCCAGCTCAAGAAAGCCCACCACCTTACTCGCAATGAAAGGGAAATCGACGATTCTAATACACATGGTAAACGGCAAGTGCATGATAGACACGGTGAGGATGAAGAACCCTTGAAGGAGCAAGACCGTTACAACACTGCAGAACGAACACCGATACGACTTTTCCGTGAAATGAAAAGCAAGTTGGTACAAGCTAAAGATAGCTCGATCGATCAATTTTCTCATATAACTGGGAAGAATGGACGACAAGTCCATGTAACTATGAGCAGTCCTGAAAAATGTATTTGTGACAAGGGCAATGAATCAACAGGCGAATTACATCGTGCAACGGCTGGATCTGAAGACAGTTCAAAAGATTTCCATCAAGTAACGCCCTTTTATCCTTCTCCAGAGAAGACTCATATATCAAGAAGCCACGGAGACTATGCTACTCAAACCAGGGATCATAACTATGCTGAAACTCAGGATGAGCCACTAGAAAAGCCCAACAAAAAAATGGTAAGCAAGTCAGTACAAACTGAGCGAAATTCATCAGACAAAAATCAACGCAGACTGTGGGACATTGGCGACTATACCCATGAAAAACTAAATGACTTGGAGAAAAAGGTACAAACACTTATTCGCCGCCTCAACAATCCACCCGACTCAGAGCAAAATGCCCAACACGATCCAAAGAATAAGATCGTTTTCCACTCATCCCAGCAAGATTTAAACAGTCGTTCTCAGGACGAAGTAGAGGACACAAATACCACTCACCCCTCATCGAATAATAAGGTACATAATATTACACCTTCATGTGGGTAACGTAGATTGTAATGAGCGTTACCCACGTATTCATTTTATATTTTAAAATGAAAATAGATTCACTTCTAAGAAGTTTGACCCCATCCACACTCTCCTACGATGAGTAGTTTTTGATTATTCAAAGTTTGCTGCACTTGTGACGTCACACTGAGCAGGGGGGTCTCACCCAGGTGAGAGGTACTTTGGCGTCACCAGTGTGCGAAACTGAAGTTTTATTGAAAGAAAATTAATCATCGTAAGAGAGTGCGGATGATGTCAAACTTCTTAGAATTAAATCTATTTTAATTTAAAAATAGTTAAAGTGACTTTTTCACAACCATGGGTAGCGTTCATTGACGTACGTGATTTACAGAACGTAAAACAAATAGGTACATTAATTTTAATGACTTGCTAGAAATCTCAAAATCATTCATTTACAAATTAAATCAATTGGAATCAATCAAATACTGTATGTGCCCACTACATTTCAGAATGTCAACCCAATAGCGACTATAACGATCAGTCGTTCACGGACCAGATTCTTCAACTACGACGGACATCAATATAGCAGGAAAGCTGGACCACAAGTCGTGACCATTGAAGCTCCGAAAGGCCTTTTCTACTCTGACAACCAACCTCGTTGAAATATAAAGAGCCCCCTACCCTACTTTCAGTCAAAGGAGATCGAGAAATCGCAAGCGTCCTCTGATCACGGGGAACCTCAATAAATAACTTGCTAACAACAGCTATAATCATAACAGATGTTCTTAAGCGGTAAGCTCTTTTATACTTTTCCCACTCTCCCTCACCTAGCGAACGGATAGGCGACAATTTTTTGCATTTTCACCAACAACTCTCCGATATTTTTGAATTCAATGCTCACAAATCGATAGACGTTATTTGATATCTTTTTGATATACATTGGTTGTTTCATTAGGTGTCTCTATTTCGATTACATTGGTTGTTGATAGGCATCTGGTTTGACTTATAATTTCAATTGCCTTTAGCCACCGATTCTTTTCTGAAAAACGTCTTTGTTTTTTCACTGTCAAAGGAGATCGAGAAATCGCAAGCGTCCTCTGATCACGGGGAACCTCAATAAATAACTTGCTAACAACAGCTATAATCATAACAGATGTTCTTAAGCGGTAAGCTCTTTTATACTTTTCCCACTCTCCCTCACCTAGCGAACGGATAGGCGACAATTTTTTGCATTTTCACCAACAACTCTCCGATATTTTTGAATTCAATGCTCACAAATCGATAGACGTAATTTGATTTTGATATATTCATTAGGTGTCTCTATTTCGATTACATTGGTTGTTGATAGGCATCTGGTTTGGCCTTTAGCCACCGCTTTTGTGTTCTTTGTTTTTTCACTTTTCTCCCTTCAGTGTTTAATTTTGAGTTTTTGGGGCATAGATAGCAAGCGGATTGAGTTGTCAAGAAATCGTTCGGTTCACAATCTTACAAAAGTCTTAAAGAAAGAGACAGGGACTGCATTTTAGGCAATTTTCATAATGAAAACTATACTAAATATCAGGCTGTCAGGGACGAGGTGGGCAGTTTTGTTTTCCTTGTATTATATGCAGTGTAGGAGGACAATTTTGGCGACAGTTGTTTGAACCTGACAGGTTTAACAAATGCTGTAAATAAACATCGAGTGAGCTACGTTCATATGAATGCAGGTTTCATGACATTTGATAAGTCAGCACGAGTTAATATTTTGTAAGACAAATAAATTGTATAATGAGGGTTACCCATTAGTCAGAAGATTTTGCGTTTATCATTAAACGAAACTAGAACATTCTGACAATTCTCTCATCATCCGCACTTTTCTATGACGAATAATTGCTTTTATTATTTTTCAAGGTTTCGGCAAAATGTGACATTACGCTATGCAGTGGTCTCGCAAATACGTAGCTTTTTGGAAAAACTTCGAAAAATCATAAACAGAAAAATACTAACAATCGTAGAAGAGTGTATTCTTAGAATTCCATCTGATTTAATTTAAAAATAATTAAAACATGCGGGTATCCCTTATTGCTTGATGCGTATACGCCACTGGTCTTTGGGAATATTCGTTGATACAAGCTTTTGAAATGTATGACGCATATTTATCAACTAACCCATTCTCTATCATTATAAATCTCTGAGCTACTGTTGGGGTATGTGTCGAATGTTGAGACGTTATAGCAACGTTCATGAGACGACAGGAACGGTACTGGATTGGTCGGCCGAGGATGCATCTGCTTGATGTTAAGTGACCCGATCCTGGGTATTAGCACGACTAGTAGAGCGAGTTGTCCTTCCTATTTGACACACTCGACTTAATGGATCCTAATTGGGCCCTCAGATGTAAATAAGCCTTGAGATATCAAGTCAGACACAATTGATTTCAAGCAAAACTTCCACACAAAATCAACCAAATTACAACATTCTCTATATTTAATTTTGCTTCCTCACTACCGAAGGTAGGGAAACTGTGTTCTGGATAGAAGTAATAAGTATAGCGCATGCGCAAAACTAAAATTGATCGACTCAGACAGAACTCCAAGACTAATGGACCGATTTTTGTGCGATTTAGCTTCTAGACGTTCCCCTAAAAATTTTATCGCCCGTTGGATTAATAATAATGCGCATAACTTCGACTTATCAATCATTTTGACTCGTACTTTGTTCTTCAACTAATTCTATACGTCCATGTTACATTATTTTAGGAAACTATACTAAAATTTTGACTCGTACTTTGTTCTTCAACTAATTCTATACGTCCATATTACACTATTTTAGGAAGCTATACTACCCACCCAACTTGGCAGACGTTTTTTGAATAACATCCTTTTTGCTATCACGCATTCCCGGTGCTGACATCAATCACCTGACTCATCTATACAATATATATAAAGAGACCTTAATTTCAACGAGCATGATTAATGATAGTCGTATTCTAAAAAATCGGAAACACACACACGAAATCAACTCCAGCTGTAGCTAACCCGACGCACAATGGCCAATTTTCCACAACTAGGTGGAAAAATCCAGGTTTCCAGGACATTCTCAAGAGATTTCTCAAATGATTATCTCGTTACTAGCTGGTTCACCCGTGCATTGCACAGGTTGACTTAAATATACGCAAGCCCCCCCCCCCCCCCCCCCCTCACCCATCACATTTTGGGACACCCCATATTCAAAAAACGCTGCAAATTATTTCACAAAGGTTTATTATTTTTTCAATTGAGTGTGATCGTAGTTTTAGTTGGCTTGCGTACGTCATAAGGGCCTTATGCCCACGCCGTCCAGACTCCTCGGCGTGTCCTATTTCGAGTTGCCACAACCTATACTTCTATAATTATATACGCATGCATGTTTATATTTCTAGATTTGAGCTCCTATCTATTCAAATAGTTATTGCCTTAATAATATCATTATCTAAGTACGTACGAAAAGTCGAGAGGATATGTTATTAATTACCTATGTTGATTGATTGTAATGAACATCGTCACTAGGCTTTCCTAAGCCAAAAAGTAATATTCGCGGATCGCGTAGGGTGGTCGGAGCGAGGGGCGGCGGCGGATCCACAAGGAAGGTATAGGTACCTACCTATCATATCGCCTCCGGGAAGAAATAAACGGAAGTATCTCGTTTCTAGGACGCAGCCGTTTCAAGTTCACTCGTTCTAACAACCTAACTTACGGAATTCCATCCTATTAGAATTCGCTTACTTTGTGGGACCGATCGTGTAGAGGGTGGTCGCATTGTAATAGTGATGAATACAAATCGATGTAAGATTCGATTAAATCAACTTTTTTCTAAAAAAAATCGAAGACTAGATTTTTTTTAGAAAACTCAATAATTTTTTTTTTTTTTTTTTTTTTTAGCAAAGTTGAATGGACAATTTATAGCGTTGGTACCTATATAGCTAACACTCAGAAAACAGTATTAGGAACTAAGAACTCATGAAGGATCAGTTTCAGTTTTTTCACAACTTCAAATAGAGTTAGGTACCAGCATATGGGTACAGTAGGTACCTATATTTTCGGTCAGTTTTATTCCATAGAACCAAATGATCCAAGGAACATAATAGGAAGGGCATATTGTAAGTTTAACAAGGATCAGGTATTTTTAGTATATGGCCTGGTGCTAGGGGCCATAATTATCTACCTACCCTTTTCTCACTCAGCTTTTCAAGAAATTTGGAAGCAAAATAGGTATGATTTGGTAATGTGTCTATTGAGGGACTTTGATTAGTCCATCATAATTTTTGAAAGAAGGTAAGAAAGGAATAGTTATTTATCAACTTTTTAAAAATTTATTTATTTGCAAATTAGAATAATTTCACATATCGTGTCCTTGCACAATACACATAGATTGATACCGCACTTGCTTAATTCAAAAAGAAAATTTTTCGGATTTGGAATCAAAATTTGGTGATTTTGGTACATACACTTCAGCACCTCCAAAAAACACGTGTTCAACGACACTCCTCCCGCTTAAAGCCCACAAATGAAAAATACCTATCCCAGTCGATTCTGCGTCCAAAATTACTTGGAAAAATACACCCCACTTGCCTATGTAAGAAAAAAGATCGAAAAACACTTTTTTTGACCAGTAGCACCCGTGGGTGTAGGGCGACCGGGCTGGCGACAAGTTTGGACCAACTATACCCCAAATTACGTCTATTTGCGAAAGAATGGGTTTTAAAGTAAATTCAAATGCTTTTATGGTCCGGACAGCGAAAGGCGGACGGACTTGGCAGATTTTGGATTCTATGCACCTTGAAACGTAAAATGTCAAGGTTTGAGGGGGGGTTATAAAATTTGTTTTGCTATACGGTCACAAAGGATTATTATTGGTAATAATATCTTTGAATTCTGCATTTTTGGGAAATTGTTAATAAAGGATGTAGGTAAAATTTAATATTCTTACCACAATTTCGTCGTTTGCAATTAGGTACCTACTAAATTTCTCTTTTTGGGGCGTTTCTCATTGGAAATGTAGTGGAATGACGAAATCAAGTAAATCAATCTTTTGATTTATCAAACTTTTGTAGAACTATTCTCGATTCCATATTAGAAAAAAAAATCGTAGTTTTAGTTGGCTTGCGTACGTCATAAGGCCCGTCCAGGCTCCTCGGCGTGTCCTATTTCGAGTTGCCACAACCTATACTTCTATAAATATATACGCATGTTTATATTTCTCGATTTGAGCTCCTATCTATTCAAATAGTTATTGCCTTAATAATATCATTGTCTAAGTACGTACGAAAAGTCGAGAGGATATGTTATTAAATATGCGTAGGAAAAGCATTGGTATTAACACACAAATATGACCTAGGAAAAAACATATATTCATGCCTCGAAGAAACGCTGTACCCACCTCATGGTGCCGCGGCGCCTCCTCTCACTCCACCCACCCGCTCACCCCCCTCACCACCCGTGACCCCCTGCCAAGCGTGCCAGGCGTGCGTCTAACACGTCCTACACTTTTTCGTCCGTTTTTGGCCCATAGCATCTATGCGAGTAAAGCGATCGGGATGGTTAAACGTTAGTACCAACCAGTGGCGTAGCTGAGTCATTTCTCATGGAGGGGCAGCAGTCGAGGATTTCATTTTATTATATAGTTTTAGTATTAATTTCTAGTGCTTGTTGCTGAGTATACGAAGACTGTTAATAAACTGTCTAACGTTCATATAAGTAGGTAGAGTGCTCATTGGATTTTTGTAATGATGTGAAATCACTGACGTTTTCATATTCATAAACTTACCTATGGATTATTAAATCATAATACTACTTAGAAAAAATATTATCCAAATAACTAATCAGAACGTGAAAAACTACGATAAATACGAATAGGTAGGTACCTACTGATGAACTGAGGAGCACTAGGTTTATTATACTATTATTCTAGATTTATGTACTACATGCATATTCATATACTTGTGGACTTGCTGTCTTACAGGTTTATCCTCAGTTGTTACTTCCGCGAGAAAATGACTTTTTCTGGACAATATCACACAATTGTATTACCTATATAAGTAGGTAGGTACATATCTACGCGAAATAAAATACAGGGCATGAAACCGAGATCAAGAAACGTACAAAAATGTAAACAAACTCAAACCAAGCTATGTTAGGTTAGAATAGAAATACTGCTTCACTAAATTATTTTAATCTTTTCTATTAAACTATTTCAATCACCACTGCAGGCTTCTATTTATTGTATTCTTGCTTCATTTTAACTCGGATATTATTCGTAAATTAATGGTATAATACAACGGGAAACTGTTTGGAACGAACAACCAAGCTTGTTCAAGTAGGCAGTGAAAAGTAGGGGAAGTTCATAGGGGAATTGGTGGATACTGAACAATGGATAATTTTCTAGGGAAAAATCGCATATGGGCTCGCCCCAGAAGGTAGTGGGGAACGACTTGATTTCAGTTGTAGTATCCACATTTCCGTTTCCTTGACTAGGTGATTTTACTATGCTCCGTGGGGCTGTACAATGCCCCTACAGAAACGAACGTAATAAACATTTCTTCATTTCTAAGAGCGTCTCATGTCGATAGGCAACCAGAATCGTATAATAATTATAGTAGTTGTGTTTTACTAATTACATTCTTTAATTGAAGGTGTTAGGTAGATACTGGAGTTAGAAGCGTAAAATTATTAATTTGGTTATACCCATACAACAAAATTCTACATCCTCTATAATTTATGGAGGGGCTTTGCCCACCCTGCCCCTCCTCAAACTACGCCACTGGTACCAACTAGACCCCAAGTGGAGTCTATGTGCGAAAGAACGGGATTTTTAAGTCAATTCTAAGGCCTTTTATGGCCCGGACGGCGGACGGCGTACGGCGAACGGCGGACGGACATTTCAAATTTGGATTCTACGCACCTTGAAACGTAAAGTGACAAAGTTTGAGGGGGGGTTATAAAAATTTTTTGCTACACGATCACATAGGCTTATTATTGGAAATAATAAACCAAAAGTCCTTACCTACTTAAAAGTACTTCTAATAAATTACCTATTAGGACCAAACTATTGAGATCAACCCGATACCCTCTTCACAACCATCCCCCATATTTTAGATTAAGAATATTCTTGATAGAAAGAACGTTCAGATAATTCAATTTCATTCGTCCGAATCTCAGATCACCAGTTCGTTCGGTGATGACCAAACTATTCCATTTAACCACCCCCTCACCCTCCTCCCTTTTTATCACTTACCACAAACACCTCCCTATGGTTGAGGCTAGAAAAAATCTTAATAGCCTGTGATTCAGTGTTGGGCATAATCTTATCGTCGAATAAGAATACGATTGTAATCGCGATAATTATTCGTTGATTCTGATTCAACTGCGATTATATTCGTATTCGTGTAATCGTATCGCGATTACACGAATACAACCCTTGAATATGCGTCACGGTCACCAATTTCAATAGGGCGTCCCACCTATAATATGCGAAGCCTTGCTAATATTACCTAGCTTCAGAGGGACGTCCTTAAAGCAAATTCAACGATTGGAGCCCAGCCTATTTGTCTCAAATCGATTTCAATAGGACGTCCCTCTGAAGCTAGGTGATATTAGCAAGGCTTCGCATATTATAGGAGGGACGCCCAATTGAAATTGATGACCGTGACACATTTTTACGGGTTGTATTCGTGTAATCGCCGGCAGTCGAATACGATTACACGAGTACGAACATAATCGCCGTTGACTCAGAATCAACGAATAATTATCGCGATTACAATCGTACTCGTATTCGACGACAAGATTATGTCCAACACTGCTGTGATTGAGGTTGACGTAATCTAAACATATTCGCCCAATCAGATCCCCAGTTTTTTCAGGGATGTTAAAGATATTCCCTTCCAAAGGTATCCCCCTCCCCCAAAAACACCCCTATGGGACCGAATTGAAAATTTCTAAGCAGGCAGTGGTTTTTTAGTTTTATACAAACATATTTATTCAGTCGGTCAGTTTATTCAGTGGTACCCCCATTCCACCCCCAACCATTCCTCAAAATACCCGTTATGGTTCAGACTTGAAAATGTCAAGTAGTTTGTGATTCAATTTAGAGTATTCCAAACATATTTAATCAGTCAGGTCCTCAGTTTATTCAGTGATGTCCAAGATACCTCATTTCACCCCCCACCTCCCTCCTCTAAGAAAACACCCCCTTTGGGTCAGATTTGAAAATTTTCAAGTAGCCTGCGATTTGAGTTTGTGTAGTTCAAACATATTTTAGCAATCAGGTCCCCAGTTTATTCAGTGATGTCCATGATACTCCATCCCCCCCCCACCGCCCAAACACTCCCAATGGGGGGGAGAACTTGAAGTAGTCTGCGATACAAGTAAAAGTATTTCAAAATTTCTTAAAAATCAGCTCCAGTTTGTTTAGTGATGTCCAAGATGACCCCAATTCGCCCCCCCCCCCCCCCCCCCCAACCCTAATGGTCGAGTTTGAAAATTTCAAGTACGTGATCTGCGTTTCAAGATGAAGTAACCCGAACATATTTAAACAATCACGTCTCCAGTTTATTTACTGATGTCCATGATACCCCATTTCACCCTCCTCCTCTCCCAAAACACCCCCTATGGGTCAGATTTGGAAAATTTTTACTCCCATTTTACCCCCATTCCACCCCCACCCATCCCTCAAAACACCCGTCATGGTTAAGATTTGAAAATTTCAAGTAGTTCGTGATTCATGTTAGAGTATTCCAAACATATTTAATCAATCAGGTCCTCAGTTTATTCAGTGATGTCCATGATACCCCCCCTCCAACACCCCCTATGGGTTAAATTGGAAAGTCTGTGGTTCAAGTAAGAGTATTTCTAACATTTCTTACCAATCGTCTCCAGTTTATTTACTGATGTCCATTATACCCCATTTCATCCCCCCTCCTCTCCAAAAACACCCCCTATGGATCGGATTTTGAAAATTTTAAGTAGCTTGTGGTTCAAGTTAAAGTAATCCAAACATATTTCCACACTCAGATCCCCGGTTTATTCAGTGACTTCCAAAATACCCATTTTCACCTCTCCCCTACCCCTAAAACACCCCCTATGGAACAGATTTGAAAAT
Organism: Adelphocoris suturalis; assembly: GCA_030762985.1. Lineage (NCBI taxonomy): Eukaryota > Metazoa > Arthropoda > Insecta > Hemiptera > Miridae > Adelphocoris > Adelphocoris suturalis. The sequence continues at coordinate 25,422,022 of CM061040.1, read as the reverse complement.
ATTCAAGTAGCCTATGATTAAAGTTAGAATAATCCAAACATATTCGTCAATCAGATCCCCAGTTCGTTCAATGGTGTCCAAAATACCCCATTTCACCCCCTCACCATCCCCTAAAACACCCCCTCAGGCTCTAATTTTAAAAACTTCAAATAGCCTATAATTTAAGTTGGACTGATACAGACATTTCTTCCCACTCATATCAGTTGTCCAAAGACCCTTGTAACCGTGAAAAGCGGACAAACATACGGACAGACAGACAGACAGACAGAAAAAATTTGAGAAAATGGTACCAATCGTTTACAAATAGCATGAAACGGAAAAGAAACGCAAAGTTTCATGATTCTAATCAATTTAAGACATGTATGTAAGACATAGGTAGGTACTTACGATTTTATTAATATAGATCTTCTCGGATAATCTTGTTTTCGAACCCAGTTACTGGTTTTGCACATTTCGCTGCAGATCCCGTCTTCGTCGCGTAATGCATCTGACGAAAATCTAGATTTCAAGGGACCAAACCTGCTCCCACGATCACCAACTCCACACAATCGGCTTGAAATTGTCACTAGACATTTTTTGTCGTCATGTCAGAAAGATGGTGTAGTAATCCCAAAAAAGTAGAGTGGATTAAGCGGTGTTATTGGCATCCCTAAAAACCAGTTTTCTTTACATGTACTTAAATGAGGCTTAACCATTTGTGGTTTTAAAAACTAGAGATTCCCACTTTTTTTTTCATCACTGGAACCGCGTGGAACCAACAATATTCGGTTGACATCCAATACCTAGTAGATATCTTAAAATTGACGAAAAATACAGTAAAATCACTTAGGGCTTTTCCCCCAGCCGAGTAAATAATCTTGTCACTTATACGATACGGTAGCACTTACTAGACTCCATAACATCCATCTTGAAAGCTTCACCTTCATCTGAACATCGGCAGACTGCGACTGAGTGATGACGATTTCGTTGGGAAAATCGGAAACACTTGTCAAAAACGATTTCATACCCCCTTGTAAATAGGGGAAAAGTTATCCCCTAGATAGAATCCATTATCTAATCTACTACTACGTTGAGAACAATAAATTATATCAAAAATCCGGTCATTTCGACTTGAATGTTTTGCACCATTTATTGCTATGACGATTTTTTTTTTTTTTTTTTTTTTTTTTTTTTTTTTTTTTTTTTTTTTTTTTTTTTTTTTTTTTTATACATTATTGAAAAGCGTAAAATTGCGTGGTCCTGGAGCTGTCAAGGTGCAAACCCGTTCGGGGGGTGCGAAGCGCCAAGTTTTGGTGAAATGGTATATACGGGATAATAATTATGGACCCATGATCTGCGTAGAAGGGCTATGTAATACAGAAATAATAAACCTTTATATGATAATTCGCAGCTTTTTTTTTTTAATCTAAGAACCGTATTTTGGGCCCTAGTAAAACCCCTTAACAATAAATTTTCAGCTCACAACTCCAAGTGCTTTGGACAAAAAGCCGACAGAAAGAAACTGAATTGATGTCATAGGTCGTTTCCCTAGCTTTCTATCGGCCACTTCCAATCACCGGACATATTTTTGAAAAGGTCTCGACAAAATCTTTCAGCTGATGGAACGAAATACGAATGAAATTGCCCATTCAAGTTTAGCGATTTTGTTCTGAGATCCGAACGCGCCAGCCTTAATTTCCTCCAAGTAGCCACATAATAATGCTATCAGTAAATTTAACTCACTCATGTATTGACATTTTGATGCTAGGTATCCGAAATTCGAGCATGAAGCTCAGGGTGATGCTTTAAAACTACCCTATTCTTATAAGCTAGTAAGCAGATATGGTTTGGAAAATAATACTGAACTTTATTCATTGACGGGGTGTATTTGTCACGATGTATACAACGTGCCAAATTAGATAATCATTGTGCAAAATATACAGAAAACATCACTTAGCTTTCAAAACGAATAATACAGCCTTGTTTTTGAAGAATAACTGACATTCAACAAATAGAATATTACCACCAACTCAAGTCCTCGTAATATTGGAAGTGAATATAGGCTCACAAACATGTCGAAATTCGAACACGGAAACATTTTTCATATTATAAATAGCTCCAAAAGGCAAGCACCATATAATAGGATGAAAGTATATACAAAGATCATTTTTATCAGTTTGAAGTTTGCAACATTTTCATAAGAACAACAAAAGGAGGAAGCCCCATTTGACTGTAACAATTTAAACAAACAAATTATAGTTACAGAAGCTACAGATGAACGAATCTCGTATCTAAATTCGTCGAAAATGAATTAATATAAACCATACGAACAACATGATCACTTACATTTAAAGTTCATTATTGTCATATTCACTACATAAGAAATTATAAAACTACTTTTTTTTTAATATGTAAGGAAAGGGATCCGAATTTCACTAGTTCACCACACATAGAAAAAGTTGAGGTGAACCAACTTGTAAGTTGGTCCCGGAAGTATTACACTGTGTTTGAACATGTAATAGGTAGGTAGCATAGGTTCATGTTTTATAGAAGGTAAGAAACTATTTCGAGTGAACGATGTTATTGCGACAGGGGAATATTTCCTCAAGAATATTTTAGATAACAGTGGTCCATTGTTGGATTGTTGATAGAAAAAGGTTAGAAAGAGATACGAAGCAGTTCCCATTGTATTGAAAAATACATCTTTTACTACAACTTGCCGTAGATTAGTTTTCGAGAGATGTTCTCTAAAGAAAGGGAATGGCACAGAAAAGCTACCTGGTCTACCTTTAGTTACCTACATACGACTTCAGTCAATCTTCTACTCAACTTCTGAATCAATTACTTGGCACTAAACTACAAGCATCAGAACGATCGATACTTTTGCTTTAGTCATGAGATAACTGGTCGAAAATGTCACGAAATCGAAAATGTAAGTTTTATAAAGCATTTCACTAACTACCAATCGTTACTACGGAGAATCTTACTTCCGCATTTACCACTCCACAAAAGCCGTTCACCACTCGTTGGAAATTTCTGTATTTACACTCAACACGCATCTTCATGCTGCCAATCTCTTTAACCCTCCTGAGAATTACTAGTTACGCGCTTGCATAAGAATATGGAATAATGTGTTTAGTTATGAGCTTGCACCAAAATAAGGTGCCAAGTTTGAGGTACCACCGAAACATTGAAATCCGCATTTGATATCTGCAGTTGCCATGTGAGTCATCACAATTGTAACTACAATACTTCTGTGAGACTTATACATATTCAATCCATTTACATCAAATGTGATCTTAAAAAATCGACTTTTCAACCAAAATATCGATTGTTAAAAAAATGGCAATTGATCTTCCCCAATTTTAGATGTTCAAGTAGGCATGTAGTTATTTTTAAGTGGGTAAACAGGTAAATAGTAGGTACGTAGAAGGTATGTTTAAGTAGGTACGTAAGTAGGTAAGGTACCTTACACTCAACAGCCATACACTTTCACCTGAAGCCACATGCACTCTTAAAAATCTTCCAACGATAATCAACCAACGCTTGATTTTTAAAACGTTTGATTGCTCAGTTAAGATGCCTTCATTTATGCTCCAACAACCAATGAACGATCCACCAACGATAATTGAATGTTGAAACGGTCAGTGCGCAGTCCCGAATATTGGAGTTGAAGAGGTTTTCAGAGAAACTAGCAGCCGAAAAATAAGATTTCCGGGATTGAACGGGCAGCAAATTATCCCCCATTTATAGATTTTCAGAAGTCCAACATCCAACACTGAGCCATCCAAGTGTACCTTGGAGGAGTCTAAAAACGTGCAGGAAGTGTAACCGGAAAATATTGAGATATCTACCCAACTAATTCATCCCTGAAATTAATTTCGAGTACAACAAGATAGTGTTTTTCTGTTTATTTCAAGGCTCGCTTTCTCGATTCTTGAACCAAACTAGTGAACCGAGATTCCAATCTCCATTAGAATAACTTCGTTGATAGACCAACCGAGTTTTACAATATTGAAGGTGTTTTTTGAGGCCATTTCAAGTTTGATTTCCAAATCAAATTAATTTGAAACTAATGGGAAGGAGAGGAGGATCAGTAGGGAAGATATAAGGATCTGATGAGGAGAAGTATAGGGTAGTTACTAGAAGAAACCAAAACGTGAGAGGAATTCCTAAAAATACAGGTTATGTAGACAGTGTTGCCTGAAAGTTGCTTTGTATGTATCATTTTACCCATATATCAGTAAACATACAAAGGTAACACATGGATTCCAACAGCTTAGTCAAATAATCAATTTCATCAAGGTAACCTAGCAGGGTTATTCAAAGTAAACTCAGGGATAATTTAAATTGCCGTCATCATAGTTCTAAGCATAATTGCAACCCAAACCACAAATAACCACTGATTTAGCGTTAAAAATCAAGAACAAATATTAGATTTTAGAATCATGATTTCCAAAATACAACAAGAACTTTAAACATAATTAATGACAACCTACATCAACAACATTCCAACAATGGGCAATATATTAAACATATATGGATATTAAAGTAACACCACATTAACGTCCTTTAATACTTGCCACTCTCCGTAAGCATTTTCTATCTTTAAAAAAATTATATCACTTGTTTAATGATTGTAGTTCAATTCTCTTCACACCTCAGAACTGCCAATCAAACATACCACTAAATATTACAGGGGAAAATACTTTCTTTTTTTTAAATCATGAAAAATAGGTAAATCCTTACAGGAGTAAAGAAACATCTCTAACTTAAAGAATAGAATAACATCACATTTCTCTAAAAATAGCAATTCGTTCTATCTTAAATATATTATTTACATCATACATCTAGATCTACCACTTTTTTTTTTCGTTCTTTAAAACAGCTATTACTGAGAAAATTGCACAGGTTATGTTGCACTGGGTTTCAATAATATTATTTTTTATTAAGTAGACCAACTAAATTTGATCATGAGGATAGGTACTCAATGAATCAGTTAGAGGAATGTCAATTAACATAGAACAGCACCAAAAATGAGATGGAAACTTTGTCTACGACCACATGAGCTGATGAATTACCGAGTTGCATTAATAGTACCAAAGCTGACCATGTCCACAAGAATTTATTATGCGTTTTCCAAAATCTCATTAACTGTGTTCTCGAAATTAAAAGGATTCCCACAACAGCGATTTGGTGAAACATCACAATATCTTCTGATACCAAATTGAGCGCATAACCTCCAAGTTTTATAACGTTTCTTACAGTTCAGATTATAACAAGCTTTATAAAAAAGGCCTTCTGTCCTTAAATTGGTTTTTTTAAATTAAATTCCATCTTTTTTTAAATTGAATTTAACGTTATTTTTTTGGCGTATGAACAGATTTTTTTATGGAATCGATTCAAAGTGCCTCAAAATAGATTTCCATGAAGAAAAGTTTGGGAAATTTGTATTTTAAAATATTTGGAGCGGTGGCAATTCCTTCATGTTCTACGAAAATTCGCTAATTAACCACAATGAAATAGTCTTGCAGTTAATTGTCTGTCTCCCAAGATGAGTCCCTCATAATTCCGAGAACGAATCAACTACACAAGCTTCAAGTATCAAGCAGCTATTCAATCAAGTACGGATGAACGCAGAATAAATTCGATGATGAACTTGGTAGCCCTAAAACATTTATGGATTTGTATTAAATGTAACAGAACAACCATAAACAACTGATGATAAATAACAACCCAAGATTCAACTATAAAAATAATGCTACGTATTCAGAAAAGTATAAGTTAATTCTTTGACGTGAATAGAAGTGGAGTTTAAACATTTCCGACAGAAAATGGCACACCTGCTGTCAAGGGACAGGCCCGACTAGAAATTTGGAACAATCATCTGTAAACTCAGAACATTGTGATGACCTTTAAAAACTCAAAATAGCTCAGTACATAGATTGCAATGCGAGCTGAAATACAGATAGAAAAACCCATATTGCAGTGACATACTGGTAGTCCCCACATATAAGTGACCAATCAATCAGTTGAAAATTCTAACAAATTATTCGTTATAAACCCAAAATTATATATTTATATGGTTGTGACTAGAGCTAGAAATCAAACATTACACAAGTACCGAACTAAAATTCAACTTTCAAATCGTGGAACACAACATAGGCACCTAGCTGCAAGGTAAGTAGATAGTACCTTTAAATACCAAAACAAACTAAAACAAAATTTTGGCAACACAAAAGACTAACGTTTTCGTAATGAAACAAAAACTTCTCCAAGTATTAAGTACGAGTTTTTAAAAACTATAATTAATTAACATTAAAAAATATAAACTAGTTCCTAATTGTAAATTAATTTTGGTGATAGAGCACCACAGTCTATTCGAAATTTGACGCAAACAATAGTCCCAGATCCTGTCAGAGGTGGTAATTACAACAATAACGCTTATACCTACGCTTATCTCGTGACGAAAAATGGAATTAATTAACATTGCGGTTAGTGATTTGGTTCGACAGAATTGGTGATTAAGGGGATATTGGTCTAAATTAAGTTCAAATCATGTCAAAACTCAGTACTTTACATTCAACTTTACGATTCCCAGTGTTATGGACATGCTGCAAATGTTCTGTACGAGTTATAAGTTACACGTCCGTTCCTTCACCCTGCACTTGGAAACAATTCGGTTACTATCACAATAAATTGGAAGTTATTGATCAGATATTTTCAGAAACAGAAATAACACTTAAGGTAAATAAGCAGTAATCAGGGGCAACAGTAAGGTGGAGCAGAAGCACAAAGAAACTAAAATCAAGATAAATCGTCTTGAGAACGATCTCATCTAATACCAGATTTCAATAAAATGGTTTTGACATCGAAATACAACATGCCACGTTGAATCTGTTCAGGAATACCTGTCGATACACTGTTCAGACGGGAGAACATGGTAGTTGCATCAATATATGGCCGACAGAATAAAAAGTGGTATTTAGTTGATAATTAATTCCAAACAATTTATAATAACACATTGATTTAAAAAACTTAACGTCACGACGATCACCTGCACAATATCTTTGCTCTGCTTTATTTATTCGATTACAGCTTGAAACGAGTAGAATATTTGCAGTTTGTCCATAACTGTAGAAAACCATAGGACATAAATATATTGTACAAATCCATCCGTCAAAATCATCGAACCATTCCCATCTACAAAGATCGAGTATTAAGTAGACATACTACTCAGAATTAGACTCATCTTTGAAGGACATACCCTATTGGTCTAAACGACTATGTTTAACACAACCATCCAATACTCCTATGTTATACACTACCATCTATCTATAATAATTGACTCCTTATTTCTGTATCATAGACGTAAAGGATATGTAAAGGGTTCAACAAGAAGAATTTTTTCGAAATGAAAGCAACCTAAAATGGGATTAACCTTTAGCAATAGTGTAAGCATACTAAACCATACTTTCATTCGTGAATAATTCCACCAAGGTAAAGTACAGGATTGATTACATTATTTCATAATATATGGTATCTACTGCTGTAGAAGTGATTCACAAAATATCCAGAACTAATAACAGTAATATGATTGACAACTCATGATCAAGAATTAATATCAACATCAACTTATTGGGAAACTTCCCAATCTCCTTGGCTAGGCATAAAAATATGTGTAAAAATCGACGGCGTAGGACACATACCTACATATAAATTATACAGCAATCAACAGCATATCAGCACATAAAGCACATTTACACTTAGTTCGTATCTGAGATTTAAACCTAGATGAGTATCTTCATTACATCCAAATCGGTGAACACTCTTGAATGGAATCTATACCACTCACAATGTAGGGGATCTAATGAAAGAATCAATGGACTTTCTATGGGAAATGCCAAACTTAGAAAACGTAGCCACACCTTTCAGGTATTTCCTTGTGAACAGATACCGAGAAGAGCGGCGTGGCCCAAGCAAGATCCTCTAGAAACCTACCAAGAAGGCTTGGAATTGATGTTTTTAGTAATATCTCTTACACATTTGAAAAACCGAATTGATTACGTACTAAATTATATACAGTAGCGTATATAGTTATCACCTCATTAATAAGCAAACTTCAAACAGCCTAACAGTAAAGGCCAAATTACACCTGCCGAGTAGCGCCCAGCTAAGCTACTTCCGTGGGCAAAGAGCAACATTTTGTATTTCATCGTTATTGTTTTTATTTGACGATTTTGATTGCTTTCTTAAATTCAGTGAATTTTCAGACACAAAAATTGCTATCCTCCAACAAGCATATTCCTAAACATGTCTGAAACTCCCATGACCCATCCACTTATAAGGAAAGATTTTAGAAACACGGCATTTCTTCAGAGTAAAGACATCATGGGAGCAACCCAATATCAAAGACTGACCATGAAGAAAATCAAGTGTTCCGATGTTCTTAGCTGGGCATTTCCCAACATGGTAAGCCTTATTTATGAAAAGAAAGAGGGGTCTTGGGACGCTCCTACCTTCAAGGTCTCTGTCGACGTGTTTTCTTTCCTTACCTGAGAGAACTTAACAGTTTTCGCAAGACCCTAGTCCCACAAACACACCAGCCTCGCAATCCAGGATTTAAGCAACCCGGATTCGTAACTATGCCCTCCAGTTTGCCCATTCCTTCTAGTTGCTATTTCACATTAATCTTCCTGTCTTTGAAAATATCGAAGAACATTTTTGATTAGCGCAGTTTTCTCACACATGGTGCGCAGCATAACAAAAAGCATTAATTTCTTACTTCCAAGTTTTCTAAAAACATGGAAAATAATAACTGCAGAAATGTATTACATTTACAGGAATATCTACAAGTATCACAAACGTCCATAATATCTAAACAATCCCTTTTTGCAGAGGAACACAATAAGTTGTCCCTTACTAAAAATGTGTGCTTCAAAAATTATTTTGCGAATAGATATTCAATATCAGTACGGGCATATTAGAAGAGAGGAAAACGTTGATTCAATCAATAAACATGTTGTACAGTAAAAATCCACCAAAGCGCTCTGCTAGGCTGTACATTCCTCCTGACTGCCATCGCAAAAGTGATTTCAACTCAAAATAAATGAAACTGGTAGCTCTAACCTATCACTAACTGCACACTTTTCTTGTGAATGTTTAAATGCCATACAAATAATCCAGAGTGCTTATAAGGAAGTGAAACCAGCTGGGCAAGGTTTAAGCTTAGGTACATTCCCAAAAATTGTTGGCTTCTTCAGTTAAAAGGTCTCAGCTTAAGATGAAAATTCTCTAGATTGTTTTTGAAGATTTCATAGTAAAGTAGGAAAATACAAGAAAAGAAAATACAGAAAATGTATGCTCAGGTTTTACAAAAATAGAATGAAAATTATGTTAGGCTATGTCTCACGTAGACTTTGTAACAGAGTTACCTCCTGAGAGGTCCATCAAGCTCCCGTCAGAGCACCAGAGATAGCGTTGTCGGCGTCCCGTTGAGGAATCAATGGGAACCACGCGCTGTTCTCGATCATTTTAGACAGCTGGTTTGGCGTCGGATGGATTCCTGGTGACAGGAATATCAACCTTCCCCGAACATGGATCATTAAAAGCTATTAGTAGGGGTGGTATCTCTCTGACGGGATGCCTGTTACTCTCCTCTACCTGATTTATGAGGATTTAGGCTCCCATTGCACCTCTGGGGGGGGGGGGGGGGGCACCTAAATTCCTTATAACTTCAAATGAGTGTGAGTGAAGTGGCCAACAAAGAACATCGCGCAATTCACGCACGGTGCCCTAATGAGTGACCCATGAAGACAACAAGATTACCTTCCGCACTTCACTTCATTTTTCGCTATTATTTATTTTGGCAACTCGGCTATTTGTAAAGCTAAATGTTTATCGAATATTTAATCCTGGAAACATCAGCGATGATGACGCAGTGCATAGAGTAGGAAGGAACAAAGAACAAAATAAATACCATAAACAAAAATTATTTGGAACGAGAAACACACTGGGAGTTTCATCACCTCTACCCCAAACTTCCAAAAAACGAAAACTTATTCAGGTAAAGAAATTAAATTCGTTACTTACTTAATTACTTATCTATCTGCAGGATGGGGCACTTCTGGTACATAACATTGATTTGATCGCATTAATTGCCCACCACCCCATCACTCACCCCCATTTGGTGTCTATCTGGGACATAGCCTTATTGACACAAAAAGTATAGTTCGACACATCACTTCTAACAAACTTTGAGTCACTTTGAAAATAATTTGCCTCTTTTCAGATCTACGGCTCCCACCACTTCTGCTACAAGGATCGCATTTTATTTGGTTGTTAACAACGATATCTACCATAGGGCATCTGTTTGGCACTCTTACCATCTCTATCTTTCAGTCAGCTAGAAGCAGCTACCTACGACTCGCATATAATTTTTTTTAGATCAGCTGTAACAGCTCAATTAGATGCAGACTGAATTTGACCTCGAATGAAAACGGACTACAAGAAAGTATGAAATAATTAAAAAAAGGAAGAAGACCTTCAACAAAGGCGTAAGCATACAAATATGTCAGAGTTCTAGAGAGCACTACCATCTAACGGTAACCAAGGGAAGCCGTTGTTGGAATAGCTTGAGATTCACTGAATGAACTACGATGGCCAGAGAAGAAGATTAACTGTCGTTTAACCTTTTCACGTTTTCTACATTGCTTCATTTCTATTCCTTCATAATTAAACGTCCAAATGAATCTTTAAACAAAAAAACATGTTTAGATATATCAATTTTCTTGGATAGAAGCTTTGAATTCAGTGATTTCCTTCCTTTGATTGAGGTTGTGTACAGTAATTCGGTTTTTATTTGATGTCAGAATAAGGGAATTCAACTTAGAATTCAATGGTATTTTCGAACTTGAGACTTCGAGATACAGTGTCGTTAATTGACGCAAAACCCAAAAATAGGAGAAATACTACACTGACTGACACAACACTCCGAGACCTGAAATGTAGATGTGTATTCAATGGTTCCAATTCACATTATAAGGCTAAAATAGTTTCAATAATCCAGTGTAGCACGAGATTATTTAATAGGAGCTCCAGAGTAATCCAAGTGAGTGGGAACTCACCATATCAAACTCACACTACACGAATGTAGGATGTTGGTTCCTATAAAGTAGGAACCAATTTATTGTTATATGGTGCAAACCCATATTCCAGGGGAAAGCATGATCAATATATCAATATTGATTTGCTCAAATAAAAACAATAAACTTCACAGAATAAAATAATGGCAACCAAAAGATACAACATTCTTGATGTCAAAATGGCACAAATGGAAACTTGAAAACATACACGAATCCTCATTTACCAAGGGAGCTCGAGTATAAGTTGTCCACAATCATTTCTAAAGATGGCCACAAGGAGTGATGACGGCAACCCTGATATCAATGCAGACAAGAAGCGACCAGACAGATGGAAATGACCACGGCTCCTAGATGGAAGCAACCTCAGACAAAGGTTTAAACTGGACTTTGTTATAAAGCATGATATTGCTTGTGACAGTATGCATAGGAGTACAACAACTAAAAGGCAGGTCAATCAGTAAAGAATACAATTCCTATACTCAATTAGGCCCAGAAAAGTAAAATTTATAAGAGAGCTAGTACTGCCTTCAACCAAGAAATCCTGTAGGGACATAGAATCTATGGAACTAAGCTGTTCAGTATGACTGAAAGAAATTTTTTCAACACCGTAAGTACCAGTTGATAATATTATATCAAGTTAATTAAGGTACTTGTACGTTTTCAATATCACTACTTACAGTGGTAACATGAGAGTCAATCCAAAAACTAGATAAAAAGCAGTAGTTTGTTCTACCTGAAACAGTTCAATTGTGCTGAGCACGTTTTCCAGCCATGTAACCGAGCCAGCGGTCAGCTGTTATGGAGAGAATAGTGGAATTATCAATGGTGGCCAAAAGCAGGAGCTGATTGACATGAGTGGCATGGTAGTCCCAACGGGCAATGTTAGGCGCCACGCCAAGTGAGAAGTGTCGCAGGTCGTAGTTGCTTCCAGACCCATTGTCAAACAGAGGTAGAAGTTTCTTCAAGGACGTCATGCCTTGATTGAACAAGACGGAAGCCTCGTGACTCTGCAACATCAATAAAACTATACTAATCAACAGGAATTTATAAAATAGTGATCATAAGAAAAATATAAACTTCTAATATTTGCAGAAACTCACTAATTCTTATGTTATTATTATGAGGATTAATTACAAATGAAATATAATAACTTTCACCAAGCTTGATGTGTAAGAAACAGCCCACCATGTCCATGTCTTACCTTTGGAACAAGAGTCATCAGATCGTAGAGGCCTATGAGTGAGTATATGAAGCCATTGAGAACAAACGAAGCTGGCTGTGTTGGATACTCTTCATACCAAGGGAGAGAGCCCATAAAATGAGCTAGTACTCCTCCATGAGAGCTGTCAGCGTGAAAAGGTCGTAGAGAGAGCAAACCCGCCTTAAGGTATTCAGGCCTCTTCGATTGATGATATGCCCTAGCCAATAGGGACATACCATGGCCTTGTCCCATAGCAGACAACCTGAACCAAACATTGCTTATGTCAATAATTGGTCTCAACATTAACATTGGTCTCATTGGTCTCTGTGTCAATGTTATTTATGGATTTGAAAGTATTACTATTTACATCGAACTTCATTCTTACCAGCCTGGCTGCAAATCTTTCATTCCATGGGGCCCTTTTCTTTTGACAGGGTTTGCCCAGCCTCCAGTAGTAGGATCTTGGTGTCTCACAAGCCAATCAGCAGCCATATAAAACTGCTCCAAATGACGACTGGTTGCCAGACTTAAATTGGCCAACTTTCCACTCCCTTCAAGTCTCATAGCAGTCACTTTGAATTTAGACCTGAACACCAAAAAATTAATATTAAATATTAATTATTAAAATTTAATTGATTAAAGTGTAAAGACGTGAACGAGAAACTGAGTGATCCCTTCAATCCTAGTAGCATCAATGTATGTGTGCACAGAAACAGCGTTTAGTACCTAACTAGAGAATTGATTAACTTCAGAATGTTCTTGATCATTTATCAAGAGGGGTATTCTGGTAAGATGGAATTTTGCTCGATCGGCTTGAAATTCTCATCCAACGCCCTTAAGAATGCTAGCGACCGATTTCAACGAAAAGCTTCTACATGAATGAATAAACTATACGAGTATGAGGACGAGATCTTGGTGGCATTAAGATCAGGAATTCCCAACAGACCCAGAAAATCGTGGGTACAACACTGGGATACAACACTATCTCAATTCATTATCATATCGAGTTGTTCGTGTTATTTCAGCAACATTACCTGCATTACTGTTGAAGCGAAATCATTTCTTACCAAAGCAGAGCCTGACTCATCTACCAGTGGTAGCGCTTGTACTTCCCAAAAAATAAACCATCTATGCATGTTGATTATTAATTCCCCCACTCCTCTTCCTCCCCTACGGATTACAATAAACGATCATCATTGTCTCAAAAGAACATAAAGGAAGATTTATCACTCATACCTAGACATTTGATAATGAAATGAGCAAACAGAGCATTGAAAGACTCTCTTAACGGGCCACCTCAGGACCAGAGCCTGGGCGGTTGCCGTTTTGGCAGGTTAAGCTAATGTGTAGGTATTGTTGTAAGAAAAATTAACTACACGTGTATTCAACATAATGATACGTGTATATTAATAGAGTACATGGAGTATGCAGTCCCTAAACAAGTAATTTATTTATTAGTATAGTAAAATATCATAAGGTTTAGTGACAAAATATGTCAAAAATAGAACTGACCAAAATCGGTTTTATTTTTTATTATTATTTTTTATTTATTTATTTATTTATTTATTTTGTTTTTATTATTTTATTTATTTTCTATTTTTTTTTTTTTTTTTTTTTTTTTTTTATTCGCTATTCTATTTAATAGTTAATTATTTGTCATCGCACTCCTCCTCCTTCTTCCCCCTCAAAAACCCTCAAACCCTTCCGCAGACCACCACAACACCAACGGAAAAGGGCTGTTACATTAAGCAACAGCAGGATGAGGAACAACCAATAAGGCTAGAACAGGTACGGTAGAATATCAGCGTTATTTGGTTGGTACCCTTTGCTTAGAGCTGAGCTGTCCTGGTCCTCTACTCTTGAGGTCGAACTCACTGCCCGCCTTTATTGAACTCCCAATTTTCATTTGTCTCTTTAGTTTTTTATGGAGCTTTTTTGACAAATGGACCCCATTTTCGTTAATGATTGGAAAGGTACTTTAGAAAATAAAACAAAAATACTGGAATACCCCATTGAGTGGGAGCGTATGGTCTTGTTACATCTGATCTACAGTGCACTGGCTATTGTTCACCAAATGGTCTCCACTTTTTTCCCCACCTCGGTACCAGGGTTGCCAGGTGTCCGGTTTCGGCCCGGACAGTCCGGTTTTTCACCTAGCTGTCCAGACGGAAATTTAAAGTTGTTATGAACATCAAATGTCCGGTTTTCTCGGAAATTGTGGCAAATGTCCAAATGGCATGGCAAATGTTCCTATCGTTGGTTGCTATCCTATGAAATCAGTTTTGACTTCTGAAGAACCTACCTACATCCTTTATTTGGCAATCGACGCTAGAAAGCTATCTAAAACTCAAAAATCATTTGAGTGTAGTCCCCTTCATTGTGAGAAGCAACTCTCTATCTCTTCTGTTAGCCATTACTTGTGCATTCGCTCATTCAGTTTTACACAAAGGTAAATAATCTTGAAATATCGGAGATAGTCTTAATACGAGGGGTATCCAGAAAAAAAGGTTCCCTAGGCTGGAAAAAATATAAATCTTGTCTTTTTTGAAAAATTTATAATTTATCCGCATTCTTTGACAAATTTACTATTTTTCAACGTAATCTCCTTGACGGTCTACGCACTTTTGGAAACGGGGTAAAAGTTTCTTTAATCCCTCCTCGTAATGCTGAGTGCCCACATCTCGCAGGTAAGCACCAACTGCAGCCTTCAATTGATCATCATTTTGGAAGTTTTGGCCCCCCAAAAACCCTTTCAGTTTCGGGAAGAGGTGGTAATCGGACGGGGCAAGGTCCGGAGAATAAGGAGGATGAGGGAAAATTTCCCATTTGAATTTTTTCAACAATTCTTGGGTCTGACGGGCTGAGTGGGGACGAGCGTTGTCATGCATAAGCAGCACGCGATTTGCGAGCTTATGCGGCCTTTTGCGCTTTATTGCTGCCCTCAAGCGCTCCAAAACTTCGCAGTATCTTGCAGAATTGATTGTTGTCCCTCGTTCGAGGTAATCAATCAAAAGCACCCCCTGAGAATCCCAAAAAACTGTCGCCATGATCTTGCTGGCTGAAAAGGTGACTTTTGCTTTTTTTGGGGCAGGTTCCTCCAACTTCTTCCACACTTTGCTCTGCATTTTCGTTTCTGGAGTTGTGTGGTGCACCCACGTTTCATCACCTGTCACAATGCGATTGAAAATGGAATCTCCTTCAACAGAATGCATTTCAAAAAATTTTTGGGCGGCAGCAACCCGGTTTTGTTTGTGCTCGTCCGACAAAAGGCGAGGAACCCAACGAGTGCAAACTTTAGAGTACCCCAAGTCCTTTGAAACAATCTCACCTACTGAACTTCTGCTGGTCTTCTCCCTGATGCTTGGGTGAAGTTCATTGAAAATTTCGTCGATTGTGAACCATCTGTCACTAAGCAGAATTTCTTCAATGGCATCAACGACTTCACCTCGGCGAGCGCTCGTTTGTCGTCCACTACGCGGCTAATCACTCACACTTTTTCGCCCTTCCGCGAACTTTACGCGCCACTTCCGAACTTTTTGGATACTCAAAATGTTTTCTCCGTATACTGAGGTGTTTTCGATGAATTTCATTCGTGGGTAATCCTTTTAGGCTAAAAAATCGGATCATGGAACGGATTTCCAGTTTGGACACGTCCCCGGCCAAGGTTTCCATGTTTACAGTGAGGTTACGTGTTCCGGTCGCGGTAGCAGGTTATGAAAAAAATTCAGTGTTACCACAACACCAGAACTGAAAATCCCTGAAAGTTTCAAGTTTGCCGGTTCATTAGGGGCGGGGCAAAAAATCAGGGAACCTTTTTTTCTGGATACCCCTCGTAGTTCTAGACATACGTAGGAAATATCGAGATTTTATTCCAAAACTCCCAATTGCCAGGAATTTACTGATTCGTATGTTTCCTGACTACCTAGTGTATTACATTATTATTAGTATAGTATTAGTATTATGTACCTAGTACATAAATCTCATTTTATAAAAGTTATTAAAATACCCACACTTTTCAGTTTTTTGAAAAAATAAAAAATGAATAGGTATTTTGAGCTGATGATTGTTTTATTATTAATCAATGAATTTACATTAGAAAAACTCCAGCTCAAATTTTAACCTCAGGTTCATCTAGCTTTACTTAGCTATATAAGGGAAAAATCTCTAATCATTAAAGGTGTGCGTCTTTAGTGGTATCCAGATGACGGAAATCAATTACTATGTAGTCAGTAATTATAATAAAATCTTCTGGCTAAATGTGATAAGTCACTTAAATGTGATAATGTCACTATTACTTTAGGAATGAATAAAGGAACTAACTGATGGAAATTATCAACGCACAAAAATGTAATAGAAAAATCACATAATTATAAATTAAACAAAACTTACATAGCGTGAAGAAAATATTATTTAGTTATTGGATAGTATAGAGAAGGTCTACATGATGGAAAATTAACGTAATAAATACATATCAATAACTATGCGGGGAGTTAATTTCTGCATAATTTTTAATGAGATGCTTTCCAACTTTGTGCGGTTCTTCCTCCATCTCACCTGGCAACCCTGCTCGGTACCTAAGGGCTGTCGGGAAGATTCGTTCCTTACAGGAAGCGTTGGACAAGTGTCAATGATCAAACAACGTTAAATACATAGGTACGAGAAACTTGCATTTTTACCTTAAAAGTTTTTTCTTTGGTTTTGATTGAGCTGCTAAACCTTTTTGAAGATCCACAAGAAGATCTCGAACAAGAACGGACCATTGGCCCTCATCACAGTTTATTTTGTGATAAACATCTTGGTTCTGGGGAAAAGGAACATGTTAAGGATTATAGTTAAGGCTAAAGAGGATGACGAGCGAGAGAGAGAGAGATTCTAATGAAGGAGAGGTACAAAAACATTTTTAGTTTTTTAAGGCTGTCTCCACAACTAATAGGATGATTCAATGCAATTCAATCAGTAAAATTATTTTATTTTAATTCAGAGTATCCAAAGGTGGAGTTTTAGCAATGATTTCATAAATGGTTAATTTTACATAAGACAACAAAAAATAAATAAGGTGTATTTCAACAGAACCAAATACAAGGTGATTTAAATGTACTTTGCTTAAAAAGGAAACAAGCCATAAATCATGTCATGGAACCCCTGTGCCAGGTTCCATGCACTTCCTCCAAGCATAGCTTTCTGAATGGCCTGGTGGTGCCGTGGATAGTTTTTTCTGTTGGAAGGTTGGCTATATTGTTTTGTCCCCTTCCCTCTTCAAGGGATCCTTTTGTAATGAGAATAATTTCTCTCCCCATTCTCTTCTCTGAAGCCTTCCAAACTGTATTGTGCCTAATAAGCCACAATAACACCTACCTAGGCACCACATGTCCATCTATAGATAGGTAACAATAAAGTTATATAAATATTATCAGAGACTCTCCTATCATCAATCCCATCAGTGGAGATGCGAAGCCAGCTCAAACTGGGACGACATTTTGAAAATCGCACTAAAAACTATTCAACTTGAAAACGAAAAAACTAATAATAACTAATGAAACTAATGAAAACACTAACAAAATAAAACAGTATCAAGTATGAGGCTTGAAAAGCAAAGAAAGTCAAAATAACTTATGAACTTATGAAAGCGACCACACTGGGCTAGGCTAGTGCTGAAGACAAAATGGACGAGAACGATAGCAGAGAACGTGTCCCCCCCAGCAATATAGGGACCTGCCCGGTGGCTAATGTCTGCTAACTGGGACATGATTGGCAACACTGGGAGTCTATAGGGCGGGAAATTCCAAATTTTCTTACTTTAAGAAGCGATTGACTGGGCAGACGCGGGGGCAACTGCACAACTGTGATATCTCTCTTGCGTCTCTAATATATAGCCATTCAACCTAACACTACCTTGGGTTGAGTGGTAATTAGCTAATAAACAAAGTCAATGGTACATTATCTAAATAAGTATATTCATAAACACCTATCAAAAGAAAATTAATGTACTAAAATGAAACACCTACCTAGGCACCACATGTCCATCTACAGATAGGTAAGAATAAAGTTATATAAATATTATCAGAGACTCTTCTAGTTCGTTGGTTACAATTAAAATACGAGTATCACTACAATAAAAGATGGAGAGCTGGAACTGAACATATAGGGCAACAAACCTTGGACTGTATCAGTGGAGAGTCGCAGGAGTAGTGTAGATTCCAAGCATCATTTTTCTCTCTACTCTGAAGCACAACGATGAAACTAGAATTGTCAACAGCTCTCAACATAAGCTCAACAGACATGACGAAATCAAGGACATAATCCATGGACATGTGGACATCGTGGGATTCTGTTGGGAAATAAAGACAATATTCTATAGGTACCTGAATAATTCAAAACAGGGAGTCACAAAAGTGTTTTTTTTTTTCCCCTTTTTTCATGTTTGACTGTAGTCAAACATTCAATACGTAGATAACTGAGGCAGATTTTTGTCGGTACAATAACATTAATTCACACTAACATACTCATACTGCAATAATAAATACTCTTAAAAGTGGCTAACGAACCTGCACCCACGGTGTTGAAAACAAGAAGATGATTTTCTCGAGAGACTTTATCTCCACTCCAATTGCCAAAAAACGAAATCCCATCATCCAGGACTTTGATCCGGGGTTCAGGTTCAGTAAGGTTTTTAGAGTAATGCGCCAAACCGAACTGGGCAACTTGAGTAGGGTAGTAATAGCCATTCGATTCCCACTGAGTGGATACAGGAACACCTGTCAGAGAAAAACCAACGTAAGTACAATGATGAATAGCACTATTGTTCTAGTGTGTTCTAATTTACAAATAAATCAAAAACTCGAAGGTCTTATTACCCAACATAACCCGAGGAGCACAAACTACACCACCACCTTGTGAGAATAAATGAAATCAAACTTTAAAATCTGCGTTTTAGAAGTTTGATTTGTTGCCAGCATTGTTCCAACTCTGTAATCGGCTAATATGACTGCCACAAAGTCCAAAGCTGTTACCTCCATTGTAATTTGCATTCATAGACACCATTTTCTGTTTGTTTTCTTATTCTCTCCACTATGCCTGTTTTTGCTATTTGCAGCTAATTTTACAACTTTCTGTACCATTAGTCACCCTATATTTTTCGAGTTTTTTCACTTTCAAGTTTGTTTTTAGCGAATTTTTGAAGAAAATTAAGCTATTGCTCTCGCCTCAAAATTTGTAGAATGTGAATTTTTGAAGAAAAAAAATTATGCAGAAATCCGTTTCAGGCTATTCTGAATCATATTCTGAAGTTGAACGCATTTTTTTATGTATGTATATATGTATGTATGTATGTATATATGTATGTATGTATATATGTATGTATGTATGTGTCATTCCAGACGATAACTGTCCGTAGAATTGTGCTAGAAACTTCAAACAAATTTTAAAATGTTAAGGGCACAAAACGAAAGTTCAAGTTCGTTGGCCAGCTTGATCGGATTACATCTTCGGGTTGAAATTTTCAAAAATGTAGTCAAAAATTTCAAAATAGCCTGTTTTTTGCGATTTGTCGTGCGAAATAATTTTTTCAGCATACTAACATGTGGTATATTCGGAATCAGCGTGAAATTTCCTATAAGAATATGTATCAAGTTTTCAAAAATTTCAAAGTTGAAAAATCAGTCAAAAATCGAAATAATGCCGTTCGCTGGTTGTAAAAATCGGTAATATTCTTCATAAATTCGCTCATGGGGTCATGCTGCATGACTGGACTTTGTTTTTTCGTGTTTTTGACCTTACATAACTAAAATAGCCATAACGCCCACTACATACAATTTAAACTTAAAAATAGATATATAGTTGGAAAGAGCGTTTAAAGGTATCTCCCAGTTATTTGAATTCTTTTTACAGTAAGTCACGTAGGCGAAAAAATGGACTGATCACGATAATTTCTCACTTTAAAAATTACTGTTTTTTAAAGGTGCGTTAAGTATTGAAATAAAATGGTAAAAAACCGTACGCGTTACAGGAAAAACTTGCCCAAAATCTAAGCTTTCCAACGGTATTATCATTTTTCATTTTACTTGGCTGATTAAGAGAGAAAAGTATGATTGTATGTTGAAAAATATGGTTCTTTTTCAATGAAATTGAGGGTTTTTGTGAAAAATAACCCCCTAGGAAAATACAAGTTTGGGGCCGATTTCTACGTATTTTTTCACACTGAATCGAATGGTAACACTCGCAGATCTCCTCAACTCTGTAATAATCGAGTTTAACACTCTAACAAGTTTTACCCTTAACCCATTCGCCGCAGAGCCCTGACCAACTGCGTGTCCCCTGAGCGCGAAGCCTTTCTTACCTGCAACTCCCCTTGTAGCGGAGAAATATAATTGAGACTGTGACGCTCGCCCTCCTCTTTTAGTTTTTCTTGTTTCTCCACTATTCTTCTATTTTTGACGTAATTCTTTTTGCAAGTTGTTCAGGAATATATTATGGACAGAAATGTTTGGTGTTTGAAGGGTTTGTACCTTTTTTGTCATTATTATATTCTCATAAACTCGAATTCATCAATAGTTTATTGTTTTCATAATTTGTCTCATTATTACTTCATTTTTCAAAAACATAATTACTGATTTATTATAGTACTATACCATTGTTATTGTTTTTGATTGTTATTGAATTCGATTATCCAAGAAGTCCAGAGAAATTGCCAAGTCAGAGCCAAAAGAATTTATCGAAAAGTGCCACCTAGGTAGTAGGTACCCACTCACACTTACACTCCTAAACCTAACTAAACCTACTATATATACAAGTAAACAAAGAAAAAACTGAAACCTGGACTATATACATTACTACTAATAAGAAAAAATAGAAATTACGAGATAAATAACGAAGGTAAGAAAAAACTGACGGTAGAAAAAAGTTTTGGAAAAAGCCTCAAAGTGAGGAGAACAGAACCAAACATCAACAAAGTGTACAGTGGAATGACGCTAAAAATAACTGCAAGAGGCTTTCTCAGAATATTTCTGAAGAATCCTCACCACTTTTATGTGTATTACTCATAGAATGACAAAAGATCACGAGAAAAAGGGGTCTCCACAGTTAACATGGTTTATCGCGGATGAGAGAGGATTCAGGATGGGAGAGGGATAGGGGGGACTGAAACACGTTGAACGCTATCTAGTATGTCCCCATGAAACTGAAAAATAGTTTGAAAAAGTTCCGGAAGATCGCAGGAGAATGCAGGAGCAGTTTGGGAAAACGCGGGCTTCGCGCTCAGAGCACTGCTAGCATTTGTGGAAAAATGCGGGCCTCGCGCTCAGGGCACTGCTAGAATTTGCGGAAACACATTAAATTGAGCATAACAAATAAACTAAAAACTAGTTAGTTAAAGTGTAAAACTCGGTTATAACGGAGTTGGGGAGATCTGAGAGTGTTACAATTCGATTCAGCGTGAAACAATACGTAGAAACCGGCCCCAAACTCGTATTTTCCTAGGGGGTCATTTTTCACAATAACCCTCGATTTCATTTTAAAAAATCATGCTTTTCAACATACAACCATACTTTTCTCCCCCAATTAGCAAAGTAAAATAAAAACTGATTATACCGTTGGAAAGCTTAGATTTCGGACAATTTTTTCCTTTCATGCATAAGGTTTTTTTCCATTTTATTTCAATACTTAACGCACCTTGAAAAAATAGCAATTGTTAAAAAGTGAGAAATTCTCATGTTTAGTCCATTTTTTCGCCTACGTGACTTAGTGTAAAAAGAATTTAAATACCTTAGAGAGATAGGAAATTTAACGCTCTTCCCAACGATATATCTATTTTTAAGTTTACATTGTATGTAAGGGGAGTTAAGTCCATTGAAGTTGTGTAAGGTCGAAAACACGAAAAAAAACTTAGAAAAGAAAAAATCGGAAAATAAAGGGTTTAAAAAAATTGCAAAGAGGAACTTTTTGTTGGAAATTGGTTGTAGAATCGATCCCTAGGAGGATAAAAATTTCAAGTGTGAACATCCAGTATAAAGAGACCATAAAATTAACTTTGGCACGATAGGAAAAACTCCCACAAAGGGGAGTTTCATTTTTCAAACATAAAGACAAACTATTTACCAATATGGCTATTAGTAGAACTAAGG
The DNA here is from genome assembly GCA_030762985.1 of Adelphocoris suturalis. Lineage (NCBI taxonomy): Eukaryota > Metazoa > Arthropoda > Insecta > Hemiptera > Miridae > Adelphocoris > Adelphocoris suturalis. The sequence continues at coordinate 25,399,580 of CM061040.1, read as the reverse complement.
ATAGAAGGACGGACAACAGAAGACACGAAATGAATATACAAACTTTCTCAATTACATTGAATGCTTTGAAGGAGTCATACCTTCCGTAGCACTGATGCATTTAACTCTTTCCCTCAATTCGACGTTGTAGTTTTCAAAATACAAGAAAACTCCTCGAGGGTCGTACTTTCCTTTGGGATAATACACTTTAGAGTATGAATGAGACCATTCAAATCTCATGTAACCATCATATATCGCCATCTTTCCATAGACCTAAAACAAGAATCAATGGTAAACAATCCCAGTAGTACAATAAGACTAACAGTACTTCTAATTTTAGTAAAAAATTAAGCTATGGCGATGGGTAATAAAACGAGCTACTTTTTTAAAAAGATTTTCCTTGCCTGTCTGTTAGTGAAACAATCTTGCCTGAACTCTCTTTACCAATGCCAGATATGCATATTCTTGATCTCTTTCCTTCATGTATACGTTAGATCCTTTATGGCCCAGGTGTTGGCCAATGATATTCCTTGTGATGCCTAGTGCTTGCACTGGTCCATAATTATCCCTGGACATCGCCAGCCTAGCAAGGTGATCTCCTTCCTCATTTTATGTAATCCTCATGACCTGGTACCCAGTTAACATACACTTTATTGTTATGTTGGGGTGTACCTAGATTGCTCAATTTATCTTTGGCCTATTTTATCAACTTAGTGGTCGTATTAGGGTCCATCGGTGTTTGATGAGGCCTGGCTCAATATGTGTGTACAACTACTTGTCCGTTACTCATGTTGTTCTTTAATAAGCTGTCCAAACATCTGACAATATCAGACAGCTTACATTGGAAGACAGTGGTGTGTTCATCCAAAGCGAAGTACACAGCTATATCAAGTTTGGATAAATGGAGTGTAAATGGCCGCTCTTTTTCTCACAGTGCTTCTAGATCTCAGTCTAGAGCCAACTGTGAAGCATGATAGTCCGGTGATTTTTGTACTCAGGACAATTCTGTTCCATTTTTCTCTTTCCCTACCAAGAGGTTGATGGATCTTTCCACATGTGAGTTTTACGAAGCTCATCTTGTGGCATTTCCATCCAGAATATACCCTAGCGTACGAAACTGATGCTGTCAGGGTACGACTATAGTTGTTGTTGATTTCTTGTTGTTTTTTGAGTTATGAGAAAGGGTGTGCTTTCACTCTCCGATTCTCGTGTGTCATGTGAATGGTGGTGGTGTGCATTGACTGTACAACAGCCTGGGTATTAATGGATGCAAGACTGAGGTATGACAAAACCAATGACACATGAACCAACACAGATTTTAATTCATTTTCTCTTCCTTTTTACATATATATATATTTTCTGGCGTTCTCTATTTTTGGCGTTTTCACAGTAACTAAAACCCTGTTATTTGCCTGAGGAGTACAATCAATATTTCATTTTGAAGCGTAATGATCACTACAAATTAACTGAAAATCCCCTTAGCAAGCTAAGAAATGCTCAGGCGCCATTCGTTTTGCCATCCAGCGAAGGGAATCCCCAGGCTCAAGGGCATGGAAAATATGGGTTCCTTGTTACCTGCTCAGTCCAATAGTTACTACAGCACATCACACACAGAAAGAATTAGTACTCACTCAACCATGCCACCCATTGTATAACATAGAAACCAATACAGTAGTCTAAGTGCTTATAAATAGAACTTTTTTTTTAACCCATGGCCCCAATCAAATTGTGGGGCCCAACGCGACCGCCTCAGACTTCTGCGAGAGCCCTGGTTATATCCATTGCATTACCACATCCATCACAGCTATAAGGGAGCCCCTCAAGCTCACTTCAATACCTTAAAGCTAAAACATCCCTAAACTGACAAGCTGAAAAATCAAAGGAGTTAGAAGTAAAAGGAACAACTGTCAGCCATTGAGGCCATCCACTACTCTTTCAACGACTCGACATTGGCCAGCTAGTTAAGGAAGAAGAGTTAAAATTATTTCGAAATTCAATTTCTGTTCCTCATCAACACACAGCTTTCTAGCCGCCATTTGTGTGAGATGCACTTCCTCATAGTGGATAATTATCTGAAGGAAGGAATTGAGATACAATAAATTAAACATTTTTGAAACACAAGAAGTTTTAAGAAACGTTTTTTTAGATCAAGCTGTAAGGATAGGTTATTGTAAAGAGTCTAAATGTTGTACTACCTAAGTATATACTAGGGATTGATACAGAGATGGCATGACGAGCATACAACAGTTCAAAGACAGAGAAAAACTTACCTCAAAATATTTGTGAATAAAGGAGAAAGGGAGGTAGACTTCATCACCTTCTTTTCTACAGGGGATGCTATAGTCCCCATTGATGTGACACTCAATTTCTTCGAGGCCACCGTTCTCAGAGCTCCCAGGAGTCTATACAGTTAAAAAAACAAGATAATTTACTAACAAAATAGTTTAGGTATGTACGCATAATTTGAGATAATTAAAAATTATTATAAACAAATGCAATAATCCAACCCAATTTAGAGGTGAAGCTTGCAGTATTTACAGATAAAATAGGATGGTTTAGAAGCAAATAATTCTTACCCAACAAAACTAAAACCAATTTGTTTCCCCTCAACGCTCCCACACACGGGAAGTAAGATATTGAAATGTTATTCGTCTCATCCCACATCCCTGCAGAGATAAGTAAACAACCATTCGAGGGTTGGGCTTTTCGTCCAGCTTGATATCATGGACGTCATCAGCTGTCCTCCAAGTGGAGGATCAGAATGCGTTCTAATGATTTGGATCAAAGCTACTAATTTCCCCACCCACTTGAGTGGAGAGGGGTTCACCGTGCAGAAACGTGAAACTACTTGGAAAAGGGACTTTTACCTTTGTGGTCACCCAACCAAGTACTCTCCATGGTCAACATTGCTTAACTTCGTTAACGCCATGAAAAACGCTTTATTGCATCACCTAAGCCGTACGGCTGATAATATTCGCAGCAGCCGTCCTTTAGTTAATTAAATGTTCAACAGGTTCACTGAGCTAAAGTGGAATTTTCTGTATGGCTTCGGTGATATAAATAAAACTTGTTTTTAAAATAATACATACAATTAGGGTGTTCTATTGCCCCCCATTTTCAACATGAGGCTCATCCCCGGCCGATAAATGATATTTAAGCCAAATTTCTTAAAAGTTTGGTCCAATACTTTTTGAGAAAAGCTTCGGATAGCATAAGGCGGACGGACGGATTTTTTTTTTTTTTTTTTTTTTTTAAATTCGAATCTTGGATTCTACGCATCTCGAAACGAAAACCAACAAATTTTAAGGGGGGGGGGGGGGGGGGTTAAAAAAAAATTTTTTTTGGTCGATTACAAAGGTTTATTATTGAAAATAATAAACCAAAAATTGGTCACAGGTGGAGATTGAACTCGCATCCATCAGTGTACCAAGCTGACGCCTATTCTAGCAATAAGACTCCAAAGACCTTTTACAGCTCTTTTATATAGCATTTGCAGACAAAGTTGGTCTTATCGATAGTAAAATTGGTCTTTTTGCACATTAAATAATCATTTTAAAAATAGATTCATTTGTAAAAAATTTAAATTTATTTCTAAATAGACCAATTTTATTTGTAAGAACACCAATTGTATATGCAAAAATACCAATTTTTATATGCAAAAAGCAAAAATTTTCCCAACAATAAGACCAATTTTATGTGCTAAAGACCAATTTTATCTGCAAAAAGACGAAATTTATGCGCTAATGCTATAACTTTACTTTATAACAACTGTATCCTTTAATTTGATGCTGCTAGCAATACAATCCACTGAAAAGTATTCAAGTTCATAATTTATTTATCTGCATTTTGAGTTCAACAAGTAGGATTAATTTAAATGAAGAAAACCGGCAACTGAATAAATGCCAAGAATGTTATAAATGGGGAACATAAAAAATAAGAATATTTTAGAAATAAGCACATTTTCTAGTAGACTTACGAGCGACTGAGCTTTTCTGAATGCTTCACTTTTAAAGGCCGGTGCAAAAGACGGTATCTCACCTCCACATCTTGTCCAAATAGAAACTGACAGCAGTACCAAGCAAATGCAAACACACAGGAACATGAACTTCAAATTGATCCTCATCATAAGCTGAAACCAAAATTACAAATTGTGTAACAAGGACGAATACCAGCAGGTGAAAAATCAGTAATTATTGAAATTAATTAATAAAGATTGCTCACTGCCTGCCGTTTATAATAGTGATATTGGTACAACGGTGGTAACACATGATTGTGAGAAACCTTCCAAACGCTATCCCGATAAATTGGAACACATTTCATGGTATTTTGTCACTAAAGCCGATTTCACATGGAGCGGTATGTCCGGAGACGGAAAGACGGAACGCAATGTGATTGGCTGTTGGGACAACAGTTGAGGATGGTGGCTGCCATGTTGCCGGAATGGGCGGTCGGCGGTAGAAATTTGTATACCGTTGCCGCGTTCCGCAAGCTCATTGGACAGGAATGTTGATAACCGCAAACAGAGGTTTCAGATCAGAGAGGGTTTCAGTAGGAAGGATATGATTCCGTTTAGCGAGGTGCTGCTTCATGTGAACACCCTGCCGCATTCCGCCGCCCCCTCCACTGGGTTTTCCGGCCTTCCGTCTTTCCGGTTGTTACGCTCATACCGCTCCATGTGAAACCAGCTTAACAACGAACCTAAAGTCGCATCCACACCAGCTCCGAAGACGCTCCACCCCGAGTGTGCACGGAGTGCTGTGTGTTTGCCAAAATTTTCTATCAAGACGCTCCGAGCGTGTTCTGAGGACTATCCGTATTTTTGATGATCCTTCCACTTTCCAGTTTCTCTTTGCCCGGCGCACAGTGGGCCAGAAACCGATTCTAGGTGGACAAAATTATTTTATGAGCTATTCATATAGGAAACTTTGCGCAAACAAAATCAACTTTCGGCCTCAACATACTGTACTAAATTCTTATGATTTGGTCTCCAAAATTAAGGACATTCAGATGCCTCCAAATGCTAAACTCGCCTCTTTTGATGTGGTCAGTCTGTTCACCAATATCGATGTAGCTAGCTGCAAAGATGTGGTATGCAGGCTGATTCACGGCTCTAAACTTAATATTTTCAAAAAGGATGAATTGTTTAATTTGATGTCTGTCTGTATGGATCAAAATTACTTTTTATTCGAGGGGCAATGCTATACACAGCCAGGGGTTGCTATGGGTTCTCCGTTATCTCCTCTGCTTGCAGATATTTACATGGATTATCTTGAGCAACAAATATTTACAACTTTTAACACAAATAATCTTCTCTATTGGTATAGATATGTCGATGACATCATCATTCTATGGAAGGGCACAGAAAGACAACTAAATTCTTTTCACGAAAAAATCAATAAATTAGATCCCTATATCAAATTCACCCTCGAATTCGGCGGGAATAAACTAAATTTTCTTGATCTGTCCATCTCTTTAGTAAATGAGAAGCATGATTTTTCAATCTACAGAAAAGATACATATAGCGATATAACGATCCATAGTAGTTCAAATCACCCTTTAGTACATAAGCATGCAGCCTTCCATAGTATGATCAACCGAGCACTATCTATTCCAATGAGTGAACAAAATTTATCAAAAGAAAAATCCATTATCAAAAGCATAGCGGCTAGTAACGGATATGGAGGAGATCTCGTTGATACCATATGGGATAAGGTTCTTAGGAAAAAGAGTAGGGAAAAAGTTTCCAATCTGGCTCGGGAAGATGTAACTTTAGAAGAAAAGCAATGGATAAGTTTACCTTATTATGGGAAAATTTCTGATAAAATTGGCAAAATTCTATCATCGAGAGGTTATAAAGTAGGTTTTAAAAATAAAAATAGTCTTAAAGCATTACTAGGATCCGTTAAGGATAAAATTAGTGTGCAGGATAAAAGTGGAGTTTATAAATTAAAATGTTCTTGTGGCTACGAATATTGCGGTCAGACTGGTAGGAAATTTAGGGAAAGAATAGACGAGCATATGGAGGATTTCAGGGAAAATAAGGGTAAGTCTACATTTGCAAAACATCTTAAGGAATCTAATCATAGTTACAATTTTGATTTGACAGACAGACAGTTTGTAGAATTTCTTCATTTTTGCCCAAAGGGAGGTATGTTGAATGTACTTGAAAAATTCGAAATTATCAAAAGTGACAGGTCTGGTAAATGTTTAAATGAGGATATACCTCAATATATTTCACCACTAATAGGTCCATTTCTGTAAACCTTGGAATTATCCCTTCACACTGTTGAAACCCTATTTAGTTATTTCCCCCCTTTCACTTCATCTGATTAGCTATAATCCCCTTTCACTTTGTATGCACTTAATTGGTTGTACCTCCTTCCCCTTTCTTTTTTCTCTCGACCAATGGGATTCAATCTCCCTTTCACTTTGTATGCACTTGATTGGTTGTACCTCCTGCCCCTTTCCTTTCTCTCGACCAATGGGATTCAATCTCCCTTCACCTGTCTCTATATAAGCTGTGTCCTTTCTAATGTGTCTTCAGTTATTGTTTGTTACTGATGATGGCCTAACCGTCGAAATCGATTTAACATTGTAACTCTTTATTTTTCGTGGAAATAGACAACGTTTTTCACTAACTTCCGTTTTTTAACGACTCGGTTGTAAGCGGAAACCATCAGAATATTTGGTAACAAAGTTGGTAACGGTTTTCGAGTTATGTGCCAGAGCAAAGACATAAAATGTCAAAAACACATTTTAAAAATATATTTTGCTAAGCAGAGCTATAATGGACTGACTTAAAAATTGTTTGTTCCATAGTAAAGTTGTGAAATACTAAATTCTGCGTCAATTGAACACCTTTTCTTTTCAAAATATATTGATAAATAAGGTAACCTACTTAAATATAGAATTTTAATAACAGAAAAGTACCAATTTTTGCAAATTTGAAAGGAAAAACTTGAAAAAATCATATTTGTCGTAGAAAAAAATTGAAGGTACTGAAATTATGCGCCAATTGAACCCCAAAAGCATAAAACAAAACGCACTGAAAAATGAGGGAGTTATGGTATTTCAAACTATGGTCTTGTACCGTTTTATCAATTTCGCCTTACAGAAAAAACCGCAACCAAACGCAACCGATTAGATTAATTGCTTATCAGTGGTATAAATCATTACAATTCCTCACGAATTAAAATTGTTGATGACTTCGTGTTTGATGAAATCAACAACAACATGGTGTCGTTGGCGTCATCAGAATTGCTTTCCGTAAGTTTGTTCGGACAGACAGTCCTGGGCCAGTCCAGGATGGTAGAACTACCTACGTCCTGAAAAGGGAGCGGATAGAACAGCCCAGGATCGAGTCCGAATATGTCAGTCCGAATGCGCTCGATTGAAACTGAAAGAATGACTTGAACTAAACCTTTCTCATTTCAGAATATGTTATTTCCACAGAATATCTGAGGAGTCATCTATCAAAAAAGATCATATAAGTATCTACTTTTTGGAATATTTCTTTCTTTTTTTACATTTTCATGTCTTTTGCTGTAGGCAGTCAACTTTTAAGGAACGACAATTTTTACGATAAAAAGATAAAAAGTTCTCATGATTCTCGCTTACAACCAACTAGTTTAGGGCTGCCATCCGTCCCGATTTATCGGGAGATGTCCTGATTTTCGAGGTGTCCCCGGCGTCCCATCATGATTTTTGAAGCGTCCCGATTTTTTTTTTTTTTTGCTGTCCCGACTTCGTCCCGATTTTTAAAGTAGTTGAATCTCCGAAGTATTTTGTAAGCCCAGGATGAAAACTGGATAAACCCTGCGTGGTACAGATGTCCTTCATTGCAGGTAGGTAGCCGGACACCTTTGACTATATACATAGGTCTATGTAATAGATGATCTAAGCACCCAAATGTGATATTTCGTTTTTTTTTCAATAATGATGTTTCTCCAACTTTTCAATACCTATTGTATTTTTTCCAAAAATAAAACTTAGTCGTTGTATTTTGTCAGTGACTTGAAGTATATCTTGTCCCGATTTTGGTCCCGATTTTCCACTTTAGGCTGTCCCGATATGTCCCGACTTTTAGCTTACGCTGTCCCTACTTACGTCGAAAAGATATGGCAGCCCTAAACTAGTTGCTACGGAACTGTACCTGTCATCTTCCATCGAACAAAAATCGTTCGCCAGTCTTGATTTAACAAAAACGTCAGCACACCTCACGCTGCTAATTTCCTCCTCCATACATCCCTGAGATGCAGTGGGTTCGTGCTTGTTGTGATGTCAACTTGTTTGATTTTTTGTTCGAGCATAGTCACAGAACATACTTTTAGGCATTCGAAGCACCATCCTCCTTATTTGAAGCACTAACGATTACAAGGTACGAAGGTGCACTGATAGCAGTGACGATTTTTATTCTTGGAAGACATTTCCATGGTGGCATGACAATGTCTCACTGTGTACACAAGACTTGTCTTTGTGTACAGACTTGTACGCAAGTGGATTACTAATGGTTGATAATAGGTACATACTTCAAACGCAAATACGGAAGCGAGTTTTGTACAAAAACGACAAGAACCTCCCGATTACCTGTGGAAGTAGATTACGGATTACTGTGGAATTACCCTAAAGTACCTGCTTCATCATATCGTCTAATACCTAGTAAAATAAATCATAGTCCGAGGAAAAACGCCCTTCAATCCCGTTATGTCTCCGCATAATGATTTGAAATTTCATTATTATTGGCTACAGTCCAAATTGATGAAATGTTTTATGGTAAAGGGATTTAGGGGATGGGAAATTTGAAACCGTGATGTTTTCAGGTAAATTGAGGGCTATCCAACAAGTGGTGAACGATTTTCGTGGGATGAAAACTAACAGAGTTACAAAGTCAGGAGTTACAGAGTCTGTATATTGTCTGCGATTCACACAAAAAATCACCGTGAATCACCCGGCGTCAATTCACCAACCTGCGTTTCTATGAGCGCCTTGCCTTGAGAGTCGAAATTTCTTCCTAGTGAGTTGAGGGTCCCTGTGCTTCTGTGGCAGCGGAGTCCGTTCATCACTGACTATCCAGATTTCGGTAATTGTTTACAATATATGGCGCCACCTCCAATCGTTTTGATACTAACATATATTGTAGTGGAAAGGTATAGAAATATGAAGAGATAGTATTTGAATGCCGGAAACATGTTTGAGCCCGTGAAAGATAAGCAGAGATATCATACACTTCATTCTGACCTACATGTCCGACTAATCTGTATTTTTACTAAGGGATTGACTACTTGATGTTATGTAATTTTGAGATGCGAGCTTGCGAGCATCCAGACCACCAAGAATGCAGAATGCTGTGTATAGGTTGGTGGTCTGGATGCTCGCAAGCTCGCATCTCAAAATTACATAACATCAATCCCTTAGTAAAAATACAGATTAGTCGGACATGTAGGTCAGAATGAAGTGTATGTCTACGGGCTCAAACATGTTTCCGGCATTCAAATACTATCTCTTTATATTTCTATACCTTTCCACTACAATATATGTTAGTATCAAAACGATTGGAGGTGGCGCCATATATTGTAAACGGGTCATTCTCATTTCATTTGCCGATTTGGGGCGTTTGAGAACCTCAGTGACGTGAAATATGAAAGTGCTCGAAAATGAGGTTAGATCGGCAAATACTACTCGTTGTACATTGCAGATTTGTGTTCCATAGATGAACAGTGAGTTTTTCATTGTTGTATTTTATATGTTTTTGTATTAAAAAACAGGATATCCAACTCATGAGTGTTACCAGATTTCAAAAATTGATTTCTGTAAAATGGATGATTTGGCAAAATTGTTGTCGTTGCTCAAGTAAGTACAAAAGAATCACGTTCAAACGTAATATTCAGATTTCACGGAGTTCATGTTGAAGGCAGTGTAATTGAGCTTAAATCTCAGGAGTGTTACCCTATTAGTGCTACCGTAATATCAGGAGTGTTACCCATCCTTGGTCACACTCCTGAGAGGTAACACTCATGAGAATTTCCGATAAAAATGGCGTCACACGGAATGATGAAGTGACAAAACTCGGGGATGGCTACTGTTTGAAACCTGTCACCAAGCAGTATGGTTGTTGATATAGGATTATTTTGTTTAAGCACCAACAACGCTCATAATTTGTGTAACACTCATGATTGAAAATAAAAATACTCGACATGTTTTTAGGCTTATTTCGCTGTAAAAACTGCTGCAGCACGAAGCACTCCACTACAGTTTCACATCTTCAACTGGACAATATAACCTTCACTTCTGACTGTTTCCCGCCATTTTCCATCAGCTTTCTTGATCGCAAAAATGATAACACTCCTGAGGTCCCATTGAGAGGAGATATGGGGGACTGACTGAAAAACTAGTTTTTCACGGGTTGGGAAAAATCTTAAAAATGTAAATCCTTACTCTAAATAAAGAGGAACCAACTTACTGCAGCTAGTAACCCTGGCCAGTTCTAGATTGTCATTGTTTCGTAACTACCTAACTTCTACTTAGGTGTTAGGTAGGAGGGGACAGTAACACTCATGAGTTTCCAGGATTTCAGGTTTCATTCGTCATCACTGTGTATTGGTCAAAGGGGATTTTGGGCAGTAAAATTATTACTTCGTTGATCTCTCACCTTATACTACCCTTTTTTCCCCAAAATCACTAGTTTTGGCCAAGAATTTTGAGAATTCGTCGTCGGGGACATGAGAGCGGCAAATGAAATGAGAATGACCCAAATAATTACCCAGATTTCTGTTCCACGGTGTTCTAGGGTGCATTCCCAGTGCCGTATGAGTTCTTTCCTTATTCTATCCCAGAATGAGGTTTTTACTGATTACCTTGCTACGCCTAAGACAGGTTTCCAGCACTTGTAGACAACCTAGTGCACTTTTAGACTATACATGCATGGTACACACTGAGGTAGATGGCATTCAGTGCTATATCGGTGCAAGAACCGAACAAATTTTTTCTGCATTCAAGCCATAGAGAGTTCAGCCATAGATTGTCCGGTTCATTTCACAAACTCAGCGCACTAGCTTTCTTGCATGAAGAGTAAAGTGTCACGGAGCGGCTCAGTACAAGCTGCCCTAGATCCTAGTAGCAGCTGGCACAGGAAGTCCATGAACTTAACAACCCAAAGAGCCAACCCCAGGAGCTGTAGAACCCCGTTACAATCTACCGTTCGAGCAATCCACTATTCTGAACAGACCCTCCACCATTCCTGAAGAACTGTATGAACAGAGCATATTCGCTTTTTGTAGCAGGAATATGGCTATGTAAAAATAATCTTTCCTAATAAAAACCTGAAGTTTACTCAAGTTTATCTGAGATCAGGATGATAGGCAATCACGCTGCTAACAACAGTATGGTGATACAGAATTCCTGAGTAGTAAGGAGTTGAAATTTCACGTTTAGAAACTATCTTTGGCTACACAGACAAACACACAGAGAGCAGCGACAAATGGCTATGGTGCTAATGTACGAAGTTCGTCAATAGTTTAATGGCATCCATAACTACCTAAAGGTAGATAGTTTATCAAGAGGAAGCCAAACAATCACTGACGTGCTTGCCTTGGTAAAATATTTTACAATTTGTGGCACATATTAGGTAATATATCTTTAGAATAACCAATAGGGATACTATATTTTACCTACAATCAGGTTTTAGGGATTTTATAATACGATTATGCTCATCTAGTCGAAACCTTTTAAGGGTACTGCTACATTAGTATAATAGAATCAACAATAAATTATAATTATATTGTAGGTACTGAAATGGGTGTGTAATCTAATAGGATGGATGACATAAGTACCTACCTTGGGTGAAAGATCGATGATTTGGGCGAAAGCGAACGCGGCTGAACGTCGGATTTCAGTGGCTTCTTAACACGGAATATGATATGCATCTTAGTGCAAACCGCCACACTTTACAAAAACTAAAAAATCTATTTATTCGCGAATATCACATTTTTACAGACCTAGGAACAATATTTTTTTATTTGAAGACACGGACCGGCCATGTTTCTGTTAGTCAGTGTTGGCTCTTGGATGTATTTTCAGAAATTACTTTTTTTTTGTATATTAATCGACGAACCTATTTTATAAATGCCCCGGCCCTCATTGAAAGGAAATAATTATTATCATTACTAATACTTTCAGGATTATGTGGTTCCCGTAATGAGTACGTTCCTATTCGGTCCTTAAGTGGGATTTAAGCTATAGAAGTAAATCCTTCTTCAGGAGATGAACATTGCAGCTCCCAGTGTCGCGACGGCAGTGACTGGCCTCCCTACGACTTTTAGTTTTCGAAACTTCCGCTACGCGCTACAGCGGCGCCTCAATTTTTATTAATCTATGTCCTCTGCTAAAATATAGATTAGTGGGACAAATAGATCAGAATGATTTGTGTAGTTTGGTGGTCTGGATGCTCGCAAGCTCACATCTCAAAAATACATAACATCAAATAGTCAATCCCTTAGTAAAAATGCAGATTAGTGGACATCATGTAGGCCAGAATGAGGTGTATAGTTTGGCCTATGGTTGTATGGTATTGGTCTATGTCCTCTGCTAAAATATAGATTAGTGGGACAAATAGATCAGAATGATTTGTGTAGTTTGGTGGTCTGGATGCTCGCAAGCTCGCATCTAAAAAAATACATAACATCAAGTAATCAATCCCTTAGTGAAAATTCAGATTAGTTGGACATACAGGTCAGAATGACGTTTTAGAAGTATATTTCGAGAGTTGTACGAGCTAAAAAACGTTGCCGTTGGGAGTGTCTAGCCGCCAGTGGTTTGTGTTCATGATGGTACATTTATTGTAAAATGAAATCTGGGGGACACCCCCAGACCCCCGGATTGTTAATGTCAGGATCAAGGATCAAACCAATGAAACACAGAAAGTGTATTTCGGGGATTCCCCGGAGGGCTGGTGGCATTCTGGTAAGGTCGGCCGAAGTTCATTCCGCGTTCTTGGAAACCAGCGCCTTGGATCGTAGCAAAGAGCTTATAATAGGCTATGGGTCGCAGGGCTACGTGAGTAGGTACCTACTGATTGCCCAGTCCGTAGAGAACACTTGAGAATGACTTGAGACTAGCGTCTGGGGAAGGAACGTTCGGCCGAACACCACCGCTACCTTGTGCCGTTTCTCCAACTATCGCTATTATATGACTTGAAATAGGCATTTAAAATAATGCCGTTTAAAAATATGCTTTGGAGGTTGAATTCAAATGCAAAAAAAAAAAGGAGTCCAGAACCTGGGAATGAACTCGGGTCCCTCGACTCATTTGCCTGTATTACTAACCACTAGACTACGGAGCTACACTATACGGACTATAGCAATTATTATACAGTAGTTAGTAGCTTTCTCTTATTTTTCACTCCCGGCACCCACCACATCAACTTGGATTCTATCAACTCGACTCCCTGCTGTGAAAGGGTCTTACTGTATGCCACAATCTGAGGCAAATGTGCGGAGGCATGCTTGATGAGAGTAACCGACTGTCATTACTTCCTTTACTTTGCAACATAATTTTTATTGAAAAATCAATTGAGTGACCTAATGCACAACCTCCTATCCGAGGTGCAATCATCACTGACCCAAAGTAAATTCAAAATATATTTGGGTTACTAAGTCAGTTTTTTGTTTCCCCCCTTTTTGAATTCCTAAACTATATTGAATAGATTTTACAAAATTTAATACTGCTTGCATCATCGCTCCTGAGGTTGTACCTCTACAATTAAAATTAAAATTGCAGTTTTTGAAATTTTCTTTGTATAATCAAAAGACTCATAAAATATCAATGGTGTACTTCTTTCCTCTCCTGTACTTCTCCTAATATAATTTAGGTAGGTACTATATAGTTTGAGTAGGAATACGTTCATGCGCCTGCCTACTGTAACGCAGCGCTGGTTTTTGTAAGGTCATCTTTCCCTGCTTTCCTCCCGGTCCCAAGCCTGTGCATGGAACTCACTCATTCCATCTTAAGATTTGAACTCTCGTTCAGGTTTTGAGGTTTTAAATGTGACAGAATCCGTTTATAGTTTATATCTTAAAACAAGTTTTTTATATAGCTCAAAAAATTAAGTAATCGAACGTTTTTGCACAAAAATATTTTATCGACGGCTGACCACTCTGGAGGAGTAGGGAAACTTCACCAGTTTAAACCCATGCAGGCTACCAGATCTACAAATTTATCCGCAAATCTACAGATTTTTAGAGAAGCTGCGGATTTTGGTTTATTTCTAATCCTCACTATGAGGAACGTCCTGAAAATAGTGATTTTGAAAACATTTGAGTAATTGAAAGTATTGACGTTTCAATCTAATTTTTTTTGCTGAATAGGAAGTGTATTGCGAACTTGCCTTTCAATCAGGATATTTGTTGGTTGTTAAGATCATCTTTCTGTAGTTTAACAAGATTGCATTATAGGTGATGAACGGTGCAATATTCAAGTTTTATAAAGAAAACCGAAATAGGATATTTTTGGTTTTCACTTTTAAAAGTCGGTGCTTACGGATAAAAGAACCTTCAAGGTTGGTAGCCCTGCTTGCAACCCCAAAGAGAAAGATACACAGATTGATTGTACTTGATCCGGAAATCACGAATTTTGAAATTATTTGGATACCTCCGATCGATTTTATTTGACTGGACTTTTCCGTTGTCCTATAAAACAGTGAGTTCGCATTATGGATTCGTACGAGAGCGTCCTCCTAGTGAAAAATGAAGTTTTCGTCTTCAAAGTTCCTCCCATGACGACCAATCGTGGACACAAGTAGGTACCTACCTACCTAATACTTTCAGCTTGAGTGATCATTTTCGTTGTATTTTTAAAATTTTTGTAATGCTCATTATACCTACGTTAGGGCCGCGGACTGGAATCTCAACGACCCTCAATGGACTGGGAGAATGCGGCTGGTCTACAAAGATCAAGAATGTGTTTTGAAACTTGAGGACAAAAATTCAGGGGAGCTGTTCGCTAAGTGCCCTATTGACAAGTATCCAGGGGTTGCTATCGAACCTGTCGCTGATTCTTCCCGTTATTTTGTTCTTCGAATTCAGGATGACAATGGTGAGCATAATTTCATTGCAACATTCCACTATCAATAAGTCCGGCCTGGATGTCAATTGTCTTTCAACTGCCTTTGTTTACGTGCTACGTGGCCGTCACATACGCCTCCCCGTCAATCTGTGATATGTCACCTACGTTATCAAAGTGTGATTGTCCTTTTGAAATCGTATTTAATTTATCTCTCTTTGCTAATCATAATTTCGACAACCCCAGGAAGTTTTCACGGGAAATTCCTACTCCTGGGTGAAAACTTTTCTTCATGAAGTGAAAGTTGTCAGTGGGTCATCCAATTTTAATGATGTAACCTGGAAGTAAACTACTTCCGCGCATTGTCTTTTTTTTCTGTGCCATTGTCATTACCAGATGCTTTCCTTCGACTTTCCAATAGTTTTCACCGAAAAATCGATCAATGATAATATTTTGTAATAACATGTGTTTCTCCAACCAGCATTTTGGTTTGGTATTTACCTACCCAGTAGTTTGTAGGTACTTAATAGTCCTTTCGAAAAGAGTTATTCATGATTGAGAGTTTATTCCTAATTTGAATGAATTTGTTTTTTTCTTTTAACATGCATCTTAGTATGCTTTTGAGGAAATTGAATCCAAGTTTACAATGTTTCGGCCGGGTATTGGATCAAAAATTGAATGAAGAAGAAAAATTCAATCACAACCAATTAATCACTGATATGTCACCATTTATCGCCACTCAGAAAGTATTCATCGTGAAGGTTTGATTATCTAGTAGACCAAGAATCGAATTTGGGCTCGAATCCTTGTTATGAATGACGGGCAATTCGGCAAGAATTCGCTCTTCCATATGGATACCTTGTGGCATTAAGGGTTTTAAAACTAAATGGGTCCATTGTGGTTTATTATTTCCAATATTAACCCAGTTTGTTTTCTTGTAATCGACCAAGAAAAAAATGTTACCACCCTTGAAATTAGGAAATTTACGTTACGAGATGGGTAGAATCCAAGAAACTTGAAAAATTAAAAGCTGTCCGTCTGCCGTCAGGAGCTTTTTTTCCAGAACTTGGTAATATGTAACTACTAGACCAAAGTACATTAAACTTAAATAAACAATCACACAGGAAATGAGTTCTTATTGGGACTGAATTCTCTGCTATGGCCATAAAGGGTAGAATCAAAGAGCTGACATGTTATAAAATCGAGATCTCGAAAAATTTCGAAATTAAGAATTTGTAGTGTTTTTGTTTGTTATTGGTAGTGATCTCTACCAGCAACAAACAAAAACACTATTCTTAATTTCGAAAATTTTCGAGTTTTTGATTAATTAATATTAGGTATATTATTAACTGGTTGGGGTTTGGAGTCCATCCATTTTATGATTGACTCAGGGGCAAAATCATATCATTAGCTGCCGCGAGTTTGAAATGGTGGAGGGGGGGAGGGGCAACATTCAGAAAGTGGTCTGCTGGGAAAAGCTCTGGACTGATTTGAAGATCTGTAAAGGCCGTATCACACTAGCATTTTTTCTGCGTTTTTAATGCCTAAACGTGAAGAAGAAGAAGTGCTTTTTTCCAAGGTCAGCTTTTTCGACCATTGCGCATCCTGGCGGAGCGTTTTAAAACTCACTTGGAAAAATTAGAACATGTTCTAATTTTTACCTTGGCGCAAGAAAAATGCTAAACTCATGGCATGGACTGTGACCGAGGGTGTGAGCTCTAATGATCAGAGAACTCAGCGAATGCCTCAAGTGGTTTGCAAACTGGTTTGGTGGCTTCATTGAATAACCTAAAATTGTCAGCATTTGGAGGAAAATTATTTATTTTTGAGATAGGTCTCATCAAATTTCATTATTGCTCTTTTAATTGCAGCTCATGATTTTTCGCTTTAGTTTCATGGTTGTTTGTGTTCATGGCTGCTTCTACTAAAATCAAAATTTCCTTCTAGGGTAATCATCCCTGATTTTATCAAGAAATTTTATCAGTAGTTGACAGCATCATCTGGGTTAAATTCAGATTACAATATACGCTTTGAGATTTCGTCCGATTTTGATTCTGAAAACGGTATTGATTATGCTCTCGATTTTCAATTTTAACATTTTCTATGAAATTTTCTTTTTATTCTAATTGTTTTGTCAAAAATTATATAGGTACAACGTTTAAAATTGGAATAATATTAAATTCGAAACTTTTTTCGATTTTAAAATTGGATGATCAGAACAATCGTAATATGGGATTTTGGTAAAATCCTTTTATTTTCTTGAAGGGCTTATATTTACTGCCTCCTCCTTCTGATAAACTGGCCGGCACTTGGCTAACTCGTGTAGACACTCTCTGAAGGTGAATATTATTTTTAATCAGGTGAATTTCCAATAATAAGCCTTTGTGATCGTATAGCAAAAAATTTTTATAACCCCCCCTCAAACTTTGTCACTTTACCTTTCAAGGTGCGAATAATCCAAATTTGAAATGTCCGTCCGCCATTCGGGCTATAAAAGGCCTAAGAATTGACTTAAAAAACCCGTTCTTTTGCACATAGACTCCATTTGGGGTCTAGTTGGTCCTAACGTTTAACCATCCCGCATTACTCGCATAGATGCTATGGGCCAAAAACGGGCGAAAAAGTTTCTTTTTCGAGGCTTTGAGTGTTAGACTTACGCACGCGCGCACGCCTAGCACGCTTGGTATGGGGTCACGGTGGGTGGTGAGGGGGTGAGCGGGGGGTGGAGTGAGAGGAGGCGCCGCGGCACCTTGTGGGGGCTGGGGTGACCAGGGGCGTAGCAGAGGGGTGTAGGAGAATGGATATTTATTATTTTTACGTGTTATACCCATATAATACGCCGTGCCAACCTGAGGGGGGTACGGCATTAGGGGCATAGTGGAGTAGCAGAAAGGCGCCTGGGGCGTATCGGAACGGATATAGGTAATATATATTTTATATTATATTTTATTACTTTTACCCCATATAACATTTAACCTACCTTGAATAGTATATTTAGTATATTATATTTATTTAGTCAATATTTAGTCAATTATATATATTGAATAGTATATTTAGTGTATTATATCATACTTTAGTATGTTACAAAAATAATTGATCCAGCCCATCTAAAATCCTTCGTTCTTCTTCTTCTCAGATAGTTCGAAGCAAATCGTTTTTAAATTAAAATTGCATTACATGGGCAGGTTGGAGTCTGAACCCTCTGGATGAATAGCTGTTTACTTATATTTCTGCCATAGGTAAGTGGGGTGTCGTCACCCGTAATTTCGGACGCAGAATCGACTGGGATATTTCCCAGATGCTTTTGGAATCCAGTGTACCTACAGTTTTAGTTTGATTCACATAGAAATTAGCTCCGTAGATTGAATGAGATCACTCGGGTGGCTGTACGATCATCCATTTGCTCCTCCCCATCGGGAGCGCAGCTTGTAACGCGAGAACAGAGGTGGGTACTAGAAAAGAGACTGGCGAAAGCCCCAGACCATGCTGGTTACTATCGCTGGCTATCTGATTCAGAAATAATAAACAATTGTGTAATAATTTGCAGCGTTTGGGTTTATTATTTTCAATAATGAACCTTTGTAATCGACCCCCCCCCCCTCCCCCCCTTAAAATTTGCTGGTTTACGTTTCAAGATGTGCCAATACGCCGTCCAGAGGTTTTCTCCAAAACTACTGGACTAAATTTTATGAAATTTGGTTAAAAAATCATACATCGGCCAGGGATGTGCCAGTAACTTTGTGTTTTATCAACCCTAAAGGGTAGTAATAAGGGCTAACATATTCAAAAATCGAGATCTGGAAAACTTTCAAGGTAACAGTTATGATTTTTTGCTCGAAAATTATAAATATAATCCCGAAGAATCGAATAAAACTGTCTGCAATGCTGTATGTTGAACCGTTCGTTTTTTATAAGGCGGATTTCCAGGCGCGCGAACATGAAGAAATGATGCGCTTGAAAATTAAGCAGGCGCTCGTCGTTCAGAGGTACAGCATTCCACTCTGGCCTGGGGGCGGCGGCGATGCAATGGCTCGTATCCCGGCAGAGGCAGCACAATTTTTTAATTATTTCTTCCTAGTCACTTTCAAGCTGGTTTGTTATTTCTTCTCAAATCATTACTCCATTCTGGGCATGTGGTATCGTAAATTACTTCATGCATCATTTTTTCCGTTTCCTAAATGACCTATTTCGAAGTTTTTACGTTACCTACATCTTGATTGAAATCCACCATGGATTTGTATTTAACGATTATTACAACCATTTCAATAATCTATACATTCATGTTGTTTCTAGTTGGTAGGTACCTACTTACTTGAATATCGTTATAGTGAGACCAGGGGGACTAGTAAAATGTAGATGTTTTAATTCATTGCATTAATTTTCCCTCTGCAGGTGCTTTTATCAACGCAGGCATATTGTGCCAACTTCCAAGCAACAATTTGAAATGGGCTTTCTTTGTAATACCAAGAATTCAATATCAGTGTGCACTGATCAGCTGTGGGGCCTCTTAGCTTAAATTTGTTTTTTAATCGACTATGATGCTGAAACCTGAAATGTAGCTCCTTTTGAAGATCTGGATTACATTTACAAAGTATAGAGGGACTCAGATCAACTTCGTAACCTCTGAGGCTAATTTCTCTCCTAATCGATTCACGTTGCTGTTATTTAGATGGAGCTGCTTTAGGACTCATTGGAAACAATTACGAGGTACGAAGGAGCACTGATTAGCTGAGGGGCCTCTGAACCTATATTATTCTCTTAACAATCGATATTTTTTATCACTTACTGTGAGGCATGAAATTGCGAGGTCTTGGAACTGTAAAGGTGTTAACCTTTTTAGGTGGCAGCACCATGTTCTGATCATAATATATTCCATACGAGGTTTAGTAATTATAGACCAATGAACTGCGTAGACAGGCTATCTAACATAGAAATAATAAACCTTTGTGTAATAATTTGCAGCGTTTTTCTATGGTGGTTCATCCTGTTATTTTCCCTATTTGAAGGGAATGGTTTAGAAATTACTCCAAAGATTGAATACCTGCAGCCCAGTTGTCACAAACCATCTTACTATTTGATATTGATAAGTTGCCTTTAGTTTTTTAAATTGTCAGATATTGGAGAAAATCGTTCAGAGGAAGTTGGATTGCCTCTAATTCTATTGTACCTAATATATTTTTCCTAGAGTTGTTGAGGGTGAGAAAGAGAGATCAGCTTCTCGTTTATTTATTAGCTAAGCACTTTCGCCTTTATTGGCCTCGTCAGAGCTCTATATAAGTCTTTTTATTGATATCAGTGGTTAGGGGGACCCATCATCTTGTCTTAGTTGTAAATTTTTTGCTGCTATACTTGGTTGGTTTCTTCTGGGATGATGATCCCATCGACCCTGCGTCCCTCCTGGCAGGTTATCATATGTGGGGTAGTGGGCTTTGAGGAATACATCCTAGAGGCTGCCAGGAGGAACGCAGGGACAACTGGATCATCATCCCAGAAGACACCAACCAAGTATAGCAGCAACAAATTCACAACTAAGACAAGAGGATGGGTCCCCTAACCACTGATATCAATGAAAAGACTTGAATAGAGCTCTGACGAGGCCAATAAAGGCGAAAGCGCTTAGCTAATAAAGTAACACGAGAAGCTGATCTCTCTTTCTCACCTTCAACAACTCTAGGATGTCCTCAAAGCCCACTACCCCACACATACCTAATATATTTTTGTGCACAAATAGAGATTTGATTCCTTGTATGACAAATAATAATTATTTGTCGTACATTATATATTGTCATAACAATTATTGTTATGTTGGAGGGGGAAGGGATTTACAAGAAAATTCCTTCATATGTATAACGGGCTAAAAATTATTTGATACCTCGACAGGAGTTCGAACTCGCGTCGTCACAACTACGAGAAATTATTATTAATTTCCCGGAGTTGCAACGCTCTAACGACCAGAGCTAAGAGGCCAGGGTGACCAAACCTCTTCGACTGTGAGAGATATTTTCCTGGAGCGTAACATTTCCCCGGAGTCAAATACCAGCCGTCTCGGCTGGTTTGGGGTCGGACGAATGACGAAGGGAACTGCAGGCCGCTGGCTCAGCAGATGCTCGCTGGAACAAGTCAGCAGTCGAGCGAGGTCATTGTCACGGTGTGTTTTGACTCAAGTGAGTGAGGAAATGAAAGGCATAACAACAGGAAATGTGATGTTTACAGTCTTTTGGCTCGAGAGGGATTTAATTAATTATTGTTTCGTATGATTTCGGGTCCTATTTCGGCTGCGCCACTGTAACGGGCTAAAAATATTTGATACCTCGACAGGAGTTCGAACTCGCGTCGTCACAACTACGAGAAATTATTATTAATTTCCCGGAGTTGCAACGCTCTAACGACCAGAGCTAAGAGGCCAGGGTGACCAAACCTCTTCGACTGTGAGAGATATTTTCCTGGAGCGTAACATATGGAAACTACTTTGTTCCTATGTTTCCGTATCTGATGTAATTCATGCTCGTGTATTTAATTTTGAATTGGATTGTTGAAATGTATGCGCCAAATTCTTTATTTTTTTAATTTAGAAATTTCTTATTCATGTTTTTATGATATCCATGAGCAGGACGATCAGCCTTCATCGGTGTGGGATTCTCCGATCGTTCAGATAGTTTCGATTTGAACGTCGCCCTTCAAGACCATTTCAACTGGTTGAAGAAGTCAGAGGAGATTGAGAAAGAGAAGGACGTTCCGAAACCAGAGTTGGACTTGAGATTCAAAGAAGGAGAAACCATAAAAATTAACATGAAGATCACCGTAAGTTGAAGTTTTGAATTTTCACAATAATCCTAAAAAATCTAAGCCCTTAGTTCTCACAGGCTCATATGCCCTCTCATGTCCTGGTTCTCGTAGATTTGTTTTATAAGAATGCAGAGTCTTGAACAATAAATATTAGGATAATGTAAAAAGATGTAAGAGGAAGCAAGGCCCAGAGTGGGATGGGATGTGATATATTCCTCACATCAATAATGTAATATTACTTGATCTAATATTACGCTGGGTTGAGTTGTTACAACACAAAAATTTTATGATACCTCGACAGGGTTCTACTCACGCCTTTTCATGAGGGAATGAGAAAGAGCCTTTACCCACTCAGCCATCGAGGCCTATTTTATCAAACCTCGTTGACTGCAGGAATTTTTACTGAACGTAATAGAGTGACAAACTTCGGAATGCTTTGAGCGATAAAACAGTTGAGCAGATTATTTAAAGCATTATGCCACCTGAGTCTCGTGATGGCTGAGGAGAACCACATCAGATGAACGTAATTTTATATTTATTTTGGATTCAAGAATCAAGGGTGAGTGTCTATATACTGAATCACTAAACCCACGGGATTTGCATGCACACCATCACTGCATCTTTATTAGTGAGATGTCCTCCCTAAATACAGTAAAGGCGTCCTACTCAGACACTAAATATCCAAAGAAAGTGATTCTGCACGCTAGTTTTGGCTTCACCTCATGGATACCAGAATTACCATTGGCAAGGTTCCAAAATATCGGCTTAAATTGTATTCCACACTGTCTGGTGCATTTAGATGATCATTTTTAATTGTTTGTGTCTTATTTGTTTAATTGTTAATTTTTTATGTATTTTTTCTAGAAAAAAGATGGTTCTGAATCTACAAGTAAGCCCAAGGCTAAGGTTGCTAGTGGTGGCCTCCTGCCTCCACCACCAGGGGGTGTCAAGATCGCTCCACCCCCAGCACCATCCGTGAATTCATCGCCATCACATGCTGCTCCCAGTGGCAAAGGCGAATCCTGGGGAGAGTTTGCTTCAGCTCCCAGCCAAGCGTGAGTATCCATTAATAAACTATTTTCTGGAATATTTCATAATTTCATATTCGCATGATACAGTTTAATTCCCGAATGAGGATAGAAAAGTGATATATATATATATATTGTTATGGTCGTGGCCATTGGATTATTACTACAAAACTGAAGAATGTGTTTTTGTTGTTAGAAACGAGGAAAATCTTGTTGTTATGTTTTTGACGAGTTGAGTTTTGGGGACTTAATTTAGGAGTGTTAGTTTAATGTGTCAAATCCAAGAATAAAGTCCAATAATTGTTATAAAGTGTTGTTGTGTACATTTGGCGCCCAACGTGGTTTTGCAAATTTGTTTTGCTCAGCTGGCGTGGAGGGTAGATAATCATGCCACCAAAACGAACTGTTTCTACACGTCGACGTCCTGCTGATCCAGAGGAGTCAACCACCCCTATATCTGCAACGCAACCTGTTGTGGGAGAAACCTGTATTGTGGCACAACCTGCTGTGACTGGAGATAGTTCACTACACTCAAGGATTACCACTTTGGAGCAAAGTATTGGGTCAATTCAACAGCAGCTGAGTCAAGTGTTAATGGTCCTTGGTCATCCCCATCCTGTAGAAAGGCTGGTTCAAGAAATGGGAGACATTAGGAGCCAAGTTGAACAGTTGGTGAGCACACATAACCAACAGCAACAAAACAATTTGCGGCCCTCACCCAGTAATCCACCTTCTGTCTCTTATAAACGAGGTCCTAAACCTACCAGTTATGATGGTTCAACTAGTTGGGAAGAATATTGTACCAAGTTCACTATTATTGCGAATGCCAATGGCTGGGGAGATATAGAAATGGGAGAAAACCTTGTGGCAGTGTTGAGTGGTCCAGCACTAACAGTGGTACACAATCTCCCTGTATCGGAACGCACCAGTTTTCAGGCTTTGAAGGAAGCATTAGGGCTGCGATTTGGATCGCAACATCTTACGACATCGCTGCACTCCCAGTTACAAACTAGACGACAACAGCAGGGAGAATCACTATCAGCACTGGCTACAGATATTGAGCGATTAGCCCAAGGAGCTTTTCCAGACTGCCCCCCACAAGCTATAGAACGCCTCGCTACCCATGCTTTCATCCATGCTATTGAGAATCCCAGTATACGAATACCTGTTCGCTCGTCCTCACCCAAGACTCTTAAAAGGGCATTGCAGAAAGCCCAAGGATTAGAAGCAGATATGATCCATTACCCTGAACAAAGAATGGCTGGACCAAAAGAACCTGTTCGTTGTTATCGGTGTAATGGGCTTGGACATCTGAAGGCTCAGTGTCCCAAACGGGCAAGGTCGGAAAACTGATGATAGCCGAAGCAAAGGGTCGTGCTAAGGCTAGCCAAATCATACAAGGCCCACAAGTAGAAAATAAAAGAAACACAGGAGCCATATTTGTCGAAGTGCTACTGGCTGGCTCTCCTTGCAGTATGTTGGTGGACACAGGAGCCACAGTGTCTTTGTTGAGACCAGACGTAGTTGAACATCTCAAATTGGCTGTAGAAACCCCAAACATTCCTGCTATTCAAACTGCAGGAAAAGGGCAGTTAACAGTTCAAGGACAATGTCATGTACAGGTAGCAATGGGTGATGTAATCTTCAGCCACAACTTTTATGTTGTAGACATCAAAGATGAAGGAATAGTAGGCCTCGACTTCCTGGAACACATAGGAGCTCGGCTGGATCTTCCTCAAGAAAAGTTGTACATGCAGACCAATGACATTCCTATTCACCGAAGATGGCAGTGTGTCGAACGGGGCTTACAGTTGGTAGGAGCTACCTTGGAGGATACTTGGATT
Source organism: Adelphocoris suturalis (assembly GCA_030762985.1). NCBI lineage: Eukaryota > Metazoa > Arthropoda > Insecta > Hemiptera > Miridae > Adelphocoris > Adelphocoris suturalis. The sequence continues at coordinate 25,374,889 of CM061040.1, read as the reverse complement.
GAACAAGCTCTAAATGACTCAGCCCTAGAAAGAGGATCAGCAGACTATGAGGCAGCACGATTGTTGCTGTGGAATTTTAAGGGAGTCTTTGCTGAAGGAGAGCGACCATTGGGTAGGTGCACAGTAGTGGAACATTCCATAGATACTGGAGATGAAAGGCCCATTAAACAAAATCCTCGTAAGATCCCCTATTCCCAAAATAGAAATGTTGACCAGTTACTCAAAGAAATGCTAGATCAGGATGTAATTGAACCATCCCAGAGTCCATGGGCATCACCCATAGTTCTAGTACCAAAGAAAGACGGCTCGTTGCGGTTCTGTGTGGATTACCGCCGCTTGAATTCTGTTACCAAAAAGGACTCGTATGCATTACCATGTATCCAAAGTTTCTTTGATGTCCTGGGAGGGTCCAGTTGGTTTTGTGTACTTGACCTGAAAAGTGGCTATTGGCAAGTAGCGTTGAGTGAATCAGCTAAAGAGAAAACGGCCTTCACCCTATATGGAAAAGGTTTGTGGCAGTTTAAGGTGCTACCTTTTGGGTTATGCAACGCGCCCGCCACATTTCAACGACTAATGGAGAAAGTTATACCCTCAGAGCTCGCTTTAGTCTACTTAGACGACGTGATTGTGCATGGTCCAGATGCAAAGAGTGTCCTCCAAAAATTGGACAAAGTTTTGCAACGCCTACATGCAGCAGGATTACAAGTGCAGCCAAAGAAGTGTTCTTTCTTCCAAAAAGAAGTCCATTACTTAGGACACATAATTTCAGGAGAAGGAGTACAAACAAACCCAGAAAAGACTTGTGCAGTCAAAGATTGGCCTACACCTTTGAATAAGCAGCAGCTACGGTCATTCATGGGGATGTGTTCCTATTACCGCCGATTTGTAAAAGACTTTGCCGAGATAGCTCAACCACTTTACAGTATGCAAGACAAGGCTACTCCTTTTGTGTGGGATACAACTTGTGATGCCAGTTTTTCAAGGCTCAAAAATGCCTTGACTTCTGCTCCAGTACTGACGTTTCCAGATTTTAGAAAGCCTTTCCTTCTGGACTGTGATGCGAGTTCTCACTCAGTAGGTGCAGTTCTCTCTCAAGAAAATGGTGGGGTAGAGAAGGTTGTCGCGTATTTCAGTAAGGTCTTGACAAAGCAACAGAGGAACTATTGCGCTACTCGCAGAGAGCTATTGGCTGTCGTCTTAGGAGTAGAACACTTCCATCAATACCTATACGGGGTCAACTTTATCTTGAGAACCGACCATGCTTCCTTAACCTGGCTTACATCTTTTCGAAGGCCTGAAGGACAATTAGCAAGATGGCTAGAGACATTGAACACATATACCTTCAAAGTTGTACATAGGGCTGGACGGCAGCATAGTAATGCTGATGGATTATCTCGCAGACCATGTACAGGCCATTGCTCTTACTGTGCAAGAAAGGAGCAGAAGGAAGCTCAGCAAGAGTTGAATGTCATTGCAATAAAAGCAGAGGATGACTGGGAGGATAGAGAAATCCAGTGGGTAAAAGACAGGTTATTAGATGGAACCAAACCCAGCCCAGAAGAACTCACATCCCTGGATCCAAGAACCCGACAAATAGCTGCAAGATGGGATTCTCTGAAAGTTATTGATAACAAACTATACCACAAATGGGAAGGTCCAAGAAAACGATCTTTCTGGCAAGTAGTTGTACCTACGCAAGCTATACCAATGGTTCTAAAACAATGTCACAGCAGTCAAACAGGGGGACACTTTGGATTCTTCAAAACCCTTGGGAAGGTACGCCAACTCTACTTCTGGCCAGGGATGGCATCTGACATAAAGGCATGGTGTCATACATGTATGGAGTGTCGTAGATTCAAAGGCCCCGGACCAAAGACACAAGCACCTCTTCAGCAGTTCATGATGGGAGGTCCTTTTGAACGCATTGGGGTTGACATCCTGGGCCCATTCCCACGGACCAAAAGAGGTAATCGTTATGTTCTTGTCGTGGCCGATTATTTTACAAAATGGCCTGAGGCCATAGCCATTCCTAACCAGGAAGCACAAACAGTGGCAACAGCTTTAATCGAGCACGTATTTAGTCACCATGGGATACCATACGAAATCCACACTGACCAAGGACGCAATTTTGAGGCCCAGCTTGTGGAAGAAATGAGCAAATTGTTGGGGGCACACCGAACGCGGTCTACTCCATTGCATCCACAATCTGCGGGCCTGGTCGAAAGATTAAACCGAACCCTCACCAAATTTCTGGCGATGTTTGTTGGAAAAAAACAAGATGATTGGGATGAAAAGTTACCCTGGTTCTTGTTAGCATACCGTTCTGCACCCCACAGCACAACAGGGTTCTCGCCTGCCCAGCTGATTTTTGGTAGAGATCTACACTTACCTGAAGAACTTGTCCGCACTGCACCTACCGAACCTGTATTGACTACTGCCTACGCATTCAAACTGCGCCAGGATTTACAGGATATTCGAGAATTTGCTAGAGAAACTATGGGAATTAAGATGAGGAAACAAAAAGAAAGATTTGATCGGCATTCCAGGCTACCCATATTTGATGTTGGCGATTGGGTATGGGTCCACGACCCCAAGCGAACAGTAGGAAGATGCCCAAAGCTTCAACCTCAGTGGACAGGACCCTGGGTAATCACGGAGCGGAAGAATGATGTCCTCTTTCAAGTTAAATTAGGGAAAACCAAGAAGCTCCTGCATGCAAATCGACTGGCAAAAGCAGATGTGAAGCCAGCCACTGACTGACGGGAAGTTGAATAAAATTCAGAGAGGGAGGGGAGTAGTGTTATGGTCGTGGCCATTGGATTATTACTACAAAACTGAAGAATGTGTTTTTGTTGTTAGAAACGAGGAAAATCTTGTTGTTATGTTTTTGACGAGTTGAGTTTTGGGGACTTAATTTAGGAGTGTTAGTTTAATGTGTCAAATCCAAGAATAAAGTCCAATAATTGTTATAAAGTGTTGTTGTGTACAATATATATATATATATATATATATATATATATATATATATATATATATATATATATATATAAGGGATGAGTCGATTCCCGATACCGATTCTCGATACCACCGATTCTTAGGCATTGGTATCGGTATCGAGAATCGATCGCCTAAAGCCGATACCGATACCGCCCGGTGATGGGCGTTTTATTACACTATGGTACTATTGCAATCATCTAACAACGAAGATGATTGTACCGTGCAACCGTTGTGTGAAGTTAGCAGTTGCGAAACATGAATTGTCCAAAACACAACTTACAATTATAACTTTGTTTACAAGTAGGCTTGTGTTATTTTATTTGTGACAACAGAAGCATTAGACAAAGCTATGTTTTCCAAGTATAAAAGCCTAGAGCCAGTCTTATTTTGAAATACCTTACAGTTACCGACGAAAAACTAAAAAACCAAGTCAGTCTGCTTAACTTGTTTTATTCAGAAAGAAATCAATCCTAGGCAATAAAAGTTGCCTATTAATTGATACTTGATAGATAACAAAAAAATATCAAATTTTGTATTTGCACAAATCAAATTAACTAAAGCCTTGAATGAAAATATAAATCTGAAATTTAGAATTTGTAATAAGAATTAATCTTTAAAATTTATTTAATTTTAATAAGTAACTAAAGCATTAAAGCTTCATTGGAACAAGAACTCCCAATGACAATAAATAGAGATGGAAAATATATTAGCTAATTAGACTAATAACTTCATCTACGACGGAACGGTAAGCTATTGGTGCCAGTATTTATTGCGAAAGGATATCGATAGATGTGCAGTAACAACGAATAAGGTTTTATTATCCATGTTTTGTTTTTATTTAAAAATTACCTCATTTGCAAATATATTGGGATCAATTTTTTGTAAGTATAAGTAATATGTTGTACAAAAAAATTTGAATATATTACTAGTTCAAGAGGAATTTTTGTTTTTCACCTACAGGTAAGTTAGGTATTATGCGACGATGGTATCGGTATCGAGAATCGATTTTTTAGGTATCGGTATCGGGAATCGATAAATTTTGGTATCGACTCATCTCTAATATATATATATATATATATATGTGTGTGTGTGTGTGCGTGCGTGTTTGTGCGCGTGTGTGTGTGCGTGCGTGTTTGTGCGTGTGTGTGTGTGAAGTCATAATTTTTTGCTGTCATCAGTAATCAGCAGAACTGAAATATCTCATAGAAAGGGGGGATGTTTCACTTGTTTAGAGGCTGAGGTTTAGCAAATTGTTGCTTTTGGATTTCTAAATTATTTTCAGCTAAGAGCAGTAACATTCAAAGGTAACTGTGATGATCCCACATATTTGTAATGTGTTAATTATTTAGTAATCGAGATGGGAGGAATGTAGAGACGTTTTTAACTTATGGGATTGCACCTTAGGACCACACCAAGTAGCACCTACACTCCAGGCGTTTGGTAGGGAACTTGCCTTACCAGATGACTTAGGCAATTAGGAAGATGAGAATCTGTATATAAACGGCACTCCCGACTAATTGACTTTATTTGTATGGTTGTATTTGCTATCAACCAGTCCTTCCACTGCAATTCCAAATGATAAGCAGCCCACTTTACATCTAGAGGGGAGCTATCAGTTGGGCAGCGGGACCCACATCGCACATTTTCAAACCAGGCACTCGTACTTTTTTTGTTTACTTAACCTTTCGTTACTTCTTCATTATTACTAATGATGGAAGGCTTTTTTTGTATACATTATAATCATTTTGGAAGTTTTTTTTTTTTTTTTTTTTTTTTTTTTTTTGTATACAAAAAAATCGATTACGAAGAGCATTAAATTACGCTAACTACGCTTCAGCAATTAAGTCTGTAGCTGTGATAAGGGTTGAATTATTTACAGTTGAAGTTGAATTACAGTAGGCTCTCTCTAAACCTTCCCCGCTTTAGCCGGTCTCCTTTCCTCCCCTGTTGTCTTCATGTACTTTCTTCCCCTGTTGTCTTCATGTACTTCACTCTCCATGACCTTCCTGGAAAGTGGAAAGGAGAAAATGACATCTTTTGCTCCTTTTTTCTATCAATCTCATACTGATGAATACAAAATAAAAGAACTAAAATCATTCATCATTCATTCACTTTCTACTAATGACTTTTGACCCATACATACTATGTGGTGTACACACACAGACGATCCGGCAAACATTTTGGAACACATTTTAGTCATTGTTTTTGCTTTCCATTCAGACGGTTGCTACTCATTTTATTTTTTCAGAAATACTTCTGTCAAATTGTGAATTTTACGATATTCTACTATGTAAACAAATTAATAGGTACTTGTTTAAAAACTGTTTACTTCTTGTACCCTATTAAAATAAACGGGTGGTTAATTTTTCTAACAAAAATGTGTATATCGGATTAACCGGCCAAGCTCTGGTCTCGAGGTGGCTGATTATCAGAGAGTCTATTGTATTGCATTTTTTGAATCACAATTACCCTACTCCACTCTTCATAAATTTGAACACCAAATCCTGTTGATAATAGGATTGCCAGACCTCATAGTTTTCACAATAGTAACTATCTTAATGTAATTATTATTTTCTAAGTAGATCATATTTTTGTTTCCATATTTTTCAGGGGTGCAGCGACTACTCCAAGTAACCCTAACTGGGTACAGTTTTAAATGTAACTTCCTGAAAGAATATAGGCACCACGTTGACTGTTATCTGTTTATTATGTTCTTTATCGTAAGTATCTGGATCTACATAGATGAGTTGAAAGGGTCTGGAGAATTGTTGTTGAAGGAAGAATAATATATAACCTATATTACGAAGTATAAGTATTTCACAGAGAGAATAAATTATAATCTAGAACTAGTTACGCTAGTTGATATGTAGGATGGAGTAAAAAAGTAGAAATACTCCTCGCACTCCAATATTTCCAAAAAATTGAGTTTAGGACGAAGAACATTTCTCGCTATTTTCTATTAAAAATTTCCTCGTTATCATGTCTTTACTTGATAAGTTAAGGTAGCATCGATAATATATTTTGAGGTGAATTTATATGTACACATATAGTTTTGAATCGTATTTTCAAAGAAAAAACTAAGAACGATAAGTTTTGTTTAGATTGTTATTCCTGAGATCGAGTAATTGTTATTGATGTACCAATATTTAAATAAATATATTGAAGAAGTGTTGTTGGTTAGAATTACATTCTTGATGAAATTGCTGATTTAACAAAAGATATCGATACGTATAATGTTGAACTAGGTACTTCAAAAACATAAGAGAATAAGGTTGGCACATTCATTCAAAAAATTAAAATTTTCTTTTTAGTTTCTAGAGCTTCGGGGGAGATTAATATGAAATTATATTCTTGGTGGTAGTGGCTGGAGATGAAATGTCTTGTGGTAAGTAGGTAATTCTCACTTCTTGTGAGAATGGTGTAGGGCTCACTGTGAAGTAATTATGAGTGCAGAGTAAGAGGACTTTGTTGTGTATGGATCCATCCTATCGTAGAACATTATAAGGGTGTCCAAAGTGGAATGGCGGCTGAAGAAGGGATGCAGAAGAGGCAATATTAGGGACGTTGTGACAATATCATTCCTGTGAAGAGGGTTAGTGCCACAGAACGCCTCTCAACCACCAGTCCTAATTTACATTCAAGTTTTTTTTCATTTTTCTTCTTATTTCCTTATTCAGAAATTCCAATGACTGACTCTTAATATTAGGGGCATTCCTTTCCAGTATTTCGAAATTTTATCTTTGAAACTCTGGTTTCGATACGTTCCAATGCGCATGGGTTTAGTCTTTTACGACTCTTTCGATTCACCACGGGCTGAAGCCTTTGAAAGTCAAGTTTCGATGTCGGTTCATCGAAAAGTAACAACAATCCTATCGGCAGCTTTGCGAAATATGCTTATTAAAATGACACAAATTCTTCTCGTTATTCAATCCACGGACGTGTCAAGAAAGTTCTTAAAATTCTCAAGTTTATAGATTATTAGGTTTTATGTTACTATAAATTGTTTTGTATTGGTGAGGAGATAACCTGCACTAATTTGGATTTCACCAATTACCACAAGAGGTGCTACTTACATTTAGATTTTTTTTAATGGACCATTAATTAATACCCTTATTACATTATTATCTACCCAATAAAGGAGTCGGGTGGTGGCAATTTAAATTGTTTCTTCTGTACCTTAAACCTCGATTATTTTTACCGTTCATACCTTTTATTCCTAAATGCTGAGGACTCATTTCGCTCTTTGGGAATAAGTTTTTCTCTGGTCTTCTGTTGTGGAGATAAGACTGAAATCCAAACTTGAGTTTATGAAACGAGACAGTGACAGTACAAACTAAGTTGAATTTGTTCTTTCCATTCCAACTTTTAACATTGGTCTACTGCCCCTATTTGTAAATTTTCGGTTGAGGTAGATCTAGTAAGAATTTAGGGAAACGAGCTGAGCTTATCGCATTCAGACTGCTCAATTTGTTGAACCATATTCAAAATTGAAGAAATTAGCGACTATTCGAAATGGCAGACTTTATGGATCAAGTAAAGTTATTTTCTAGTACTTACTCTCAAATTCGCTTTCAAAATTAAAATCGTCATGGTTGAAGTCACGACGTGCATCAGAAATGAAGTAATCAACTTACCAGGAGGTGTCAATGCGTATTTCACATTAATATAATGGAGAGCATCCGATTTTTTCATCCATGAACGCATTGGTTGTGGAAACTACTGAGACATGACAAGGTAATCTTGACTTTAATTGTAATACAAGACAGTATCGTGGTTTTGGCGGCAGTGATCCATAATTGTCGTTAGAATCTGATCTTGTAACGCCAGAAGACTTTGGCAAATAAATTATTTCATTTCATTGTTAGAATCTAGACTTCTATATTTTCCTTATTATACGGCAGATATGTTCAGCTGACTCCAGATCCGCATTGAAATTTACCGTATGAGAGGTACGGAAAATACAGAAGGAAGTTATTAGGTCTGTCTACGCATTCGCATCAGTGGCATCTTAACCACAATACCTACTTGTATCCCCAGGGAACACTTTTATACAACTCGCTTGTCACTCATGGCTGTTAGTTCGTTAATCATATACAGTAATCAGAAATTAGGCGAATCTATCGAGCAGTTACTTCTTTTATTAAGATTTGATACGAGGGGCGGGTTTTGGTTTTCCTAAAGTCATCGTTCTTTTATCATGAAATATGTAGACAGTTTGTGTTTTTTGTACAGATCTGTCGATGATAATATCAAAACTGGACTTTTGTAACTGATCTAATTCAAACAAGATGATGGAGAGGAGTCCACTTTATTTACCTGATGAACGTACGTTTAGTATGATGATGCATCACAGCATTTTATTTTCTCTATTTGTTCTGTTAAAACCCTGAAATAATTCACCGAGGATTTTGGCCTGGATCATATGACACGAAACATAATATGGGAAAGGTTCAGCTATTTAGGAATGTGAAAAGTCTCGAAAATACGTTTCTACTGGGTGGTTGTTTCCACGCTCCGCACGCATAGGGTTATTAATTACTTGGATGATATTCTTTCATTTTTATGAGCAAACGGTGGTTTTCTGCTCCTTGTGAATCTTGCCGTAGTGCAGAAATCATTTAAAGATGAGTAAGGGTAGTGCTGATTGATATAATGAACGTATACCACGATCTATAACTCATTTCAGGGTGGCTGAGAGTTTGAATTCGTCTTGACTAGTAAAATTTGAAAATCAACAAAAATTTTTTGACTATACTTACTTCTTTCAATTCAATTTAAATCACCAACGTAGCAGCAAATTTTAGGACAATAATGAATTACTCTAAGCGAATAACAACGAATCCTTCGTTGTTTCAATCCTTCACACAAGTTGGCTAACTTCTTTTCACGTGCTGTAACCTGAAAACCTTTATTCCCTGTTGGCACCAATCTCTCATTCCTTTCAGCACATTTTCGTGGAAAATGAAGCTACTGCAATGGCTCCAACAATTTTTAAAATCAAATTTTCCAAAATTGTCTTGAGATACGATTTATGGAATTTTAAAACGATTCCTTGGATTTAGACACTTTTTCGAGGAACTATGTATAATTCCTCGATCCCTCGGAGGAATACCGTCTGGAATGTTTGTATTGAGCACAATAAACAGCCAAAATTTCAAAAAATGTACCTACTTTAAAAATCACAGGAAATTACAAAAAAGGCTTGAAATTGTTAAATGTATACTTTTCAGCATGATATTACTTAAGAAAAGATGGATCAACTTTGAATTAGAACATTCAGAAGTGTATGCACGATATTGTGCTAAAAAACGTACTTAAATTCCATTAATATGTATGAAAAGCAATACAAATTTAAAAACATTTATTTTGCCATACTTTATACACAAAACTTCTGTGCAAACAAAACTCCGTACTCAAATTTCAAAACTATTTGACATGAATTTAACACACAAACACACTCCAAAAAGAAATCGCTCGTATGGTCACGCTGCATGACTGGACCTGTAGATATATTATAATTTGCTAGCCTAACTGTGGATACCAAAAAATATTCTGTCTCTACCCGAATGTGCCAACCGATTATTAAAAGAAAAAGTCCACCATTGTTTGTGACCCCCGTTAACTGTTCCCCCTTGTGACGTACCTAATTTATTGTACTCGTATATTGTGATTATTTAACCTTTATAGTACTGAAGCTTTTCGCAATGACCATTACTAGATGTGATAGATTAAACAAATGTGTAATTTTAGTTTTATGAGAAATTGTCTTTAAAGTTGGGTTTTTGTATTAAATATTATCATTTATGATTTTGTGTGCTCGAGTTTTTGAATTGTGTATTATTACTATTGTTAGTTTCTTACACTCGTGTTTGTTTAGCTGAATTATTCGTTAACAAGCCAAAGAAGAGTGATAGTGCTTCACGTATTATTCCTTAATTACTGATAACAGAATAAGTTTCATAGGTAGTAAGGAAATCAATAATTTTTGAATGAGAGCCGCTTTTGCTGAAGTGTGCTTTCCCTCTCCTAATATAACAATTTTGATTTTTCTTGTTTTTAACCATTCCAGTTATGAAATTGTTAATCTCTTATAGCGTATTATATCAACTCAGATGTTGTGGAGTTCAAATAATAAATTTGCCAATTTTAGGTTAATACCTTGTGTTTCTTTGTGCGAACTGTTTGCATGACTATTCCTGATTATTCTGTGGGATGTAGATAAAACATTACGGAAAGGGAATGCAAAATTGTATCCCTTGCTCTACTTCTTAGAAAATAACTGGTACTCGGGTCATTCTAGTTTCATTAGCCGCTTTCATGTCCCCGACGACGAATTCTCACAATTCTTGACGAACACGAGCAGGTTGGTTCCTCTTTATTTAGAGTAAGGTTTTACATTTTTAAGATTTTTCCCAACCCGTGAAAAACTAGTTTTTCAGTCAGTCCCCCATATCTCATCTCAATGGGACCTCAGGAGTGTTATCATTTTTGCGATCAAGAAAGCCGATGGAAAATGGCGGGAAACAGTCAGATGTGAAGGTTATATTGTCCAGTTGAAGATGTGAGACTGCAGTGGAGTGCTTGGAGTTGCAGCAATTTTTACAGCGAACGAAGCCTTAAAACATGGGGAGTATTTTTATTTTCAATCATGAGTGTTACACTAATTACGAGTGTTTTTAGTGCTTAAACAAAATAATCCGATATCAAGAACCATACTGCTTAGTGACAGGTTTCAAACAGTAGCCATCCCCGAGTTTTGCCACTTCATCATCCTGTGTGACGCCATTTTTACTGGAAATTCTCATGAGTGTTACCTCTCAGGAGTGTGACCAAGGATGGGTAAAAAATATATAAAATACAACATCAATGAAAAACTCACTGTTCATCTATAGAACACAAATCTGCAATGTACAATGAGTAGTATTTGCCGATCTAACCTCATTTTCGAGCACTTTCATATTTCACGTCTTTGAGGTTCTCAAACGACCCAAAGCGGCAAATGAAATGAGAATGACCCACTCCTCCTAAAGCTTTGTTTTCCTGGGATAGTGGCAAAACGGCCATAACGACTGTGAATTTGCCGAACAACGATCTCTAGTAGCGATGAAGGGGGGCAGAGAGCAGCTATGTAAAGTCGTCGCACACTAGAACAAGATAGGATGGGAAATCCGTGGGTAGGAGGCGGTATGATGCATGGTGGCCGCCATCTCGTCCTATGAGTCTGTGCACACTAGGCAGGACAGGACGAGAAACAGCGTGGGAGGAGGTGGATGATGGGTAGCAGCAGTCATCCCATCCTACAACTCCGGACACATTAGACAGGGTAGGACGGGAAACGACGTGGGTAGGATGGTGGTAGGCATCCCATCCTGGGACTCTGTGCGCACTATAGCAGGACAAAACAGGGAACGCCGTGTGATGATGGACAGTAGCAATCATCCCATCCTCTGTGCACACTAGGCAGGACGTTCCTTAACGCCTTTAGGCGAAGTAGGTGTTGTTTCATTTGATTATGTTTATTAGTTATATATTTACCTGTATTCATGATTGATTCAACATCATCATATTCTGAAGAAGAACGTATGCAACATCATTATATTCTGAAGAATGATCTAATGGTCGCAGCCACTCAGCTTACTGAACCAAATAGACTCATGTGGGTTCATGAGTATCTCGAGAAAAGAGATGAAGTTGAATGAAAAGGGGATGTGGAACGTGGGGAATGTTAACATTGGAAGGTGGAGGGTGAACGTCCTGTGCCAGACAACGCCGTTTTCCTTTGAGAGTGGTGGTGGTGTTTCCCGTCCTGTGCCTGGCCCATGCCATCACCGCAGTGTCCCGCCTAGTGTGCTCATTCCCATCCAATAACAAAGAAGTGAAAATACGACCCACATCTCGCTGTTTCCTGACCTATTCCGAGGAGCTTAAAACTAGAGACTGGAGTACGACGTTTTGTTCGCAAGTCGACTCTGTATGAATGTTTGAAATCTAACCTCTCCTCAAGTTGTGCGTTCCTTTAGTTTGGATACTCGATGTTCGACAGGTATATCAGTATACATTGAGGGGGTTTTAATAAATTAGGTTGGTTGATTTCTCGACCACTCGAGACTAGAGAGATCTATGAATTCCTGAAGGTTGATTTTTAATAAAATCAATTTTTCGTCTTCTTCTACCAAAAAACTCATTTTGAATGGGGAATACTTATATAATAGAAGGAATAGGTATCCGCCCTCCTTGAAACGTTGGCCCAGAGGGTACTACGAAAAGGAGGTCTCCATATTTTTACTTGACTGCAAGGTCCAGCACTACCTAGGAAACCATTCAAACCTATTTACCTTTTCGCTTCGTCTGCCATTAAGGTCGTGACGTCCATTTCAATCTATTCTAGAAAAACATGGTTTGACAGTGTGGTGCTTTCCTAGGTAGTGCTAGATAAAAATCATTAACGACATTCTGAAGGCATCATAAGTCTTCCAGAGTGGCCATGAAATCGAAGGAGGTAGGAAGTCCAACATCCAATAATCCTACGATGAATTGTAGCGTAATTTTGCAAATAGTTACCATAAAAAATATAAAAGCAGTAGGTTCATTTTAGAGGTTTTTGGAGCTACTCAGAAGGAGACTGAGCTAGAGTAACTTGTGGGTGGTGGGCAATTAAAAAATAATTACAGACAATACCCTCCTACTATTGAAAAAGGATCTATTCTCCTGTTATAGAGGCAGGGCTTGCTCTATGGTCGTCTGTCCAAAGACCCGACCAAAATTTGTGAAATCCACGGATAGCGAATTCTTTTCTAGCTGTAAAGAAATCTCATTCACCACGTAAGTCACATCTAACTGTATTTAAATCACATTGTATAGGTAAGTGTGTAATATTGAAACAATTCTCACTGGGAGCTCTATTTCTTGATAAATCCGGTTTCCTTAGTTTATCGTATTTTCTTGATAACTCACGAACTATATGCCTAACAGGGTTCTGCTTGTGCTTAAATTAAAGCTAAATAACTGCTCTACAACTTCATTTCCCATAACTTTCCTCGTAGATTGAGTACTTTAGCCGATTTTCTGCACGAATGTTGGCTAAACTACAATTTCGAACTTTTTGGAGAAATTGTCCAATTTGTGAAGTGCCATATCTCGGAACCTATTGGACTTACAGCGCTGCGGGTGCGCTCAAACGTTACAAATATAGTCTTCTTTAAAAATGTATGCAGTGACTTTTTTGGTAGGATGCATAGTTTGGATGTTATAAGCTAAAACCTGAATCAAGCCAGAAAATGTCGAGGTTTTTCGAGCATCACGAAGTTTTCTGGGGTCTTTCGATTCGAAGCTGCAAACTTGGTAGTACACTACTGGTACCCACCCCAACAACATCCCAAAATCAGAACGTGTAGTTTTTTTGCGACCTAATGCAATTTTTTCGTCTACAGTGACTGGCATAGAAGGTAGTTCAGACTTTGCTCGTCATAAGCAGCCTTACATGTTGTTATTTTTTTCCCAGTTGAGCTTCTAACGGATTGAATGTGAACAACACTCATACATTTTTCTGGTTCGTAAAGTTTATATCTTCATCTGTTTTGGGGGGATTTCTTGAAATCTATTTTCAAGCTTAATGCGTAATTTCTCATTTGGCAATCTTTCAGGTGTTGAGAAAAAAACAACGTAAAGCATAGAGAGAATGTACTGTAAAGGTTATTGTAGCTCAGCCACGGATGCTCAGATCAAGCAATTTGTCTAACCCTATCAAGAATTTTCCAACTAATTTGAAAATTCATCCTATTGAAAATTTTACTACTCGTTTTCATCCTGTTTCCGAAATTCTCAGAGATTGGGTGGGGGCTCATGATGGAATTTCATTATTCCCAGATCAAAGGTAGTCTCTGTGCATGTGCAAACGTAAAATCCTTTAAATGCTTTGTGTGGTGAATTCACCACCACTCACATCGCCGGCCTTTTTAAAGGCCACCAAATATGATACAAGACATTGGACTGCCTCCGAAATGCCGACCTCAAATAAACATGAGAGAGAAAACACTGCAACGGACCAAGGGAATAACATTCCCTCCACCCGATCGATCTAAGGAGGAAACTCTATACATATTTCAAGTCAGGAGAAACAGAATTCTCACTGACACCCAGCTAAACGCCCTTGAAATATAACATTATAAGCAACAATCCAATCAGATTGTTGCATTATAATCGATCGGCCAATCAAAAGCTTTTGATCATGACATTGAGAATAAGTACACGAGCCAAGGGCGGACGAAGCAGGAGTGCTCTAGTGAGAGACGGAAGAAAAAGTCGTCTCCACTAAGCGGACCAATCACAGCCCGCCTCTGCCGGCGGTAGGGGTATAAATATAGCCCCCCCAGGCCCACTAGCTCATACCGATCCAGACAGCCGACTCGAGAAGAACCTCCTCTACAAGCAGAAGAACTTCTCAGGAACAATAGAGCGATTCTACTCCACTGGCGTTCTACAAGGCAGAAGGCTCTATCTATCATCGCCCAGCTAACTTCCAGAACTTCCGACGGGTCACAGACAACACTTTGTTAGTCTCCCCATTGAGCCTCCGTTTAAAGTCGGAGCCAGAGGCGGTAACCAGCGTGCGACACCGCCTCTGTCTGGTAAGACCTCGGCCCTGGGTTTTGGGTCTTGGCAACCGTCCGCGTGTCTTGAGGCCGTAGTGGCAATCAAGAAGGCCACCAGCCTTGCCACTCCGGAACCTTCGTGGGATTCCCGGCTCCCCCACGAAAGATTTATCTTTCGTGCCTGGTCGAGTCCCACGCCGTCGCAGCTTGCTGGAGTCGCCAAAAGGGGCTTTACCCCCCGCGCCGGCTGAGCGCACGGGCAGTCAGCAGATTGCCGTCATTGCCTTTGGAGGCTTCACCTCTACACTGGTTGACTCGCACTGCACAATCTGCCTTTTTCAAGGCAAAAAGGCTTATCCGTGACCATGGAAGAATTATCGGACTTCCTAGGATGGTCCGCGGCGACAGAGGACCACTTCCCCGCGGATAATAAATCCTCTGCACGGGCCCGCTCACTTCCGTGTGAACACAGTGCCCCTCGGTGCGAAACCCCCGGCGTTTTCGAGTCACCGCTAGCGTCTCAACATAGGCACGCTCCAGCCGTATCTTCGCCCAACATGCAAGGTATCACCTTCCCGGCAAAGTCAGCTCAACAAGTTCCACATGTCTTTCGGCCGGAACCAATTGATAGATCTGTTCATACAGACTATCCACAATTCACACAGTCCTTTCAGGACCATACAGACTGCGATAAGACCCTCCAAGACCAAGGGTACTTTCGGAACCATGAGGACTACAACACAGTAAACAAAAGCCCAGCTTCCCAACGCTCAGAAGTAGACCATTATTTCCATAACACACCGGCTTCTTCACGAGCTCGGTACAAACGGGTACCCGAGATGGTTCCTCAACCTACACCTCTCTCTGACATGAAAAATACCAACCCCTTTAAGGGTACTTTACAGAGCCACGAAATCTCTACCATTCAAGGACTAAACCCGGGGTATCCAGCCCCAAGGGCATTACCACTAGAAAACACTTCCAACGCCCAACTCCACTCACTGTTGAGCAAAACCTCGGATCTCAATACCCCTCTCGGACTACCCACACCGAATTTAACATATTTAAATTCTCCATATAGGACAGATCCGTATAACCAGACAATAAATCCACTACACTTTGCTTTTCGAGGTAAAAAATAATCATTTTACAATTTCTTCAAGTTATGTTCCTGCATAACAATTTATAAATACTTCATTTTTCCAATCAAGATCTCCAGAGTGGAACCTAGACATGATTTTCCCCCAAGACTTATAAATACTAGGCTAAAGGAAAGCTTTTCAAAGGGTGCAACATTATACTTAGTACGTTATTCTCTCCTTTATCTTTTCAAGATTTCATGTCAAATACCTCAAAAATGACACATTTGCTCTAGTACTCACCACAAATCTTAGTACCTACAGAATAGTCATGTGCGTCTGGAGCCACAGGTCCTCATGCAAATCAATTTATATTGGCACGCGATTTTTTTCATAATTTTGATTAGATTCAGCACTTCTAATAGCATAAAAAATGTAAAGAACCTAATTATGTATATTTGTATGCATGTTACAAGCAACAGACCTCAAAATAAGCTTAATTTCCATAAATTTCGAGGATGATAATTATGTCACCTGTACGGTGGGCCAAGTTCAAATTCCGGTTCAGCCCCCCAAAAAACATCAAGAACTGTTGAGAACCTTGACTCGGAAATTATTTGTTGTCAAAACAACCATTTGCAACGTTTCTTTATTTGGACAGTTCAAATTATAACAAGTCTTTACAAAAAAAAAAAAGCGTTTCTGTCCTTAAATTGGTTTTATATTATCTCCAACATTTCTCCCCAGGAACCGGGGCTTTTTCGGGGAGACAAATTCAAAATATCAAATTCAAAATGTGTAAAATTATATTTTTTATCACAAAAAAGAAAACGATAAGTATTTATTTTACAAATTTTAAATTTAATATTTTGTCTCCCTGAAGAAGCCCAGTTCCCGTGGGAGAAACGTTGGAGATAATAAAAAACCAATTTAAGGACAGAGAGGCCTTTTTCTGTTGTTGTTGTAAAGTCTTGTTAAAACTACCATTTGACTGGACATAATGCTAAAACGGTTTAATAATTTCAAGATCAATTTATATCAAGTTCACGACAATATGGAGTCGAGTCAGCAAACTATGAAAATCATCGGGCTCCTACCTGGCAGAAGTTAAGACATGCCGGTTGCATCTTTTGTACAAGTTTTCTCTTTCATAAGCGGATCTGTTCTCTCTCGAGCATATCTAGGATCCTGGAGAAGCTGATAGTCGCCAGGCTGAGTGTAGATTTCTCTTCTTTTATTGCTTTTGAGCAGCATGGTTTTATGCATGGTAGGTCAACAGCAACTAGCATACTTGAGCTGCAGGACTTCGTCATGGAGGGATTTAGTGAGGATTTAGTCCAAACATGCGTCATAACCACCGACTATGCCAAGGAATTTGACAAGTCGTCACACCGCCGTCTGTTCTCTGGTCTTAGGGGATATTAGGCAGATTTCTTGATCGGCTCACCAGCTACCTGGAGGGAAGCTTATTGTTGGAGTGCGTGGCGGATTGTCGAATCGTTTTGTTCCGATCTCTGGAATTTCGCAGTGTAGCCATCTGGGTCCTTTGTGCTTCCTGTTGGTAATACAGTGTAGCATCAGTGGATCCTGATGTGCACTGTCTTTATTCGCCGACGACCTAAAAATACTTCGTCACATCACATCGATTGTGGATTGTGAATCATTGCAGAAGGAGATATTGGATTTAAAGGGATGGTGCAAAACAAACAATCTGTATCCCCTCTTAATTTTCAGTAGTGTCATTTCACAGAACCGAACGCTTTTACACCCAAGGGTACACCCTGTATGAAGATTCCCTGAATAGAGAGGATAGTGGATTTGGGCGTCTAGTATGAAGAGAGCTTGTTTTTTGAGCCTTGTAGACGATATCGCCAGTAGGACCACAAGAGTCCCAGGTTCCATCAAGCAGCATACAAGAGATTTCAAAGACACCCAGCCAATAATCCTCACGTTCAAGTCCCTCATACTCCCTATCTTAGAGTATGCTTTACCAGTCTGGTCCCCTATGGATGCCTTGCACATCTATTCCCTGGAAAACTGGATATGAAAAAGGGTTGAAAAATTATTGTTTAAACTGCCCAGCCTTGCTCTCAAAAGTTGGTCTTCAGGCTCCCAGAACCTCTCAAAGATTTCCAGCAATGTTGCAAGTCCCAGCTAATTACCTCCGGCATCTACCTCTATGCAGACTTGTGTATTTGAGATGCCAACCCCACCTTCTACTTCTTTACTGACTCCACTTCCACACCAACAAATTATGATTTCATCGCCAGTTTCTTTTTCATAACTAGTAACCAGTGTAAGTACTTTATCAAATTAATAATTTTTCATTACAGATCTCTCACTTCTTCTTGCTTTGTTTGTTTGTTTTATTCTAGAGCTATAGTTTATTATTCACTATAGTTTACTGTATTTTTATGCACTATTCAAATTGTTATGAGAGTTATTGCTGTTTAATTGGTCTTTGCCAGTAAATAAAAAAATAACTAAAGGCCAGTCGTTGGCTATCAGTAGAACAACCTATAATGAAATATTACAACGTATTGAACCATATGTATAATTTATGTATACCAAGTTTCAATTATGTACAAATAGGGAGACGAATCAGTTCATCCAAACGTAGTAATACCTAACACAATAGCGACTGAACACATCACATGACACATAGCTTATTGCAAATTAGATTGGTTTCAAAGTTCTACTCGTGCTTGGACTTCGCTGGTTCTTCTTTGTAATGGAGGAAAACAAACGAAAACAGGAACACTCCAATCATCATGGAGAAGGCACTTGCATAATACGGATAAGCGCTGGCAATAAACCTCTCGTATTGGGTGTGCTCCAATGGTCTCACCGACACCTGCAAAATATGGATTCAAGTTTCAACAATTAGGAACCAATAAGAATAAAATAATCACATTATTTTAGTAATAACATCACAATCATGTGAGTTATATCTCAGTGGTAACTCATGTGATGTATATCACATGGAATTACATGATCCAAGTCCAAGACTATATATATCTGAAATTTGGAGTTGGTTTTGGTTTTTCCTGTTCAACTTTTTTCAGTCAACGTGTAGAACATCTTCTAGAGCAAACAAGTGCAGATGCTAACCTCCACGTAATTTTTACAAATATAGGTGCGTGGATGTTACATCCACCCAGGCAGAAACTGACAGTCACCACCACAAATAAGAAGCAAGAAGCCCAGTTTTCAGTTACCAAGCACATGATTCTAATTTTACTATATTATTTTTCCTCATAAGTGCGTGAAACAAAGAAGTGTACTAATTTTGTTAAATAGAACCATAAGGTATCGAATATTGTTTCATTTTGTTCAAAAACCAGTACAGCGGAGAACCAGATAGAAAGCCAGTAGTGACCCCCAACAATACAAGACAGTCAACGAATGTCTTGTATTTGAGGATGAATAGTAGTTTACTTAATTTGTCTGACTAATTTATTAGGTAACCAGGTTGGTGATAGAAATGTCCTTCTGAAAAGGTTCCTATTGTGGATTCCCCTACTAGTTCAAATGGCTATTTCATTGATTAGAGTAGGTAGGTACAAGCACTTCTGAATTTGGTACTGGATTGTCCATAGTTCTCTGCGTAAATTAACAGTTTTGCATGCTACTTATAAACAAATCTGCTCGCTGTCTAAATTTTTTCTAGTCTGGTATAAATTTCGTTGCATGTGTACATGAATGCCTAAAAAGAATACTCTGATAGTCTGAAATCGTAAAAATATTGACAACTGCGTTCACTCCCTAGTAGATAATAAAGGATATATAATGGCTGATAATCTACAACATAAAATTTGTATAATACAATTACATTTATTAGGTATATAGGTTTTTATTTCCCTCGACAGATCATGGAAAAGTTCTCAACGGCTATTCAGAAGGAGAACTAGTTCATTTGAACTTAGGTTAACTTTGCATCAAGCTATGAGGACTCCACATCCGAACGGACTACAATAAAAGCAATTCTCCCGTGTATGAGAAAAGGGGCCCTCTTCCCGTATACCCATATTGTCAAGCCAAGGTAGCAATTTGTGACTGCGCAGTTGGTATTTCATTGTTTTCACTTATACGTGGAAAAAACTACGGGAAGATCAAAAATGCTTTACTAACTTGCGGTAAATAAGCACACAAGAGTTTACATGCACATAAATGTCAAGTACTTAAAGACTTTTGTAGGTGAACTTAAGCGAAAGATCTCAAACAGATTAATGTGATAAAAACAGTAACAACCTGTGTAGAACTGTAAATGTTGGTGTAACCAATTCTCTTGTAGTCGACTTTGAATTGGTAGACTCCGTAAACGTCAGGAATTTTGAAAATGGATATATACGAGCCAGGGCTCTTTCTCGACATAGTCGTCCTCACAAAGGGGTCGATTCTCACGAACTCCATTTGAAGGTCATCCACGTCATGAGGCACCCAGCCAGTAGGCGTTTTCCTTTCCAATCCCAGGGTGTACACCTGAAGCATCATTACACATATGTTATAATCCATGACAGCTATGATTCGATAAGCTCATTTTTGCCTCAACAGGAGTGGCTGAGGATAGACTCAGAACACATCACCTTGAATAGAAAAATCTGACATTATGTTCAGATTTTGGAGAAAACTTACAACTTCGTCCATGATTGTGTAAGAATGAGGGGGGGATGTAGCGCCGACTAAGTGATGAGCGACTGAGTTGACTCTTAAGACACCATTTTCTTTAAGAACCCATTTGGAAAGAGCGACAGCCACCTGCTGGTTACCAGATACTGGGTACTTCTTGCCTCCCTGAAAAATTAAGGTAGTATGTTGTTACTAAACTAAAAGTTACGATGCATTTGCACAGACGTAGTATTATTTCCTATAGTGATCCTA
Source organism: Adelphocoris suturalis (assembly GCA_030762985.1). Lineage (NCBI taxonomy): Eukaryota > Metazoa > Arthropoda > Insecta > Hemiptera > Miridae > Adelphocoris > Adelphocoris suturalis. The sequence continues at coordinate 25,354,341 of CM061040.1, read as the reverse complement.
CCTATTTTTTTAGAGACTTTTAGAGTAAAATGTAAGATTAGCTGTGGATAACTCAATCAGTTTATAGAGAGTTTATAAAAGATCCCTTTCTTTGAACCAGACGTGTGACCGTGAGAGGTTCATTGTATTGGATTGTGTACGTACCACTTAGATACATGATTGATAATGAAATATTGCTCGGATCATAAATAATCGTACTGATAACAGCAGGTTTATGTACATGTGTGTAGGTGCCTTTGTGCATCTATCGATGAAATAGTTAACAGTATCCGCCAACGAAATAGTTTTCTCTGTAGCGTTTTAAGCAAAGACGAAGATGGCAGGTGATGGCTTTGGCTTTATTAGCAGTGTCGGCAGAAACAGAGGCAAGACACGGCTTGGAACCCCTATTGATGAAGGGCTGATCTTGAAGGGTGTCCTCATTTTCTCTTCTTTAAATATTAGCGAATTTTCGTAATTTGTTCGTTTTTAATAAATTTCTTAATTTGATTACAAGTTTTTTGTGAAGTTATAAATTATTAATATATTGCTAAGTCCTGTAAAATAAAATGATTGAATAATGAATTATTAAACTACACGATAAATACTTATAAAGGGAGAATAAATAAACTTACACTTTGCTTTTGCACTGGAGAAGTGAAGGCTTCATCTGAGAAGAAGTAGAGAGATCCAGAAAACACCACACGAGCATTGTTGCGAGCTTGAAGAGCGGCGATGAGAAGAGTCTTCTTTCCAACTGCGTGTGGGAACTGGAAAAAAGAACGCCATACTTCAATAACAGTCATATACTTCAAAAATTTCATTGTAGGATGTTGTTCATGAATAATCCAATCCTATCCATCAAAACTTGCATTGCAGGAATTCGGTCACATATTTCAATAGCTTAATCATCATCCTATCTAAAAGAGCTCGTTTCAGGAACATGGAAGGTTTTCAGTGAATAATTCTCTCCATATTCTAGGCAGAAGTTTAGCGCTTTCCTTTTTTAAGTAATAACTATCTTGTAGTTAACAATTTATTTTGTTTAAACTTCTCTTCATGTTATTTGTTATGTATATTATTTTAATTTTATGTATGTGAATACATACATAATTGTTCATACGTCAACATTTTTCCGGAAAAAAAAAAAAAATTTTGATTTTTTGATAAGCAGGCCAGGTGGTTAACTATCAAAAATTAGTCACTTGAGCAAGAGGTTGGATTGTGCTTTTAACGTAGAATAAAATTTTACAGAGACCTTCTCGCCGAAAAATTGTAAACTGAAAATGACAGGCAATAACGTCACAAAACAATAACACGTTACAGCGACATAACAATAAGGTACCATGGCCTTGTAATCTCCGGATCTAAATCAATTTCTTTGCTATTAAACCTATGGAGCTAAAATTATAAATAGAGGTGAAAAACGTACTCTACACTCATCACCTCTTAGCCTTTAGGCACACGGTAATTTTTAACATAGAATAAAGCCTACGTTATTACGGAGATACTCTAGCAGAAATTCTCATCTAACAACGACATACACAATAAGGTTAGCCTTTAGGCACAAGATGTTTGGTTTTTAAGTTGTTATACTGGCCTAAACGACATTTTTCACTGAAAACCCTCCACTCTTCTGAAATTAACCCTTGAAAATTTAAATTTCTAAAGTCAGGGAGAGTCGGGAGGGTCATCATTGATTTAGAGTAATAGCTGACGAAACACGGATTTTTTCCTACTCAAACGTTATTTTCTTTCTAAATTTAAAGTAAAGTTTCTATCAAATCTATAATGTAAAAATAAAAACCTTAAAAACGGGGGGATAAAAAGGAAGAAAATTTTCAAATGTTCACATAGAACTGTTCCTATCTAAAGCATCAGACCTGATCAATAATTGTTGTTGTCATTAGGGAGATGGGAAATTTAAAAGTAAATTTAGGGAGTTATGGTCGTTTTAGTATCATGCGAAGATTCCTTAGCGGGTTTATATGGTTGGGGAAAATAAGAAATTGAAAATAAAAATGTCAAAATCCGTCAATTAGGCAATGAGGCTAGATAGATGTAAACGTTTGCACACGCGAAAGTGTCTTCATGATTCAGATGTTCAGTTGGTACCATCAAAAGCCTAAACCTTACAATCCTTAAAATGTCATCAAAATCAAATGAAAACTGTAGAAGTCATGCTTGTTACAAGGCTTCTGGGTTTGCAGCTACTTATGATACGATCGTGAGGTTACCTAACCGCCTTCTCCGAACTATCCTCCACATTTGAACAAGACTGCGTGACAAGGCCGTAAGATATAATGGATCTTCATGGATTTAACGTTTGTGCATACGTCCCGTATCACTATCCCTCTCTCCCTAAAGGTCATCTATGCCCAAAGTAATAGAAAACCGCGGTCAGCCAAACCCACAAATTTCCTGAAAAATTCATCAAAATCGGATGAAAACTGTAGAAATTAAGCTTCTTCTAAAGGTTTCACATTTGTGAATGTGCAGCAGCTAATAATGATATATCATGTTGAAATTGATTCGAGATTATTAAATGGTCTTTTTTCAACAACACTCCAAATTTGAGCGAGATCGGATGATTATGCCATGAGAAAATGGTGATTTATAGAATTTACGTTTGCACATGTGCAGAGTGAAGTATTGATTTGTGAACAATGAAACTGATAAGAGCCCATCTACAGCCTAACCCATAACTTTCATCAAAAACGGATTAAACTGTAGAATGTATGTGTATGTATGTACGACAGACAGACAGACACAAAATGAAAGTTGTTCAGAATGGTCTAAAACATGCGAGTGGAAATTTTGATTTTGACTATACATTTGTTTCATCTCGGCTACCTTACAGGTACTCTCAGAAACGAAAATCTTGAAATTGTGGAAAATAAGAAGGTTAAAAAGAACAAAAGTGGTATGGGACAATTTGAACAGAAATTAGATGAAGAAGCAATTCTTTGGACACTCATGCGGCGTTCACCCTGTATAGGTTACCTTTTTTGGGGTTAGGCATTTTTGTGGTGTCTAACCTAGAAAATGGAGAGCAAGCCAAACAAGTATCATGTCAATGATGTAGCGAAACATGAATTGGTATCAGTAACTTACGTCCTTAATCCCTTGGTCTGGGACATGGGAGTAAGCAGTGCTGGACCCGGTCAGAACTTTGAGGACTAGAGGGTTTTCTGCGTCAGCGATAAGGCCAGTTCCCTGGTACAATAGTGGAGGGATATCTTTGTTCCCAACAATCACTGGAGCATCAATAAGGTTAGCTGCATCAGCAACAATGAGAGTGTGCTGGAAATAAAGAAACAAATCAATGATGTTGGAGAATAATTTAATTTTGAATAGAGATCAGAAAACACACTACATGTTTCTGACGAATACAAAAATTAAAACACAATTTTTTTACTTAGCAATTCAAAACTAAGGGCACACTTACACCAGAAGGATACTAGTACAGAGAATATACTCATAGATTTCTGGTTCTATAATAGAGTGTATTGTGATGGGTACGCAATAGATAGCCTAAGATGTATTGATCAAGTTTTCTTATGTTGAAGAGAAAATATAAGGTACCAGGTTTAGCACAATTCCTATTTGAGCTTCACACAGGCTAAAAAAAAAGAAAAACTATTTACAATATTCAGAAACTAGTAAAGGTAACAATCATGTGAACATGTTAGCATCATTCCAGGGAAAAGTGAAAAAAAGGTGTTTTATCAACCTTTAAATTTGGGTATACTCTCTTTACCAGGTACAAATAGGTACCTGTAAGATAGTATTTTTAATTTAATTTATTTAATTAATTAATTTATAATTAATATATCAATGATATTTTAATGATCATGATTTATCATTATTTAGTAATCAAGTTCTTTCATAACGGTTGCCCGTGACATTTTGACCCAAGTCGGATTTATGTTTCATGTGTTTAGATCAAAATTATTAATTCACACTGAAAGCAAAACAAATGGAAGAAAAACCTCAATGCTCTTCTTGACTGTCAAATAGGTAAATATTTTTGTGACCCACTCCTTTTGCAGACCACCGGTCACCACTAAAAATTACAGACAGACTTTCTAACATACATTTCTAAACTTAAGAGTGTGGGAGTGAGGGATGCAGGCGCAAGGGACCTAGTACCTACGAGACCTAGTACTAATACGAGTGACAGCGCTATACCGTTAGTTAATGTTATGCGGGGTGCATTCTTCTTGCTCCCACACTCGTGAGTACAGAACAGTACTTCAATTTCTATTATTGTATATATGCAGAATTTTATTTGGCATGAGTCTTTTTTGCTATCATATTGGTTTTCAATCTTTTCATTGCACTCAAATTGCTCAAATTTCAATATAATTTAACATGCTATAATGTGATAGGTAATTTACGAAAATTCCCTCATACAATCATGCTGCATGACTGGGACTTTCATTTCTTTCACTTTCATAAGAGTTAATTGTTGGACACTAATGACTATACCACTATTTATGAATGATCTTGACGCCTCCTGGCCTAAACTGTCGTTACCGGTTCCCATAAAACCCTCAACATATGAATGACGAAAACCGGCAGACGACCTTTGTGACTTCAGAGTGTGGCACCACTATGGAGAACCTTTATTCCTATATTTCGATATTGTTTGTGACTCTCAGAAGTGTACAGTGTCATCAAGAAGAAGTAACATCACACACAGCTCATGCTTGGACATTCTTCGCCAAAAAAAGAAATTCGGAGCGGCTCATTTCATGCTTTGGGGAACAGCCGTCACCCACTGACCGACCTGATAATTATGTTTATAGGGTTTCTTGAAATCAGCAGTTTCGATACGAGATGCTTGACAACCAATTGCAAGTACTTGGATTCCCAGTTGTAGTGCCGTATGTTTTCTAAACCTGAGTTTAGTGATGTCTAAAATAACTTCCTATATTTCTGATTAGCATTATATAATAATTTTAAAAAAGTCTCTATAGCAATACATTTTAGAGTACTATGAATAATTATTAAATCCATGCGAGACCTGACTTAAAGGCCCAGTAGATGTCGGCGGTCAACCAATTGGTGCCCTCAACCAGCCTGCTCCTGGGCAGTCAACAACCCAACGGGGGGAAGACTGTAGATACAAATGGTCACCCATATATCGGAATCTGACGAAACATTTTTCAATTGGTCACCGTAAAAGTGCTAGGAGTGCCTAATGTTAAAGAAATTATACAAATTGTATGAGGCAAGGGAACCTCATTTTTGAAAACGATCCAAATACCTACAGAACACACAAAAGAAAAACAGTGTTATGCATCCCAATCCTGTCCCCTCTGGTGAAAGTTAGCACAAAGATCGTTCCGTATGTATAGGTCGACAAGTTAATCGTGAGCCTTCCGGGCGGAGCTAGAATGGTTGGAAAGGAGATGAGGAGGGGCTGAAAGGGGGGACTCCTCTTCGGACATTGCGGGTTAGTCTAGACATTAGGCAACATTCCCTCATGCTCTAAAATTCCTTTCTGTACTTGGGGACTTTTCTATTAGGAAAACGTTGTCCCAAACTGTGAATCATTTTTGGTGAGACCAAAGGTGGACTAACTACTTCTTTATCCAACTGTGCCTTATGAATAATAAATAAACTAATACACTAGTTCAAGGGAAAAATCACGTGTGTTAACAACTGACAGCAAACATCGAATGGGCTCCAGCATCCAGTGAAAGGGAAGAGTAAGATGGGAGGGGAAGGTACCCATAAGGCTCATGATTAACTTGTCAAACTATAGGTATTCAGACTGGAGCTCAAGATAAAAAAAATGTTTTCATGCTGATGCATTCAAACCATGAGTTTATGGTTGATGGAAATTCAATAATCTGAATTGAGCAAAGAATATTTTGCAATGGATTTACCCACCATTCAGCTCATGTGATGGCTTACTACTAGAGGTGGACCGTTCTGGGTGTAACGATACAAGGGTCGCATCCGCAGTGGGATTGTCACGGATCAGTACCCACTCCTATTTTTACCGATCCACACGGATCAAAACGAAATTGCTGTGAACGCACTGATGGATTGTTTGAATTGGATCTGCCTGTCCGTCGAAGATTTTTTCTTTCTTCCATGAAACGGATCAAAGGGTTCCGCCGCTCGGCACCTCTGAGGGAAAAACCTGACTTAAGTTAGTATGTCAGGATCACAGAATAAATACCAGTTCCAGTAACAGAAAAAATACCCGATCCCGCCTTGGATCAGAATGACTAGTTCTGATCCATGAAACGTGGAATTGCTCACCCCTACTCACTAGAAACAAAGTTCGCAATGTTCGTCAAACAACTTGAATTCAAGTATTAGGATGGACACGTATGCAACTCCAACTAGCCACAAAAAGGGCCATCAATCTCAGGCTGCGATGTACCAGAAGAAAATTTAGAAACCGGGGAAGGAAAGACTGAGCTGTCTTGAGCCACGAATAATACTCCAGCACACTGTCGCATCATTGGAAAGCACAGTGAACATTATGCATTTAGGATCAACAGCTACCCACCTCTTCATTTTTCAATATTATCGATATATCTTACTATTATATAAAAATCGAATGGTTTCGTGTGTGTGTTTTACTAAATCACGTAAAAACTACTGTACACTCATTGAGCTGGAATTGTACACGGACATTCTTCATCAACACATAGGCAATATTACAATCCTCCAGACTTTCTCCTTCTTTGACAACTCTGCTTTCCCAAACGACGTCGCTCGGGTAAACAACTTTGTAACTAAGTCGACCATTTCACGTCAAATGAGGATAGGATGGTTTTAGGCGTAAAGAACTTTCGATATAAAATTCAACGATACCAAAAAGATTTTGGTGGGTTGAGCCAAACAGTTTGTATACGTTAAGACTGATTTTCAAAAATTGATATTCAAAACGCCATATTAACTGCAGCAATGTTGGTCGGGAACAGTTTTAACGTTACTAAGGTTATATTAAGGAGACGTTTAGTTGAAAAATTAATTAGGTAGGTACAACTTGATTGCTGAAATTTGAAATGAAGCCTTTTGGGGAAAATGACAAGGTACCCGGAAAAATAACCCGTAGATGAGGGTCCGTGCAGCACACAAGAACCGGCTAGTCTGATATAAAAATGCATTTGTAAGAAAGAAAAAAAAAACAGAACTAATCATACCGAACCACTGTCAGAAACATCGTAGTTGAGATGGTCAATTACAGCAGCACCTTCCTCATCGATTTCAAACCCACATTCTGAAGCAAGCTCTCTGAGGGCATCACCTGACAGAGAGCTACCAGCAATAAGTACGTTTCCTCCACCATCAATGAACTCCGTGATAGTATCGACACTGAGGGCACCACCGAATTCTTGGACAGACGGAGAGAAAATTATAAGGTGGCTGTATATGAATTCTCCATATTTTGACAGGACCAAGCCCGCGTCATCAGCCAACTTGAAGGTCAAACTGTAGCCTCTCTCTGAAATATTCAAAGGAAAGAAAGGGTGAAATACAATGTGAAAAAAAATAGTTTTTTACAAAACCTTAGTGAAATATCACACAGTCAAATTAATAATAGATGCATTTAAATCTACAGGGTGTCCCCGAACCCCCCCCCCCCCCTCCAAAATCGTTAAAAATGGGTCAGAAAAAAAATATATTTTTTTTTCAATCTTGATATTTATCTGTAAGTATATCAATAATGACAAAATTGCGCATTGCGCAAACGTGCACAATTGACATCAACTTCGTGATGTTAAATGGGAACCCCTATTTTTTTTTATTGCAGATTTGAATTCTACGTGAAATTACATGAAGAACGGGCACGATTCAGCTCTAAAAGTGCACAAATTGTGAGTTTTTGAAGATATTCAATTGCCACATGTAATACATGATTTTGGGGTATTTTTTCGTGCTGAACCTCTTAATGATGTTCATTCACTGGTATATGCAACACCTATTTGGGAAAACATAAAAAAATCGACCAGAATTGCACATTTCCAAAAAGCATGTTAAAATGTAGGTTTTTCGGTGTTTTCCCAAGTTGATATGCTGGTTGCTCATTCTCGGGCATCAATTGATAGGTAAAGTTTTTTTGGCAGGAGAGTACAGCATCCAACTGTAGGTTCGTTCGGAAAGGCCATCCTGAACCGATCGGAACCCCTTTGGCCAGTCACAGAACGCGTTCTGAACATGTGGTTCGCAGTTCGGACAGACAATCTCGAACTGTTCCGTACCCGTTCTACCAGTTCTAGATTGTCTTCAGAACGTTTATCCCGTTTTCGGCTTTTTATCGTTTTTTTTCTCATTATTAATCACATTGTTTTACAAATTATAAAATATTAAAATAAATTTATATTCTTGTGCTATGAATGATTGGTTTAACGAAGGTCTCTCATCGTTTGAATCATCGAAGAGTGTTCGGCGTGCCACACGTTCCGAACGGGGTTCGGAATGGTTCTTCTCACATTCCGTTCAGAACGCCGTTCAGAATGGTCTGTCCGAACAAACCTTACGAAACGAGAGGGCCTAACTATGGTAGGTCACAGAGTTACAGAATACAGCAGGTGGGTTAAATGCACATTTTCCTATACACTCGCACAAAGTACATGAACTCAAACACGCAAGGACAAACCTCATACAGCTTATAACTTGAGGCAATCCCGAAAAACCTAATTTGATATATTTACTAATGTTTTCCTTGTACCAACAAGCAGTGACGGATTAATAGAATTTCTTGGGTGCGTGGGTGGGGGAGGTAGTCCTCTACCAGGAGTAACCCCCCCCCCGGGAAATTTTTTGAAAAAAAGACCTAGAAAAATTAGCGCAAATTTAGAGGTTTTAGACCCACACTTTATATTAGGTATGTAAAAATTAACACGAAAAACATAATTTTTACTTGCGCAAATATTAGCTTGGTTACCAATCACCCATGTACACACAAAAATAATAATACCTAATATAAAAAAAAACATAAAATAAAAAAAATAAAAATAAAATGATTATAGGTAAGTAATTTATTTGGCAAAATTATGTAGAAAGTGCAGGGAATGAAACATAAAAAGCTGGGCATGTAAATCAATACTACATAATAACTTCAGTCTTCGTGATGTAATAACAGGATTAAATAATAATACACTATTTATTTTTTCAATTTACTTTAGAAACAGAAACATTTAATAAAACACTCATGATGAAATTAAATGAACAAAGTACATTTTTGATTAAAGATAAAATACAATAGGACGTGACAGATTAGTAAAATCAGTATCTACCTATCATCCCAGTTTCCCCACTGTATAAAATTCCATCTATACTCGTATTTTTGTCAACCTAAAGTGCGACGGCGTGATTCTTTTCTGGCGTTCCCTCGCAAGAATTTTTTTCCTCTGCCCCCCTTAAACTCCGTCCCTTGCCTACAAGAAAATCGACATAACATTTCTACCATCGAGTAGGGAAGCCATTCAAGTCGAATCCTTTCACGAATCAAGTTCGCTCTTTTAAATGGGACGGGGATTCGCTACGTAAATGGGAATAAATGTTAATAAAAATGAAGCGAATTCGGATAAATAAACGTATATGTGACGACGTAAAAATTTGACTGATAGAAATCTACCATTTTAAATGTATAGGTGCTTAAGTACAAACTTATTTGAATGTTGTAAAAGGTAGATACTTGTATAAAGGTGAATTTGACAAGGAAATGCACTAAAGAAAACCTAGGTGTTTCTGATTATAAAGAAGAAATTCGACATCAAGAAAATGGCAAGAATCATAGATGGAAGGGGCATAAACAAACTCACCTTTTAGAGATTTGAAGAACATAGAGTGTGTTTCTTTTATAGCTAGGTTGTCCAATAGTACGAGCGTTTCATGTTCGCTGACTGCACAGTAAATATAAGAAAATAATAGGGAACTAATAACAAAAAAACTTAGCCGGCACCCGGTCATTTTACCGCAAGAGGATGTAAGTAAAGCAAAATTTGTATGCCACGACACTGGATGTGGACACGACACCACAAAACACGATCACGATCAGCTGGTATAAAGCAAAGCAGTGTGACCAACTTTAAATCGAATCGGATGGGAGGGAAGTCCATGCGTTGAAAGCCATGCAATAAGGGCGCAGAATCATCAAAACGCGACTTCAGGACAAGCATGGGATTGATGAATACAGATCTTGGCACGAAGTAGCGCTGCGAACGCTGGAATGGATGGCGGATTGGCTGAGCAGCCATCCTGCTTCAAGTTACTAGACATTGTAGGTACACAACATGTCCCGCTGTGCGCGCCCCTCTGAAACTTATTTTGAAACTTCATTATTATAAATGTTTTATCATTTAATAATGATTAACAGGACTTTTCCATTTGTTTTCGTCACGTCACGAGCAAGAGAAGCAAGAGAAAAATTCTGATATATTATCTGTTTCTAAATCTTGGTGTCCTGCATGAAAATAAATAATCAATGCGTGAGTTCCAAATCAAAGAAAAATAATGATTTTGATGGATTAATTGTAAATTTTGATTTCATTTATAGGGCGTGATGGTGGATAGAGGAGGTAAAAAAAATAATCCCTGCTGCAAGGAATTCATGTTTACTATGAGAGCTACCCTCGTGCATTAACAACTACTTGAGTCTTCAGCCTCAAGCTCAAATGCAATACCCCTTGACAAAATCAATACCTATTCTGGGAGTAGGATCGAAGCCATCATGCCCTATAAATGAAATCAATTCGACTTTCTGAAGAAACAGAATGTTGGATGAAGACACGAGTGAACCAGGTAAATTTTCACGTGCCTACCTAATCAAAAGAACGATATCGTCAAAATTTACAATTAATCCATCAAAATGATTATTTTTCTTTGATTTGGAACTCATGCATTGATTATTTATTTTCATGCAGGACACCAAGATTTAGAAACAGATAATATATCAGAATTTTTCTTAAAAAAGTGCTTGCTGGCTGTGGAAGATATTGCACAATACGTATATCTATCGAAGATACAAATACATCGAATGTGAAGCAAGATATTGTCGAATACAATCAGGTAAAAAATGTAGGGGCACAATATAAACTGATAATAAAATGATAACTACTCTCAAAGTTATGTAAAGGATTACATTAAAAGCTAATTATTTATTCCATGTCCTAGTAACATTTACTTTTTTAAATTAAAGCATTTTCTTAAATTGCAGGATTCGTTGTAAGAAAACTGAACTTGATGCTAAAATGTGAAGCCTGTTTGGAAGGTATTGAGAAAAACGTAACTCCTAATGGGAAAGGCCTACTTGCAATAAAGGACCGTGGAGGATTGATTTTGCCAGATGAAGATGTAGTTAATATTCATACGATTTGTGAAAAAATTTTCAGGAGCAAAAAGGACAGAAAAGAACTAACGGCGGACTCGGCGACTTTAAGGGTCCTTTTACTAAAACAGTGCGTTGGGAAGAATTTTTTCGATAAGTCTGCTCATTTTTCAGAAGAAGAAACTCACTACATGTCACTTATTATAGCAATATTGGACAGCTGTATTTGAAAATTCAAATGCACCATAATTTGAAAACACTTAATGACGATCTGTACAGAGAACGGATTTGAGCGAAAAATAAAAATCGTTCTATTCAAAGGACAATAACTTTAATTCTGTTTAAAATATTGTTTTGGATTTTGTATCAGCCACAACACTGTATTACCCCAGTAAGGTATTATACCAATTATTACAAATAAGAAGTGGTGTATTATTTATACTTGCCCGCAAACGGAAAATCTCGGTCAAAAGCACCGCAGTGGGATAGCTTGAACTAAGTGACTAGGGGGCATGAGAGTGGGGGTCAGGTCGGGCGGGCTGGTGCCACCCACTTGCCTGGCATTCGGCGCCCTTGCCTCTTCTAGTCTATTCTATGTTCTGTGGAAATAACCTATAGCCAATCTAATATGGACCGGGTCTCCTCACTATCCTAATCTTAGCAATTAGTCGATGCCATAAAAACTACTGGTCCCAGAATTTTTTTGATATTTTTACCGTGTTCAGCTCATTAAAAAGCATAAGTTCAGGGCTTTTGGGAGTTTTGGTCAGGTTTTTTTGCGATTTCGAACACTGTGCGATAGGCATTTAGAGGGCGGGGCCTTTTAACAAAACGTGGTTTGTGAACCAAAGTTTCAATGCGCGCATTCCCTCTTTGCTTCGGTCGCTCAATTGGCTAAAGGCCCCCCCCCCCCCCCCCTCTATGCTCTGCGCTAGGCCCAAAGACATTGTAATAGTAAACTAGACCCACTCGTAGCGCTAGTGTCGCGTTGCAAATTGAATGGTCTGAAATCGGCCATATTGGGGGCAACATCGTTTATTGATGTGTCATGTACATTGCATTGTTATGAAAGATCGTATTGTAATAGTTCTGATACTTATGCAATTTCCTTGATAATGGTTAAAGTGTGTGCGGCATTCAACTGCGCAAAGCGCAAAACAAAAGAGTGCACACTCTCATTTCACAAGTAAGTATTCGTTCCATCACAGCATGACAGGTAAGTCTTTTCTGTGACATCTTTATCATCTGTCTAAATTATAAAGACGAAAACATATAATGCATAGGCTATATAGGTTCTTTTCACCATTGAATTGAGTGAGGTAAGGTTTGTGCTCAAAATTGGTTTCCACCATCACCAAAACTTTTATGGTTGCTGTGAGCCTTAGATGACTATTTGAGTTTATGTTTTCACACTGTGATATCTACAAACATTAATGTAGTGGATTTGTGTTTATTTTGTATTGACATTGTGTTATTGTAGTATATTGTAGGTATTATATTGTCATTTTATTTATTGTCATCAATAAATTGTGTTTTATTTTGTATTGACATTGTACCTATTATTGTAGTATATTGTATTATTGTATTGTCATTTATTAAAACTTCCAGTATGAAATTAGAGGCTCCTGACATATTTTTATAACCTAGACCAAATTTATAATCGAATTTAAAAAATAATCTCGAAAATCTGACTTGAATAGTTAACATCATGATTTATTACTATTACCTCCTCCAATCTTCCTCGTCCATAATGAAATTTGAAACTCCTAATATACCTTCCAAAACTAGACAAAATTCTTAGTTGAACAAAAAATAATCACAAAAGCTGACGATATTAGTTAAAACATCATGATATTTTACTGTTACCCCCTCCATTCACCCTTTTTCATAATCAAATTTGAAATACCTGATATAAGATCCAAAACTAGACCAAATTCATAGTTGAACAAAAAAAGAATCACAAAAATCTGACGATATTAGTTAACACATCATGATATTTTACTGTTACCCCCTCCATTCACCCTTTTTCATAATCAAATTTGGAATACCTGATATAAGATCCAAAACTAGACCAAATTCATAGTTGAACAAAAAAAGAATCACAAAAATCTGACGATATTAGAACATCATGATATTTTACTGTTACCCCCTCCATTCACCCTTTTTCATAATCAAATTTGAAATACCTGATATAAGATCCAAAACTAGACCAAATTCATAGTTGAACAAAAAAAGAATCACGAAAATCGGACGAGAATTGTGGCCTAAATAAGTTTGTAAATCGTCATATATGGTTAGATATTCCAAAGACAAGCAGCTCCCACAGTTTGTCTCTGTTGAAAATATTGCATAAAATTCATTTAAAAACTGTGTTGTCATCATAATAATTGACGTTTTTAATGATTTTAGACTAGTTTTCATCAAGATAATACAAAATATGTTTTCTATGAACACTTATACACAAACTAGCTATCCTCACAATTCAAAAAGCGCGCGTGAAGTTGCCCCCAATATGTCCGCCAATGCTCTCTTCAATTTGCAGCAGGCGGCGTCTGAGATCCACGTACAGCTGTAGGGCCTTGGCTAGGCCACATCTCATGGCGATTGCCGTGTCAGGGAGGAGCGTCACCGCGATCGACAGCAGTTGGTGCCAACCGAGCGGTTCTAACGGAATACCTATTCCTGCTCCGAATACCTGATCGAGCTGTTGTCTAAAGAATCCGCTAGTAGCGCTGGCAATCCGTTCATTTTGTAGAACGACTTGAGACAGTTACTTGTTACTGTTTTTTGTATATGAGGAAGAGGAATAGTGGTCATATAGTAAAGCATTGAACTCATGATGTCTTGAGTTCAACTCTCCAAAGTTAGGCTAATTTTTTTTTCTCGAAATTTGAAATATATTTGAAACAGTACGGCCTAGATTTTGATGGATGACTTTTATTTGAATTTGCTGCGATTTCAAACTGTATTTACACTTGGTGGAGACCCCACAATAAATTAAAAAGCAAACTCTCTAAGTCAGCGGTGTACAACGGTTCAGAAACCGAGGGTCTAGACAGTGACGCCGTGTCCTACGTGGACGACCAAAGAGCGCGAGCGAGCGACCTTCGCGTGCGAGCGACCTCAAGTCGCTCGCGCGCGCCGCTACAGTGTCCACAGTGGGCGTCCACAGTATGCGTCTAGAATCCTCGCGAGGTTACCAGTGTAAAATTTGTTTCTATTTTTGCGATATCATGCTGTGCGCATTGTTAAAGCGATTACTTTATTATACAACATTATAATAGACTGAGAAGGTGTACAGGCAGAGGAAACAGACGAATTTACAAATAACCCTTTTTTCCGGACTATCTAACATTTACCGAATTTCCGACCTTCCCGCAATAATAATAGGTGCTCAGCTTCTGCAATTCAAATCAGGAAAATATTTAGTGAATATTTTATGCAAAGAGATTAAAACTATACCTAGCACTGTAAATAGATTTGTTGACTAAATCAATTAAATAAATTATATTTTCTTCTATTACACCTAACCTAATAACTACCTAAATTAATTATCCCTATCTAATTATTCTACTTAATTGATGCCAGCAACACAGGCAATGTTTTTACCCACTTACCAGCTTATTTTAATAATAAAAGTTCATAATAAGAAGTAAATAGTACCACTTGGCAACTTCAATAGATTCGCGACCTCTTCCCACGACTCTTCTACCAAAAATCTGTTTTTATAAGATTTACTGCACTTGTTCCACAACGCTTCTCTTTTTTGTATTTCACTAATAATAAGATCGCAGTCAATACCTGCCATTTCCAGGGAAAGAATTATAAAAATACGGGAACACAAACAAAACTTGAAAACACAAATATAACCTCCCGGCAGCGCGACCAGGCGAGCGCGCGACCAAAATCAAACAGGTTTGAAAATCAAACCCGAGCGTGCGACCTCATCGCAAATCGCGGCGTCGGGCGGTGGCACGTAGGACACCTCGTTGGTTTTACCCTGTTTGAAATCAGCTGGTCGCTCGCTCGCACACGTAGGACACGGCATGAGAAAGTACCGAAACTCGTAAACGAGTTCCACTATCTGCTTTACAAGCAGATACCATGTTACATGGATATGTCTTTGATTAGGGATTTCATAAAGGTTGTCCTCGAGAGTTGTTTTAAACAAATCCCTCAAGTTTGGACTGTAGGCGACGAAATGTAGGATAAAGAATTTATTTCATTATTCTTGGAGGCACAAAAAGCAAACTATAAATACTATTAAAGTTATTTTTCCAATACAGACGCTATTTAGTTTCCGCCAAACAAAAATTGTTTACAGTCCAACCAACTTAGTTTAGGAATGTAGCCAGGTACGTAAGGAGGGGGAAATTGGTAGCTTGAGATGTGAACATTTATCACATAAATCAAGCGCTATCAAACGAGTGGCGAACGATTTCTGTGCTATGAAAACTGCGGAAGTTCCATCCCCCTAGCAACGACTGGGTTGTACGTGAAAAACACTGAAATTGTGACACAAATTTTGCGTCACGGAAATTTTTGGTTGACCCCCCAGAGCAAAGACATATCCATGTCAAAACATTAAAATTTGAAATTATCCATAAGGGATAAGGATCAAAACAAGAAAAATCGAACAAAGGAAGCTGGAATCACAGAATACAGGCTGGAATCAGAGTGTTGTTACTCTGTGAATGGGACTATGAGACTTCCAAAGTCCTCCCACCTGCCAACACTTGTGTCTCTGGGGAACTCAATTTGTCGGGATCCCCCACTCTTCTTTTCTGCCATCGAATAGTATCGATTCAGTCTCCCAACACATTGATTTGCCCATTTTGAAATCAACCAGCCTTCTGAGCGCCTGAATTGAAAAAGTTCCAGCCAATCTAATAAAAAGTAAACATTCAGATTAGTTAGACATGTTGGTCAGAATGATCAATGATGTGTATAGTTTGGTGGTCAAAATGCTCACAAGCTCACATCCCAAAAATTTATACCATCAAGTAGTTAATCCCTTAGTAAAAATTCAGATTAATTGGACATGTAGGTCAGAATGATGTGTATAGTTTGTGGTCTGGATGCTCTCAAAAATACATACTCCTAACATCAAGTACCTTGTCAATCCCTTAGTGACAATTCAGACTAGTTGGACATACAGGTCGAATGTTTAAAAATGAATTTTGGAGGTTCAAGGTAGGTAGGCACGAATTAAAAAAGTTTCAGTCCACTCTGGATTCGAACCCAGGACCTTCGTCCTTCTATTTATCATCTTACTATAAAAGCCAAACGAAATTTTTCATTGGAATTTTCGAGAAACGGGTCCGTAATCTTTAATTTGTTTGACGCATTTCCCGATACTTTTTTCGCAATCTGATCGCGCCGTCGTCTTCCTCGAACGAAAAACTATGAAACCGCTATTTATCCGGAATTTTCGACGGCCGTTTAGAGTGGTAAGGGGAGGGGGGAAATCGAAAAAGCGCGCATTAACGCGGGCTCCCACCCCCCTCCCGCCCTATAGCCCATGGTTAGGGTGGGATTTGAAAATTTTAAAATCGCTTATACACTATTCCGGAAAATTCCAAGAAGATCCCACCACTCGTAGACTATCGCCACTCAGCCGTTTGGCCGTGCATAGATATACGACAAACAAACAGACAGACAGACGGAGTTTCATTCTTATAAATAATAGAGATCATCTTACATTTATTCATTTTACTATCTTACTTTTTATAGTTTGTTATTCTAACCAGTGGACCATGAACAAAACAAACCAGTAGCAAACTTTTCATTGTCGAACCTTGGCACAATTTTTGTCAAAAAAATTCAAGTTTTGTCGAGATCTAACTACAACTTCAATCTCACCCTCATCGTTTACAAACCATGAAACTTCACCACCATCGTCAAAACTATCGCTTTCCGAACTTGACGAGCTAATAGTCAACATTTTGATGAAGAAATTCAAATGAAGAACAGCGAACAACAGAAATTACCGTGAACATGTGGCAACTGAAGCCGAAGAGAGTGCATTGTTTACTCCACGAGCTCCGAAAAATTGTGAAATGCGCATGCGTTACTACATCCTTGCATTCGAGTTCCTAAAGAATCAGGGAATGTTAGAACAGTTCGGAACTGGGTTCGCAAACGTTGAACTCAGCGTTCCGAAATTGGGCGTTCTGGCAATGCGAAAGACAAAACTTGACTGCGCTTGCCCAGAACCGTTCTGAACTGGAAAAACGCACACTGAGAACGAAGCTGATGTGTTGGGAGGCCGAATCGATACTATCGAGACTATTCGGTGGAGGATCCCTATACTTCGAGTTCCGCAGAGACGCAAATACTGACAATGGTTGTTACATTGAGTAAGAGCGGAAGAATGAACAACCGGTATTTGGAGCAGGAACAGGTATTCGGTTAGAACCGCTCGGTGTGCATCCCCTGCGGTAGATAGCGTTTTCCGGAGACGCTCATATGGCAGTGTCCTACGTGGATCCGGCGCCAGCGTCAAGCCGCGCGTTAAAGACGAGAGTCAGTGCGTTGCCGCGTCATGCCGCGTGGCGGAAAAAAAAGGTGTCCTACGTGGAAACGCAAAAACGCTTCGTAGTTTACCAAGTTAACCTGTTCTGTTCTCCTCACTTGTGTTTTCAAGTTCATTTTTTCAATTTGATTTTGCATTCATGCCATCGATCAAAAAGTTCGAGCTGCTGACCAGCCCAACGGCTCTTTTTTATCATTTAGCTGAAAATAATTTAAAAAAAGGAGACCCATGGAGGAAATATTTAAAAGCCAGAACGAGTTTGGTGAATTTCATCGCTTATACTCCAATAATCTTAGAAGAGTTTCTGAAGGTTTTGTGTGATAATCATAGATAATGAGGTTTTATCATACATATAAAAAAGACCTTTCAATTACCACTAATGTCAGTGATTAATTTAGATCGGTGATAATTTAAACGTCTTTTTTGTATGCTAAAACCTACTTATAATCTAAATTGTGGGAAAGTGAATAACACTTTAAATCATATGCAAGAATGACAGTAAAAACCTTCGATTACATCGTGAACAAAATTAAGCAAGAATTTTACCATTTATATTCAACAAGAATTTTAATTCGTTAAGTACAATGATTTTAAAAAAGGATAACAACAAATATTTGATAGAATCCAAAAGTTTATTTGTATGGCAGAATAATAAGAACTACCTACAAGAAAGATTTCCAGAAAAATTGCAATAGGTAAATATACTCTGAATAATTAATAAAATTTACTCACATGAGCATGACTCAAACCTTTTCACGATTGTCTTGGAACACTAGACAATATGTTGTAATTTTCTTCGAAACTGGGCATCTCCCGATAAAGGTGTATAATAAATCAGGGGTGCCCAAAGGGGGGGGGGGGGGGGTCACGACGCAAACTGCGTCGTTGAAATTTTTGGGGGGGTTTAGAAAAATGAGTATTTTTTCAATTTTTTTATGAACAAGTAATAAGATTTATACTAACAATTTGCTAGCGTTTAAAACAAGAAATACAACATTCTTCATCACATCAATGTATCATTTACATTATCTATTTAATAAATATTTTAGTTTGGGGGGGGGGGGGGGGTCGGGAGTTTGGGGGGGGGGGGGGGGGGGCTCGAGTCGTTGCGCTTGGGGGGGGGGTGGGCACCCCTGAATAAATGTAACAAATGTAGAAGGCCGTTTCTATATCAGCTAACTCCATTATCACAGAAGGAAACGTGCGGAAAAAGTACGAAAACAAGTTCAAAATGTCGAAAGAGGTTAGAAAAACATCATATAATCGCGTTTGACGCGCGGCGAACGCGATAAAAATCAAACTTAAAGATAAAAACTTGAAGATAAAAATCAAACCGAAGCGTTCAACACTGTCGCGTCGCCGCGCGGGCAGGGTCACATGACAAATTTCGCAAATTTCATTGGTCCGCCATTAAAACGCGTAAACGCCTGAACGCATTAACGCGTGCGGCAAACCCACGTAGGACACTGCGTATGGTACAAAGACATTGTAATAGTAAACTAGACCCACTCGTAGCGCTAGTGTCGCGTTGCAAATTGAACGGTCTGTAGTCGGCCATATTGGGGGCAACATCGTTTATTTATGTGCAATGAAGATTGTATTATTATAGTTTATCTACTCATGAAATTTCTTTGATATTGCACAATGGTTAAAGTGTGTGCGGCATTTAACTGCATAAATCGCAAAACTGAAGACTGCACACTCTCATTTCACAAGTAAGTATAGATTTTCACGATTTCCTAAAGATTATTTTGGTCTGTTGTAGGCCTCTTGATGTGGTAACGCTGTACTTATTGTAGTTGGTAATAATTTTCTTTTTACTATCTTATCAATATGCATGAATGAGCTACAAAGTTTCTAATTAATCTAAACTTTGTTTTGTTTTTTCCACAGATTTCCTTTAAACAAGAAATTGAGAGAATTGTATGAAATTGTTTTTTGTATTGACATTGTATTGCACTATTGTATATTGTATTGTATTGACAGAATTGTATGAAATTGTATGTAAAATGAAAATAATATAATAACATAGAAAGTGCCATGATGTAGTTATTCATTTACTTATTCAATTGTTCAGCTCCTCTGATCATACTCCTTGCCCCATCCAGGTGAACCCATGGTGTTTGTAAAACTGTGTCTTATGTACAAGATATTGTCTCAATATTGAAATGCAGAGCGATTCTTCTGTTACTTTGGAAGAATGGTTCTGAGATAATTGCTTTTGAATAATGGAAGGATCTCTCACTTTAAAATACCTAACTAACTTATGCCCTAACTATTATAAGTACGGTATGAAAAGTACAATATCGCCACTACGCAAAACTACATGAAATCATATTGGTAAGTAATGCATGCATTACACGGATGTCCCTATGAATGGATTTAATATATATTTGGTGAGAGTTAAAATAAGAGAAAAAACAAATATATCGTGACTTCTCGACCCCCCCCCCCCCCAATTAACTCCCTCCACCGACAGCAAATTCAAATAATAAAACTTCCAGTATGAAATTTGAAGCTCCTGACGTATTTTTATAACCTAGACCGAATTTATAATCGAATTAAAAAAATGATCTCGAAAATCTGACTTGAATAGTTAAAACATCATGATTTATTACTATTACCTCCTAACATCTTCTTCGTCCATAATGAAATTTGAAACTCCTAATACACCTTCCAAAACTAGACCAAATTCATAGTTGAACAAAAAAAGAACCACAAAAATCTGACGATATTAGTTAAAACATCATGATATTTTACTGTTACCCCCTCCATTCACCCTTTTTCATAATCAAATTTGAAATACCTGATATAAGACCCAAAACTAGACCAAATTCATAGTTGAACAAAAAAATAATCACAAAAGCTGACGATATTAGTTAAAACATCATGATATTTTACTGTTACCCCCTCCATTCACCCTTTTTCATAATCAAATTTGAAATACCTGATATAAGATCCAAAACTAGACCAAATTCATAGTTGAACAAAAAAAGAATCACAAAAGCTGACGATATTAGTTAAAACATCATGATATTTTACTGTTACCCCCTCCATTCACCCTTTTTCATAATCAAATTTGAAATACCTCATATAAGATCCAAAACTAGATCAAATTCATAGTTGAACAAAAAAGAATCACAAAATCTGACGATATTAGTTAACACATCATGATATTTTACTGTTACCCCCTCCATTCACCCTTTTTCATAATCAAATTTGAAATACCTGATATAAGATCCAAAACTAGACCAAATTCATAGTTGAAAAAAAAAAAAAAAAAAAAAAAAAGAATCACGAAAATCGGACGAGAATTGTGGCCTAAATAAGTTTGTAAATCGTCATATATGGTTAGATATTCCAAAGACAAGCAGCTCCCACAGTTTGTCTCTGTTGAAAATATTGCATAAAATTCATTTAAAAACTGTGTTGTCATCATAATAATTGACGTTTTTAATGATTTTAGACTAGTTTTCATCAAGATAATACAAAATATATGTTTTCTATGAACACTTAGGGCCGGATTCATAAACGTTCCTCAAGTTGGGAACTGACTCGAGCTCACAGGAGTGGAGGAACGGCTCGAGTAAGTGAAAGACTCCAGATTGGTATTCATAGATGGAGTGAGATCGTCACTTACGTGAGTAAGTCAGACACTTACTTGAGTAAGACACTCACTTGAAATGAATGCCAAGTCGAGGACTGACTTCACGCTCTTATCACACCGAATTCCATGATATATTGGCAATACTGATGGCAAAACCTTCTAAAAACAGGTTCATTTTCCACCATGACTGTTGTCTGGTCATATAATCGGAGAAGACGATGAGATTTATACATTTATTTTGACCATTTTGTGGCTTCGACTTTCGAGGTTTCGAGAATAAATAAATATCGTTGGGTACTCATTTAGGTATATCTATTATTATAATATCATTCATAGTCAAAGTTTCACGCTCTCATCTGCTGTTTATTACTTCATTGTTCACGTTGCTGATAACAACGCGCTTTTATTCTTGTTTTTTTTCCGGTATTTAAGTATGAATTTTAAAAAACGGCAATAAATTGAGGCTAGAAGGAAACGTGTACGTTCCTTCCAACGTATTTACAAAATACCAGGAAAATCCCAACGGAGTAGTATACACTTCTAGATAGTTATATTCACCGAGCAATGGAATAATTCAATAGTTATATATTATTCAAATAAGTGAAAGTTTGAGGTCTGATGAAGCTTTTGTAACATAAGGACATGGTACCACACATTCCCCCCTTTCATTATTTCTTTTACCCTCGCTGGATAACATTACCGATTCGGAATTCCATGTTCTGAACAAAAACAACTCTATTGAAGGACGTCTCTAGAAAAGTGTGGTCTGAAATAAAAATGCGAATTGCTTACTGGATTTTTGAACTGACACCTTGATCTAGGTACCTGTTACAACCTAAGCCTAATGACCTTTCTTAGAAGAAATACATATTACCGCGGGTATAATATAGCTGCTCCAGGAGGACGTCCTAAAGAAACATCCCTCATCATTCCTTTTCAAACAAAGAATCATAATCTAAAAGGACTGCTGAGGGATGTTTTTTTAATTTTAATGACGTAGGTACCTCAGAAGTAAGAACATACAGGCGATGCTTCGTCAATAAGGGGTCCTATTAGAATTTTCCCGATCATGAGAAAAAAAAGGACTCGATACCGTTCTTTAAAAAATTTTTATGCCGAATACGTGGAAAAACACCATAGATATGTCCAAGACAAGTTTCGCCGTTGCCACCCAGGCTAGAATTTCCTACCGATTTTCGTGTTTTTTTTTTTCGTTTGGTGCCAATTTTAGTCTAGTTGTGCAAAAACCTTGGGAACTTTTTAATTTTACAATGGGATAGACAAAATAAAGTGGATAATGATTTTAAAAAAACTAGTTTTTCCCTATAAAATCTTGTCTATGCTGCCCAAACCTTAACTCACATCCGTATTTTTTTGTGCAATGAATTTATTGTTTGGAATATACCGATTCGTAATTCAGGAGCTACAAATTTCATTGTGGAAGAGGTTTTTACCTAATACCTACTGATAAATGGTTTTGTTTTCGCTAGGTATCCTCATGTGATATTCGTGATAGTTTTTTGTTCGATCGAGTTTCAGTCCCGTTAAAATAATTTAATGGAATTTCAAATTTATGTTCGGTGGAAATTAATGGAGGGGGTGATTCCAGTAAATCATATTTTATTCGTTCCCTTTTTTTATCCTTATATATGCAAGAAATTGGGGATTTGATTTAATGGACTGTTCTATATAAGTTATATATACCTAACCGATTTTCGTTCGATTATTTTACTATGTAGTTTGCGCGAAGTATTTGGTCCCTCAGTGATACCATTCCAAGCTATAAATATAATACTGATGGGAGGGGTACAGATACATATCTCAGATAGGGTCGTCCCTGTCTGCAGGCATTACTTTACTGCATTACTGCAGGCATGCATTACTTACCAATATAGGTATTTTATAGTTGAAGGTGCGAGGATAGGCTAGTGGCCATCCATACCACAATACATGCCTTCAATAGTAGGTAATGTAGGTATTCTAGGTAGGTACATGGAGTTCAGTGACAGGGTACTACTGTACTTCTTTATTTCCATTATCAGTTTAACAACTCACAGCACAGAAGAACGAATTCGAACAAATATAGCGAATGTTTATTATAAATTATACAAGTAACCTGAGGTAGGTACATCACGGAATTGATCTGAAACTGGAAAGATCTAGGTATCCTCCGTTTTCGTGGGATGGTGACAAGTATAAAGAAAATCAGAACCTACACCGAACATTTTTGAATGGTGTTTGAACAGCGTTTTCTCGATATTTTTAAACATAAATTAAAAGCATTACATAAAATGAAAAAAGTTAACGAACGAACAATTGCTGACCGATAACGACAAATAGAACGGTTAAAAACTGTGATGTTAAACTTTTCAAACTGTGCTGTTAACCTTTCAAGCAATCGTGATAGCAATATAAATCGGGAATGGGGATAAATAATATTAAAAGAAAAACGGGAAAATACGGGAGAGCGAGAGCAACGGGTTATAATCAGCAAGAGAACTAAAGTACCAGATAAGACATGCCATATAAACAAGAGCAAAATGTAGCGACGCCTACCGCGGACAAGATAGGCAACCCGCACCGGGAACAGTTCAAGCGTTTAATGGTTCTTTCGCACCATTCAACAAATCGCACTAATCTTCGATAATCATTCTATGTTCCGTTTGAGAAGTTGACTATGACAAAATGACGATGTAATATACACCAAAACTATAGCAAAGATGACAGAGTAACATAAAAGCAATGAAATAAACTTTCAAGTCTTCCTCAAGGTAGCTAAGGCGGTACCTTGGGATTTTGGCTGTTGAAGTCGAGGCCTGCCCTGACTTCAACATCGAGTTGGTTTTATGAATCCGGGCTCTCCCCGAGTTGAGGCTCCGCTCGAGGAATTGTGTGACTCCACTGCTCGAGTGATGATTATGAATTCCGTTGGCGTCTGGAGGACTCCTCCAGCGATACTTGAGGCACTTCGAGCCTCAAGTGCCGTTTATGAATCCGGCCCTTATACACAAACTAGCTATCCTCACAATTCAAAAAGCGCGCGTGAAGTTGCCCCCAATATGTCCGCCAATGCTCTCTTCAATTTGCAGCAGGCGGCGTCTGAGATCCACGTACAGTTGTAGGGCCTTGGTATGGTAGGATAGGTAGCCCGGTCCATTCCCCTCCTACGTTCATGGAAGTTACCATGAACCTAGGAGGGGTTCATAGAAGTTACCTACTTCTATCTGAAGAAGAAGTTGAGGTGTTCCTGTTTTTGTTCATTGGTGTATGTTTTCTTCCATGATTGTTGGTTCAACGTTGCTTGTCCGTTTCTTCACCGCGCAATGGTTTTGGAAATTTGGAATTATTCTCTGATCAAAATTCTCATCCGGCACACCTAATACTAATGACTTTCAGCGTTGTTTTATGTATAATAGTGGAGCATTTTATTGTATATTCGAGAGCTGATTACCGTGTTTTGTAATATTTACCCACGTCCAACATTTTACCGGGAAAATGAATCGACGGTTTTCCCATGGTAAAGGGAAAAGCCCTCTTGCAAACTCTACTACTATGGGTAAGAATTTTTCTCATTAAAATTCTAATAGAATCTAATCTACTTGGAGTCCAAGCTAGTGTTAGTATGTTCGTGAGTTTCAGTGGTTAGTGAAATCACAAGCAATTTCCCGGCATCAATTTTGGTGTTCCTAAAGTTTGTACTTTTATTTTCTACTTATCTAATAGTCTGGAAGAATAATTTTCAATCTAGCAGGTCCAATTTTGACTCAAATTGTTTATTATTCTATCTGAAAGCTTCAGTGTGGCTTAGTTGACCCATGTGTTTGATTCTCGACTCTTACTGTAAAGATACTGGTTTCACACTTATCCGGCAGCCGTGTAAGCGCCCAGGTTGTTGGGGTGAGAATTGAACAAAGCTTTTCACATCTACTAGGAAAATGGGGGTAGCCGGTAGTCTCACGAGCCGTGGACTGCTGTGGGTGATGCTAGGAAGTGAAGGTAGGAAATGCAAAAAATACATGCAGCCATAAAGAGTGAGAAGAGGCACTGTACCAGGAGATGGCAATCCTATAGAATTTATATATTGATTGATTGATATAAACGTAAACGGTTGATAGGAACGAACAAGTACTATTCTTTCGTAAATGTTGAAACTGACATGAACTGACACACGTCCTCGCCATATGTGTTATAGGTACTGTATACGCTGGCAGTGATCGACGGAGAAAGCTGGCGAGAGACTTTTGGCAAGCAATAGTCCTTGAATATGAGGCTTATAGCTTTACGTCTTTTACGTTTTGAGAGAATGGCTCATTATCATCTCAGAGGCTCCCTTCCGCTTCCTCCGCGTTTCCCACCTACTAAGGACAAGGCAACAATCTATAACCAATATAAATGTTTAACCTATTAGTTGAAAATTTCACAAAAAATGAAAAGGATCGTTAGGTTGGTAGTTGGTGAGTTCTAGAACTCTGTACACCTAGGTATTTTCAATCCAGCTTGGCTTCACCTGCATAAGACTGAGTTTAATTTGCTTTGTAGTCTGTGTACAAAGATATGGGGTCACCGTTTGTAGTGGATACATGATCCGGTTATGCGGGTCTGTCCTACAGGGAGAATTTAAATGTGTTAAATTCTGAGTAGGTCTCCCGAAGTGGAAGTTTGGACCCGTTGACATGTCCCAATAAGGACAGTGTAGATTTGGTTATGGGGAAACCAAAGTCGGGGCGTGATCGCCCGGGTGTTGTCCACGGATGGTGGAGGTCCTGTAATCCTGTAGAGGATTTTTGGAAGGACTCTTAGCCCTGATAAGGACTATTTGAATGTGCAGACCAGAAGGTCGCACTGCGGGTTCGACCGGACGAGGAAGTGAAGCTTCCTACGAGCCAAGGATCCTCGCACTAGGTAACCCGGTGAATACACCTTCTTGAGGGTTACCGTGCCTCGAACCGCTCGGGCGGTTACGTAGTGTTACCCGGTGGCGAGGGCTTACTGGTCCAGAGCGGGGTAGCGAAATCCGTTCCCGCCTAGGGCCTCGGCTTTGTACGAGGGCTTTATAGGGTCACGCGGCCGAGCAAAAAGCCGGACCTGACACCTATGTGAAGGTCTGGAAGGTCTCAATAAAATAGCGTTATTGCTATAGACAATAAATTGTTGTCTGCAATGAAGTTCTGGAAGGTCTCAATAAAATAGCTAAATAGCTGATCCTTCTCTCTTGTTCACCAGAGGAGTTAAATCACTGCTGGTGATTAGAAAGCGTGGATTGGGAGGTGAGTAATTTAAAGGGGCTTGGAAAGTCGTATTTATCTCCCTTTTGGAGTCGAGGGTGACTCGGGAATGAAGCCATGTAGTTTGTTATACTCATTAGATTTGTGCGTCAGAGCTGAACTCTGTTATAGGAGTGGGAGCGGCCGAGCGCTGCTTATGTTTTGCGGGGGGAACTTGAGGGTCCGCCGCTAGGGCGCTCTTGGGTTTTACCCCCAAGCCCGGGTCAAACGGCCGGTATCGACAACGGGAATGCTGTCCTCCCGTTTCGCTGTTTAGATTGAGCTTGTTTGATCGTATATCAATCTTATTTGATTGTATAAGATCTTTGACAATCTTCCTCGAGGATGTTGTCTTTCCCGTTTTGGTGCCAGTGAGTCTGGGACTTCGGAGGGCTATACTCTTCCTGCTTTCATGAGTGAGCTTATTTCCCTGCCTTGCCGCTAGAGAGCTCTTGTTTTGTAGTTCTGAGCGATGGATTTGCGGCGTCCCATCGTCTTTGATTGTTAAAGACATTTCTGGTGTCTTTTTGGGTGGTAAATTCACCACATTGAGTTTTAGCGAATTTTTGTAGAAATGAAGTCATTGCTACGGCTCCCAAAATTTTAAAATCAAAATGTTCGAAAATATTTGTCATTAAAATCCGTTTTGAGACATTCAGAAACAAATCCTAGAATTTAACGCTTTTTTGTATGTATGTATGATATATATTATACGTCCGGAAGGACATATAAATGTTTCGGAGGGAGACTTATTTAAAATAGCACTCGAGGTAAATTTAAGAATATAATGCGTAATGAACTTCAACAACTACGTTCAGAATAACAAGTGAACTCAAAAGAGAGGTAGTTTCCCAGAAGATGCTAGCTCCATACTGAGTTCTTGTGGGGAGTGGGTACAACTGGTGGTTCATATGCTTGCCTCAGGGTTTCCACCCGCCTGGGTATTCTCTTTTTGGACCAACTATACTGCCTCTCCGACATAATGTATATGCGTCTTTCCTGAGGTAGGTAACTCTCCTTAGGATTGAGATAAAAATTCCGTTCTTGTGCCCAAAAAATCAAGCTTTCCAAGCGAATGGATCAGTTCTTTGGCCAGCATCTCCTTGAGCACATTAAATTGGTTAAATTTCAACTTTGAGATTGCATGGAGAATCTTCGAAAAAGACTTACTAGCAAATTTACTGATGTGCTCTACAATGCTTGTGCTACTCCGCACTCTGCTCAATCGTATGCAGGGCACCAAAGAATAAGGTTATGAAATGGAGGAGCTGTGTTGGACTGAATAATTTTGCTTGTTTGAATGGCAAAGAAAAATGCATACAATAGTAATGTGATATTCCACTCTCCCTTTTATTCAACTCATAGTTTTATGTTATGTACTTTTTTTTTAATTATTCTTGTACTAACCCATTAACGAGCCAATCTGATAGAATTAATAAGCAATGCAACAATTTGATTGTTCCAAGATTATACTGACTTCACTTCACACTCAATTGGGCCGATCAGGAGCGAACTCCGTAAATCTAGGATCAGGAAATCATTTGTCGAAGACCTTTCCCTCAGTATTGGCCCCGATGAATTGTCAGGCCTTATCGATCCTACTGCGACAGCTGTGACCACAATTTGGGGAACTGCACGTAAGATCAACTACTACATTATTATTGACGTTTTTGTAAATTTATAGGTATACATTCATACATCAAGGGAACAAAATTATTATAATTTATACCTAAGAATTATTGTCCTCGTAAAATTAGATAGGCATCTGGTTTCTCCTCTGTCCACAAGCTGTTGATAAAGTCATCTGTGAATTAATAGTAATATACTGAAATTTAATGCATTTTCTATGGTTTTCATTGAACTGAACGTAGTATATATGTATATAGATAACTGATTTATTGAATCAATAATAGTTACAAATTTAATCACAGCTGAGCGCACCACCTTCATTGAGTTATTCAAACAAACTGTTCTTTTACACAGAAAAACCCTAGCTGTCAAACTTGTTCAGAGCCCCATTCCGAAATGTGTTGGCTTACCTATCCTTTCAACGAATCAGTATCCGTGGTCCGTTCACTAACGTCCTACTTGGTTATAATTTGTTGGAATCAGATTGATTATTACTTATTTCTTACTTACTGTTTGTTACAATTTTCTTATTTGTATCCAGCGATTCAAGGTCTTCACAAGGAGTTCCAAAGGATTTGTTCGACTTTCAGCTCAACGTTCAGCATTTTCGATGCTGTACAGGCCTTCATCGATGAGTGCGAGACCGTCATTGATATGTCTTGCAAAAGTGGGAGCTTATGTGACAAGCAAGGAAACGTTAGTTTTACATTAAATTCATTCATACAAAATAATTGTACGGTTTAATTAATTAAAAAAAAAAAAACTATCTACTAAGTAAAGTATCAAGATTGATGGTGAACCAACCCATGAAATTATTTCCACATTGTTCTGTTATTCAAAATCAAACCATTCCAATCGCTTTGGAAAAAAATTGATTAATTACCTAATGATAATAATGAAAATGTGTCCCTATAATTTGTTGGCTTCCATTTCAATAGTTACGACCAAATTATCGTTATCAGAAATTCACCATTACGCATGCTTACACGCTACTTCGATCTGACGGCAATGAAATTTATAGGAGACCATCTAGGAGCTAACTCGCATAATCCCTATAAGTGTAATCACAATCTGACTAAAACTTGGTACAGACAGATACGGAACCGAAATTGATCAGCAAGCTCTGAAACACGTTGAGCAAGTGGAAATTTTGTTTTTGATGAATCAAATTTTTGAACTCTTGCACTATTAATTATTGTGCGTTTTGTGTATTCAGTTATTGTGTAATACTGCACATTATAAATTGATTTCATTAGGTGCCATTTTTAATTAGGTATAACCATAGATATATATCATGAAACCTGGATAGCTTTGACGTCACCAATGTGTGAAACTTTGAAAAATCATAGAAATGAAACTATGTACTGATTGTAGGAGACTGTAGATGATGTCAAACTTCGTAGTATGGAATCTTCTTCCATATTTAAAGGTACCTTTCCGTACCTATGGGTAACGCTCATTTAACAGCTTAGCCCGACTGCAAGTGAGGTCAGCTCTTGGGGAGTTGTTAGTCGGCGTTGTATGGTGGAATCCACAATGCCTGGCTTCTGGCAACCTTGCTTATTTCAGCTGTGTCAAGCTGTTCATGTCGCGCCTTCTCTCCGGGCAGTCGCCTTCTCTCCTCATCGGGCCGGTAGTAATGGATGGAGCTGAGACATAGTCTCTCACTGCCAAGGGTGAACCTCTTTCCTTGTTTTCGAACATAAATTCTTAAGGAGACTATTTAGTGAGAAATTGGTTAAAGGAGAGTAGAAAATGTGCACCAACCACGAGCTTGACCAGCTGATCGATCATGGGAATATCATCTGTTCCATCACGGCCAAGAGGATCCAATGCTTTGAACGTGTAACCAGAATGGATACCAGCAGAATCCCCCGAAAAGTGTTTTACCATTAAATGGAAGGAACCAGAAAAGAGACTTCCTTGGGTGAGATGGAGTGCATGAGAAATTCTTTGTATCAAAAATCCAGAGGCAGCTGCAACGGTTAGAGCTGCTTAGAGGACAGTCATGCAGGGCTCAGCTATCCAGGTAGTGGTTTATCTATGGGTATAACATGAACACGAAGTGCTAAGTTGTCATAATTACCTTTCGAGCTTTAGTTGGTCTACTCCCTATGTTCTTTAATTTTCCTAAGTCATTATGTACCTAGGTACATTCATTTTATATGTAGAAATTGCCTAACTATCTCGTTTAATTTTCACAATGTTTCGAAGTTGAGAGGTGGATCGATTGATTGTTCACAACCTTTTTTCCTGAAATTTCGCTTCAAAATGTAGGGAGGACTTAAACACTGGTAAATACCGCCAAATACAAGAGATCTCACTGTGGTCTTATGTTAAGGCGTTGCATGTTAGTTATATCAGCCTCTGGAGTTCAGTGGTGTCTTGCAATCTCTTTTAATTTTAATTATCTTTGGTTTTTAGGATCTTTCCTGGCTTGTAAATGAGAAGAACACCTGGAGGTTGATCTACGCTTTATACAGGGATAGAGCTTTTTTCGAAGAGGATTTTGATGCTGAAGCTCCTGAAGGGGACCCTCATCCACTTAGTGAAAAAGAGATTATGGAGAATTTTTACCGTATGAACCGATCCGTTAGAGAGGTAAACTATTATTGAAATATATTTTATTTAAACTTTATTGCATTGGTCCTTTTCACTATTATAATAATTATTATTTTATGGATAGGCACAACTGGTTATTGATTGGCTCGAGCGCAACGCGAGGGACGAATGGAAGCTATTACAGCGGGAAGAAATTGCTTTCTACACGGACAAAACAGTTGCCTGGGAAAACACGTTGTTTCAACTTCAAAATAATAAGATCCCTTATGGGAGCACCCGTGAGATTGTCAAAAGCTTGGATCCAGATGCACCGATAAGAGAGAACCGTCCATTGCATGACCTAGATGCTGAGGATGACAAACGACTTCTAAGACAGGTTAGTGTTATTTTTAAATAATCCCAGTCCCATACCTTTCTAAAATTTCAATATTCTCCATTTACAATGGCTTAAATTTCTACTACATTTATGCTAAATTTGCTTTAAACATTGTACATTGTGTCTTGTTAAATGTTCACTTCACTTGTAAACAAACCTTGAGTCAATTGAGCTTACACAGCCTTCAATGCCACCAGGGTGGCCGCTCGCACTTGAAACCCAGCTAATTTTGGGTTAGCAGAGAAAGGGCCTGAAGCCTGCACCAGGGCAGCGACGCTTCTAGCACAAAAACGGCAACATCCGGTCGTTTTTGGGTCTATTATCGACACAAATTCTACATTCTGTTGACATGAAGCATGCTCACCGTAGCACAGACTGGAGAGTGCAAGAATATTGCATGTAAGATTTTGCTTTCCCAAGTTCGATTCCGAAGAAGAGTGGAATTTGGCCACGAAGGACGATGTGAAGCCAATACAAACTGATGTCGAGCCGCTAAAACAAGTGTCTCTACTCTTGAGATGCAGTGTAAATTTAAGAAAAAAATAAACAGTAATTTGCACAACCACAAAGAAGCCATTGAAATCCAATCACGGAAGAGGAATCTGATCTTAGGTGCAAACGTTTTCAAGTACTTGAAGCGGTTTTTAGGAGAAGTCATGAAGCTGGAGGGTATCTTGGACTCACTTATCAGAGCCTACACGTTTGGCAAGCATCCGAAAAGCCCCATTCTTGCTGAGTTCTCTGATCGAGAGAAGATATACGAATTTCTACGTGACTCGTTCATTTTAAAAGATTCAGGATTCTATGTACAACAAGACCTCTCAAAAATCACGAGAAATTAAAAGATAAATTAGCTATAATCAGGAAAGAATTAGAATCAAAAATACCTTCACTTCTAGTACTTTTTTGAATG
Source organism: Adelphocoris suturalis (assembly GCA_030762985.1). Lineage (NCBI taxonomy): Eukaryota > Metazoa > Arthropoda > Insecta > Hemiptera > Miridae > Adelphocoris > Adelphocoris suturalis. The sequence continues at coordinate 25,322,174 of CM061040.1, read as the reverse complement.
GATAAAATTTCAGTAAATGGAACATTTTTCAAATGGGATACGGAAAAGGGCTTAGTAACTATGAATGAGAATGGGGATTATGGTGTTCGGGAATGTTTAAGGTGTTTCCAGGTTGACCACTGGTCAGTTTGCTATGGAAAGCTTCTGTAGGGGATAGGATGCATGAATTTGGGGGGGAGGGGGGGCAGACTCATCTCTTACAGGAGCTGTAACTCATAAATATTAGATCTAGATAACGGGAAATCAACTAAAACAAACTGCAAATTGAACTGCAACTAAAAAACAAACAACAACTACAAAAAATGGGACACTCACGAACAAGAAAATGTTTATCCTACAACATGAAATAATGGCAATAAGCTATGTTTGAAAAATCCCGGTTTTCTGAGTTATTTGAATTTGTATGATATAATACTAACTGTTTCAGACCCATATAAAAGAAAATGAGGCAGCTGCCTTTGATAGGTATTTCTCCAATTTTTGACCTTGTGGCGCCCTTCAACTGAGATTACAAAATTTGGTCGGTCAAGCGGGGGAAGTTTGTATGAAACGAGTCCTGCGCAGCAAATTTCCAACAATTGAATAACATAAATATAGTCAGATTACGGTTAAGACCATCTTTGCTCCATGTGGTGCATATCTGTTCAGTCTATATGAAGGATACCCAAAAGAGTTTGAGCAACTTCAAGATACTGTACTATCGCACAATCTCCTCACATGAAGGAGATGGTTGTGTGATAGTGCAGTATCTTGTAGTTACTCAAACTCTTTTCTCCAGCAGGAATGTAGACTTTGTGTCGATAGTAGACCTATATACCGACCAAATGTTGCAGGTTTTGGGCTAGAAGCTCAATGAAAGGTAAAAGTGTAGATGGTGGAGGGGGGGGGGGGGGGGGGGCATTTGACCGAAATTAGCCTGGTTTCAATTGTTTTCTCCTTTTTTAAAGCTCTAAAATTTTAGCGCGTATATACAATTTCTGTAGAAGAAAAAGTTGAAAATTTCTTGTTTGAAAATTTCTTGTGAAGCCGCCATTTTATGTTCAATCCCAGCTGTTTTGAGATCGCAGACAACAGACTATTTATTACCTCAGTGGATGAGGTACATCTGTTTTGCATATACGAGTATTATGGTCTATAAAAAATATAAAAATCAGTCAACTTCTTGGTCCTCGGCTTCTGTACTAGCTGCTTGCAGGTCCCATTGCACGAATCCTTTTTTATGCGACTATGCTTCCAATGTAGCTATAGCCCAAGACTTGTGCATGCATAAAAGTAAAATCATCCTAAAACCCATCCCTTCGTAAAAACTGAGAAAAAAACTGAAAACAGTCATGCAGCATGATCGTATGAGCGAATTTTCATAAACTATCTATCGTATTTTAATATGTTAAATTTTACTGAAATTGGAGCGATTTCAGTAGAAAGAAATGGTTAAAAACCAATTTTATGGCAAAAAAAAAAAACTTATTCTAAATAAAATTCCACTGATTCAAAAGGGATTTTTGATTTTTAAATTTTTTTTGCAGTTTTTTATAGATATTTTAGCAAATTTTAATGACATTCAAGTACGTTTTTCACCGTAATTTTGAGCAAAAATTTTAAATGTCTTTGTTAATCGTTGCAAATTTAGTTTTGACTGAAATGCTGCAAAGAATTATAAATTTAACGATTTTTGGCCGTTTTTAGCCATTTTTAGTGATTTTTTAGCACATCTTTTGAAATTCAACCAATTTAATGTGCTCAAAAATTGTTATCCAACGAACTCATCCTTTCTTTTGAAATGCTTGATTTTTTGGCGAAAGAACGAAGTTTTTATCTCACTTCTATTGAGAGTTATCGTCTGGAATGACACATACATATATATATTTATTAATTTTATACATATAAAAGCGTTAAAATCCAGGAATCATTTCAGAATGCCTCAAAACAGATTTCGATGAAGAAAATTTTTATTTTAAAATTTTTGGAGCCATTGCAATAGCTTTATTTTCTAAGAAAATTCGCTAAAAAAAAAAAAAAAAAAAAAAAAAAAAAAAAAAAAAAAAAAAAAAAAAAAAAAAAACATGTTCTGTATGAAAACTGAAATATAAAAGTGTGTTGGCAGGGTATACCACCCACTATTGTGTATTGTACCTAAATCAGTTCAAATGTTCTAATTCTTTTAGTAAAAATTAGTATTTTGTCCTAATTTCAGGTTTTTGCAGAAATTCGTAAAGGAAACATAGACAAAGCTCAGGAAATTTGCATTCACTGTGGGCAAGCTTGGAGGGCAGCTACCCTGGATGGTTGGAGACTTTTCCACGACCCAAACTATGCTTACAAAGACAACACCTCCAAATTGCCGATCGAGGGAAATCCAAACAGGTTCGTACGAATGGAAGAAATATTGTTACTTACTTACTAATAATTTGGTGCTTCTTGCATGTATAACTGCAGTGTATTCAACAAAGTGCAATCCAAAGAAGGTCGAATGAATATTAAACCAAGAAACCTCATCAAGACTGATTAAAACCACAACATGTCTTTTAATTTCGAGTCCTCTATCGTACTTGAATCCATGTAATTGTGATGTGGTATGCTAGATAGTCAGCGAGCATCTGCTGAGCCAGCAGCCTTCAGTTTCACTTTCTAATTCGTCCAACCCCAATTCATTCAAATTAAAAATTAATATGTACATTTGTATGGATGTTGAAACAGGATAATTTCGTTAAAGAGTTGAAATAACTGTGACCCAACCCAGAAATTTATTGTAGCAGATTTTGCTCCCATCTATTAGTACTCCGTCGAGGAGTCCCATATAGGGCTTTATTATATTATGTATATTCGGATAATATTTTATTGCGGAAAATGTTATCCATTGTGATTCCTGAAATAAAATGTGTTCCATCTTCATTTTTTTGTGAAGGGCTATATGGAAGATGTGCGCCTGGAAAATGTGTGAAGAATCCCGAGCCCCTCCCGAAGATAAAGCTGTGATGGGAGCTCTATGTGGTCACCTTCCATCCATCCTCCCGTATTGCACGAGTTGGGAAGACCTTCTGTGGGCCCACACCAAAGTCTCCGTGGATGTTGCTGTCGAACAAAACATAAGGGACAATTCGCTGAAAGATTTTCCACCGATGCCTCCTCATTATTGGAACTATGAGTAAATTAATTTGTATTGATTTACCCTGTTGACACCAAATCACTGTCTGTCATTGTGGAATCGAACCATGTTCAGGATGCTGGGGCATTCCCACGCCCACTAAGGCAATAATTCACATTGGCACTACCTGTCTAACAAATTTAACCTCAGCCAACAGTTCAAGTATGCCGAGATCCTTTAATATTTTCAGGTAGCTAGTATTATTTGAGCCACGTTCTTTCTGGCTGTCATAAAAATGGTTCAATTTTACAAGAAAAGTCAGGACATACATACCTTCTTATATACCTATCTGAATGTGTCATATCGAACAATGAAATTCCCTTTCTATGAAATTGCCTGGTGTACTGTAAAATATTATATACCAATAAATTCGTGTCTCTCAGTTATCAATTATATTTGATTTGATTTTTAGAAAGAAAATAGAAGATATCTTGAGAGAAATCGGAAGTTCTGATGAAGGGCAAACCCCAATCCGAGTCATACAAGAGTTGTTAGTTATCGGACAAAATTCTGAACTTCTATCAAGGTGTGCAACTTGGGTTGAAGGTTTGTGCCAGCCTCAATTCTTAAGATTTCTCGCTCACCTGGTTCTTGTACTGAGGATGACCGGTAACTGTGAGCCAGAGCACTTGGGGGATGACATCATCAAAGCATATATCAAGGTATCTTTTCTCCTGATATTACCTCTTAATAAGGGTGGCTTGTAGCATTGCTAAATTATGCGCATATTAGTCTAGTCAATTTACATTGTTTTGAGAGATCTTGGGACCAAAAATATGAAAAGGAAAAAAGTTGACATAATAAGGGAGAAGAATATTAACTTCTCCAAATTCTAACCCCCAGAGGGGTCTGAATGCTCAAATTTGCCGAATGGAGGCCCAGTGTACGGTTTTCAGTGCATCCCAGCGTTAGATGCAAAATGTCTATGGATCTTTTAGCGCAGTTATGAACAAGAAAAAATAAGTAAAGCTATTGCAATGGCTCTGTGGCATTCTGAAACGATTCCTTGAGTATAATACTTTTTCATATTATATTTCATCACTATATAATATTATTATATTGATGACCAAGTCATCATTTTGCCCGTTGGTCACAAAATTAATCATGTTGCAAAATCGAATTACGTGTGATCCCTGAGACTAATTTCTTTCCCAATCTAACTAGGGTACTGAAATTTTCATTGCTAGTAGCATGTAAGCAGTAATTATTATTAATTGTCTTTAGGATGACCTTCTTGTGTGTCACGGTGTCCATACAAAGTTAAAGGTAGTGTGTCAGTACAGTACCTTATCTTCCGGCACTTGTGTGATGGGAGACAAGTCTGTGACCCGGTGGCTGGTTTTGTTAATTTTGTTAGTTTTAGATAGATATTTTTATTCAATAAAGACACAAGTGCATAAATATGTAGTAGGTACATATTCAGAACAAGAGCTACTCGCCTAGCGTACTTTCCCAATGACAGGCTTACCCCGAACTTGTCTTCCTGTAATAACCAAGGGAGGCCATGGAACCTAAAGGGTGCTGAATGAACTCCAAGATGTCAATCCACGACTTTAACATTCTGCTGGATTGCTCTATCCTCTGACATGAAACCAGTTATGTGGCTCAATATTGTCTTTGATTACTAACTCAACTTACCTATGGGAAAGATTGAGTACTGTTATAGTAGTTCGAGGAGAAGACTGTTTACTTATGCAGTGGCATGTTTCATATCACGCGTGGTGACTTTTCAGAGAAAATATTTTCAAAAACCCGCAGAACCGCAGATTTTTTCAAAAAGACACCAGAGTTTACGCTCCCCTATGTTGGCTACCCTGCGTGCCTCCCCACGCTTTGCCATCTTGCGAGATGCGGAATTTCTCGTCACTTTAGTTGAAAGATTGTTGGATGCTGCAAGTGAATGACTGGTTGGTTGAAGAAAGGCGCCAGTCTAGGGTCGGCACTAAACAGTCTTCTCCTCGACCTACTATAATTGTACTCAATCTTTCCCAAAGGTAAGTTGAGTTAGTAATTATACTATGGTCTTCGTAAGAAGACTGTTTACTTATGTAGCCCGCTTGGAGATATCATTCACCTGCTGGCTGGGAAAGGGGTGAAGACGCTAGAGAGCTCCCAGGAGTAAAAATCCACACAAAAAAGTTTACTCGTGGTGGCTGTGTAGGGCCACCAATGGTCAAGGGCTGATTGACCAGAACCAGTTATCCCCCCCCCCCCCTCCTTCTCACCACGTGAAGTATGAACAGGGAAAAGATAAAAGGAGGATTGGGGGGGGGGGGGGATGACCGATCCATCACAACCTATAATAGCCAATTTATGGTAACCATGGGTCAGTTGAGGAGCGTTGGACCCATTTGGTCGCCGCCTCATCGACGAGGAACTTAAGCCAAGGGCGGCTGGTCATTGGCAGCAGCTGTAAACTCAGGTAACAGGTACTGCGCTAGTCGATTCTTCCGAGACTGGGACTCTATAGATACTGGCCATAATGAGGCTAGATGCGTCCCACAGAGCTTCATAAAGTGCCTTCTGTTCGGGCTAGGGTATGAATGAGGAAGGTGTTATATTTACAGCAGGACCTGGAGCTTGTACCTCAGAGTCAAACGTGCTATGTAGATTGGCATAAGTATCACGATTCTCATTGATCCGCATAACCTGTTGCTATTTCTTGATCATAGTAGGATGAATAAAAATCAACTTAGCGGCCGGTGGGTCATAAAGTCCCATGGACAATCGGCGGATCTTCCAGTGGCACCGGCTCGGCCTCAAAGCCATTAAAATTCCCAGAGGAGGAAGCCATGGCCGTGGCCATGGGGGAAGAGGACCCCAATGACGACGTCGTGGGTGATGACGTATTATTTTTAGGAGGAGGAAGACTTGAATTTCGGCCTATGGTCAGTGTTGCGATGATGACACCTGCAAGGAGAGCGCCTGGAATGCTTGCGTCATTCCGTAACCCATGCCCTGTCGGGCCCACAAGAGTCGGACAGGTTATGGTTGTACTTTAATACCACATCGGAAACCGATTGAAGCATCCGTTTACGTACCTTTATGCACAAAGTATCCCCCAGGAGGCTCGAGTCCGGCACTGTAGAATAATCTTCGCTCTGAAGAAACGAACTATGGAAATTTTCGACACAGATCGGAATTCCAGCGGACGCAGACCCTCCAGTACGAGGCGTCTCCAACCTGACTTGGTGTTTTCGATCACTTGCGATCTGAATCCATCGATACACAACGTTAACACTGCACAAAACTGAAACAGCACCCACAATAAAAAACAAATCTTAGATTTTGAAACGAAAAATGGAAATTGCAAGCTGAAAGTCGGGAAGCGAAACGAGCTGCACGGAGGTGAACTTACAAAGTGACGAGAAATTCTGCATCTCGCAAGATGGCGGAGCGTGGGGAGGTGTGCAGGGTAGCCAATGTAGGGGAGCATAAACTCTGGTGTCTTTCCGAAAAAATCCGCGATTCCGCGGGTTTTTTCAAATGTTTTCTCTGAAAAGTCACCGCGTGTGATGTGAAACATGCTGCTGCATAAGTAAACAGTCTTCTACGAAGACCGTCTTCGACTATAATGTATTTTACACTATCGTCAGCATAAGGTGGAGTGGATGATACCCATTGAAGGGTTCTGTTGAATTGGTGAAAGCATATATATCTTAAATTATTCACTATCGAGGCTTATATGTGTCCATAGCGTTGGAGATGCTTGAACAATAAAAGTTCAGCACACAAGTACAACCGAGGGGCACCACCTGAGCTGGAGCTATTATAGATTTTGCTGAATGTAAGCACTATATGCTGTTTTACGAACATCAGCGAATCCAATAACGCACTTTATCAACTGGAGAAGTAAATGAGTGATGGGGCAGTCCAACCACTCTGAAGAGGCAGTTCAGGCTCAAACTTCTTCCTTTCATGGCAAATTAATTCTGGGGGTGTCAGATCCTGTATCAAGTCAAGTGTCCAGAGTTTTCTAACCAAGCTCTTTGCTGTGACTATTGATGGTACTAAGAATCCAAGTAATCAACTATGCGGGTTTTGTTAGTAAGCACTGCCCGTTTAGTGTTAGTTTCAGTAGGTGAATTCACTTGAACTGAGAATCTGTTAACCACTGGACTGCATCCAGTACAGTACTGGAAAAGACCCGAAATCTTCACAATCTGCTCAATATCAAATGATACAACTGAAGTGGATTTATTTGACTTAGGAATTTGAGATAAAACTCCTACAGAAGTCTGACACCATTTAGTCAGTTTAAATAACCCACTTACAATCTCTTAAGCTCTCTCTGCAAATTACAAGCATTCTCTTTGAATCAATGTAAGACAAAAGTTCGAGTCTTGAATAAAATTTAATGTTAACTGCCTTGCACACAAAGTGCTCCAATTTCAAATCAATTTAACATAGATGTGATACGATAGTCTCCGAAAATTTTGCCCATAGGGTCATGCTGCATGACTGGAACTTTTGTGATTTTGAACTGTTGAGCAACAAACTCGTCATTTCTTTTGGAATGCTTAATTTTTTGGCGAAAGAACAACAATTTTATTGCAATCCTAAGGAGAGTTATCATCTGGAATGAAATATAAATAAATACATGTACAAATACGTTCACAGCCATTAGAAGTGGAGATAAAGCACGAAACTGAAATAACACCACACGAATGTGGGTGTCATGTAGCCCTCTCAAAAAGCTGTTGTATTGAGAAATAAATCGATTATCGCATTTTATCGAATGGCAAATTTCCCGAAACTCAGGAATCTTCTCTGAGCTTGAGGTTACCCAGCTCTGTTGAAAATGGTTCACCACGTAACCTACAATCAAGTAATACGAAATATAAAGGGCCTATTTTCAGAAATATCTGGAAGCTATAAAAATGGTGTTGCATCTTACCTTGTAATTTGGCGATCTCCAGCTCGCAGGTGGTAGCGAATTCATGAAGAAAGGAATTGGTTTTAGGACAGAAATAAGGAAGCCAGCTGAGGATGGAAGGAAGGAAAATGTAAATAAGCTACAAAATTATGGAATGAATCCCGAAATGCTTGATTACATGAGGAACTCATATCCCGGACGGGAAGGCTGGGTTTCTTGAGCAACAACAAAACGAGAGACTTCAAGCGCTCGACGGATTGGACTCGACAGACAATAACTTTACTAATCATCACTTCTGAGTGGACTTAAACACAAGTTGATGAATGATAACAATGTCGAGTTTCACAAGAAGCTAATGGTATCTCCCTAAAGGCCGTATCACACTAGCATTTTTTCCGCATTTTTTCTGCGTTTTTAACGCAAAAACGTGAAGAGGAAGAAGTGCGTTTTTCCAAGGTCAGCTTTTTCGACCATTGCGCATCCTGTCGGAGCGTTTTTAAACTCACTTGGGAAAATTAGAACACGTTCTAATTTTTACCTTGACGCAAGAAAAATGCTAAACATAACCCTTGGGGAGGTTACAATTCAATGAAAAACCCCTAGGAGCCCTAACCTGACAGATTTAATAAAAACGCATTCCGCCAGAATGCGCTGTTTTTGCAGTTATTCCTCTTCAACATTCACTACTGAACTTGAAAAAACGCAGTTTGCCTTCTTCGCGTTTCAGCGTTTAAAACGCAGAAAAAATGCGAAAAAAATGCAAGTGTGATACGGCCCTAAACGAATACCTACATGACAACACCCACATTTAAGATATTGTAGAAAAAAGAGAAGTGGGAGGGAGTCATATTTGAGACACCCTATATGTCCATAATGATTTATGATGTGTCTAATTCGCAAAAATCTTATAATGCGAGTAAACTTTTTGTTTTGGAGGACTACAATTATTGTTACCAAAAGTTATTACCAGTCTTCCACAACATTGAATGACTCATAAGTAAATTTAGAATATACAACAAATGTAAGATCACAATGGGTACTAAATTATGGGGTGGTTCAAATTTATTAAAATTCTAAAGGCAACCGTTGAATAAATAGTATATTGAATCATGAATCGTTTATTATTGTAATAAATTTTTCTGACTTGGTTATACGTAATGGATTTTTCTCTTTTCAGTCCATGTTTGAAGATCCTGATCCAGACCTTATAGCTTTTTATTGCACTAAACTTCCTGCTGAAGATCAAGTTGAACTGTATTCAGAATACTTGGAAACTGTTTCCGAACCATCTGAAAGGCAGAACTGCCTCCGTTCTGCCGAAAAGTTTGACATGAAAATCTCTCAGATCACAGAGCGCGTAGTTCAGAAAATCCGTAACAAGGAAAACCAAAACATCGATGGAACCAGCGCCAGAGTCGTTCAAGAAATATCAGAGGACGATGCAAAGAAGATATCTGCCTTGGAATGGATGATGTTCTACGAGCATCAAAGGGCAGAAGCTATGTGGGAGGCCAACGCAATCGTTAGAAATTTCATTGCACATAAAAAACTTTCAGCAGCTAGGTTAGTTTGCTCAGGTCATAATTTTGTTTCTATAATATACTATTTATTCATATATTCTCTCATCAAAATAGGATTGACGTATTGAAGAGCTTTAATTTCAAGATTTCTTTTTTAACTTGTCTATAACATTTCTGATTCCTCTGGAATGTACCATCTAAGTAGGAGCTCCTATGTAGCAATTTTACATCCCTAAGAATACAAGAAGCCTTACAGTTACTATTGGACCACCATAGAGAAAGGGACCAGAAAGCCAATACTTTTTGCTTGGGCAGAAATGAGACACGCTGAATTTGGAGTAGATTTTATAATTTTTGAAGTGATGATCAGTGTGTCCAATTGTAATCCCGAGAGGTCAGCCTTGCATATGGCACCAGCTGACATTACATTACATTACAGACAAAACTCTGGGTAGCTCGAATAATTGATTTCTTAAAAAAATAAATGAGGAAAAACAAATTATAAAACTACTATCAGGCTGGGTTATCTCGACCACTGAGTTAAATTTAAGATGTTTCGAGTTTCTTGACCAACCCTCAAGAAACCCCAAACATCTTAAATATAAAACTACTGCTTTAACAAAGTAAACAAACACGAGTTTTAAGATCGACCTCTAATTCTACGGTACGATACCAATAAAATAAGTGAAGACCTGTGAATAGGAGAGAGTGGGCCACGACAGGTATTCTCCGCTGATAGAGAAATCTGTGGAGGGAACTGAAACCGTACTGGGATGGCCATTTCAAATCTTTCTGAATGCTTAGGCATACAATTGTAATATTATCTTTTAAACATCGAACTATATCATGCATAGAGGGACTGCATGATTGTCGAACATCTCCAGGCATTCTGAGGGGTGTAATGTAATGTTCTGGAGATAATCGCTTTGTTATTCATACTCTGCAACTTTGTTGCTCATGAACGTTTCTGTAGGCCATATGGTTTGGAAGTTATTGGAGAAAAAGTTTAGAATGTTTTCTTTCAGTAATCTTGGGATGCCTTTTGAATTCCTGCTGTTTTGTGATGGTAGACAACCAAATATTTATTACGTCAGTTTTGTATTATTCAACATTTAAAAAAAAGTCATTCGTGTTCTTGGCCCTGTGCTCTTGGCTATGACTGTCCAGCTAAGATTGACCTTTGAACTTATTAAAGTACGAGTATTTTCCTCGTGACAGTAAACAATGCAGTGATTTCATATTTCTCATAGGCAAGCTTTGATGAAAGTTCCTGCTGATTCTCCTGAAGTGGTGTTACTCCATTACAACTGCACTGTGGATGAGGATGAAGCTGTCCGCACGTCCAAGTTACCTCCTAAAGCCAATTCCGCCATCAAGGAATACCTTTGCCTCAAGGCCTACTTGGATGCTCATGAAAGTTTTTCCATGTGGTTCCACCAGTTCCACAACACGAAACCTAGTCCCCCTACGAAACCCCCCAACAAACAAGATTTTACTGAGAATATCGCCTATGAGCATAGATTAAAGAGGCACAATGATGATCTCGAAAGATGGAGAAGTACTATGATTCATCAAACTCAGGTTTGTAAATTAAATCTAGTACCTTCTATGAACAGACAGTAGTACTACTAAAAAGGTGTCTGACAATTGTGAAATGTAGAGCTCATTTTCGTATTTGAGATTCACAATAATTAGAGCAGTGAGTGAGAGGACGCCCACTGCATTAAGGCCCATTTACACTGAGCGTGCACGTGCAGTGTAAACACTCACACGCACCGAGCAATGTTTGTGAACAGTGTTCAGTTCCTCCTGTTTGGCGTTTGCATAAGTTCTGTATGGCACAGCCTGACCTGTTTACGAGCGGTGTGTGCTCAGTGTAAATGGGCCTTCTGTAAGATTATCAAACACAGATTTTTGAAATATAGGTGTAATGAGAACGAAAGAAATGCGAGTATTAACCAAACCTAGAATTAGGCTTTATTGAGTATAAATGTCTCGTACAGAATAATTAGAAAATGTAAGAGTCGTTAGTTTCAATGTAAACATGGAAACAAGATTTAGTTGGTGACACTATAAACGAGTGGTAATAATTTCATCTCATTTTCCCCCTGTCAGTTTTCCACACATAGTCCTGGAGATACTTTGGAGGGCCCTTGGTCCTTAATGAACGTTTCGAGGGTTGTGGTACTTGCTGTTCTTGGGGTGGCTCAAGAAGGGAATAGTCACGATCATCAGGCTCAACATTTGAATGTTCCGGCTCAATCGCATCCGGCTCCTCTTGTTCTATGGACAGTGGTTGGTTGGTATCTTGGGCTACATTCCCCATTGTCGCTAAGTGTCGATTCGAGACAGTGGTCTCCCGCCCATCAGGGAATTTAACATGGGAGTAGTCTGGATTAGCCTCAAGAAGATCAACTTGAATAACAGAAGGTTCATACTTCCTGCCACCAGCTTGGCGTTTCATCAGAACCGGACCTGGAGTTGCAAGCCAAGTTGGTATTGATGAGCCATGTGGTGATCTTCTTGGGTGCTTAAACGTCCTCTCATGTGGAGTAGTGTTAGTAGAGGTGCAGAGAAGAGATCTGATTGAATGTAAGGCCTGAGTGAGGACTTGCTCCCAGTCTTTTGTCTCCAGAGAAGAGGATCGTAAAGCGAATTGGATTGTTTTCCAGACAATGCCATTGTACCTCTCGACCTGGCCGTTTCCTCTGGGATTATATGGAGTGGTTCTACTCGTTGCCACGCCTCTCGCAGTGAGATATTCTTTAACTTCGGCTGACATAAAGGACGTTCCCCTGTCTGAGTGGATGTATGCTGGCATCCCAAAAATACCAAACAGAGTTGAAAGATGGCGAATGACAGTTGATGCTGACATGTCTGAGCATGGAAAAGCGAAAGGGAAACGGGAAAATTAATCTACAATAGTCAATAAATAACGGTTGCGAGTTGCTGAAGGAAGGGGACCCTTGAAATCAATATTCAAGCGTTCGAATGGAGCTATAGCATGCACAAGGATTCTATCATTCTTCATAAACCTTGGCTTTAGTTCTGCACAATCTTGGCAAGCAGAGGAAACTCGACGAATCTCTTCTATTGAGAATGGGAGATTTTCGGTTCGAATCCAATGGGCCATTCTAGTTACTCCTGGATGACACAGACTGCGGTGCAAGCTTTGTAGGTCCAACGAAGTAGAAGAAGCACTTATCCGTGAAAGGGTGTCAGCAACGGTGTTTTCTTTCACTGGGCGATAAACTATTTCATAGGAATGGCATGCCAACTCGAGACGCCAGCGCATTATTTTATCGTTTTTGATTTTGCTATGTCTCGTTTTATCAAACATAAATGCCACAGAGCGTTGGTCAGTGATTAGACGGAAGTGCCTCCCTATTAAGTATTGCCGCCATTTTCGGAGGGCCTCGACAATTGCTGCCGCTTCTTTTTCTATTGCTGGATGATGAATTTCAGAATTCGATAGCGTTCTGGAAAAGAATGCCACAGGACGGCCTCCTTGTGATAGTGTGGCAGCAATGGCAAAATCCGAAGCATCCGTTTCTACTAAAAATGTCTCGTTTTCATCAATAGCTGAAACTACGGATTTCGCTATATCAGTTTTCAGTGAATTGATGAGTTTATTCGTTTCATGTGATAAAGGGAAGCTTTTGATTTGGACTAGAGGTCTGATACGATCTGAATAGTGGGGGATCCACCTGGCATAATGTGCAAACATTCCTAATGCCCTTTCTAAATCTTTGGGATTGGTAGGAGAGCGAAGTTTCATCAGGGGTTGAAGCCTATCTTCATCAGGCTTTATTTGGTTGTTTGAAATCGTGTAATCTAAGAGTTTAATGGATGTTTGTGAGAATTTCGACTTGTTATCATTGAGAGTAAGGTTGTATTTTTTTGTTGCTTTTAAGAATAATTGAAGGTTTTCATCGTGTTCTTCTTTCGTTTGACCACAAATCGTTACATCATCTAAGTAGCTTTGTTCCAACAGCGCTTCGAGAGCGACCCCCGTGGCTCCTCCAGAGTTGCCAAGGGGTTAGCTCCATGGTCGCCCACTTTCGTGTTTGATGGAACACTTCAGAGCTCCCCCGAGAGTTCAAAACGCGTTAACGGTAGTTGAAGATTGACGTAACGCAGATGTGATAACAAACGTGAGAAAGATGTAATAACAAACGTAGTAGAGAAGGTGGAAACAGTTTGAAAAAGGTTACGCGGATTGTAGTTTACCCAAGGATAGCAGGTTATTTTAAAATGCGCATGCGTAGGGTTCGGAGCTCTCGATGAGACCCCGTCAAAAGTGTGGGGCTGCTTGGGGCACCCCCGGAGCAGCTCTGGGGGCGCTCCAGGATCTGTTGGAACACGGAGCTCTCAACCCCATAACCTTGTTGGAACGCAATTTCGAGCTCTGAGCTCCTCTAGGGCGCCCTTTTGTCCTTGTTGGAACAAAGCTAGTATGAGATAACGGGATCTAACAGCAATAGGACGGATGTCCTCAAGGAGATTGGTGAATAGTGAAACAGGAGGGACCTTGGCAAGATTGCATATTGACAGAGGTTTTTCAGAACCACCTAACCTCATTTCAAGCAGTGAATGCGTCGATAAGATGTCGTGCCCTATGATTACATCAGACCATAAGTTTTTCATTATCAATAATTTAGAGTTGATATAAGCGTAGTCTTGAAGCTTAATATCGACATAACAGCAGCCATCAACTGTTGAGGTCAATGAAGAACTTGCCATGGTAATTTTTTCGTTTGAAAGGAGTATTTGAACGTTACACTTACTGACGAGCGTGCTATCAAGAAAACTAGAAGAGCTCCCTGTATCTATGAGTGCCATGCATTTGATGTTATTGATCTCCACAGGGACTATGGCTTTATGCAGCGACTGAGGTGACGAAACTGCTGTTATGGCAGAGATTATGTGGTCAGAATTGGAAGTAGCAGAGACTGCATTAGACTTCTTACTACGAGATCGGCATACACGACTGTAATGCCCAATTTTACCACAATCTTTGCATTTTTCACCTCTAGCCGGGCATTCACTTCGGGGATGACGTTTGTATCCAAAAAATTAACATTTTGCGATCTTTTGGAGTAACGTTGCTGTGCAATTATCGGTCACATCCATGAGAGGATGATCTGTGGTATTACTGTCAGTAGTGGTTGCGTTCATTGGTAATGTTGGGGCTTGAAAGCTTAGTGCATGTTGTTGAGCAGATTCCAGAGCACGAGCCTGATCGAAGGCCTGTGCTAAGGTTAGTGAAATGTTCTCTAATAATCTTTGACGAATGGAAGAAGAGGCTAACCCGGCAATGAATGCCTCTCGTACAAAGGAATTTTTATTTTCCTCTGTGGTCACTGCTCTGAAATCGCAATCCTTACTGAGAAGATTTAGTGCTTGTAAATAGTGGTCTACAGTTTCGCTCGGGGCCTGAAGACGAGTCGCTAGACAGTATCGTGTAAAAATTATGTTTTTGGGCTTAACGTTAGTAGCTTCTAGAACTGCTATCGCATCACTATAGGTAGTGCTATCGCTTATGAGAGTATAAATAGAAGCTGAAATGTGGTTGGTCAGTAAAAGTAATTTCTCTTCATCTGTTAAGGGGGTGTTATTCTCACCTTTTGTGACCGACAAGTAGTTAGTGAAGGTCTTCTTCCAGTGGATCCATTCTTCAGATGCATTACTTGCAGATGGGTCGATGGATAAACGGTCCGGGCGAAGACATCTTTCCATATATATACTCAATAAATTGTAATGAGAACGAAAGAAATGCGAGTATTAACCAAACCTAGAATTAGGCTTTATTGAGT
The DNA here is from genome assembly GCA_030762985.1 of Adelphocoris suturalis. Taxonomy (NCBI): domain Eukaryota; kingdom Metazoa; phylum Arthropoda; class Insecta; order Hemiptera; family Miridae; genus Adelphocoris; species Adelphocoris suturalis. The sequence goes on along the minus strand of CM061040.1, from coordinate 25,306,817 downwards.
ATAAATGTCACGTACAGAATAATTAGAAAATGTAAGAGTCGTTAGTTTCAATGTGAACATGAAAACGAGATTTAGTTGGTGTCATTATAAACGAGTGGTAATAATTTCATCACAATAGGTATGCTTATTATTAAACTGTATCTATGCGTGTTAAGATATGCAATATTCGTTTCTACTAATGAGCTATGATTATATGATATTCAACATGGATAAAATATTATGTTGTGAAAAAGATTAAGGCATTTTTCAAAAACTGCAATAAAAGTGACTCAGATTTCATAACAATGGTCAACCGATTTGTATAGTTGTTTTGTGTTCGACGTGTTAAAAATTCTGATTATACATACTCTAGAATATTTTAGGAATTGCATTTGAAGATTGAGAAAGGAGGGGGGGTTAATGTCTAAAAACTGTGTTTTCGTTTCACCAGTTTCACTGAATGAACTTTTATTGGATTTATTAAAGAGGCATTAAGAGCAGGCTGTGGTGTCGGCCATGTTTTCTGCTCCCATAAGGAATCAACGTTATTTTCCCGACGTCATAAATCCTCGAATCATGCACCGATTTCCATGATTTTTTTTTATAATCTTCAAGTGAAACCAATCTTTAGCAATCCGTCGAGGCGTTTTTTGAGAAAAATGTCACTAGAAGCTGCAATTCATCAACTAAGTCATAGCTAAGAGGGTTACTCTATTCGAGTGATGATTGCTTTATTGGATGATGATTTATCGCAAATCTGCCCTGACGGATGTCTTCCTTAGATTTCGCACTTCAATTTAAGTGTTCAAACGACAAAATCGGTTGATTTTTCATGAAGTTCTGTGATCGGGAAACTGAATTTGCGATTCGATGGCTTTTCAAACTTCCGAAGCGAGGCGGGCGTCGAGGAAGTTCAGGGGTTTTACGCTAGATGCCACTAACTTCGACCACTCTTCCCGCCTGCGAACTGTGAATCGGGTCCCGTTTCTCCCAAAATCTGAGATCGGGTCACTAGGGCTTTTGATGAAACAGTTTGCGTTTCTTTGATGAAACAATGTGCCATCAACCATCCCTTTGACAAAATGACATCCATTTTTTTGACGGAACCTGTCCTTACTTTTTTATAATTTTTTTTCCTAATCGAGCTACCGTGCTGAAATATATATAGATATTTTCAAGGCATCTAGACTACCATTACAAGGTTTGAATGCGCAAGGCGCCGAGTTTAGGTAATGTACCGTAGACTACGTCTAATAAACATATATGAGTTATTTACCTACGTAAAAGGGCTATCTTATACAGAATTTGTTTCAACTGGATTTTCGGATTCTAAACATTTTGAAACCTAAAACACGAATTTTGAGGGGTATTTAAACAATTCGAGCTAGCAGTCGTACTTGAAAACAACTCGATGTGTGTGTAACTGCCCCGTAATAGAGAATTTCTCAATGTTCCACAGATCGTCAGATTCACATTCTTGCGAATTTTTACTATATTTTGTTCGCCGTTTTTGGGAAATATTTTCCATGATTCATATTTATTACACCATCCAATCGGCATACCTAATTCGAGTTGCACTCTGGACGGATTTTTGTTTTCTTGTTGGCTTCTATGTAATGAATATTTCGTTAGTCCGAGTGGTCATTAATTAGTACGAGTTGAGCTAATGCGATGACCCAGCCCTCTGCAGGTATCCACGCGGTCAATCGCGGATTGTTGACCGTATTTGTTGAGACCAAAGCGTTTTTGACAGTTCATGTTCATAGGTAGGTACAGGTACCTACTATTTATTTATATGAATATTTACTATTTATATGAATATAATTTTTATATAATACAAATCTGTAAGAATTTTTATCTCATGATCATTTCATCCTCATTCTGCAATAATAATGTGAAATCTCATAATTTATCTCCCAATGTACATCGCTAGTTACTAAATAAACCGAGAGAAACATTTTCAACATCTTCAATTTCGAAATTAATTTCGTTTTGCAGCACACCTGGTTCAGTTTAACAAAAATCAGCATTTGAGTTATCGGTATTTGAGCGATTTTCCACAGAAAATGCAAAGAGGTACACTAATAATTTTGAATAAGTATTAGTTAGTTTTAGATTCAAACAGATTTCTCAACTTCTATCACTCTCAGTTAGACCAATGTTTTGGTCATGTTTGGGGTTTTACAGTGTACATGAACGAAAATTTAACACTGTTTCCAACGGTATCCTCAATTTCAAAGTTAGAGAATAAATAAAGGGAGTTATGACCATTTCTATGGCACAATTTAATAACTCGAGAAAATTCTTAAATGTGAAAATAAAAGAAGTTTGAAATAGACAAATCGGTTAATAAATACAAATCAAAAGTACATTGTAATTTTAATATTGAAGGTATCGTCTGAAGGTATCGTTGAAAAGATCATTTAATTCTCTAGAACCGTTACATATATAAAATTAACATTTTTAGACCAGCTTTTATTAGTTAAAAAAAACGTCAGTTTACTCATACAAGATCTGAATTTTTTTATACCTATCAACGTTTTTTCTACCCCTTTTTTTTTTCAGAAAGAAGGTTTTCTCATGGGCTTAGTTAGGTAGGTATGTGTCAACGAGGTTGGAAAGTGTTGCCATTTTATTCAGCGTGGATAAAACATAGAAGCCCGATGTCAAAATCATTTTTGTGTAACAAGACAAATCGGTGAAAAACGTCAATATATGTCCGGCAGGGTGTAGAATGAGGGCCGAGTCGGGTTCTCAGTTGGGTTCCGAGGGCGTTCGCCTCACCTAGGCCCAATTATTTTCGGAAAAAGACTTTGATGACCCACCCCAATCACCAGGTACCTTCAGGGTTGCTCATCACCCAGCTACCTCTACCGGATTTTCTTGTCACTTTCTCCTCTTGGCCAAACTTGGCTAGTTAAAGCTTTTCACGCCGAAGGACATGGCGCTGTTTTGGCAGCCCGCTCTTAAGTGAGGGATTATCTCTGGGTAACCACCCTCACACATGTTACACAGTACATACTAGTAGGTAGTTATTTAATTTCACTACTAGCATGACTGTGAAGTAATATGTTATTGAAAGTTGAATAAATTGGTTAATGAAAAAACTTGAAAAACGGGCTTCTTAAAACTTTGCGTGATCAAACAATTTAGTGGTTTCATTTGGTTGGTGGCACTAGTGATGTTACACCTTCAACAAGGGCAGCGCTGCTCCATCCTCTAGTCCCCAGCTCTTGAACTGTCTGCTTATTCCCGGAGTCGCATAGCCACAGCCCGTATAACGGAGAAGTGTGTTTTCACGCGAACCCACCGCATGACTTACAGAAGGAGGGAGACCACAGCGAGATTGGTTGCAATCGCCTTGTGAATACTTCATACTCTCTATGCATTCTGCCTTCCCAAGAGACGACTAGAGGGGTAACTGATGCTTAGAGATCTTCTGCTGCCTCGTCTTATTTAGAGTGATTTTGTTGCACAGCCAGATTGGTACTTGAATCTGTCGAAAAAGTGGGAGGCTCCTGTAATGCTCTGCCAGTGTACTCTTGTTTTTATTTTTGAGGTGGAGAGAGAGAATGAGTAAAATCTGTTTATTGTTTGAACTGAGTTACATGAAAATAGTTTGCTGCAAAATGAATGAAGCTTATACTGCCTAATCTTAGATTGTCGCAGGGAGCTTTCATGGCCTCACATCCCTTGTTTTTGTTTTATGTGTTTTTTCAGAGTATTTAACAGCTAATAAATAATTCAACAAAAATTCTGGCACATTTAACAGTACAACAATTCACAAATTCAAGTGCTAACAGTCATCAAAGGAGTTGGTTAATTTTAACATGCTGTTACGCTCCAGGAAAATAACTCTCACATTCAAAGAGGTTTGGTCACCCTGGCCTCTTAGCTCTGGTCATTAGAGCGTTGCAACTCCGGGAAATTAATAATAATTTATCGCAGTTGTGACGACGCGAGTTCGAACTCCTGTCGAGGTATCAAATATTTTTGCCCGTTACAATGCCAAGTTTAACCTATAATTATACATTAATTTCTATGAGGATTTTTCCCCCTCCTTTTCAATACCATAATTTACTATTTTATAACGTTATTTACATTTAACAGCAACAAAAATATATATTTTTTCATAATCTCTATTATTTATAAGAATGAAACTCTGTCTGTCTGTGTCGCTTTTACAGCCGAACGGACAAAGGGATCTGAACGGGATTTTTTTTATGGTGACCGAAAATCTCCCGGTCAGGATATAGGCTTTTTTTATTCGTTTTTCCCTACTCTTTTGACCTTAAAATTCCGTTTTTTACCTAAATTTTGACGTTTTTCGGGCGCTTTTTCCCGTTCTTTTCGACTTCCCTGCTTCCCCTCCCCCTCTAAACAGCCGTAGAAAATTCCGGAAAAATACCGGTTTCGTAGGTTTTTGTACGAGGAAGACGACGGGATGATCGGATTACGAAAAAAAGCATCGGGAAATACGCCAAAAAAATGAAAGAGTAGGGACCCATTTTCTCGAAAATTCCGATAAAAAACTTAGTTTTTTTCCCCTCCATTAAAATTGAGCCCAAAAAGAGACTTTTTCGGGACAGTGTTTGCGAGCGAAATACAGTTTTGATTCCGCCGAATCTGATTCCGAAATCGGATATTGAAAAAGTGATGGGAAGTTGGTCAAATTGGAGGGGAAGGAGGCGAAGCCATTCAAATGAGAAGTTTAATGTGGCCTCCCTTTCAGGAATGTGCGATGCAGGCCCTTTTTACCTGAAGGGGTTCCGATGACAATTTTTCCTCACATTGCTCCGGTGAGGGGGTTTCCCGTTTGCCCTTCAACACACGTAGAATATTGGCCTACCTTTAGAAAAATATAACTGGAAAACAAATACATACAAACATTCAACATCTGACTGTTCTGTTAGTACTGAAATGTTCTTAAAACTGTACTTTTTGTGCCGCGTTCGATAGTAATTTCCAACAAAAAAAATCTTCTGCCAAGTTGTGTGGGCTGTATAACTTCCCCACATTTACAGCCATACCGAGCGAGCAACATTCCCTACACTCGTCGGATTTCAACGAGGTTTTTCCTACGGACCTGGGATGGACTATATCCCATTGCATCGTTACATATTGTAACATGGGCTGTAGGTCTCGATGGTATTCCACTATATCCCATCGCATCCATACATCCCACACCAAGTGAGCGAAGTGAGCAACATTCTCTACACACGTTAAACCTACCCTTAGTGATCTACCCTTCCCAATCATTCTACAAGTCCCACTCAACAGTAAAAGACCATCGCATCTGTTCAGCCACACTGAGCGAGCAAAGCGAGCAACATCCCCTACATGTTTCAATTGTAATACACCTCAATGAGGGGGTCCAGCTGGACGTGGAGGCGAGCAAAGCGAGCCGCAGCGGCTAGTCTTCTATACATATGTTCACACATTCTAATTGTCATTTGAATAATTGAATTCTTCCACCAACAATTTTCCATAGCTTACTGATATTTTTATAAATTTAACCAGAGCTTGCAACTTCTCACTTCCTTTCAGTATGGAGATAAAATCCTGCATCATTAGCTTAGACACCCCTAAGAACCTTACTCTAAACTTGCCCAATGTCTAACTGAGCGTAAATAGTGTGGTGTACGTGTACTGCGTCAGAATTCTCAACTCTCCAGTTTTCCACCAACCTTTCTCCAATAGACCGAAAGTCCTGCTCCCAATTTTGACTCCGACTGTTTTCTTTTTCAAAAGTCATCCCCTGCTTTTGTGCTTTTTCCCGATATGCATGAAACTTCCTGTCTTAAGACCTCGTCTGAAATGATTCGAGGGAACCTGTATGCCGGAAGCTTCAATGCTCGAGCAACATAGTCCATTTGCAATTTTCTGAAGTAGGTTTGCCATTGAAATTCGATTTCTTAGTTTCTATGTTCAATGTGTACCTACTTCTATAGAACAATTGTACTCTTAATTTGTTACACTTTGAATCGTTGCTGGCTGCTCTTGGCATGAAGTAGGGCTGAGTTGATTGTTCATGGCTGAACCTAAATCTAATCTGTTTGTGTTTATTAGTGCTCACGTCAGGTTGCTGGTTCCAACTAGCTAATCCTAATGTGCTATTGCGAACATTATTGACTTTTAGCACACTAATATCATGCTAAACTAATATTTGTTAATCCGTACAATAATAGGACTTTGAGGTCTTCTCTTATTTTCTGACAGAAAAGAATTACTGAGGGAATAAGTTCCCCCTCTTCTATTCTAAGAATAATAGTTACTCTTATATTTTGAAGAAAATGTCAGTCTTTACATCGATAATGTTATTTTTATTTATTCTTATTTTTTAGCGTCTTCAAAAGCAGTTCAATAATATCATCGTATTCCCTGGTGGCTGGTTGATCGACACTCTCCTTGATGAGGAACCCAGGAAGTCACATCTTGAGCGGCTCAGATCTATCTGCATCCCAGAAGTAAATCAATAAATTACTGTCACATACTTATTATACTGATATAATTAAGGGGCCCTAAATACTCCCCGATTTTTTGAAGTGGAAAATTTTAATGAATGGACTTTGTCCGAAACGAAACGTTCAAAAGAGTCGAAACTCGTATGATGGGTGCTTGTTCTAACACCAAGTTTGGCACCAGGTTTGGAGCTGTTTGAGTGGTATGCGGTCACCTCTAAATGCCAAATGTTTTTAATTACCTATGTTCAATATCACAATAAATATTATTGAAGTGCAAATCTAAACGGTCTACAGTTGGTCACCTATGAATTTCATCACAGAACAGTCATAGGACCTTTACTTTTACTTCATTAATGAACCACTAAAATTAAATTTGATTGGTGATATTGTATCTTATGCCGATTATGCAGCTGTGGTTGTAATGGTTCAACTTGGTAAGAATCCACGCTGTTGGCCTCACACGCATTAATTGTGATGAATGATTGTTAATAGCTGTGCTATAATTGAACAGATCAAAATCGCACTTTTTGGTCTTCTCTCTGAGAAACTGATTAGTATCAAGTTAGGTTGGATAGTTAGAGAATTCATGTAATGGAGTTATATTATAATTTCTTGTTTACGTGCATCTAAAGGACAAGCGGAAATAACTTAATGAATTCTATTTGTTATTAAATAACAAATTTTGTTATTAAATCAACAACTTTTGTTGATTTGAATATCATTAACTTGTACCTGATTATTGATAAAATAGCTTTAATATGTGTATAAAATTCGGTTAACTTATGAACAAATCAGTGATGCAATGAGGTCATCTAGTTTGCCTTTTCCATTACTTCTGCTGGTTAACATTTCTACAGGTGCAGGGGTATAATAAAACTGTACAACGACCTCCCTCGTGCTCTCAAAACTACAAGAAATCTATCCGAATTACAAATAATATCACTTTCAATTTAAAAAGCGATAAATGAAGAGATTTATTTGTTGTCAATAGAGTTTGTTATTTTGAGTGTTTTACATCCGTATGTGTGATGAGTTTATTATAAATTGGTAATGCAGTTGCTATTATTTTCAAGAATAAGCATCTCTCCCAGCACAAGTTTTTCTTAACTTTATTGAGTACCTACCAAACAATTTATTTTCAATTTTTTTGTAATGAAAACTCGTAGGTATGTAATTTTTCCATTTTTGATATTAAAAACTGAACTGTGGTTAGTGAATAGTCCTAGTCATTAGAAGATCAACTAGTTTGCCTTAAATATTTACATAATACTGTTTGGAGATCATTCAATTTCAGTCATTGTTTTATAGTTACTTATCTTAATTTTAATTTCAGATTTGTATGCTTCTGATCAGCGTTCTGAATAATATGGAAATGTACACAGATATCATGAACCTCATGAGCCTTGTCATGGATGAATCGTCCAGCTACTATAAGGTATGGTGATTTTAAATCGTGTGCAAAATTTTTTTATTAAACTAATTAGCCAGTTACTCTTTTGCAGGGGCTGGCTCGAGGCCAGGGGTAATGATTTGTGTCTGTATTTTTCACTCAACTAGAGTTGGAGATTCATTTTTACTCACACAAACCTAGAGCTCAATTTTTTCCAACCTTATCCAACTCATCGATTTTCGAATCAGCTTGTTTTTTACAAATGTCTGATAATTCTTTTTTGCTCTTTTGGGTAGTGGTTACATTGAGCCAATCAGTGTTTGTGTGTAGTTTTCAAGGGAATTTTCACTGTTTACATCTTGGGTATTTCATTCACACTCACTTTATTGTTTCTCACCCTTATGATTAGGGAACAGTTGAACTGGCTCATTCTCATTTGAAAAGTTTTAAAAATCTTGATTTTTTAAGTATTTCAACTATTTACCTAATCTTATCCTGTAGGGTTTACCGAAAATGATTGAGGACCAACTAGACTTCATATGTTATATGATTTTAGTCCCACGTTTCATAAACTTTGCTTCAGTAGTTTGGGAAAAAAGCAGCGGACTTCAAAATTTAGGATCCATAGTGAATGGACACTGAGATTTCAGAGCTGCCTCGCGTTGTCTCACTGACCTAGTGGATGGCCAGCTCAACAGTAGTACCAACGTTTGAGTACTATTAACCACTTAGGTTACATATATCGTCACAAATTTAAAAGTCAAACTCAAAATACTGGAATAAATTACGGATTTAGGGAATTTATCGCTACTAAGTGACAGGATGCAAACCTAATATTTACTGATCAATCAAAAAGGATGACATCGGTTGGATGTGGGGTTTATAATTCCAGGAACAATATATAGTCCCCTTATAAACTACATTCATCTGTATGTCCCCTTTTAAACTACATTCATCTGTATCGAGTTATAATGCCAAAATGATGGTCTAAAATCATTACTCGTGCAAGTATCACTCCCCATTTCTCACGAATAATCCGAACCTGTTGAGGGAATACCCAGACAAAGCCAAGCCAGTAGTTAACCACAGTCTGTTCGGTCCCCTAGATTCTATACACACAGGAGGTATCCACATACACAGGAGGACGATCTGACTGTTGTCCCCGTGTTACAATGAGCCACTTAAATTTCCCCATGCATAGGCGAGATTGGATCGGCACGAGGCTATTAGGTCTGTTGAATCCTTCGTCATGGCCGGAATCAGATGTTGCCCTCCAGCCCATGATTTTGATCTACAAATGCCCACCAGCACCCGCCAACTTGTTACAGTGAGTCTAAAAACTCCCATTTTCCCCACCACTCATCACCTTGATCTCCCTATATCTCTTTGTAAGCGTATATTCTGAGTGATAGAAGAGAGCTTTCTTAGTAGTTACATCCTCTCCATTAATTCCCCGTTTTCCCCTACAGGAACTTTGGCGAATTGTTTCCTCCAGTTGAGGGGTGATAGTTACTGAAGTTAGTTGAAATTATTAATTATTGTCCTTGCTTCCCTTTCAAGTCAAATTTCCGCATCCTCTGTTGTTCATGGGTAGGCGTCCTTCTCCTCCTCAAATCACACCACTGTTGCAAGGAATTTAGTGGGGTGCTCTCTATTAAGAGTGCAATTTTAATTTTTTTCAAAGCAACATAAAATACACAAAACGTAGACTAGTTAGACATTAATAATTATTTTTAAAAAAGAGTGTGGACAGGGAATTTTAGGTTTTTCACATATCCTGTTTGAAGGTTCTAAGAATGGAACTTATGAGTCTTTAAACAATTTGTATGTTTTAGGTATTCAGTCGACATCAGCTCAGTGACTTGACCTCAAAGATTATGGAGACGTCACACACCCTTTTGAAGAAAGAAGGCAACCCGTTTGGAGATCGAGAGGAATCTGACAGCGTTGACGATCATCTCACTATTGGTTTCGTAGAAGAAGAGGAAGAGTCAAATCAGTATTGGCCCTCTCGGGAGAATTTCAGCTTGAAATCAGATGCTCTCGGCTCACAGGCTTGGAACATTGATCTGTCAGAGCTCCTGCCCTACAACGTGTTGCCCTCCTCCCAGAAGGGATCTGATGATGAAGAAGACTTAGAAGAGTACTACGAAACGCCAAACCCCAAACATTTTGAAGACGATTTAGAGGACAATGACGGTTTTGTACGAATAGACCCTGAATTGGCTGCAAATTATGGGGAGTTATAATAAGACTCTAAACCCAATTTTATGGTGTCATTTATGAAACCATGAATGCAAATTGTGAATACTTAGTTGTAAAAATTAAGAACCAGCGGTGTTATACTACTCCCTGATTCACTTATGTATTCACATTTAGAATTTTTGTACTATTTACACTGTAATTTTTTAATGCAAAATACAGGTTATTCATAAATTTTTTGATTTGCAAACTTTAAAAATGCTGCTATTTATGCTAGTACCCACCTTTCCTATTTGGTATTTATTTTTGGGTGACGGCATGAAGCCTCCCGTGAAAAGGTGAAAGTGGTAGACGCGATGTGTTGAAAACGTACGAACGCTCCTGTCCAACAGTGCGGAGCCCCTAGTCAAAATTGTAGGAAGGTCCCGTTTTGTGACCGCGGGAACGCTTGATAGTGTTGGTGTCAGAGGTCCACAATTGTGGCATCTCGATAGATTGCTCAGGCTCGTAATAAAATCTACTCGGTCACGGTTTTAGACGGTTTTTTAGTTTTTAGGTGTGTGTGTGTGTGTAGGTACTGGGGTAGGGTAACTGGGGGTGTTGTTGTCTCCTTGGAGCTCCCTCATATCCAAGTCATGGTCATATGTCCCCATTGTGCAACCTGGGCACCCTCAGGGTGAATAGAGGGTGGCAGAATGACCCGCTGGTGATTAGGGGGGAGACTTGTGTCAACGGGTCTCCTGACCCTTCTATTCTCGTCTCCCTCGTTATGGATACAAATATGAACGAGCCTCACAACCCCCGCCGTCCCATAGGCGCTCGGGGGCGCCCCAGGCAGGGGCGTCGGTCATCCTCCCCCTCATCTACTTCCTCTTAATCCTCTTCCTCTGCCCAGATTAATACAAACTGTGAGAGCCTTCAGTTCCAAGCTTGGCCTCAGTGCCCTCGTCTGGCAGAAGCATCCTTTACAGCCCAATACTGCAATTGATATAGAGCGAGAGCGGCGAAGGTATGCTTCTGAGGATTTGCCGCGAATGGCACTAGAGGAGACAGAACCGGTGCATTATGGGGTATGCAATATTAATGTTTTCTTCCAAGGACGTTTTCCCATGCGCGCGCTTTCTGCCATTCAATCTCTTTGCCTGAGGCCCTACTACAAGCAGCTTGTTCAGGACACAATCCTGGCTAATAGCCGTAGGGCCTCTCCCGCATTTCGTACAGGCGTGGGAAAGCAGCCCACCATTCAGCAATCCTCAACCAGAACCTCTGGTCTTCTTGACGATTTGAAGACTGATGTGTTGAGGCTCGGGGAGCAGGTAGGCCGCATGAAAGGTTATGAGAGCGCCTACCAGCAGGAACTGGCGAGGCGGGCTGTTGAGAGGCTTGATGGCTTGGAAGACGAGGTCGCGGCAGTTCAGGCAGCAGTTGCTGTGGTGTGACTGAGCAACACCAACTGCTCCCAAACCCAGCTCATCTTCTGAGTTCGATGCTGCTCTCCATGAATCTGTAGATGGTATAGAACTCCGACAGTCCTCTGAATCCCCCATTTCTTCCCAGTGGTTGGAATGGGTATTGGGGCACGCGACTATTGCCATTTTCATGGCGTCCAGGTGGCTACACTAGCCACCTCAGCGAGGTGTTTGAGAAGTAGTTGTGGGACAGAAGACACCCTTTGCCGTGCCTGTAAGGGTAAAAGTGAGACTCTATATCATGTGGTGCAGCACTGTCCTCGTACTCACAGTGGCCGCATTCTACGTCGCAATGTGGTTGCCAAGCAGATAGCAGGTGCTTTGGCATCCAGCAGTTGGGATGTCGAAAGGGAGAGACTATATCACATGGCCAGTGACCGGGGCAAGAAGTTGGATATCGTTGCCAGCAAGCCCGATAGGTCTGCAATAGCCCAGGTTGTCAGCGGCAGCTGGACATGGAGCAGACCTGGCTGGCAAAAATAAATAAGAATGATAGAAATGATCTGCAGCAAGCGATTTCTGAGCTTAAAAGAGTGGCGGCCAATAAGATCAAGGTCATGGCCGAGACCGTGTCATGGCACTGGGTGTGGTGTGGGAAAAGTGCCATGGAGTTACTCGAGTTGGGCATCATGGTGGGAGTGCTCCTTGGTATCACCACCCGCTTCCTGAGTGGTTCTTACTTGAACTGGTGGTCATTCTATAGGGGCACTTCCTTTCATCCCAATCTTCCTCCTGCAACTGATGTTCTAGATCATCGTTAATAAACTTTTTTGGCTAACATTCTGCTAAAAATATAAATTTACCGGTTTTAGGTACCCATTTAATGTGCTCAAAAAATGCTGGCCAACAAACTCATCCTTTCGCTTGGAAAGCTTGAGTTTCGGGCGCAAGAACGGAATTTTCATCTCAATCCGGAAGGACACACATGAAAAAAAAGTTAAACTTTAGGATTCGTCTCTGAATGCCTCAAAACGGATTTCAATGAAGAAATTTTTAACAATTTTGATTTTAAAATTTTTGGAGCCATTGCAATAGCTTCATTTTCCACAAAAATTCGCTAAAACTGCAAAAACATTAAAAATTCAAAATCTCTTTGATTCGCAGAATATTATTTAAAACGAGTTTTTTGCCATAAAATTGGTAGTTAACAATTTCTTTTCCCTCGAAGTCCTTAATTTTTAAAACAACTCAACATAATATAGTACCTACGATCATTTACAAAAATTTGCTCATACGATTATGCTGCATGAAACTTTTTATGTATATAAGTATACAGTGTCGCCCAAATTGATGGAATCGATGGCATAATATGACAAATTATGCAATTTTCAACGAAAAAACATTATATTAATATGAAATGTGGCCACCATTGTTCTTTTATGAGCTCATGCACAAGATTAGACATGTATTCGATCAATTTTCCATACATTTTTCCTAGATTACCGTAGGATGGAACCACACCCAGATCAAACTGGAAATCGTCTTGCCCACCGTTTCTTTTGATTTCCATCTTCCACGTACAACCAATTTTCACCGGACTAAAATCGTTCTCTACTCGTTGGAAAGCTCTCGATTTATCACGCATTTCGTTCGAACTTGTTCTTAGTATTGATGTCGTAGTTTTATGTTTATTTATGTTATAAATGGATGTACTAAACAATACCGCTTGTTTTGTTGTCACTTGGTTGAGAAGTTAATCTTGGGTATTTGTAGACGCGCACCATAACAGAAAATTACCTACCTAGGTACTCTGCTCTAATTTCGATTAGTAAAACATTTATGTCGTAGTTTTACGTTTATTTACATTTACAAATTAGCGGGAAGAAAGGATGTTCCATATTTTAGCCAAAGCAAAAAGCAACCGGGGGGTCCAGAGGTCAAAGCCCCCCTGGCGGGGTCAAGGGGCGGAGCCTTTGTTTTGTGGTGGGGGTTCACAAATTGCTCGATGTATTTTTGGGACACTTTCTCTTCAAGGGACATCTTTGCACAAGGAAGTGAATTTTGTCGGAGAATATCACACCATTCCAATTGTCCACAGTCCATTGCTGATATTTCCTTCTTTTTTTTGGACTAATATTCTCTAAACTCCAAAATATTTTTTGAATCACCAAATTTTATTTAGTAAAAGTTTTTATTTGCCATAAAATTAACAAATACTTTCTACCGAAATTGCTCAAATTTCATTACATATTAACATAATATAATACGAAAGATAATTTGAGAAAATTCGCTCATACAATCATGCTGCATGACTGGAACTTTTGGTTTAATTTTCTGCAGTTGCCGCTTCACATGAGTGAATTTCAAATCCTTGTAACAGGAGGAAGGGATTATGTGCTACGTGACGAGGGGGAGGGGGGGGGGGGGTTGCTAATTTTAATAATATTCAGACAAAATTATTCTTGTCGTTGTTGATCTTTATGTTAAACGAGCTATTTGTTGGTTCATTTCTAGTGCTAGAAGGACTCAAAAGGAGGTGTCTGGAAGGACTCACACATATATATGTATGAACAACGTTAAAACTAAGGATGTGATTCAGGGTAGCCTATATAACTTTCCTTAGAGTAGTGTACTTAACTGTTTAAGACCTATTCGCCCGGTCTTGTGAGAATGATACTTGATAGATGTACCTACAGATATCTTAATTTTTGAGCGATGAAATCGGTAGGGAACGCATTCTCAGCCTAGCACACACATTCCCAGAAATCTGATGAAAACAGTAGAACTTTTACTCGTTACAAGGATTCCACATTCGCGCACGTGCGGCAGCTACTAATGATACGATCGTGATGACTAGCAAAAAACGACTTAAGATCCTTAAATTCATCATTTTATGAGGAATATTACCTACTTAGAAAAACTTGATCTACTATTCACAAGAATATTAGAAATTCGTGCACGGAATTATGCCGTAAAATGTACTTTAAGTTTATTAAAATGTGCTAATAAATCAGTAAAAACTGCAGAAAAAAATTAAAAGTCGCTGTTTTTTCCATAATTCAATAGTCAACCATTTCTGGGTACACTAAGTGCTCAAGTTCCAAAACCAGTCAACTTACATCGTGTTATCATGAAATTACGAGAATTCGCTAATATGGTCATGCTACATGACTTTTTGTACACGATTTTTCAGTGTTCTTAGTCCGTCCTCATTCCTGTGGTGGTAGATACCCATCCTCTCTTCCATCAGGAAATCTATGGGGACAAACCAGCATGACCTGTAGGGGCAGAGCTGAAACAGTGAAGTAAGTAGGTGCTGCACATTCATAGGACACCACGTTTCTGCAGTGACTCCATCTTCTGACAATACTCCACAATTCGATTCGACTTGACCCAAACCACAGCTCCTATAGAATTATTGTAGTTATGGTTGTCCGCAATAGCAGCTTGATAGGCTAGGAGCCTCTGAATTTGATTACTCTGCTCAGTCTACTAACCACTGATGCCGCCTTCTATGATACTCTTTCTCATGTGATCCCAAAACGTCATCTTGGTGTCCAGCATCACTCTCCAGGTATGTTCAGTTATTTACTCTGTTCAGGTGGTACCTCACTGAAGGTGATGTCATGTTTGGTCTTCAGCGCTCACCTGGATGATTCACTCAATTTGTTCGGTGGAGAGAAGCATTGCTCTCTCTTGTAGACAGACAAAGACTTTGAGCCCCACCAGGACGTCATGACCCTCTGCGTGCTCTGGTTTAAAAGTACCTACCTATTTTTATTGTGCCTACAGTGATCTCTCGCCCACTGGAAATGCAGCTTGAAGAGCAACTGAGAACAAACCTATAAAATATCAATCAATACTGAGTGAAAATAAAAAAGCCACAGTTCCTTTGAGCCTGACGGCTAAAATTAAAAAACATGAATATGCTTTAGCCGTACACGACTCACTCCTTGTCGATTCTCTGAACCCGACCCCCCATCGGCCTCTGAACTCTGTTTATCATTCAAAACAAAAAAATGTTTTAGCTCCTCGCTCTCACTTTATTATAGAAATGATCACGACCATTGAGCTCTTGTGAGATGATGATCTCCTAATAGAAACTCACGAGTAAACATTCACTTTATTATAGAAATGATCACGACGATTGAGCTCTTGTGAGATGATGATCTCCTAATAGAAACTCGCGAGTAAACATTCACTTTATTATAGAAAGAGGCTAAAGAGGCTACATACGAAATTACAGCTTCCTATAGTGTAAAGTATAGAAATTACCTATTAAAATAATTTAACCACCGCTTCACAAATCTAACCGTTCTCGCAATATTCGGATCACCTGCTATGAATCACATAATCGAAACACCAGCTCAATGAAATCATCAGAAATTAACAAGCGGTTGCAATCATGTTCACAATATCAATAATTGAGAATGATCACCTGTGTGTAAACAATTATTCATATAACCATGCTCATAACTCAGCTTGTTGGCCACGCACTTCGCAGTAGTTAATATAGTATGGTTGGATAAATCGAGAGCTTTCGAACGAATGGTCAACGAATTTTGTGGGATGAAAAACGACGGAGTATCATATCCCTAGCAACGACTCGGTTGTAAGCGGAAATCATCACAATTATTGGCGCTACTTTCGTTGCACTCTCGTGGGACATTTTTCGGTAGTTAGGTCACGGCTAAAGCATATTCATGCTAAAATTATTAAGAGTGACTAGCAATACACAAATGTGAAGATTTTTGGAAAACATTAATTCATCAGAGATTTCAGTGAAAAATCATAGGTAATTAATTATCTTGGGTAATCCGGTAGAGCAAGGAATCGATTCCTAAATTTACTGTAATTCCTTTAGGGTTGGCAACATTTCATTCACCAATCATGTCAAAATTGAGCAATAATTTATGCTCCAGGTGATTCTCTCACAAATGGCGATGGTAGTGGCACGTATGTAATTATAGTAGAACTATATGA
Source organism: Adelphocoris suturalis (assembly GCA_030762985.1). Lineage (NCBI taxonomy): Eukaryota > Metazoa > Arthropoda > Insecta > Hemiptera > Miridae > Adelphocoris > Adelphocoris suturalis. The sequence goes on along the minus strand of CM061040.1, from coordinate 25,290,390 downwards.
GCCTTCCATGTTATTCATGAAGCATGAGTTATGGAGGGAGAAATCTAAACTCATGGAGGAAGAGAAATGTTTCCATGTCTATATCCAGTAAACTTGAAGCTGATAATAATGATTAATAATCATCAATAGGCGAGAATCAATCATGTTAAACATCAGAGATTTTCGAGTTTTCCTTGGATACTAAAAATATTTTGAGTAATTTTTTGCAAATTGACAAGATTTATATAAGTATGTTGTGCAGCAGTGGCACTCCTGTCTGTGCTTAGCTAAGTCGAAGCTTGATCAAGTCCACCAAAAATCGCCCCCTATGTATGACAAGTTACGATAAATTTGATTATAATGTAATGTCTTTTTAAAATACTGACATTTATTTCAGAGGGATCGTAGCTTGGAATAAGAGTAATTCTTGTCAATATCCCGACCACAGTCATGACGACCGTGAAATGTTTACCTTTCATACTTCTGTACATCGTTGCAGTTCAGATAATACACACGAATTCGAGAACGTCGACTTATTGGCGTTTGACTCCTGAAGGTATGAAATAATTTTTTAAGTGATTAATCACTACATTCGTGTATTCTATATTTCAAGGAATTTGAGTGCTGTTAAGTTTTGATGTAGGTGCCTAAGGTAGAAGATATTTTATTTGTAGTCGTTAACTAAGTTCGTAACATCGAAACAATTGTCTTTACTTCAAATGTGTAACGTTCCATTAGTAAAGTAGGAACATTTTTTGTGATCATAGGTTTGATTCAGCCTGGGGATGTGGATACTGCCATCAAGCACATCCTGGATGATCCTATATTCAGCATCATCACTTCCACAGTTTATCACGGAACGACATGGACGAAGAGAAGTCCTGATGATGACTGCCCTGGCTGCCCTGAGAACGCCACCATGAAAATGTATAATCGACTACCTTCATAGCTAGAATTAAAGTTTACTTTAAAAATCGACCCCCTACCTATATATTCTAACGTGTCCAGCTACCGTATCCGTCGTTGGCACCATGTATCCTTCTAGCTCTAGAAGCATTTCAGAGCTACGACTTTGCACATGCAAATTCAGTGCTATGTATACTTGAGAAGTTGGGCGTTCGATTCCGAGGGTTGGAGTAGATAGTCAAGTGTTCGAGGAGTCCACAGTTCTAACCTGAGCTTGCTCAGGGCAATTTTGACGTATGGGCAAGGGCGATTCGCTCTACCCACATATCCTATATATATCCTAAACCAGAGTTGGGCAGTAGTTAACTACGTATGCAACTACTTTCGAAAACCCTGAGTAATTGAAGCTTTAACTGCAGTGTAATCTTACTCTGGATAAAGTTATTACAACTATTAAAGACTACATTTCAAGTAGTATCAACTTAAACTACTAGTTTCATTACAACTATAGATGTAATTATAGATCTGTAACTACAGTTACATTGACGCAAAATGCACCGATTGACCAAATGTCTTGAATATCTGGATTGCTAGTTGGAATTTCTAACATGCTTCTTCCATTTTTCAGGGATGGAAATGATAACATGACGAAAACTAGACACCCTGAAGATGACGAAGTATTGGATTGCGGAAAATCGGTTAATTTTACCTACTATGATAATTTAGTAGGAGTGGCCAACAGACTGTCCCATCCAAATGTTCCTGAGCCTCAGGTAATATTTTATTTACATAGGTACCTGAATATATTTTATGAAAAAGACTAGGCTTAATATTCTAAAAAATCATAAGTATACTTTAAAATCCCCTCTAAGGAAAAATGTCTGATTCATTTTAATTAATATCTCGTAACTGAGTGATAGTACTATTGGAGAACTGATACCTGATAAACATTTAAATCTCAATGTTGGTACCAAAAAAGGTAGGTAACTATGTATATTTGTTTGCTTTCCTCTAATCTACGGTACATCGAAATCGGGTCATCATAATTTAAGCCGCATTCAACCAGAAGGAAGCAACTTCCTATAATTCCTCTTGGTATTGTGTCGATCGTTGTTGAAATGCATCCCATGGAATCATGTTTCATTTGCCACTAGTCAAAGAATAAAAATCTAATTTCCATTATTGGGTAGGAGCTTTTACAGGTACCTAATTTTTTTGTTTAGAATTTAAGCCGTGTCTCAACCAGAAGGGTCATTAGTGGCAATCAAAAAGAGGTGTCAAGGGGAGCTATGCTGACCGTCTGTCACTAAACGGACTGCCATCAAGGACTTCACTGGCAGATCGGCGGGGGAGAAATAATAATAATAACCCGCAAAGGATGGCATTGCCGCTCTCTACCTCAAGGGATACAGCGATTACCACTTTGTAACCCCTACAGCAGATAGAAATACCCCATAATAAAAACTAAACTACGACTAGATGATCCTTACACATAGATAAATACTATTGATGTATATAATATAATGATAAATACTAACATCTTAGTTGAATAAAGGTATGACTAGATGCACATAAATAAATCAATATATCACAGATCAGAATATCACAGTTTGTCGTAAAGCTCAGTGGCTTTCAAATACACCAACAGGGACTGGACCTTATCTGGTCAGGACAGAACATCCACCCACGCTGGTATCCATGCTGGCCCCTGAGGGCTGGGTAGTCCTCCAAAAAGTGGCGGATAGACAAATCACCCCCACATCTCCCACAAACAACTTCATGAGCTACTGGATATAGCAGGTGTCTGTGAGTTAGACGGGTATGGCCAGTAGCTAACCGATTGACCACTATTTGGTCCCTCCTTGGAAGGTGGGTCACGAAAGGATCAACCAGATAAAGGTCCTGAAGGACTCCATGCAGATCAGTGACCTCTCCCTGCCATTGCTTGAGCCCGATGGAATTGGCTTTATGCTGCATGTAGGAGATTTGATCCTCAGTGCGCATAGGCAACATTTTGATGGAGATCGCCAATGGCTCTCCTTGCTAGGGCATCAGCACACTCATTGCCATGAATGCCCACATGGCTTGGCACCCACGTAAAAGTTATGTTTGTGCCCAATGTTGTGGCTCGTTGTAGTGACACACGCAGGCTTTGGATCAGTGGATCATATGAATATGTGTCCCTAATAGCGTCGATGGTACTTAGTGAGTCACTACAGATCACATAATTTCCAACTCCTCTTATTATACATTATCTTATTTGTTCAATCCACAGCCAACGCCAAGTTTGTATTGCTTGATACTATGTAAAAACTAATAGATTACTAAGTACTCTTACAAAACCAGTTAAAACGTATTTAGTATTCATTGATATTGAAGTATTTCTATTTCCAATGTTGAGTTTTATCAATTCATCTTCTGTGATACCTACTATTGAAATTCATTACAATCTCTATATTCTTTCGATGCCGGAGCCCTCTAACATCGCTCGCCTCCACACTCACACACTCCCTGCTGAATAGGTCCTGGAACAGAAAGGGGAATAGCCAGGGGAATAGCCATGGGACGCCTGTCGTATTTTTTTTTCTTCTTCATCATTGAATGGAGAGTGGCAGACTGGGCGGGAGGTGGTGGTGACGGCCTGGGCCAGGGACAGGATGCGCCACTAGCACTCTTGGAGTAAAAAACACTGGATTTTCTCCTTCCACTGTCCAAATTTTACTCCCCCATGTTTTCTTTCCACTTCTCCACCGCCTCGCCCACCTTTCTTTCACCCGCTTCTCATGATGGTGGAGGAAGGGAGTTAAAGAATGTTCTGCCAAATGTGCCGGAGAGACATAGGACAGGACGTTCTTCCGTTCGGCATCCTACCGTGTTTCCTATCCTAGTCCTACCTAGTGTGCGAAACCCTCAGCAAGCTCAAAACTCCCATCTAACCGGTGGACAAGCAACATGTGATATGTAGTCCAAGAGTCCACTAATCCGCAATACACTTCACATCAGTGTATATTTCAATACTTTTCATTCCCAATAGAGTAATTAATTTTTTGTACACTTGCAAGATTTTGTGAAAAATATGGTTTCAGAGAGCGCAATTACATGATAAACAATCAATATCAATAATTTTTTGATATGAAGGTAATTAAACCGTTATATAGTGACCGTGCAAGGGGAAAGGAAGCTTAACTTGCCAGTGGTCAAATATGAGTGTATATATATTTTGTTTTCTCCACATTATGCTGAACAAAATCGTTGTTTTAGGTTTTTTCTATAAATTTCCAATCAAAACTTATGATTTTTCAAAGTTTGAAAAAAGGGGGCCCGAATATTGCAAATTTTCAGCAGGTTTCAGGATATTTTCAGCAGACTTGCAAAACTGCACGTTTTTGCGATTATAAATACAATGACAAATGTAGAAAATTCAAGTTTTGATGATTATTGGGGGAAAGAGAGATAGCAAGTACAAGTGTGATGTGCACGGTCACAAATTATTTAGTCTTGATAACTGGCTGCTTGGTAGCATAGTAATGAAAGGTGGTGGCTACAAGTTCGCAATTTACTTTACTTTGTTGGTGGATAAGGTGGAATGGCATATGTAAGAATGATATGGCAAACACTCCAGTATATAATGTTGAATCACTCAGCGTGATGCACCAACAAAATATTCGGAAAGGCGAACTACCAACAATATGGATTTGAATATACGATTGTAGGCTCTGTTCAAACCTTACAATCTGCTCCTGGCGGAATCTAGCTTGAAGTCAGGAAGGGATTTCCCACACAACTGTTGTTGCTAAAAGGCGTTTCAGCAACTTACTAACCTAGGAAAGTGATGAGAAGTATAAACTATCTAGAATAACTGTAGCGGACTGATGAAGATCAGCACAACTTCTTGGGTGGACTTCCGCACAGTGTTAGGACAGCAGGTGATGATCTCGGTGCCCTACGTTCGACACCCGGGCCCTAAAAAGCGTTACTCTCGGCACCCGGCTCGTTCAAAATCGAGTTTTACTTTCAGCACCCAACTGAAATAGAAATAGACTGTTACTTTCGGCACCCCGTTACATTGGGCACCTGCGTCGCGTTTAACACCTTAATTTGCCTTCCCACTTTTACAGACTTACTTTCTCCACTGTCCGTGGAGGTGAGGTTAAAAATTTGGTGTTTTGTGTCCTTCCAAGAGGAAGTCGTCAAATGATAATACTAAAAAGTAAGAAATTCAAAAACTAGGAACACAAACACTTCCGCCTGTAATTCTAAAAGTTCTTCCACAAAATGGTAAATGTTCGGATGCAGTGATGTAAAGTCCCTATTGATACTGAAACACACAAAAATATTTACTCATACTATATTATTTACGCATACCTTTCGAGGAGGAGTGGAAATGTTGTCACCTGCTTTCCGTTCAACAGTTGCCCTCAGCAAAACGTCCGCAAAGTCGTCACTCAGCTCGTGAGTGTGCTCATCTTGAGCTAAAACCACGTTCCAATACGACGTTCTCAAATAGTTCTTGCATTTAAACTTCCTTCTTCTCAGGCGAATCCAGCGAGTTTCACCTTATTTCAGTGTTTTGTGGTAGGTGAAACGGAATTGTTTGTGAAAAAAACTCATTTTTATAAGAATGGCTTTTACGTTTTCATGATTCCCGGGTGCTGAAGGTTACAGTCCATTTGCCATACCATTTCAGTTTTGATCTCTGTCGGGTGCGCAGAATAAACAGAGCGGAGGCGCTCCCCACTTTCACCTCTCATTTCTGAAGGCCTGGGTGCCGAATGCAGGCCTTCCGATGATCTACTTTAGGTTTGTTCCATCCACCTCACCGCGGTTAACCCACGGTCAGCACGCGGTCCACAGCCTCTATGATCGCGGTTGGACGACCGTAACCACGATCCAACCATGGATGGAACGCTCAACCACAAGTGAGGTAAAATAGCGTTACACCAGTCATGTTGTGTGACTCCACTCCATTGGAAACATTTTTTCAAAACGTTCCACGAACTAAAGCAAGAAAATTAACGAATAGAACTGAAACAATGAAACAGACTCTTACCTAAATGAATTTCTCAGAATAAAATAGAGAATAAAGAAATGAATAGAGAAATGAATTTCTCAGAATAAAATAGAGAATAGAGAATTTCCCAGAATAGACCTACACGCATTGACGCAAGTGTTTTACCTTAGAAGAAAAACATATGAAATAATTATTTTGGGAAGAAACCAGGGAAAAATATAAATCACTACTGTTTGGGATTCAAATAAATCTTTATTTTTCAATCTTGAAGCCATTTTCCACACGTAGGTTGAGGTGTCCACCCACCGAGCTCGAATTTCAAATGAGGAAGGTTATGAGTAGGTTTCAATTGCGTGAGGTTTCCTATAACAACCACAATGAACCGCACTCCATCGGGCGGTCGGTTTTGGTTCGACCGCGGTCGACCCGTGGTCGACCACGCTGCAATGATGGAACAGCGGTTCAACCGCTGTGTTGAGCTGATTGTTGCGATGGAACAGCGGTTGACGTTACTGCGCATGAGTCGGTCGATCACGGTTAGGTGGATGGAACAAAGCTTTTGCTAATCCCCACTGGTCTAAGCGTTTCACATACGTGTTTCTGTTACTTAGCTTAGTGTTTATTGTGTCACAGCCACATGAAATAAATTGGATACTGGAAATTCGCAACTTGAAATTGATTGTTCTTTTCACAGGTGGCATTGATTTTCAAGAAAAAGGCAACGGATATCGATGTGGCGGCTCTTGAACGGAAACTGAAGAAGGCGAAAAGGGAGAAGCCGAAGTCTGTTCAGCTGTACAACCAAATCGGTAATTTCTGGAGGTTGAAGGGGGATACATACAAATCGATCGAATGTTTTAGAAGAGCTCTGGCTGTTTCACCACATAACGCTGAGGTAAATTCCCATCCTTTCAGTTGATGAACAACAACTATAGATATTTCCCAACACCATTTTGAAACTCCCTCTAAAGCTAATACTCATATTGCTTGGAAATTCTCAGGAATTGTTTGCCATATTATTAAGTATACTTCACATAATATTAATTTAATCCATTCCAGTCGTAAAATTTGTATGAAGCATAATTTATAATAGTGAGCAAATTGAAAATTGCAAAACAATCAATAATCAATTTAACCACGCTCACACCTGGAAACACTGAATGAATACTCAGGATATTTTTACACAATGCTTGTAATGATGGTTGCTTTCAAAGGTGCCATCCAAAATGCAAAAAACGGGATGGTTGAAAGATGAGAATTTGTTCTGCCTCCATTGGAATTAAACTCATATTTTGGTTGTCAAGTGTTGGTAGAGAATACCAGAATTCCTTAGCACCATCGAAGGGTTTCTTGGAGTGATTTCTCAAAACTCAGGTCTAAGCTAAGTTCAGCGAATTCGGTCCTGGTGATCATTCGTCCTTGTTGACACGGTCCTAAATTCTATGTCCTTAGCTCCGGTGGTCACTAAAAAGTTTGGCAGATACAAAGTGTAATGGAAGTGATTTTTTAAAATGATTTCCGGTTACAATGAAGCCGTTCCTAGGAAAATGTATCTTCGTCAGTTTCCATCCGACGGAAATGTTTAAAAAGACTTGACAAAATAGGCCTTTCTGCCTTTTTTTTTTTTTTTTTTTGGACAGTTCAAATAAAGAAACGTTGGAAATGGCTAACAAGAAAGATCTCAATTTATGCAAAAATCTTAAGCTGCCCAAACCCAAAAATGAAAGCGGCATAAACAAACATAAATAACACTTGTGAAGCGGGAACAACTGGAAAGTTTAATAAATCTGCAAAGCTCTGGCGCCTTTCTCGTCATGAACGACTTGCTTCTTGGGCTTCTTTTTGACATTTTATGTCTTTGCTATGGCACATAAACTAAAAAAACGTCACGGAAATCGCTCACGAAAATATTCTGATGATTTCCGCTTACAACTGAGTCGTTGCTAGGGAAATTGCACTTCGTCGTTTTTCATCCCACAAAATTTGTTGACCATTCGTTCGAAAGCTCTCGATTTATCCAACCATATTATGTTAACTACTGCGAAGTGCGTGGCCAACAAGCTGAGTTATGAGCATGGTTATTTGAATAATTGTGTACACTCAGGTGATCATTCTCAATAATTGATATTGTGAACATTATTGCCACCGCTTGTTAATTTCTGATGATTTCATTGAGCTGGTGTTTCGATGATTTGATTCATAACGGTAGATTCATAGTGATCCGAATATTTCGAGAACGGTTTGATTTCTGAAGCAGTGGTTAAATAATTTTAATATGTGATTTCTATACTTTACACTCTAGGAAGCTATAATTTCGTATGTTGCCTCTTTAGGACATTTGCTTGACAATGCCCAGGGTCCGGATCAGATGAATGGCTCTTAAAGCTAATTTCTGTGCTTTACACTCTAGGAAGCTGTAATTTCGTATGTAACCTCTTTAGGACATTTACTTGACGATGCCCACGGTCCGGATCAGCTGAGTGGCTCTTAGAGTGGACACATACGATCTGCAACTAAAGACATAAAATGTCCCAATGTCTTGCAGACGCGTATGCAAGCTTTTTTCTTATTTTTCTTTTTCTATTGATTTTCATGTACAACCAATGCGTTGCTAGCGAAGTGTAACTCCGTAAGTTTTCATAGCAGGAAAATCGTTCGCCACTTTTTGGAATGCTATAATTTTATCACATCTTGATCCCTAAGACATTGTAGTGTAAAGGAAAGCTGATTTATCATGTAAATAATTTGCTCCCGCATGCATACCATTCGAATAGTAGAAGCCAGGATTTCCATTCTTTGGTCTTGCTGAGCAAATTATCGTCGACTTGGAGCATCTGGTTGGTCACAAGGTTCGCTTCCGAATCTAACTCTGACACCTTCAATCTGAATACTTAGGTACTTTATGCACGACTCAAAAATACGTACACTACTTCACTGAAACTTCTAGTTCTTTTAATTTTGGTTTTGGCACCAAGTAATGTTAATTAATAATGTAATGTAAATGACTGTAGAGAAAAAGTAATGAATGAACACTCGTGATTCCGATGAAAGTATTACAGGTTACTCAAGGTATCCCACGTGCAGGTAGGAGTATGGAAATGTTACGTCACTTTGCAGTGACGTCCCCAAGTTTGACGTAATTGAAGTGTTTCATGACAAAAAGCGAAAAATCGAGATCACATCATCTCATCATAGACATCATTTTGATGTCTAGTTGATTGTGAGGAGTGATTGAGTTGGAAATGAACTATGCTCGATGGAATGAACGGGAGTTTAACCTGATCTCCTATTAAACCCTGTTTTTGTTTTCAGGGATGAGGGGGGGGGGGGGGGGGGGTAAGCTGCGATTTAGTGACCTCCCGCCCTCGTTTGGGGGTGGAGGAGAGGGGTTTAATGGGTTTCATGGCCTCCTCAAGAGATGGCCATGTTGAAGGAGTTAGAGGGCAGATAGGAACCTCCGGGGTTCTCTAGGTAACTTGGTAACATCCAGGAAAATCGTGATAAAGTGTTGATGATAACAGGACATAACAGCTATACAATTTTTGTCTCAAACATTATTTTTGAAAACTGTGCTATCGTAGGACTGAGACATTACTATTGTTTTCTCTGAATTTTCGCAGGTACTGTTGAATCTTGCTCGGGTTTTGTTCACTCTTCAATATTTGGATGACGCCATTTACCTAACTCGACGATCCCTGGAAGTACAGCCACCCGATAAGAGTGCCTGGCAACAGTATTTCACACTTGGAGAAATATTCAAGGCAAGTGTTTTCAATTTTGTATTTTCTCAAATTTTGGTTCTTATCCTTTGACAAGAGAGAAGTTCCCGATTGTTCGACCGTTGGGAGCGATCCTCCCAAACAAAAAACGTCCCGTTCATTGTTGTCCAAATTGTTTGTTCTTCTTGATCTCTTTTTGCTGTGCAACTTTAGTTCTCATTCATCTCACTGTGATGAACACGTAAGTGGATGGATGGTTTGAAAATCAATTGTTAAAGCTTACTTCAACAGAGGGATAATTTATCTTTACTGGAAATTTAAAAAACTCCAAATCGCTTTTTTTCTTCTTTTTTTTTCAATGTTCATTGGAATTTATGGCCTCAGGCTTGTATTAATGGCCTCGACTATCGATCCATCAAAATTTCACTTGGGAGGTCAGATTGACAGAAGTCGCTCATCGACTGAATTTTGCTCACTAAACCTGAATACTGTGACCCTAGTTACCATATTGACCATCGCCTATATACCTATATATATTAATTTATTTGAGAAATGTGAGAGATTTCAACGGATCAGCTGTCATCTTACTTATCTACGAACTAGGGCAATGGTGATCCTTGTAAAACTCCGTGGTTTCTTAACTATATCACTTATGTTAATTGGTTGGAGAGAATCCATTGATGGTAATCTGCTTCTTAGCCTTTAACCATCTGAGCTCACACCGATGGGCGCAGGGCGGCATTTTGGCCGCCTTCGAATAATATAATATTTTATATGCGTATAAGTGCATGTGCGAATAATATAATAATATTTATGCGTATAAGTGCAGTGTACACCATCGATCACTGACTTTCACATTAGGGAAACACAAATAAGGTACACAACCATGAATATTAGGTAAAAGAAATACATTTTATTGAAAATAATTTCAACTAGGTGGGTATAAATAAAAACGTAGGTAATTTGAAAATATGACCAAATCAGACTATAAAAGTAGGTACATTCAGTCTTTCTTCCAGTAACACAGCATAAACTTTTATAATGCAATATCACCATATAATATTGGTAACACAATAAAGTGAGTACATAGTGTACTTGAGCACCTACCTACCTATGTTTACTTTTCAAAAAATTGCCACCGAAATCAGGGTTTCTTTCTAGCAAAACTCGAACACTGCAACAAGACTAATGCGGCAACAACTAAATATAATTTTATGGACTACAAATATTGAGAACTAGTAATATGAGTAATAAAGAGAAAAAAAGATCATCTTTGAATTATGGATACAATCAAATTTCGTATTCCAATATACAGTTACACGTCCTCTTGGTCTTGTTCAGGTTCTGCACACGAATTGCACGTGATTTTCTTGGTTGAATGGTTTTTGCAAACATATTTTCCACATTCGTGGCAGGTCATAGAAGTTCTGTTGTTCTTCTTACTACCACAATAAAAACAAATTCGTCTTTGTGTGGAAGAAGCAGCTTCTGCTCGATCAGGTTCTTCTTTGTGCTTTTCCAAAAAACACTTTATTTCTTTAGGAAGGTTATTAACTCTAGCTCTACATTTTAAATTTTCCTCCATGAGTGACATAGCTAAGTTGAACGTGAAAATTCTTCTGACGGTCTTGGTGTTGGGATGATTGGCTTTATATATCTTGAAGGCATTGATCCCTGCCACATCAAGAAGTCGATAAAAAACAACCAGTGGCCACCTTCGAGTTGTTCTAGATGTAGAGCAGCGTGCACACATAAGATCCACAGTATCTACACCCCCTTTTGTGGCATTATAGTCCATTATCTGGTGCGGTTTGCTCGTTTCTTCATCAGTCACGTTATCGTCATGCATTGTGGACAAAACTAGTACAACTTTTTTTTTTTTTTAGTAACCATAGCTACACTAATGTTGTATCAGGTTGTGCTCCAAACATTCCAGCACTACGAATTCGGGAGGAATCTCTCTTTTATCTTTTTTCTATGTTCCTAAAAAAGTCAACCCGTTTTTCAGCAGATCCTCTGCTAGAGGATAATTGCTTAACCAGTTATCAGCAGTGATATTTCTACTACTGTTCTTTATTGGATCCGTCAGTCTTAGAACAATGTCATGGGGCTTGTTGGTTGTGGCATATACCTTTGTACCTATTGATTTACCTACTTCTTGCAAATGATAAAATCGAAAAACAATGATATATTTCAAAATCACACTGAACTTATGACGAAAATACAACAAATGTACCTATACTTACATTATTTTACTCGTGTTGGGGCGCTGGGCGGCAAGTTGGCCGCTCTTAGATCCAACGTCAACTTCGTCAACTTCCACGCTGACTCGCGAGCGTCGTTCGCGAATCTGACGTAGCTTCTACCTGCCATCCAGTGTCTTATGTTGTAATTAGAGAATACCTGTGCGTTCCGTTGCGCTGTGAATCGCTTTTGTCTATGCAAGATCGTTTTCAGTGAAAAGGCGGCCAAATTGCCGCCCTAGCGCCCGCTCGAAGGTTAATTATGGAACCACAGAGTTGTACCTAATGTAAGCTCTCTTGGACTTACCCTAAGATGTTTTCTCTTCAAACATTTTAAATTGAAGCCCTAAAATTAGCTATTGGTGGTTGATTCACGATAGAGATGGTTGGAACCACTGCTAAATGCTAGTTTCTCTCTAGTGGTTCCTAATCATTCCAAAGAGTTTCATTTGGCCTCAGGCATATAAAAATTAAATATGAAATTAGAAAGAAATCAACAGCAATTCATTACCTTTCCTTTTCTAAGATTCTGTAGGGATTTTCTGTCATTAAACTGTTCTCTGTGGTCAATTGTGCTTGTCAAAGTTATAGTGCAAGAGCATTTTTTTGACTGATGTGCCCCATTAAAGCACGAAAGATGAAACGCTGGCCAATTTTCTAAAACAGTAGAGTACCAGCTGAACTAAATATTTTTCTTTGTACTTCAAATTATCAAAAGCATTGTTTAGGTAGGAAAAAAGAGTACCACTTTGAAACCACTCAAGCCCTTTTTCTTGTTGCATCTGATGACTCCCAATATTCTATTTAACGATAAAATTATATTCTTAATACTTGAAATGTAAATTAATAAATTTTGTTTCTTTTAGTTAACCCTCAATGGGTATCTCAACTGTATGAACTAAATTTCTTATACTATATCTCGCATATGTGACAAGACCCCAGACCAGATAAATTACTACGTTTCCAGCCAGGGAGTTGAACACCAGAATCCCAGCATCAAATGGTTTCAAGATGCGCCTTAAACCACTCGGCCACAGAGGACGTCTCTAATATAACATATCTGTGAAATGGTGGCAGTGAAATTCGAACCCACAAAGAACAGTCCTTCTTCGTTAAATTTACTAAATTAAATTCTAAATACAAGTAACAATACGAATGAATTGTCTGTAAACAACTTCTGTGTGTGAACTTTGGTGAAGTGTTTTTGGTGACGTGATTGCTGCACCTGAGGCCTTGATGATTCGACTAACCAACTTTGACGAGAACAGTTGGTTAGAGTCTTTTGAGGCCTAGTAGGCATTTAAAGCGACCAAAAGCGCACTATGTGGTCGATTTATGCGCATTATGTGGTCGACAAACCTTTTGACCTTTCAAAGTTGTAACATGTGGACCAAGCAACGAACAGGTGGACGGAACGCTCAAACAGTGGACAGTTCCAGGCTACCCAATCACGTTCAAGTTTTACATGAGCCGCAAGGCGTATTCAGACACCCTAGCTTTAAAAAACTCCCGAAACTTCAATATCGTCGGATAGCCCAAGAATTAACGGGCTGCTTGAAAATCGAGCCCCCAAACCACCTAAGATCAGTGATGCATGTTGACATGTTAGTTCTTGTTCGGCACAGCTCCCGGCCCGGCCCGGCTCGGTGCCCAATATTGAGCCTGAAATTGAACAGAGTTTTCTCAAGATAACCAATCAGGAAGGTTATCCTTTTCCTTTCAGAAGATATAGTAACAGTGTGCAATGCGCAACTGATAGTACATGTACTATTCGGTGTTCCATCTGCCTTGCCATGGTAGTCCTGAGATTTTTTTCTACGGAAGCCCTATGCAGTCAGTCAGTCAGCCATCTGCCTTGCATCTTATGCCGAAAAGCCCATCAATTAACGTTTGTATGCAGTATGAAGAGCACCACCACATACAGCTTCACGGGATAATGGAGACGGCTATCCTTTCAGAAGATGCCGTAATAAGTGCACAATGCGACCGAGCTTGCCAATAAGGAGCTACAGAGAAAAATCTTTCCTGGAATCAGCCTAACTTTACTGTGAATCAAAACAACATAAACTCACCTGAAGACTTTAGCCTACAGGTTGAGAAGAGAGGGATGAACTCTTAACATTTAATACCTACTGGTCCATCAAAATTAGCTTCTTGTACAGTGATCTCAAACAAGAATTTCAAACAAGAACTTAATTGAACGGGGAATTTCTTGGATGGTAAGGACTGTTTTTAAGTCTTTCTTCAAAACGATTGTGATAAGGATCGTTTGAATGAGATGATGTCCATCAGTTAGGCCTTGTGCGTTGGCTGGAAACAAGAGCACTCTATAGGTAAGGCACGGCATAATGGTACCTCCCAACACATGCAGTCTTATTTTCCCCATTGAAATTCTCACTGTGAACCATCTCCCTCCGTGCTTTAAGGAAAGTTCTCTTTCAGTTTTCAGACAGAGAATGTGTTAGATGGTACTCCAGCCATTGCACTGGAATGTGACCAAAGAAGAATGATGAAAAAACTTTTACTTACTTATGTTGTGTGTGATTAAACTAAGACAGTGGACAGTGCTGTGTTCTTGGCTGAATTGAAAATGTCTCTTATAATTAGAAACTTTTTATGTTACCTGCATTTTGTTCGTAAGAAGGAAAGATATAAGTTTTTAGATGAAGGGTATGCATTATATTGCTAAGAAAGGCTTTATTTAGTTCTGTTTTGTGGCAAATCTTCAAATACCTTGCTTATTCAGGAATTACTAGAATAAACTTCTTGAACTAATTATTATCAAAAAGATTGAGACTTTGATCTACGTGCAAATCTACTCTTGTTTATGACATTCCACTTGCTTATCTAGCGGCCAAGAATTGTAGGTAATTAATTCTCATGAGGTATTATATTAGGTGTAAATAATGTACAAACGTTTTTAGATATCCATTCCTTGATTAATAGCAAGAATCCATTTGTGCCTCCGATCAATTTTGCATGACTCCAGAGAGGAACGGTAGTACGAAATTATAGGTATATAGGTCATCGTATTGGCCTTCACGATCAACAACCGAACATTTTGCTTAGTGAATTTTTCTGAAATAAAGATAGTTTATAATAATGAGTAGCAATAAGGAAAGGAAAGCCAACCAAAACAACCTACACCAGATTCTTCTCGAATATTTTACCTATTTACTCAAAGCTCTCTCTAGCTCTAGCTGTTTTCGGACACAGTCCGTTTGAATCCATGCTGTTTCGTCGCATGGGCGAATATTATTTTATAGTTTCCGGAAGAGGTTAGTACTGTGAATGTAGGAAGCGTTCAACAATTGTCCAGGTACTACCTTAGCTTATGACAGTAACCACCACTAGTATTAGAATCGTTACGTTCAAGGCCTATTGTACAGGGGTTTTTCTCAATCTCAAATCCAGTGGTGCAACATGGGAAGGGTATACCTATCAACATTCTACCTGTCTAAACTCAGTTATATAGTTGAAAACACATGGAGTTAGGGCTGGGAAGAATTCTCCAGTGCAGCATGGTCGAATTCAGTTTTACTTTCTGATTATTTCAATCTTTTGGTGGCAAATGCTCTTTTGGACTTTGATTTCTTTAGCTGCTTAACCCATGAAGTCTCGATTTCACGTTAGTTTCATTTTATTGATCATATTAGCTAGATACTTGTTACTCTAATATGAGAAATAGAGTATTAATTTAGTATCAATACATTTATTATCTGGATACTAACATTGATTTCATATATACTTATTGCCGTTACTGACGATGTATGAACATATCAAGATCACATGAACAAATCAAGACCTAATTTGTGTGTCCTTAAGTTAACAAATTGAAAATTAACTCGTTGTATATCATCATCGCAGGCATACGGCCACTACCAGGAAGCTTCTTTACACATGCGTCACTGCCTCCACCTACGTCCAGGATTTGAGCCTGCAGTTGTTGCACTCAAAGAGCTCGAAGCGACTCCAGACAATAACATCCATATCTATACTCTACTCATCATAGTTTGCTTGGTGAGTTCTCATTTCGTTTAATTGACAATCTTTCATTATCAAGACATAACAAGTGCTTACTGTCATTAGCTTATTCTGTATCAAATCCAGCTACTAAAATGTGTAGAACGTTTTTATTTAGTAGCTACATTTCCAAAAAAAATCGTCTTTGGAAACCTGTTTTCAAAGCACCAGTATTCTCGAACATCGAATCCAAATACTTTATACTATTATATGTCAGGAGCATCTTGAAACTGTAACCGAGAAACTCCACCAGCGCATTCTACTAAGAGTATTGTGACTTACTTGCCGGGTCTCTTCACCATCTTTTCCTTGCACTTTCAACTGACAAGGGAAGGCTACGTTAGTTCCCTCACAGATTTCGTTCTAAATTTTACTGTTTATTCTAGGGTCAAAATTAGTCAACACGTATTTGGTCATGCCGTTAAATGGACCTCAGGAATCAAATCTTTATGTAAAATATAGAGGACCTTTTCCATTACCATCCCGCCTGGCCACCCACCGTTATCGTTCCGCCACCTTTGGAGTATTTACCATTAGAGATTAGATTACATTGCAGAAAAACAGTAGTATGTTACTGTAAATAGGCAGGTACCTACCCGAAATTCGTCAAAACTACTTTTACCTTGTCGAAACTAGTGTCTACAACCACTCTTTCCGACCCGAAATAATACGAAACAATAATTAATTAAATCTCTTTAGAGCCCAAAGACTGTAAACACCACATTCCCTGTCGTAGCACCTTTCACTTCCTCACTCACTTGAGTCAAAACACACCGTGACAATGATCTCGCTTGACTGCTAACTTGTTCCAGCGAGCATCTGCTGAGCCAGCGGCCCGCAGTTTCACTTCGTCATTTGTCCGACCCCAAACCAGCCAAGACAGGTGGTATTTGACTCCGGGTAAATGCTCAAGGAAAATAACTCTCACAGTCGTTGAGGTTTGATTATCCTGACCTCATAGCTCAGATCGTTGGAGTGTTGCTACTGTGGGAAATTTCCCATAGTTGTGACGACGCGAGTTCAAACTCCTGTCGAGGTATCAAATATTTCTGGGCCGTTACATTAGTATCAGGATGGCAGAACGATAAAGGTGGGGCAATAACAGAAAAGGTTAACGGAAAGGTCCAATACAGATTAGTTGGACAAATACATCAGAATGATGTGTATAGTTTGGTGGTCTGGATGCTTGCAAGCTCGCATCTCAACAAAATAAAGAATATCCTAAATCAATCCTTTTAGTAAAATACAGACTAGTTGAACAGATAGATATCAGAAATACGATTTAAATATGCATCTGAGATTGAAATACGTAGCAAAAAATAAGTGCCTGCATGTGGTTCGAATCCAAGACCTCCTCCTCTATGGTAGGCAGAATTACGTACCACTTTGGCTACGAAGGATCTTGATCATCAGTGTAAAACTATTCCTAACTCAACTCAACTTTGGGAAAAATTGAGTGGAATTATGGTAGGTCACAGTAGAAGACTGTTCACTGACGCAGTTATCTTGTGTACACAATGTTGCGGTGGTATTTCAAAGAAATAATTTGAAAACGCATTTGAAAGCTTGGTTTTTCAAAAATAAAAAGCAATATTTGCACTGTTCTGTTGGCCACGTTGCGCCTCCTCGCTCCCGATTGTCCTGGGATTGACGCCATCCTCACTTCGGTTCAAAGCCTGTTGTACAGTACAGGTGAATGGGTGGAAGAGAAAAAAGGCCTGGGTGAAGTAAACAGTCTTCTACTGCGACCTACCATAATTCTACTCAATCTTTCCCGAAGGTAAGTTGAGCTAGGAATTATAGTAAAGTCTTGGTAGAAGACTGTTTACTGACGCAGCACGTTCAAAGTTTCTCATTCACCTCTTGCAAAGAGGGATGCTTGAGAATAGTTGCTAGGGCAACTACAAAGTGGGCGCAAGATTCTCCCATAAAGTGCGGAAGCACTGTCCCTACCTTGCGTAACCTTACGTAACCTTGCGTTTACCTATACGTAAAATAAGTATACGAATGGCACTTTGTGTCAGCGGCAAACAAGAAGCTTGCTGTCAGAATTCACTAATGATTGCGAAATACGACCATGTCATTCGGAAAATTCGATGAAACGTCGTCATACTGAGAATCGAAGGGAGCTATCCAACAAAACAAAAAGTACTCAGTCATGAAGTATGGCTAACAGAGCGAATTTTCAATGAAAAGTTATGAATAAAACTGAGGGGACAGTTGTGTGACGAGATCGCAATGAAAATTTTAGGATACGCAATTTTAGTATATTGAAAAATTTGGTAAACTATGGGCATTTTTCACCTAAAAATCGATTTTGCTCACTCATTTATGAACCATAGATCTGGGAGTGGTCGCATTCGGCTCAGCACTAAAAAATACTTGAACTATGACACTTCACATGCCCTATTGTCAAAAAACCGATTTTTTGGGACACCAAATTTTAAATTTGGACCTGAAATTCTGGAACGATCGGGCTGGCCAACGAACTCGACCTACTAAGACGGATTATTCTGGAACGAATTTTGTATGTCATATTTTAAGGGAGTTATCGTCTGGAAATACACCCTATAAATATATACATAACGTTAAAAGCTTGGATTGAGTTCTTTGATGTATGAAATGGTGTAGGGGGTCCTCGCCCACTTCCAACTTTTTAAATTTCGAAGCCATCTAAATAGCTCATTTTTGGTTTATTATTTCCAATAATAAGCCTATGTGATCGTATAGCAAAAAATTGTTATAACCCCCCCTCAAACTTTGTCACTTTACGTTTCAAGGTGTGTAGAATCCGAAATGTCCGTTCGCTGTCCACCATCCGGGCCATAAAAGGCCTAAGAATTGACTTTAAAAACCCGTTCTTTCGCACATAGACTCCATTTGGGGTCTAGTTGGTCCTAACGTTTAACCATCCCGATCGCTTTACTCGCATAGATGCTATGGGCCAAAAAGTGTCTATTTCGAGGCTTTGAGTGTTAGACTTACGCACGCGCGCAGGCCTGGCAGGCGGTCACGGTGGGTGGTGAGCGGGGCTGGAGTGAGAGGAGGCGCCACGGCACCTTGTGGCGGCTGGGTTGACCAGGGGCGTAGGAGAATGGATAATTATTACTTTTACGTGTTATACCCATATAATATGCCGCGCCAACCTGAGGGGGGTACGGCATTAGGGGCATAGTGGAGTAGCAGAAAGGCGTCCGGGGTGTATCGGAACGGATATAATATATATTTTATATTATATTTTATTACTTTTACCCCATATAACATTAAACCTACCTTGAACACACTAGTATATTTAGTATATTATATCATACTTTAGTATGTTACAAAAATAATTGATCCAGCCCATCTAAAATCCTTTGTTCTTCTTCTTCCCAAAATCTTCTCAGATAGTTCGAAGCAAATCGTTTTTAAATTAAAATTGCATTACATGGGCAGGTTGGAGTCTGAACCCTCTGGATGAATAGCTGTTTACTTATATTTCTGCCATAGGTAAGTGGGGTGTCGTCACCCAAGTAATTTCGGACGCAGAATCGACTGGGATATGTCCCAGATGCTTTTGGAATCCAGTGTACCTACGGTTTTAGTTTGATTCCTATAGAAATTAGCTCCGTGGATTGAATGAGACCACTCGGGTGGCTGTACGATCATCCATTTGCGAGGAGCGCAGCCTGTAACACGAGAACAGAGTTGGATACTAGAAAAGAGACTGGCGAAAGCCCCAGAGCATGCTGGTGACTATAGCTGGCTATCTGATTCAGAAATGATTAACCATTATGTAATAATTTGCCGCGTTTTTTCTTTGAAAATTCGCTAAAAGCGACTAAAATCTTAAAACTGACTATACAAATTCACTTATCACATCACAACTAATTCATTCCAGGTGCTGGGGGTATTGCTGGTGATTATCTCCTCAATGGACTCCAATCTTGAGAGCGAATACACTGAGGTTAAGGGACAGCGACACTTCAACAGAGCAATGGCTATGCGATCACTCAAAATGGGCATTTCTCCACGTGCTCTACGCTCCAAGCGCTACAACGGTACATCTGGATAAGTTCTTCGTTTTATGTATCTAAAAATCCATGGTTTATCATCTTTCTATTCTCCTACCTCTGCTCTTCATTGGGGTGCTCTGACTTGTCTATTCATTTCCTTCATATTAGTCTCCTTCATGATTTCATATATTATGTTGGTATTCTATTTCGTTTCTGCTGGTGAAAGAGTAGTACTTATGATTCTACTGTTGTTAGATAAATAATTACCTATTCCCGAGTTGGAAGTGAACTCTTAGTGCAAAATTATCTTTGGAACATGGATGTATGTCCCTGATCTAGCCACTTCAAGTTTCCATCATAAATGTTCTGTCATTATGGTCGATTCCTTTTCTCATCACTAGCCACTTATTTAGGTTTCATACATTCTGTGTGCTTTTAATCTTGGAAGCTCAAAGGGATACCCCTAACATCTCAATTACTCTAATGAGTTGGGGCTCTCCATTACCTCTAAAAGTTACTGTACAGTTGTACATTTAAAGGCTATAACTGAGTATAAATTCAAGGTGCATCTCTTCTTGGTCCACTGCATTTAAAAAGGCAATTATTCTGTTGGATTAAGAGATACTGGATACACCTACATTGCAGGTACTTCAGGAAAACGTTTTACGAAAGTCTTTCACAAATTTAAGGTTTAGTATACAAAAAAAATAGTATCATATCAGTGATGCCCCAACCAGTTTTAAGGGGCTGGCATCACAGTCTGCAATTGTGATGACATTTTGGCTGGCCCAGATGTTACCAGGAAAAGTATTACTATTTTATAACTCAGTATTTTGCTTTAGGGTAACTGTTTACTTTTACATCATCTCTGAACACAATGACTATGGACTCCATGATAATTTATCAATTGCTGTAGAGGAGTTGTGAAGTTCTTCTTGAGAGTGTGCTCAAATTATTGCACATTATTATGTGAAGAATTCGTGAGCTTTGCGTATATTCACCAGCTTGTCAGAATGAAAATACGAACACTTTGGAATGCGATATCTCTGTCAGACTAACTTTGAGAAGAGTTTAACACCTGCATTGATTTTCTCCATGAAGGAGAAGTACCTAGTTGATAAATAGAAAACCCGTCCTGAGATGACCTCCTGTACAAGACATGAGTTATGTACAATGGTTGAAAGTACCCAGTATTCGCATCAATATTTGTACCATGCTACGTTAACCTTTCAAAATGATCTCATACCTCCTTTCGTGTTATCGTAAAAGTAATTTCAAATTTTAAAATGAAAATTGACTGTTTCCTGGGTATTTAGACATTAACCGCGATCTCCTAAAATTGGTAGCTTTAGAAAATAGAAATCTCGTAGTTCGAATAGTAGCCAGTCAAGATAGCCGCCAGTCCTGTAATTTTACACCAACTTATGCCTAAAATAAGAACATTGACCTTTGGGTTTTTAAATAAATAATTGACTGCATATTTTCCATATTATCTGTTATTTTATTAAAATAATAAATATATTTCTAATAATAAAGACTGTTTAAAATCCGAGTTTGAAATAACTCTTGTTGTTACCTCAAGGAACGAAACGATTTTTTTTTTAAATTCCATTCTGATGCACCTTACGTTGAATTTTAAATACCCAGTTGAACTAGCACTTCTTGTAAAACGTGAAAGTCAAGACTTAATGATCTCATTTTTCGAATGAAGAACCTTTTTTGTTTTTATTATATTTAATTAAAAAATGTATATTCAACCAACTTTTATAAGTGATTCAACCGACATATACATCACAGATTGGAGAGATGACTTTTAATGCTTCTCACTACCGAAGGTAGGGAAGCTATGTGTTCATGATTAAAGTTGAAAAAAAATTTACTCCAAAATCAAAATTTCCACTTGCTTTGTGCGGGGATTTGATGGGTATATGTTCCAGGAAAATTCCCTGTGAATTATATCGCTATTGGTGGAGTAATAGCTATAGGGCATGCGCAAAATTAAAATTAATCCACATAGACAGAACTCCGAGACTAATGGAGCGATTTTTATGAAATTTTTAAGGATTGTGCGGTTTAGCTCCTAAACGTTCCCCTATAAATTTCATTGCTGTTATTAATAGTAGTCTGTGCGCATGCACAAACATTAATTTTTTATAACGTCGACTTGTACTTTGTTCTTCAACTAATTCTATAAGCCCATATTACAATATGTGAGGAACCTATACTGCCCATCCAACTTGGCAGACGTGTTTTCTACCTGATTCTTACAAATAAAAATAAAATAAAAAAAATACGAAAACTATTGAACATCTTGGTTGAGGATTGCTTATTGGCTTCAAGGTGTGGATCAGAAGACGACTGGCGAGTGATCAATGAATATAAGCCTCCTGGCTTTATTATTGTGTGTTTCCATTCCATGTGTTCAATTCTGTTACTCCAAACATATCAAAATCCAGTTTGGGGTGGCAAAACTTCAAAGGGATGATGTTTGGAGGAATAGTACGAAGCTGATCGGTCTGTTAGTGGTATTTCACCATCACATCAAAGATTTGTTTGGAACGGGGTGACGTTAGTGTGGATGGGATCAAAGATGCACTGTTCCTAATCTCTGATCTTCCTCTTGCTACTATATGACTGAAGATCTTTACATCAGATAGATATGTGGAATGCTGATGTTATACTGTCCATTGTTGTTGAAAGGTTTAGAGGAACGGAATGGCAGTCTGTCACAACTGCTTGGTGGCAAAAAGAATCGACCTTCTTTTAAAAACGGTAGTAATGCTCGAATTCCCTGAAAAGTTATGGAACGTACAGGTTGACAAGTTAATTATGAGCCGTACGGGCGAGGCCCGAGCGATCAACAACAGCCCCACCTCCTTCCCCTCCTATTGTTCCCATGGTCAACCAGCGTCCCCCCTTCTACCCCTCCCCGACCCCTTACTAACCATTCGAGCTCTGCCCATAAGGCACTTTATTAACTTGTCGGCCTAAACGGCTAATTGCACAGAGGTAATTCACTTGTACCGGGGATGCTTCAAGAGAACACCGTGCTTGCTTAGATCACAATTAATTTTCATACACACCTGATGGGAATTCGATTCCGTATTGATTGGAATTAAATCCAAAACCGACGATAGCCATGTTTTTTTTTTTTTTTTTTTTTTCATTTTAAAGCTTTTTTTATATGTTACATTTTTGGGGTTTACTCTCTTACAGCGAGTTAACTTAATAAAAAGCTTCGCCCTCTCATTTACAAATTAAAATTGAACTCATCCCAGTCTTTGGGGGAAATGTCCATTGCATTGCTTATCACAATGCTTAAAAATCCGTCCCTACTGTTTCTCGGCATACAAAAATTTTAAATAACATGAATCAACTTCCAACTCCTGCTATTTCAACATTTGCATTGCAAAATTTATTGACATTTGCTGTTTGTATCAAGTCTTAGTGTTTTCAAAAGAATTAGGAAAAAAGAACAAAGGACCTCTCACCCCTTTCAACATTGTAAGTTGTAACCTTTACCGACTCAACGCGGAAGGCACCGCATCAGTGCCCTGCTGCATAATGCTGGACCACTTTTGAAAAATTACCCTTCTCTCTGGTTTTGAATTAAGTGGGATATCAGGGTTGTCAAATGTTTGGTAAATCCTGCAGTTTACGCTGATGCCCGCCGTTTTTGAGTAGAGGGCGCTAAAGTTACCTAGTTTGAATTTATAATGAGATAGGTAGCAGTGTTGAGTTTCTCGTTCTTTTTCCTAGTTTTTTATTTTTCCGCCTAGTTTCTCCTTTACTAGTTTTTATTTCTTTTATTTCCTAATTTTTATTTCTCCACCTGAGGTTTTTGAAGGATTTCAGAGGTAGGTAATTACATTTTCCAAGGTCGATGCTATGTCAACACTGAGTCTTCAGCCCTTTGTGCTCTCCGAGTTTACTCATCGAGTTTACTCGGATCATCCCCTCTGACGTGTGGCACCGGGTCGGTGTCATGGTCCGAATAAATTCAAAATCGCCATTTTATGGATCTAAACGGTTGTATATATATTTTTGAAGACATTTATCGTGTTTTCAATGAAAATCGCACCCAAAACAAGTTCCGCCAGGGGCAAATGTCTCGGGTTTTGGTACCGCGTTGAGTCGGTTAAACAAAGTTCATTCTTCACTGTGAATTCATGAACAAGTAGCATATTTAGTAAGAAAAAAATCATTAAAATACCCAAACAAACCCTACCTAATTAATCTAGTCGAGTTGTACATTTTGTGTAAATATGATTTCATTTATTATCATGTATTTTTTAGTATGTTATCAATTTTATAATTGAACCATTGTAATGTAGGAAAACCTTTAGCGTTGATTTTTTAGTTAAGCATTAATCAGTTCCTAACCCTATTGAGATGATGAAATAATAGGTCGTACTCCAATTTGGAGTATTTTGTTCAATTGTAATTCATCAAAACCTTTCAACGATTTTTTAAAGAGAATGACAGAGCATCCCTGCAATATGTTTAGTATGGCATAATCGAGCACAATATTCTTGTTAGAGCTGCAATATTTTCTTTATAATCTCTGATTTCCTACTGTTTCTCAAGTAAATGTTCTGCGCAAAAGAAACAATATTGCGGTTTTGTAGATGATGTTGTCCAGTAAAATTGTCCTGAAAACAGACTCTGTAACTTGGTACCAATTGATTGTTGTGTTTTGTGTTATGTCCATTGAATGATCAGGAGCTTCTGTAAGGCGGCACTTTTTTGATTAGTGAAGATGCTGGAAGGTTTAGGCATTATTTAGGCATAATTATTTGTATTATATTCATCATGAATGATTATGCGATGGTCTCACTAAGAGCAAATCTAGGTATGATTGTCTACTTTTGATTATCGAATCAGATTCAGCATCGGGAAACTTTCATCATAGTTCTGATATAAAATTTTTACAGAAAACTCCTAATCCTATGGTTTAAAAAATAAAATGCGCATCTGTTTTCCATTGGAACTATTTGTCCACTATTTAAGATTTCACCAGACTGTAAAGAAGATGGAATTTTTCAGTAAAATGAAGGATAAGAAAAATCTCCCATAAGGATGTGTACGAAAACTGAGGTAGTAATTGATTTTGATGGAATGAAACGAGAGTGTCGCCCCTGACCTGTGGATACACTTCACACATTGAATTCACTAGAAATTTTTGATGTAGTGATCAAGGATGAGAGAAATTATAATTTATTGTTCAGTGATAGAGTGGAGGGGTAGTGGTGTAGTAAACCCCTTTTGAAAAACGTTATTCCTTGCACGTTCTATGCCTCAAGACGCAGTTTTTGCTCACCCCATGTGAAAGCTGTCGTTGACAGGTAGTTTTCAAATTTGCAAATACCAAGTGCCAACTTACGTTTGGCGACCTGAACCTTGATGTCCCCGGTTCAAACCTCGTACAGGACACCTAATTCTATTTTTATTATTAATTTACCATTTTTCCTAATTCCATCCATAGATTCTAATCTACACGTCCGACTCATCGATAATTGTATTACTAAAGAGATTGTCATAGGACACGTTGACTTTTTGAGTAGGAAGTTTCCATATCTTCCTACATAATAGATGTCTCTCATCTAAACATCCAAGAGTTATACAAAGTGTGACAGAGCCCAAGGATACAACTTTTCAAGCTCAATTGTCACCACTGGATAGAAAATTCAATGCGATTTAAAGTCGAAAGAGATTTACAAAAATAAATTAATACAAAAAATAAAATGGCTAATAACTAAAAGGGTTTAAAAAAAGTCGAGGCACTTATTTTTCTCTTTTAAATGAATTGTGGGATTGACACATCCAATGGTATTCAGGCATTCTGTTATTCTGTTATTAAACCCTGTCTATTATATTCATAGGGGAAATTGATTGAGCAAGGATATCTAAATTGTATCCTCGATATGTGAATGTAGCGAGCATCCAGGCCACCAACATCATTTAGGATAAGACCAATTTTTAATAAAAATATTGATACTGGGATTTTCTGCATTAAGATTTGAGTCATTGGAGTTTTGATAACGTAATATACATGTATCTACCACAAGACAATGAAATAGAAATATCTCAAGTATAAACAGTATTGTGCAAGTTTGCGATGTCATCCTGAGAACACACAGGTCAGGGTCTGGACACAATTGAAGAATATGATTAGCCTCAACAGACCACGCAATTTTTCCTATTCCAAGAATTTGAGCTGTTTGTAACAAATTTCTTGGGCCATTTGATGAAAGAGCTATTTTATTAGTAATAATATTATAACAATTAGTAATAATGTTCTGTTCTGATAAGTAATGGAGTTATTGATCTTTTTGACAAAACTCACGAAATTCACGTGAGCACACGATACCCACGTATGTTATTAACTTAAGAATTCTATTCAGTGTGCCACGGAACAGATACAAAATTTAGCTCATTTTTCTCCAAAATTCGTTTGACAAAATTACCATTGACTTGGGGAAGTTGAAGCTGATTAGTCATCTTAAAAGTTTTTGGGTGTCAAGAACCTTCCCAACATCACGTCTTCACTGTCAAATCATGAATGTACTCAATTTATTTGTTGTTTTCACAATGCATATTATAATAACATCAAACTTTTTCAGACAGTTTTGGTTGAGCGATTTGTCAAACACAAAACTTTAATAAGACTCAGAGGTTGTAGTTAGTAATGCCCTTTCTTCCAAGATGACTGTGTCAGGACAGTGTGTGAATAAAATTGTAAAATATTGCATGGCTTCACGAGTATTATTTTTCCTTCTGACTCCCTATTACTGATAAATTCTTATCCAGTATGTTCATTTCTGCTAAAAGTAAGAAGATTGAGAAACAGATTATTTGTTACAAAAATGAATGGATTAGAACCTATTGCTATGTTGAATAGGAGACCGACTATTTGTTCTGATCCCCTAACTGTGGGATCCCGATCCAGTACCCCCCCCTGACGAGGTAATTATTGGTCATAACTTCGAGAAATTGTCGATACGCATTGAGGATCAAATCTCCTACATGCAACATAAAGCCAATTCAAGCTGGCATGAACAATGACAGGTTTAGTATCTGTGTGGTATCCTTCAGGAATTAGGTACTCCCTGTTGGCCCTTTCGTGGACGACGTTCAAGAAGGGACCAAACAGTGAACAATCGAGTAGCCGAACTGCCCATACCTGTCTTACCCACAGGCACCTGCTTAGCACAGAAGCTCTTGAATATTTGTTTACCCTTCGATCTGGCAGTGGAGTCCATGATGGTTCGTTCAGTAAAAGAGGGCCACATGGCTTCCCTTAACCCATCCAGGACAGATGACATCATATGATGTCATGGCGGAATTCACGGTTTCCGGGTGAGTTCACATAATGTAAAGGGACCCCTACAAACTCTTCTCGTTCAAACACACCACTAGGAATGGAGAATGGCTGTAGGTCGCTAGGCCTGTGCTTTTCCCATTCAGGTTCTGTTAGAAATTCCTCGTTCGCAGCTCTGGGCAGTTGTGGTTTGTCAACAGAGCCAGTAACAGAACCTGAACACTCAAAATTTATTATGCCACTGCTGGTCTGGCTGGGGCGTCACACCTGATTTCGAGCACCGTGTTGAATTGGTTGAAATCGTGCCCCCTGCAGTGTCCCCTAAGACACCATGTTCAATGCCACTAACAACCTAGTTGAGGTGCAGCTTAAATCATTAAATTGAAAAATGACCATTTGTTTGGACAGTAAAAAACAAACAGTTTGAATAAAAAATGGTGGCCACCCAAAGATGTTTAAAATTGCACATTTCAAGTTTGTTCCTCATGACTCGCCATTCTCCAAAAAACACCGTCACCATTCCCAAAACGTAAAACAGCATTGCCCCGCATGGGAGTTTTCCCCTTAGTTCCAATACTTAATTCCTAATGTACCAGTTCCCCACCTGCTTCCCTATATTTATACAACCTTACTGCTCTTAAAATTGTTCAGTGGTAGGTCAAAAATTTCATCTCTTTTTGACATAGATAGGTCTTTTGGCTGGGGGTCAAGGAATTTTTCGCGACACTATTTTTTCTCCACACAAAATGCAACGCTCCGGCACTTTAGATTATTATTAACTCGAAAAGTGAAGGCTAGGTAGAATTTCTATTGATTTTTCACGTACAACCAATGAGTTACTAGGGAAGAGTAACTCCCATAGTTTTCATAGTAGGAAAATCGTTCGCCACTTTTTGGAATGCTCTCATTTTATCACAACATCTCATGACCTCTAAGCCATTGTAGTGTCAAGGAATGCTGATTTATTACTCTAAGTTATAAGCTAATATTGTTTTGTAACCATAATGGAATAATCTTGTGAAAAGAAGGCACTACATGGTTGGTATACAATTGAGTAGTAGGTACCTACTGGTAAGCAGTAGGTACTAGACATATCCATGATCTTTTGTTTTTCCCATCATGGGAGAAATTAAAATGCTTGAAAAATTTAATTAGTAATGGACTAATAGCCATTTCGTTTATGTGCCAAAGTAAAGACATAAAATGTCAAAACAAGATAGTAGTTGGACCATTATCTAAAGTTCTTTACGCGTTGATGTTTAGCCCTTTAATAAAACCTTTTAGGGTTGATATTTTGTGATGCTCATGGAACCCACATCTGTCTATTTCGTCCAGTGAACAGAACAGCTGCTACTATAGTTTCTTCTGAAGAAGATGATGATAATGTTGAATCACTAATAAATGCAGGTTAACATATAACTAATAAACTGATATGGATAACTCACACTATTTTCTACTCTGAAACTACATTTACTTCTCCCAAAGGTGGAGGGGAAGAGAGTTTATGAACGTCCTGCCTAGTGTGTAAGGAGCTTTAAAGGGCATTTTTCTGCTTATGAGTTATGCTGTAAGTCAATGGGACTGGTTCTGAGCTAAAACTTGGTCGATACTAATCTTGGAAAGTATTTTACCACGAGTTGTACCACACTTATACGTTTTGTAGATACTATGTGGGCTCCTCAAGCAAATTCTTCTTTAAAATCCTGGCAGAAAAACTATCGGAAATTTAGAAAAGACCACAAAACATTATACGGGGATGGTTCTAAGCTTGAATAGCTTTTGGAGTCCTACGTGACAGTAGCATGAACTTCCGGGGAACCTGCAAGCGTTGGCAAAGTGCTGAAACCTTTTTAGGCTTTAAAGGCTTTGCAAATGGGCTTGTAGATCTCATCACCTGAAATAAGAAAAAAAACGTCGAATTTTGACAAACATTGCCCAGGACCGCATTCTTCCCCCTGATTCTTATTGATGTCGCTAAATAAAATCTTATTGTTGGGAGGAAAAAAAAAATACCCAGAGTTAAATGATCATTGGCAGACTGCAATCATAAACTCCCTGATGTATGTGTCGTTTTGATGATGCCATTATGGCGCTGGGGAACAGTGCCATTGTGTACCTGCCTACATAAAATGGTGCGAACTGCAAGTTTTCTTCTTAGATTTTGAAAGTGGTGGTGGGGGATGGTCTATACTCTACAAATGAGTTCGGGTTTTGAACTGGTCAGTCCGGTTTTTAACAAGCTGTCCGGGCGAAAATTGCTCTGAAGGCCAAATGTCAGGTTTTCACACAAACAGCGGCAACTTTCTAGTTTGTGTCCTATAGTAGGTTGGTATCCTGTGAACTCAACCATGACTTCTAGAGGAGCTACCTATATCAAGGTTAAGGCTATATTTTGACAATCGACGCCAGAAAGGTATCTAAACATCAAAAATCATGTACTCTCGTCTCATTATTTCATATGAAGAAACTCATAATCTTTTCCGTTAGCCAGTACTTGTGCATTCTCTCTTTCAGTTCTAGATAGAGGTGAATAATCTTGAAATGGTGGAGATAATCTCAAGTTAGATATAATGGACTTAATACTGTGATTTTTGTTGCAACATTTCCAAGATCGGCTATTTATTGAATTGAAAGTTTCCTGCCAATATAGTAGGTATATTAAGTCGTTCCAAAAAGATAATGCCTAATTAACAGACTGTCGAAGACGGACTGGTGCTAGAAATGCCACCTCCACTACCCTCTCACCACCACTACTCATCTTCCAAAGCCTGCTCAATTGACTGATCTTCACGAGACCCTCTCGAACGATCAAGTTTGTCCCCCACCCTGGCAACTACTTGGAACCGTTCCCTACAAGAAGAACTGTGAGTTCCTCAATTCCGTTCAACTCGGAGCAGCTCATGAGTCACAAATGAAAAGTCACATTTACGTTTCTAAACTGTTATGTGATCGTGTTATGAGACCACGAAACTATACACTTCATTCTGATCTACATATCCAACTAATCTGATCTTCCTTGATGTTATGTATTTTTGAGATGCAAACTCAGCTATTCTTCCCATGCTCTCGATATATAAGTATTATTCCACTGATGTTTTTCTACTAAATTCACAAAATCATTCAGGTGAGCAGGAAGGTGTGGCAGAGGGTGGTGCGGGGGTTATGGAGGGGGCATTCCCAGCTCAAGTCTCTCTTCGACAGACGCGGTGGTAATCAGGGATTCCCTTTTTGGAACAACTCAACCTACATAGGTAAATTGCATTCTATAAAAGTTCTTGAAATGCCTGACTAACTAGTACCTAACTTATATTTTACATTATTTATCGCTGTTCATACACTCACTTAACTCTTCATGACTGTGAGTCTCAATGAACCAATAAAACCAAAAAGTAATTATTCCAGCTGTGCATCGTTTAATTAGGGATACACACAAAGAAATTAGCATAACTCAATCTCTGTATGTTCTGCTAACTCAATTTAGCCATAAGGTTTAAATCGTTAAATTTGTGGGACTTGAATGGTTTCCAAATGATGTATAGACCTTATTATATTGTAGGCTATTCTTCAATCTTCTGGCTGTATCTATGTGACACTACTATTATCTTAATTATTAATACTGATGAATAAATGGGTACCTGCTGGTTGAAATTATCGGTGCACAAAAATGACTTAGATTTATGAAAATATCAATAAGCGAAATAATATAAAACGCATATCACATAGATAATTCACATCAATCATATGTATATAACTTATTGTACTGCATGCATCAAACTTATTACTGAATGATTTTTTTAATCTGCCTTCTCGATTCATTATGTCTGATTTTTTCTCGTACCACCTGGCAGCCCTACGGTAACGGCTCAAAAATATTTCATACCTCTACAGAGTTCAAACTCAGGTCTTTACCATCCTAGAGAGAGAATTTGTCACCAACGGCGCTTTATCAGCTGTGGGAGTTCTCCTTGAGTGTAACAACATTAATATCATTGGATTTGTGTACTAAAGAAAATGGAAGTTAATGAAAAACGACAATTTTCACGAAATGTAGATTTTCAATTTTGACGGTTAGGTCACTTCACTTCCACTGCGAGGTATTTGTTCCTGACAATGATCTAACCATAGAAATTCATCTTACAGCGTAACTCTTAACTCACGTTATTGCTTACAAAATAAGATGTAACCTGATGCCAAAGCCTTCTTATGTAAATGGCGTATCACTTCTTGCATTCTCATGCCATCTGCCTGTAGTCGAAATAACTATTCCCCAAGGACTTCCTGTGAGAGTAGAGAACTAGGATTCGTCATGGGTTCTTTGAACTATCCATCATCGTATTAGTTCTGAAGCTTTCCGATAGATGGGAGAAAGACCACCTTCCAGCCATCATCCCTGGCTCTTGATTGAATTAAAAATAAACAATGTAGATAGTTATTTTCATTAGCCTTCCGAGTTATTGAGAGACTTACATTGCATTTTATTTGAGATAATATATACTTCTAAAGTTACTAAATACTTTTGATTGAATGGTGATAGGTACCATTTTTCCAGCCAAGTGATGGAAAACTGGAACCTATATTCAGTCAACCCTATAAGGAATTTAGGTGCCCCCCCCAGAGGTGCAATGGGGGCCTAAATCCTCATAAATCAGGTAGAGGAGGTAACAGAGGCATCCCGTCAGAGAGATACCACCCCTACTAATGAGCTTTTAATAAGCCATGTTCGGGGAAGGTTGATATTCCTGTCACCAGAAAATCATCCGACGCCAAACCAGCTGTCTAGAATGAGCGAGAACAGCGCGTCTTTCCCATTGATTCCTCAACGGGATGCCGACAACGCTATCTCTGGAGCTCTGACGGGAGCTTGATGGACCTCTCAGGAGGTAACTCTGTTACAACCCTCAAATTATCTTCCAGTCACGGAGACATCATCTCAGCACCTCAATTACCACATACTGTGTCTTTGTAAAATATGACGAGTACTGCAGTAAGGAATATCTTGAAGTACTTGAAAGGTAATCATGAAATATCCTAAGCGGAAGTATGATTGAAAGGGGAAACTGAAAGATTGCGAGTGCGAATGAGCATCAAGGGTTGAAAAATTGAGGGGGGTCATCATAGAAGGCGGTTCAGCCTCTGAGACTCACGTGCGAGTGAGCATCCCGTAACAAAAAGGTTAACAGACGTTTTTCATCAACTTCCATTTTCTTCATTGGAATGGGTTTCTGCAACGCTTCGTCTCGAGAGAATTAGTTTTAGTTCTGGTGCTAGTTTTCAGAAAATACGTGTTGCATATAAAATATTTGGCACACAAGAGTTGCAAGTAAAGAAGTGAAACACTTCAGAGTACTTAGATCAGTTTTTTCTTCTTTTATGTCTCTTGGCTAGTGGATGTCAATATATTATGGATACAGCCACATGCTTCAATTCCTGGCATGGCTCCATAAGAGGTTTGGCCGCAAAATTAGCCTGAAGGGCAACCCACGTCTTCATTTGATTTCAAATCAGAAAGAACGCGTCCATCGTTTTCTACAGCATATTTTACACATCCGTACTTGTAAACGGGTCACAAGAAACAAAATCAGATTTCCAACCAGCAGAGTTATCAATTTTGATGTGCCTTTTCAAAGAAATCATGCATACTATGTTTTGAAAAATATGGTTCGCATAATGTAGAAGAACATTTATTTGCGATTCATTGGACCGAAAAAAAATCTGGGTGGATGGGGAGCAACAAAATATCTTAAGTGAAAAATTAGCTCATTTTTCTATGGATTCAATTGCTCGCACCTTATTTCAAAACAAAGATATTGACAATCTGGCTGCAAGCAAACATGCTCAAATAATAAACCTAGAAAAAAATAAGTAGATACCTCCAGTGGTTCCCAAAAAAAAAAAAAAAAAAAAAAAAAAAAAGTACATGAACGTGAGAAAACTGCATTTTGTAGGATAGCCGTTTTTAGCGAATTTTTGAAGAAAATTAAGCTATTGCTCTCGCCTCAAAATTTGAAGAATGTGAATTTTTGAAAAAAAATTATGCAGAAATCCGTTTCAGGCTATTCTGAATCATATTCTGAAGTTTAACGCATTTTTTTATGTATGTATAAATGTATGTATGTGTCATTCCAGACGATAACTGTCCGTAGAATTGTGCTAGAAACTTCAAACAAATTTTAAAATGTTAAGGGCACGAAACGAAAGTTCAAGTTCGTTGGCCAGCTTGATCGGATTACATCTTCGGGTTGAAATTTTCAAAAATGTAGTCAAAAATGTCAAAATAGACTGTTTTTTGCGATTTGTCGTGCGAAATAATTTTTTCTGCATACTAACACGTGGTATATTCGGAATCAGCGTAAAATCTCCTATAAGAATATGTATCAAGTTTTCAAAAATTTCAAAGTTGAAAAATCAGTCAAAAATCGAAATAATGCCGTTCGCTGGTTGTAAAAATCGGTAATATTCTTCAAAAATTCGCTCATGGGGTCATGCTGCATGACTGGACTTTTCTGACACCATTTCAAACAGCAGTGTTACCAAGCAAGTTTGCGTCTTCGCGCTCTCTCCATCTGTTCATTTTGCATTTCCTATTCCTTCTTTGCGTAATTATTCTTCCTCATTTCAATCACCTACTCCAATCCATTCCTTACGTGTCCATGTTTGGAAATAAGTAGGAAACACTGAAGAAATGTGGAAGAATAAGGGAAGGTAGCTGAGAGTTTTGTTTGTAAGTGGAACCGCTCTGGGCGGACCTGTGTTTGGAGTGTTAAAAATTACACTTATACTTGAAATTTTGAGAAATTTTATTTAAATGTTCAGAAAAAGGTCAGATTTAATAAAAAATTAAAACACAAAAATAAATAAAAAAAAAATAAGTTTTCGTGATTTTTGACCCGTTTCATAAACTTAGGTTCAGTAGTTTTAGAGAAAAGCTTCGGACGGCACGCATTTTGAAACGTAAGAGAAAGAACTAAATCAAACTCGTAAACGAGTTCCACTATCCGCTTTACAAGCAGATACCATGTTACATGGATATGTCTTTGATTGGGGATTTCATAACGGTTGTCCTCGACTGTTGTCAAGAGGATGAAAATGTTTCCTATGGAGTGGAGTAAATGATGCTATTGCTTTACGTTAGGAGGGGGAAATTGGTAGCTTGAGATGTGAACATTTATCACATAAATCAAGCGCTTTCCAACGAGTGGTGAACGAGTTTTTGTGCGATGAAAACTGCGGAAGTTCCATTTCCCTAGCAACGGCTGGGTTGTACGTGAAAAACACTGAAATTGTGACACAAATTTTGCGTCACGGAAATTTTTGGTTGACCCCCCAGAGCAAAGACATATCCATGTCAAAATGGTTTGGAGGTTGAACTCCCTTAAGCGTATAATCTACACTCGATGTGTATAATAGGCACAGCAATAGAAACAATAAACTGCATCAACGGTTATCTAACATATTTAATTGGATTGATTTCACATGCAATAGATTTTTTCGATCTATTTCTAAGTAGGTACAAAAAATCCTAACAACAAAAACGAAAGGCTTTTGAACTGAACCTGACCACAGGACACTTCAAGGTAAACAAACTTTAATAAAAATCAGGGTTCACAAGAGTTAGGAACATCCAGAACAACTTGAAACATGCTGAACTAGATTCCTGAGGGCCCCTTTTCCATCAGGAAATATTTTTTTCTGAAGATCTGAAGGCTTAATAATATAAATGCTACAATGTATGTCCCACAACTTGGAACATTTGGGGCCAGCTTTCTGATTAGCTGCAAGGCCACATTTTTCATCTTCTTGGTTGAATTTTTCCTGACTCAGCTTTGTCAGTTAGTTACAGCAAGTGATTTCCACACCTACCTCCATCCCCTGCCTTTCTATGAAGTTAGTAAATGTTTTTTCACTGGCTTTTTTTTTTTTTGCGGTAATCAGCAGTATGGGTAATAGCATTTTGCTAATCTCGCATTGGCGACTAAATATCGATACCTTTTACTGACATTTACGAAGTTTTTGGAAAATGTATTATACAAGAAGAGTCCACAGGATTTAAAAAGTTCAATTTTAGCTAGAAAATAATCCACCGTTATTATACAATTTCATTATAAAACATGGACATTATTTATGCTGGAGCCCAAAAGCAACGCAGAGTCAATAATATCTGGGTGTAAGGTTGTGATTTATGTAACCTTTTAACATCCTTCAGTTGGAGATAACACAATTTGGTCGCCCTGCCTTTGTGCAGACTGGACCGAATTCAGAAATACATCTCTATCACACTAAACTTAGCTCGTACACCACATATTCAAAGTCTACAATTGTGAGGCCACCGAGGAAATGGTATTACATCCTTGATGTTGAGTATCAGCATCAGAACTTGCAGGAGTCTGTCAAATCCCAGCCCGTAACCACATGTTGAGACGTTACCGAATTTCCTCAATTCGAGGTACCAGTCCAAAATGTTACTCAATCGGTGGTTCTTCAGTACCCTAGCTAGTTCTTCTGGGTCATCCTCCCTAAAGCTTCCGCCACATACCTCTCCAACGTTTGGACAGAGCAGGTCGAACGCCATAACCTGTAGGTTATATAAACATAATTTCTTAGGAACATTGAGGTAGGACATTAAAGTCGATTGTTTAATAAATGAGATATGAAAACTTACTTTACTGGCATCTTCCTTCATAGGTTTCATATAAAAAGGTTTGATTTTCCTTGGCCATTCCACAACAAACACCGGGACATTGTTGTTATGCTTAACTAAGAATATTTCCTGTTCTTTAGTAAAGTTTCCGCCATTCTTGAATCGGGTTTTAAGTTTGTCACCATTATTTAAAAGTATTTGTGCAGCCTCATTGTACGTCATAGTCGAAAAAGGGGCCAGCATGTCTTCCACATTGCTTAATGTCTCAGTTAAGTTTGGGTCTCCAAGAGTTTTTCGGCATACTTCCAAGTCATGATGGCAATTTTGGATCAAATGGTTGGTAACGGAATGAATTAGATCCTGTACAGCTTCTGTCAGTTCTTCTAAACTCTCAAGAGTGGTGGTTTCAGCTTCCACCATGTAAAATTCGGACAAGTGCAGTCGAGATTTGGAATTTTCAGCTCTGAACGTCGGACCAAAGCAATACACTTGACCAAGACCTCTAAAATGAAATTAAACAAACACAGCATTACTTGAGGAAGAAATTTTTGTTCCATACAGTAATCTTCACTGGCTTATTTTACATTGTTGTGCACAACAATTTCTAAAGGACACGTTTATTGAATATAAACTTTCTCTATAAAGTATTGGACTCGGCCATTTACCCTAAAAAATATAGGTATATTAAAAATTTGCTAAGTAAGCACAACAATGACAAACCAAACAATGCAAACCAATGTCAAACCATACCTACCTTGCAGCAACTTCCAGATGAAGTTGGCCGGAAACTGTTAAATATGCTTCGTCGTCAAAAAACCTCACTGGTTCGGAAGGTATTTGTTTATTTTTATTGTATGGCAGCTTGTCCACAACAAATACCTCTCCTGCACCTTCACAGTCATTAGATGTCAATATTGGAGTGTGTACGTTGATGTAACCTTTTTCTTTATAAAAAGAATGTACTCCCAATGTGGCTTCGTTACGTAACCGGAATAACGAGTTGAACCCTGGGTATCTATGCCTGAAATGAAGGAACTGTCGTATGTAGTCTGGGTTGTATTTTTTCTTTGGAGCAAATGGGAAACCTTCGGCCAAATCACAGGAGCCAATCACTTCAACGTTGCTATTCTGCATTTCGATTTGACTATTATTGTTTTGAACCAGATCACCGTTGACTTTCACCGAACATCCGTACTGGAGGTCGTTTGGTGCTTTGTCTTTCGGGAGCACAACTTGGAGCGGATCACAGGAAGAGCCATCGACTACGTCCATGAACAAAGTCTCCTTCAACTTCCTGAGAGCACTGACCCATCCCTGAAAAAATAAATTGAGAGAAATCAATGCTATTGGAAATCTAAATTCCATTCTGTGAACAAAACAATTCTGCATTCTTAAAATATCACATTCTGTGTCCCCAGCCATAAGTATACTTACACACAATCCTAAAATACTAAGGAAAAGTTATGTAATCAGCCTGAAATAATTATTCTTGGGCTCTTCCAAAACATAGAACTTGATTAATGAGTATAATTGGTAACATAATGGGGCTCCGAACTAACAAGGTCTGCCGCTAGGAGCGCTGGGGGGCAAAGGACCTAAGGAACATGTTGGTTGACATGACTTTCACCTTGTTGATACTTCGAGTCACCCCTTTTTGTTCTACAATTCGTTCCCCGCACCATCAATCTCATCAGTGCCCTTTGCCTAAAATCTGCCAAAAAACGTGATTTTACCCAGATTTTTGACGATTATTCTACAATTTTTTGAAAATTTTCGTACATATTACACCACTTGACGACCTGAAAAAAATTGTGCTATTACTTGGACGATTTCTGCGTCGAATGAGACCAACAGCAGCTCTGGAGGTGTGATAATTGATTTTTCAATATTTTTTCAACTTTTGACCCGGAGGGTCAAAACACCATATTTTTAATTGTTCAGTTTTTTAAAAATCCAATTGTACCATCTTCATAGAAAATTTGATGCTGACCACGCCTACACCACAAATGATGGTCTAAAACACCTCCTCAACTTTTTTTTTTTTTCAAGTTCTGAAATGGTGGTTTTGTGAATATACTGAAAAAAATAAGTTGTCAGAAAAATGACAAAAAAACGCGTTTTTTAAACTAAAAAACTTTTTCTTTTGTCTCTTGTTTTTGTGTTTTTAGACACAAAGCACGTTAGGAAGGCATTTTAGACCCATCATATGTGGTATAGGCGTGTTCAGCGTTACTTTTCCAACAAGAATAGCACCTTTTAATTGAATATAAATTATCCTGGAATTTTAGCGATTTTTTTTTTCTTCAAAAATTCAGGTGCCGTACCTCAAAAATAAGACGTCCACATGAAAAACGGCCTTTTGATTCAGCACCCTCGAAAACCCCAGGACCAGTACCAGATTCGTGGGTGTGGGGAGGGGGGGACTTTGATTTTTTTTGTTGGGCAGTGTTGTTATAATAATAAAGATACAAACAAACCAAAAAATTTGTAAGGTCCTTGATTATGTGCTGCGCTCTATTTTGTTTATTTAGTGGTTTAAGCGG
Source organism: Adelphocoris suturalis (assembly GCA_030762985.1). Classification (NCBI taxonomy): domain Eukaryota; kingdom Metazoa; phylum Arthropoda; class Insecta; order Hemiptera; family Miridae; genus Adelphocoris; species Adelphocoris suturalis. Next base: position 25,252,012 of record CM061040.1, on the reverse strand, counting down.
CACTTCAACCATAAGGGTCATTAGCGGCACTGAACAAGGTGTCCAAAGGGACACTGCAAGTGGCACGATTCCAAGGGGGGCCATGCTACCCTCCACCACCAAACGGAGTGCCATCACGGACTCCAATCGGACGCAAATCATGGGTACAGTGATGACCAGTGTATAGCCCATAGAGCAGATAAAAATAAAACCTCAAAAATAAAATAATACAACTAAGACTAGATCTAGAATAGGCTAATAACATATGTTACCATATATAATCTCCAAAGTGAATTACAACTATGACTAGATTGTACAAAAATATATCAGATATCACAGTTTGTAGTAGAGCTCAGTGGCTCTCAGGTACGACAACAGGGACTGGACCTTGTCTGGTCCAGATAAAACAACCCACTGAGGGGACCGATGGGCAGTCCTCCAGAAAGTGGTGGATGGACAGATCACCCCCACACCTTCCACACCCAACATCTCGAGCTCCTGCTCCAAGCAGGTGTCTGTGAGTAAGATGGGCATGGCCAGTGGCGACCCGGTCCCTCCTTGGAAGTTGGGTTACACTTAGGCCCACCGGGCACAAGTCCTGAAGGACACCACACAGACCAGTGACCTCAGCCTGCCATCGCCCTTGCCAGATGGAATTGGCTTTATGTGGCATGTAGGAGATTTGGTCCTCAATGCATATAGGCAGCATATCGATGAAGTTATCACCAATGACTCTCCTCACAAGGGCATCAGCACACTCGTGCCCACATGGCTGAAAGTTATGGTTGAGCCCGACGTTGAGGCTTGGTGTAGTGATACACGTAGGCTTTGTATTAGAGGATCATCAGAATATGTATCCCTAATCGCCTCGATGGTACTTAGTGAATAGCTACAGATCACATAATTCCCAACTCCCAACAACTGGCAGTGTCAAATAGCCAGTGTCACTGCCCACAGTTCTGCTGTGAACACAGATGCGACAGGTGGTAAGCGTCTAGTGACTTATAAGTTGGGGCTCCATAGAGCAAGGCCAACACCATCAGGTGTCTTTGAGCCGTCGGTGAACAGGAGAGTGTGTCCAGCAAATCGCTGGATGGCTTCGTTGTAACGGTATTCGAGGATCCCAACATTCATGCGAAGATCAACGTGCATACCAGACAAGCTCCAAGGTGGGGCAGGGGGCACTTCATATGGAACCAGAAGGTATCTCTATCTGCTATCCCATCTGGTGAGCTCCTGAACACGAATAACCAAGGGGCGAGTTCGTGTTTGGAGCCTGGAGTAAGTGTCATCCAGGGGGGGGGGGGGGGGGGGTAGCATGACCATGTCATGCAGGGGGTGCCCAGGGAAACAGCACAAGTGCTCTGCATAGCGAAGTTCTAGCAGATTCCGACGAATCCTGAGTGGCTGGTTATGCCCAATCACCTGAAAGGAAGCTGTAGGGGTAGTGCGGAAGGCTCCCGTAGCCAGACGAAGACCCTTGTTCAATATAGGTTCCAGTTAACACAGCAAAGACTTTCTTGCTGACACATAAACTGCAGACCCATAATCTATGCATGATCGCACGACTGCATGGAAAATCCTTAGAAGGACATCCTGCTGGACGCCCCAGCTCCACCTCGAGCTTCTAATATTCGGATCCTAATTGAATAGCTATTAGGTATTTCTTCACACCAGAGAAATATAATTATCTATATTAATATATTACGCACGTGTGTCTGAGAAACTGGTCGAGAGAATTCTGACTTAATGGATCATTATAAGAAAATGCTGGGTTTCTGCAAACTGCATTCTGGGTTTTAAAGAGGATAGATTCATTTTATTAATTATATTTAAATCAATCGTAATAATTTACCACCAATACAAGGTGATAAACGAAGTTGGAAACTCTCAGTTTTCTCCATTAAACTGTTGATACCTATTGATTTTTTAAGAAAAAAGTATTTATTTATTTTTTAAATGTCAAATAGGTACCTATAGAAAAGTTCCAGTCATGCAGCATAATCGTATGAGCCAATTTTAGTAAATTGTCATATTAATATACTGTTAATGTTAAATTGTTTTGAAACTTAGTTCCTTAGGGTACAAAGAAATTGTTAACTTTGAATTTCATAGCAACACAATTAGTTCTAAATAATATTCTCCTTATTCAAACAAAGATTTTGGTATTTTTTTTAAGTTTCTATTGATTTTTCTAGTACATATTAATCCAAACCATCCATTATCTTGTCTTTCGCAATCTCTTTTTGATTAGTTGTTTTTTGTTCACTACCAAAGCTTCGTATGCATGATACGAAACACCCAGGAAAATAGCTGCGCCGGATGGTATATATGCGGATTTTTCAACTTTTCTCGGTTAATAGTGGACCAATTCTGATTATTCTTGCGGCAATCAACTGTTTTTGAAATTCTCCAGAGAATCGAGCCTCTGAAATGTTCCAAATCCAAAATTTTCAAATGTAGAAACCATTTAACAATATTAATTTTAAATTTCGTGGTTTGTTTTCGTTTCAGGTTTCGATAATAGAACAAACGCTGCAAGAATCATTGAAATCGGTCAATTATTGGCTGAGAAGAGTTGAATGAACCGTTTAGCCATATTTTATTTGGAGGGAGCTTTGAGCCATTTTCCGGATCGGACAGAGTTTGCACGTCTACCTCTAGGTCACTCACTAAATTCAAGTCACTCACCTTTCCTGCTGTTTTGGTTGGAAAGGCGCCAGTTGGTCTGCTTTCGGAAACCCTTAACAGGTAACATATCTCCCTATCCATTCCCCAGAAGCCCCGAATTACAAAAAAAAAAAAGAAGAAGATGTATAGGAGAAGGAAGTTGGCAAGGTAGAGCAGGGCTACAGGTACCGTATGCGGCCTACCTCGAATCCAATTTTATTCCGGGTCTTCTCAATCTTTGTTTCTGGCCTTTGTTGTGTGATTATGTCTAGTCAGTTTTTTCCTGTGATATTTTGTCATTGTTATTTTTTGTTCGTGTTTAGTAAGTGTGTGAAAATGGCTGTTAACTTAATAGAAAAATTATTACTAATGAAGAAATCTGCGTGGAGTTTTTACAAGGAAAAGCAGTGTTGCCGGAGAATCCCAAGTTTTGCAAAGAAGTAAGAAACGGTGAAACATGTGGTGGGATATTGAAAGAACATTTACGGGTGACTAGGAAGCGTAATAGCGACCACAAAAGTGAAAACTGTGACTTTCAGTCCTTCCCAGTTCAGTTCTTCCGTCACACCATTTCATGCAAAAACCAAATTGGCTTTTTACATATTTTGACGTGAACGGAAGGTGTAATAGAGGGATGGCATTCTGCGGCATCGTAGGTATAATTGGTTAGGTTCTGATGCAATTTGTGTAGTGTCGGTGACATTTGGAAGTGGACAGGAAAGGCAAAAACCACTGTTGACTGGTTCTGGGCGATCTCCAAATCGATGAATAATTTGTAAAGGTGGAAAATTTTCCCATTTACTTCCATACAAATAGGTAGACCGCATAAGAGTCCACTGGTAAGTAGACCGCGAATCCGTGGAAGACTGCATACACTAATGGTACCGAGCTAGGAGCTACAAAGCTCGTGGTTCCCGTCATAGGCCAATTTGAGTGGTGTCAAACCCCTTAAATGTGGCAAAAACCTCTTACTGCCGGAATTTTTGCACAAAACTTGGTACACATATGTTTTTTGGGACGCAGAATCCAAATCTGAAGTCGATCATTGTTTAAAAAAAATTTCTAATATTGGATGTCATAAATTTTAAGTTTTAGCGAGTTTTTGATATAAAATTTTACAAATATCACTAAAAAGTATTATTTTTCTTCTTTTCTAAATTGATATTGTTGCGATGGATTCAACGATTTTTGAAGCAAGATTTTTGAAATGTTTTTCAATAGAAATCTGAAAATTTGAAAGAGAAATACAATATTTTAGCGCCAAAAATGTGCTCAAAATATTTTCAAATTGCAAAAATGCTCAACTCTCATCTTGGGCTCATTATAAATAAAACATTAAAATCGAGTAAATGTGAATGGTCAAGGCATTCCAGCAAACATTACAATTTTGAATAGTAACCAAAAAAATTGTTAGGATTTCTAATGCACATGCATAACCTGTAGGATGTGGTAGGTTATAGGATATATCCATGGATACCTCAGCTATGTAGGAATAGAAACTACGAAAGATAAAAATGACAAATGACAATTTAAACTTGGATTAGTTAATATTTAGGTACAGTAAAATTACGTGCCAACATAATTGCACTTCTCAGATTTGACAGCTTGCTGAGATCATGTGAAATTGGTAAAATAAAATGCCATCAAAATACTACAGAACATCTCGGAATGTTTATCTACAAAGCACTTTAAAACAAAATTTTTAAAATATTATTATTATCGATGAATTCGCCTCCATACACATTACACTCATTGCAATGGCTTGATTTCCAAAACGAAACGAAAAGAAATCATCCGTAAATAACTCAAATAAATATGAAAATTTGAACCGACAAAGCCGAAAATATACCAGGTTTATGTAAAAATTAGTGTTGAATTCATATCGTTGGCTCATGTTGAATACCTATAATGATACAGCAAAAACGTTTAAGACGGACTGAATGAATTTGGCGACTCAGGCCTCTAGACTTACGGGATTTACTTTAATCACTCAATCTTTAAAACCATGTAGTGGCTAACCCGGTAAATTCCGGGAGTTGAAACTTTTAGAGAAGTTAGATTTTAGTCTGTAGAATGGAATTGCAATAAAAATGGAGTACAACGTAGCACATATTTTTTTATCTCTAAAAAACCTCTTGAATGTCGTTAAAATGACATTTTTGTCACGTTAGTCCGTTAAATAGCATCCCCTTCAAATATAAATATTTCTTAATCATCATTGGCATTATACATGAGAACATCATGGGGTAAACGAATTTATTCCGACATTTGTAGCCAGCATGGACATTTTTGAAAGTCGAGTTTTTTAAGCGATATTTCCCGATTTTGTACTTCCATTCGTTGTTCTTGCCAGAAATATCTTTTTTTAAATTTATATATCGATATTGTAGTGAGATTCTGCAGGAAATATATTAGAGGAAACTGGGGGTGAGCAAAATTTCACATTTTGAAGGCAGGGTTTTTGCCATCTCAGCACTGCTGTGCGGCACTGGCTCAGTTTTTCATCGCCATAAAGCTTGGCCAGCCAGAGAGTTGAAATGGCCGGTCATAAGAAGATTAACGTATCTTTGATTGTGGGAGTGTTGAGTTTGGTGTGGAGTAAAGTGTTTCATACGAACCATCCTTATTTTCGAGTAATGGTAGTTGTGCCACCGTCACATCCAAAATGGTGGGATAGATCCTGACTTGGCTCAACTCACACAAGGCAAATTACCGTTCCTTCACTGATTATATACTAATAAATGTTGAGCAACAACTAGAAACAACATTTATGATGGTCATGTTGGTGCACTAGACAACAAAACTAGGTACTGGAAGTTGGATAGGAAGTTCGGAAGGTTTATTTAGAAGTAAAGATGGGCAAAACGGCTCACTCAAAAGATCCGGTTCTTTTAAATGGCTCAGAGGATCTATTTCTCTCCTATGCATTGTAGGGGTGAACCATGCAATGAAAAAAATGCCATTTTGTTTCCCTCGTTTTAGATGTTTAACCTGATCGCTCCCACGGGCCATGTTTAAGCGCAAAACAACAGCGTCGCCGTCGTACCAGGCCCGTTTTTAAGCGCAAAACTCCGATAAAGCCCCTGGTCCCAGGGCCGTGTTTACGCGCGAGCCGCACCATCACGCGATCTGAACTCGTCTGCCATCTATCTGCGAGGCTAATGAACTAATTTTTTAGATAGTGTTTACTTGGGTATCCGAGAGACATCGTTGACGTCATAATCGGCCTTGTTAGTTTTAGTGTCACTCGGAAGATCGCAGAAAGATCAGAAAGTAAACATCAGAAATCAGAAAGAAATGAGAAAGAGGGATGGGAAACACACTTATTCTCCTTTGCATAAACAATAAACAACTATAGTGCATTCCGTTTATTCATAAGCTGAATCGTAATCTTAATGACTATATTCAGATGTTGAAAATAGAAATATATAAACAAAAAAGACAATGTAACTAGCGAAACATTGTTTGGTTATGAGTTATGATGAAACTTAATCCACACAACGAAAAAAAAAAAAACGGGAAAAAACTTGTAGGTACTTATTTCAAAGAAAAACATCAAGTGAACAATTTGCTTGTCTAAATGTAACATGAAGTATGACGGGATTGGCGAAAATAGAGGAGAGAACGCAGCGCGAAACCGTCGGGAAAAGGCTGAAAAAGCTTGGGCTGGAGGGTGAGACGGCACCACAGTGTCTCGGGCTGCAGCGGGAGACGGGCGCGCGATCGCTCGGTAGCTATCAGGTTAAACATAATATATTATGACTGTTAAAAAATCCTCAGAAACAAAGGAGACGCAATGTAAAATTAGTGTAAATCCTAGATTTTGTTTTATTTTCACCAGTTTTTTAAAATATTTTCTCAACCATCTGTCACCAAAAAGGCCACGTCATTGTTTTTATAAAGTAAATCCAACTTAGAAGGAAGGTCGAAAAAGCAAAAATCAACATTGGTTGGAAAAAAAAAAAAAAAAACTGGATTTACAGGTAGCAGCCTGGTTTTTTTCTGGAAAGCCGCTAGAGTGCTCTGAAAATCCCCCTCAGTTTCGGTAATGACAAAGAAGTTGAGTGAAGGGGTCAAAGAGCCACTGAGCCGTGGAGTGTAGAGTCGAGAACGAATGAGGATCTGGTCTGCTCAGATCTATGTGGATCTTTTTACTGAACACTACTCAGAAGAACCAAAGAACCGCAGCTCTTTTTTATTGAGCCACGGCTCACTCGCTCTTCTGAGGGATTCGGCTCAAAGAACTGGCCCAGTAGTGAGCTACTCATCTCTATTTACAAGTAGTATCTAGTATGTAGGTACCTAGAACAGTTGTAGTCGTAGGTTTTTATGTTTTGTATTCCAGTAGTCTTTTATTTAAGCTTTTCATAGAAATGATTAAATTAGATTTGATTGTAAATTACTCAAAATGCACAACCGATTCTCGTTCTTTCACCAAAGGAAAAAAAACAACTTAAAATGCTCAGCATAATTGGTAATACTGTGTAGTTTCTTAGAAGAAGTACCTAGAGGATGTGCAACATTTATGCTCTTGTTCTACAAAGTTTATCAATTAATGAATATCCTCACACTGTAAATGGAAAGATTTTGCAAGATTTCAAGAATATATTCCCCTTTAAATGCAGCTGCAAACCTGGGAATTTAACAGAACTTGCAAGCATGTAGAAGCAGTCTTGCTTTTCTGGTTGGTACTACTATCTATTCTTATTAAAATTATATAATAGAAGAGCAGTGTATAAAAATTATAGGAATGTACTACATTTACAAATGTAGGATTATGGTTTGCCATAATTCCAGTGTTCCAGTTAGTAGATGGTGGTTATTTTTGTACTGTCTGATCGGGAAATTTGCTCATTTCATATTGCCGGTCATATTCCTTAACGATATGTTACTATTCTACCAACCCTCATTCATGGTAAGGTAAACTTTTGCGTGCAATGGAATGTAGTTACAGCTCTATCTACATAGAGTAAGGGAGGCACCATTCGACCATCTAACCAAAAACAATTTCCAATTCGGCCATATATCGATGTATTTTCAAAATTTAAAATGCTTCTGGCACCTAGACTCTTTCCCCATTACAGAAAAATCGAATGAAAATAAAGCGAGAAAAGACGAAGTCTCAAAACATGTTACGTATAGATACGATTTTCTATGACACGAAAGTCGGAGTCAGGATCTACTTAGTTCATTTTGCTGTCGCTAGGCTCGCATCCTTATTTGGAATCGCGAAAGGGGCACCTATATTCCCAGGATGCCATTCTAAAAAACTTGTCATGTTTTGCGAGCTGCTCCAAATTTTTCATAACACAATTTTAGGATCTTATTACGAAGATTTTAGGATCTTTTCGATTAACTGTTGATATTTTTGCGTTAAGATTGTAGCATAGTTAGATAGTGCATGCATCCCTTTAGATACATTTACTTACTTTAACGGATACATTACTTTCATTGAGTTTCAAATCGGCTATCCTTCGGAGTGACGATTCTTGTCGTATAGGGCAAACTGCGACTCCTCTTTCAATCCTGTCAAAGATGCTAGGGATATACCTTTTGAACATTTTTCTAGTTATCTAGCTAAATAAACACGTCCCAAAATTAACTGAATTTACCATACACCTCGCGGAACCCGGCACCGAACCTCTTCTTCTTCTTATCTTTTCTTCCTTGCACCTATCTCAGAGAGATGTGTGTCCATTGTAGTGTGTATTCCATCTGTGAGTTGTAGCTTATAAGTTTTGCGCATGTGTTCACCTACTAATCATTTCCACTTTATGCTATAGTTATATGTTATCTCATGTTATTGTCGTCTCATAAACCTCTAATAATTGTTGTCATGCTCTGTTAATCTATTCGTTTAAAATGTAATGCCAGCCTCTTTCAAGGAGTTGTTAAATGTGATGGGCTTTCTATAGTCTGTCAGTCCCTCTCGAATTAGATGGTACCTACCTAGTTCGTTGTTTTCCATAGAGAGTGTTGTCGATTTTTTATCAGTTGATAGTGTGGTGAACTCACCACCTCTCACCGGCCCTTTTCAGGGCCACCAAAATTGAGTTCACATATAAAAACAAGGTAATTAAGACGTCGGACTACCTCATGACAAACCAATGTAGATCGCGGGAAGAGATAAATAAATTGCATAACCGCCGAGTCAATAAACACGTTAGAAGGTAAAAAGTGCCAAGCTAAACACTCACTGCACGAGCGAGGCTAGGCAAGCCGACGATCTGACACACGAAAACTACCTTAAAACAAACGACATTAAAACAATAGTCAAGGGCAAAACAAGCCAGACGCACTCTACCGAAAAGGGGGAGAAAAAGATGTTTCACCCCCGGGACACCTTGAGCGCACTCGATCAAATCGGAACAGCCAATCAGACGCAGCATCCGGCTCCCCGAGGAGTATAAATATAGCAGCCCCAGAAATTCATACCGATCTTGAAGCTACCTTCCGACTCTTGACGAACCTCTGTCTTCCAGCCTACTGCGATTGAAACTCCATTGGGATTGATTGAGGATGAGGCTCTCGAGCCAGTTGAAAACGGGATTCACGACACGAGATTACTCCGCCTTCCAGACTACCAGAATTCAGAGTAGATCGAGCTATACACTTCATATTGCTCTCACTCTAGTCTCGTTTCAGCCAAGACGCTAAACAAGCATTCCTTTTTAGTTCCACAAAGTCTTGCCACCCAGGTTCGTAGATTTATTTGTGAACCTCCCGCTGAGACAAGCCAAACGATCTCAAGAAAGCCCGCAGCGGCCGATCATCCGTTTTTCGGAGGACCTACTATCTCGAACGGGCTTCACTTGTTCGAGAAGTAGTCGACCCCAGGAGGACCCTCAAATTTATTTGAAAGCTAGTCCCCGAATTTAGTTCTTTTTAGAACTAAATCAACTCTTCCAAATGGAGCGAACACCTAATTTTTGCCGACGTAGTTTGCATGACGGAAACTCCGGTTTCGCGGTCTGTCGGTACTTCTCAGCCCGGTGCCGACGAACTAGGTCACCCCATTCCCGCCAAGGGAATGGGCGTAGTTCCGAGATTCGCCAGGCGCAGCGCCGCCTACGCTAATGGGCAGACTCCAGTCTCATCCACCGAACCGGGAATTTCCGTTCTCAAATCAGAGAAACTCCTAAAAGATCAGCATAGCACAGACTTATTCGGAAATTCATTACCCCGTGGCTTACACACACCATATCCTTCCTAACACAAGGACATACGAGACAACAGAGGTACCTACTTTTTCGTACCTTTCACAAGAACCCTGTCAGGAGTCAAGCTCGTATAATCACATGTCTAACGTGGCTAGAGATATTCCACTGGGAATACCAACTCCCAGTAAGACATACATAAATCCACTACAGGTAGGTATTCCGATGGATGGTGTATGTACGAGGTTGGATCTGTATGCCCATATTGTATTGTTGTCGCACATAATTCATCAGCTAAGTGGTTGCCTCTCAATGAAACATGGGAGGGCACCCATTGAAATTCAAGCTGTCTGCTTGATATGATTGAATTGACCAGCAGCAGATGTCTATGTACAGGGAGGGGAGGTAGGTCGCCAGGTTTGATGTTTTTTTAGAGTATCAATTGCAGATTTAGTTCTGCATGATAAATTGATGTTAGTTCTCACAATTCCACTCCCCATCCCAGATCATGTTCTTTGCTATAGACAGCAGAGGACAACCTGTAACAAGGGCTGAAGGCCAGTTGTAATGAATTCTTGCTCTGCAACTACTCCTCACTATGCGAACTCCATATTTTTTGTACCGTAATTGCATGTAACTTCGGACATGTATGGTAACTTCGGACAATGTTGTATTTAGGCGGTAAAACGTGGTTAGCTCCCGACTGGTTGTGCCTAGAAGAGCTCCCGAAGTCGCATTGTAATCACGGGATATCAGTGAATTGTGATCAGGTTGTGTTGTAACTCGTTCGTGGCCTGGCGGTGGATTCTACGGTTGGCAGCCGTGGAGTGCGGGTCGGGCCTTCTGCCGTCCCATTAGGCTGTGCGCGCTGTATCGGTCGTGATCGCCATTTTGCTTTCGTGATTTGCCACGTTGTTATACAGCCGTGCATTTCTACGTTTTTTTCACGTGTTACGTGCGTTTCAGTGTTTAAATCCGCGGTCTACGTTCGCGTTAGGCCATCCGTGTTGATATAAACACATATTTCAAAAGCTTTTCTCAAAGCTATAGATCATTAAGGTACGTAAAGCTTCTGTCCTTTTGTACTCAGCCTACGTACCTAATTAGTTACCTTTACCTGTAACTGGTGACGCAGTCCGTGGACTATGTCTAAGGACGTGCGACCTGGTTCAGGCGGCAGTAGATCGGGAGTCCTGAAGGGTGGGGAACCCGGTAGTTTGGGGGCGAAAGCTCCTAACCCGGGATCCGCATCTGGAAGGAAACCTGAGGTAGTGAGAACGAACTCTGGCGGGGGGGTGCGGGGTGCTGCGGTCGGGGGGGGGGGGGGGCAAGGCCCCTTCGGGGGCTCCGCCTTGCCCCGTCCCGGCCGCTCGCCCCGCGGTGTCGGCCGGAGGGGTACATAAGGGGGTGTCGCGGAGCGGTGCTGCCGGCGGCGCGGGGGGCGCGGCCCTTACGGGGGCTCAGCTCGGCGCGGGGTCGGCGGTCCGGGCCGCGGCGCCTAATAAAAGGGACGGCCCGGGGGCGGTGCGGGGTGGTGCGGGGGCGGGGGACAAGGCCCTTACGGGGGCTCCGTCTCACACCGCGTCGGCCGTGCGGCCCTTGGAGTCGTCAAGGGGAGGCGCTCAGCCAAAAACGAGTGCTAATGTGGCACAAACAGCCACAAGATTAGAAACGGTGAATACCACCACCAAGGCTGGTGGAGGCCCCTCCACGTCCGAGGAGGTATCCAAAAGTGAGAGTGAGGCTCCGTTCACTAAAGATCGGAGACAAAGGAAAAGGGAGAAGTATAGGCTGAAGAAGCGCAGCAATACTCTCGCCCAAGAGAGACTTGCGTTGGTGACCAAACCGGCTGGCATCACGGGCACCCCATCGGGGAGCTCTGGCCAGGCGGGGAGTTCACGTGGGCCCCCGACCCAGCTCGCGGGGGGTAAACGCCCTAACCCGGGGGCGGGATGGGGTGAACCCAGCACGGCCAAGAAAATTAGGCCCTCCCTAAGGCACACTAAAGTGCCTAATAACCAGTGTATCATTATTAGAAAACTGGATGGGGGCCAATTCAGTGAAGATGAGAAAACTGAAGTCAGACGAATTATAATTCGCGAAGGCATCGACATTTTATCCAAATGGAAAGAGCTACCACCCAGCAGTTACGAGTTTATAAACTCGGGACTAGCTGCCAAACATGACAGAAGGTGGTTTGTAGTTTCGGCTAGAAACGAATTCACAGCTGAATTCGTTAAACACAACCTGGCTGAATTTTGGCGGGCTAAGGAGTGGGAGGCAGTTAGCCTTTCGGATATCCCCGTGCCTGCCAAGGTCTCTGCCACGGTTGTGACAACCAAGATCACAACCAAGGAACAGGCCTTAGCCAATCTTAAATTTAATAATCTCTATAAGGGATTAGACTTCGACAAGTGGAAAATTACCGCTTGGTATCCAAACACAGAGCTTGGAGTCACATACCTAGCGGCAGAAGTTCCACGAGAAGAGGCTATAATAGTCAAAGAGCTGGACGAACTCGGTTTCGAGTGTTCCCAGTATAGATTCCATACAGTTATTCCCCCTGTGGATGAGGTAGAGGACGTCACTGTGGCGTTAGGTACCCTCGATGTTGAGGAGCCTAAACCGCCTCAAGCACAGGAGGAGTCCATCTTTAAGATGGATATTGATTTCCCCAAACTAGGAGGAGGAGGAGGTGTTAAGGGACCACAATCTGGACCCTTCACCTCAGAAAACAAAGAGGGAAATAAGTCACAATTTAGAAAGGAGGGGAGTGTAGGACCCGCATCCGGAGCCTCCTCCCCAAGAAGGATGAGCATTGACATGCACACATTAGGAGAAGAGGAGGGTATGGAGGGCACTATGTCTGGTACCTCCACCCCAAAAAGGAGTAGGGTAACGGCACCAGTAGTTGCCACCTTTAAGAGCACGGTTTTTGGATTTCTGTCGTTCCTCCGTTATTTTTTATTTTTTATTTTTACTCAGGTTCTCATTATATGCCCCATATCATTCCGCATCTTGTAATTTTTCAAAAACTCGATTGCATGAAATAGTTTGTTCAAAAAATGAAAAAAACCGAAGCCTGATTTTTCACCAGTAGTTGACACCTATATTTCAGTAGTTGACACAGAAAGGAACCAGTAGTTGACACTCAAAAGTTTTGTTCAAAACAATGTTTAATTCATCTCAAACTAAACAAATTCCAGGAAATTAAGAGTGAAAGAATAACTGAGGTAACTAAAGGTAACATCAAGCAGAAACGTGAGCTGTTCAACACATTTATAATGTTGTATTTGCTTATATATGTATATAATAGCTTTACCTAATAAATTTACCTTAAGGTATCTAATGTTAGAACAACTTTTTGTAGAAAATTGATTTAAAAAAAAAAAAAAAAAAAAACCTAGGTAGGAACTTGAATAGCGAATCACTATATTAAATCCTAATCAGACTTCAGTGGATATATCCAAGATCAATTTAGTTCTTATCGCCCAGTCAGTCTTAAGTGGAGTTTTCCCATTGACCTTAAGCCGGAGAGTACTCCGGGGCACCCCATGGAGTCTATCTGCAGATTGTAGTGAACTTCCGTTCTGCAAATCTTGAAGTGCTTCCAGCATCTGTTCTTCGGTGTATGACCGTATCTTCTGTTTTTCTGGTGGCACGGTTAATTTTTGTTTTCTAAAAAAAAGTAAATAAACAAGGAATCAGAGCTCAAATATTGAACAAACCAATAAAAAAAATTATCATTATTCTATGTGCACCAGTAGTTGACACCAACGTTACCCAGTAGTTGACACCCCCTGTCAACTACTGGAGCCACTCATTTCTCAGAAAAAACAACCACACCACGGTCATTGTGATAAAAATTCAAGTCAAAATACCTAGAAAGACAGAAAAAAACATTAAACCCAATAGTTGACACTTTTGTCATCTACTGGAACTAGCTGCTATATGAAACCCAATAGTTGCCACCCCACCTTTTGCCGAAAATCGCATTAGATAACACTAAAAAATGCATGAATTGCATCAACTGACAACCAACGAACATGATGAAAAACGAAACAGCGAAAGCTTAGAAAACACAGCTGATACTTTCTACTTCAAAATGGCGCCAATTTCAAATCTGTGAGTGTCACTGAAACCTTATTTTTCAAGTTTAAAATTAATGGTGCCAACTACTGGGTGTAGTGGCAACTACCGGTGCCATTACCCTAGGTCACCATCGGCCGAAATTGAACTCCTACAGACGCCTAAAAAATCCAGTATGGATATGGAGGTGGGTGCCTTCGAGGAAGTGGAAGGAGTAGATATCTCCACGGAATCAGAAGGCACTCTTGTGACTATCACAGACGAGTCACTAGACATCCAGGGTGATACTCACACCCAGATGGAGTTGGAAATACCCAAATCCACCTGAATACCTTAAGGGATGATGAGGTGGAGGAAGGGGTAAAGGGACGGGAGAGATACCAAGGGATTTACGAAGGATTTTTTTTTTTTTTTTTTTTTTTTTTTTTCCCCACCCTCTTTCGTTACAAATCTTGGGAAAGGTATTATCTCTTTGGATTTCAGACAATAAATGGCTAGGGTAATCCAATTAAATGCCCAACACTCCAAGGTTGGCACGGACGACCTTGTCCATTATCTAGTTAAAAATAAAATTGATGTAGCTATAATTCAAGAACCACAAATTTACAAAAATAAAATAGTGGGACTTAAATTAAAAGAATTTGATCTGTTCTATGCAGAAACATTAGATAAACCCAGAACTTGTTTACTGATTCACAGGAAATGGGGGGCCACCCCCCTAACCTGGGGTAACAATGCAGACATAACCTCAGCCATGATGCAACTGAGACTCAGAAATGGACAGACCAGGAGGCTGGTCATCACCTCCTGCTATCTCCCCAAGGACGCAGCTGTGGGGGAGATGACGTCTGGACTTGAAGAACTGGCCGAATGGAACAGCCAACACGGATATGGCTGGACGGTAGGCCTAGACAGTAATGCTCACTCTACCATGTGGGGCGACAGACACAACGACGCTAGAGGTAATGAATTAATTGAATTTATTTCTAGACATAACTTGTCATTGTGCAATAATAGTAACACTCCTACTTTCTCCTCGGGGAATGGGGAATCATGTATAGATATCACACTTTGCAGTAGAGATTTACAAGAATATTTAGTAGATTGGAGGGTTTTGCCACATGTAATACAATCAGACCATAGGGCGATTACCTTCACAATGAGAACCATTAAACCAATCCCAATTAAAGTCCAAAACCCGAGACGGGCGGACTGGGAGAGGTACTTAGATAGGCTTAAAACTGAACTACAGTATTTTAACCCAGACTGGAATAATCCACATATGATAGATGATAATACACAAAAACTGATCACATGCATGAACAATGCTTTCAACTTTGCTTGTCCAGCTAAGGTGGTTAGATCTAAGAATAAACCGTATTGGTGTTTAGAGCTGAAAAACCTGAGGACACGATGCCGCAGGTTACAGAGAAGATCTGAGAGAACTAAGACAGACTCAGACAAGGAATTATATAGACAATGCAGAAGCGAATATCGCACTCTGCTTAACCAAAAACAACGGAGTAGCTGGAGGAACTTCTGTGGAGAAATTGAATCCACAGAGGAGACAGCGAGGATATTTAAAGTGATTCAGGGTGATACCACACCCAGACTTGGATTGCTTGTGGGTCCTGGAGGTGTAAGGATGAATAGTGAAAAGGAGACATTAGATCTCCTAGCATCCACGCACTTTCCGGGATCATCGGGGATATCTGACCACGATGTTGCAATTACCAGCACATCTCTGGTAGAAGATCTGGATGAGGAAACACTGAATATTGTCATCAACGAGGAAAAACTGAGATGGGCGGTGGACTCCATGAAGCCGTACAAAGCGTGTGGCATTGATGGGATCTACGCAGCCTGCCTTCAGAAAGCATTTGTAGAACTAAAGAGACATCTCATTTTACTCTTCAAGGGTATGCTGAGATGGAATCTCATTCCTGGGATTTTAAGCGAGATTAGGGTACTCTATTTACCCAAACCCAGCAGAATGGATTACACGGACCCAAAGTCACTCAGACCTATAAGTCTATGCTCCATCCTGATTAAGATTCTAGAAAAACTAATTGATAGATATATAAGGGACACCAAACTCTCCGTGTCCCCATTACATCCAAACCAATATGCCTACCTACAAGGCAAATCTGTAGACGGAGCGCTACATAACCTTGTAGGAAGGATAGAGAATAACGCATTCAAGAAGGGATGCGCTACAGGAATATTTTTTGATATCGGGGGCGCCTTCGACAATCTCTCATGGGATGCAATAGACAAGGCGTTACTTGGCAGAGGTGTGGAGACACAAATTGCACGATGGTGCAGAAACTATCTCTCACAAAGGAAAATCACTAGTTCCTTAGGTAATACCACAGCTAAATATAATGTTAGCAGAGGCACACCGCAGGGGGGGGCTATTTCACCGCTCCTGTGGTGCCTTGTTGTTGATGAGCTCCTGCGTGCGCTATCAGACACAGGGCTCCATACCCAGTTTTTTGCAGATGACGGGGTGGTGCTCATAGAGGGTAACGACCCCGTAGAAATAAAGAATAATGTTAATCATGCTTTGGCTATTATTGAGACGTGGTGTGCAGACAAGGGACTTTTCATTAATCCAAATAAGATAGACCTTGTCATGTTCACTAGGAAAAGAAGAAACCCACATATTGGACAAATAGTCTATATGGGCCAGAATCTCACAACAAAAGAACAAACTAAGTATCTAGGAGTCATTCTGGACAGGAAACTGACCTGGAAACCACACATTGAGTGGAAGTACAGGAAAGCCATCAGCAGCCTCTTCTGTGTATGCAGAGCTGTGGGCAAGACCTGGGGATTCACTCCTAAAGTAATGTTATGGATAAACAGGGCTATCATACTGCCGAGATTGCTATTCGGAGTACTGGTGTGGTGGCCCGGAATCAAGGGGGGAAGCGCACTGAATAAGCTAGACAGAATCATCTGTCTGCTAGTGACGGGTGCTTTCCGGACAACTCCTACTAGGAGCCTACAGATAATTTTGGGTCTTGCACCCATAAGCACAATAGCAATGGTACAGTCAATGCATACTACCATTAGGCTTATGAGAACGAGAGAGTGGATACATAATTACCACACACTAACTCATAACAGAAAATCAAGCCATACCCTTATAGCACCAGCTACACTAGGGTATATTCCAGAAATGAAAATGCCACATGATGAGCTTGGGAAAACCTACCTATGGAAGGATCCTACCAAGTACGTCATTGGCAACAGAGAAAACTGGGACAGGATAGTCCCTAGAACTCAAAGAACTCGTCTGTCATGCTTCACAGACGGCTCCAGAGTCGTATCTGAGAGCGGGACTAGAACAGGGGCTGGAGTGTACATACCTGACCTGGACATAGCTGAGTGCTACACTCTGGATGCACATACCACTGTATTCCAGAGTGAGCTATACGCCATTATCAGGTGTACAGACAGCTTAATAGAAAACAATACAAGAGGTAGACAAATAGTCATACACACAGATAGCCAGGCTTGCATCAAAGCGCTGATGAGCCCGGTTACTACCTCAACAATGATTAAAGAGGCTAAAGACAAATTGACCACGCTTGGCACCCGGTTGGATAACAGAGTGTATGTAAATTGGGTGCCAGGTCATGAAGGTCATACAGAAAACGAAGAGGCGGATCGCTTGGCCAGGCAGGGGTCGGCTAGAAACTACTATGGACCGACCCCAGCCTTGGGTATAACACGCAATGCGTGTAAAGCCAAGGCAAATACCTGGATCAGCAGAGATCTAAACGAGCTATGGAGAAAAGAGAGCAACAGATATAGACAATCTAGGATGTGTATATCTGGCTACGAAAAGAGTAGTTCAGACTGGATTATAACACTTCCTAGAAAGCAAATGAGGAAACTAATAGGGGTCCTCACAGGGCACTTCAGCTTTAAGAGGACCCTTTTCATCATGTCTAAGGTTTCTTCACCACTCTGCGAGTGTGAAAGAGGAGAAGACACAGCTGAACATTTTCAGCCCGGTGAAGTTAGCAACGGTTTTCAGCAACGGTCCATAATTCCGTTAATATTGGTCGAATTGAGTCCAAATTTCGGACATACACTCAGTACCCAGACTCGCACCCTCGAATGAGGTCGGGCACGGCGTACCTACCTCGGGGGCGGCTGTGGAGGCGGCTGGGGGCGGTATTACGCACTTCCCGTGGATGTGCCGCTAAAATAACTATCAGAATCGGATTCAGCACCCTAAAAAACCCCTATGGCACTATTTTCGTATTTACTCGCAGTTTGGGAGAAGGGGAAATTTTGGCATATTAGACTGGAGGGGCACGAACAAGCGGACTAATAGCATGATAGCGTCATACCTTAAATATTGGTCGAATTGAGTCCAAATTTCACACATACACTCAGCACCCAGACTCGCACCTCCGAATGAGATCGGGCACAGCGTACCTACCTCGGGGGCGGCTGTGGAGGCGGCTGGGGGCGGTGAAACGCACTTCCCGTGGATGTGCCGCTAAAATAACTATCAGAATCGGATTCAGCACCCCAAAAAACCCATATGGCACTATTTTCGCATTTACTCGCAGTTTGGGAGAAGGGGAAATTTTGGCATATTAGACTGGAGGGGCACGAACAAGCGGACTAATAGCATGACAGCGTCATACTTCCAGCAACGGTCCATAATTCCGTTAATATTGGTCGAATTGAGTCCAAATTTCGCACATACACTCAGTACCCAGACTCGCACCCTCGAATGAGGTCGGGCACGGCGTACCTACCTCGGGGGGCGGCTGTGGAGGCGGCTGGGGGCGGTATTACGCACTTCCCGTGGATGTGCCGCTAAAATAACTATCAGAATCGGATTCAGCACCCTAAAAAACCCCTATGGCACTATTTTCGTATTTACTCGCAGTTTGGGAGAAGGGGAAATTTTGGCGTAATTAGACTGGAGGGGCACGAACAAGCTGACTAATAGCATGACAGCGTCATACCTCCAGCAACGGTCCATAATTCCGTTAATATTGGTCGAATTGAGTCCAAATTTCGCACATACACTCAGTACCCAGACTCGCACCCTCGAATGAGGTCGGGCACGGCGTACCTACCTCGGGGGCGGCTGTGGAGGCGGCTGGGGGCGGTATTACGCACTTCCCGTGGATGTGCCGCTAAAATAACTATCAGAATCGGATTCAGCACCCTAAAAAACCCCTATGGCACTATTTTCGTATTTACTCGCAGTTCGGGAGAGTTGGAAAAGGGGGGCTCGAATGGGGGCGGCTGGGGGCGGTTATGAGGACTTCCTATGAACATGACGCAATACCAACCGTCAGAAATCTACCTAAATACATATATATCTATAATCTGTGTTGATTCTGTTCACTTAGATGAAGGCGTACATTTTGCGAATTTATTGCAGGGGCACGAACAAGCTGACTAATAGCATGACAGCGTCATACCTCCAGCAACGGTCCATAATTCCGTTAATATTGGTCGAATTGAGTCCAAATTTCGCACATACACTCAGTACCCAGACTCGCACCCTCGAATGAGGTCGGGCACGGCGTACCTACCTCGGGGGCGGCTGTGGAGGCGGCTGGGGGCGGTATTACGCACTTCCCGTGGATGTGCCGCTAAAATAACTATCAGAATCGGATTCAGCACCCTAAAAAACCCCTATGGCACTATTTTCGTATTTACTCGCAGTTTGGGAGAAGGGGAAATTTTGGCATATTAGACTGGAGGGGCACGAACAAGCTGACTAATAGCATGACAGCGTCATACCTCCAGCAACGGTCCATAATTCCGTTAATATTGGTCGAATTGAGTCCAAATTTCGCACATACACTCAGTACCCAGACTCGCACCCTCGAATGAGGTCGGGCACGGCGTACCTACCTCGGGGGCGGCTGTGGAGGCGGCTGGGGGCGGTATTACGCACTTCCCGTGGATGTGCCGCTAAAATAACTATCAGAATCGGATTCAGCATCCTAAAAAACCCCTATGGCACTATTTTCGTATTTACTCGCAGTTCGGGAGAGTTGGAAAAGGGGGGCTCGAATGGGGGCGGCTGGGGGCGGTTATGAGGACTTCCTATGAACATGACGCAATACCAACCGTCAGAAATCTACCTAAATACATATATATCTATAATCTGTGTTGATTCTGTTCACTTAGATGAAGGCGTACATTTTGCGAATTTATTGCAGGGGCACGAACAAGCTGACTAATAGCATGACAGCGTCATACCTCCAGCAACGGTCCATAATTCCGTTAATATTGGTCGAATTGAGTCCAAATTTCGGACATACACTCAGTACCCAGACTCGCACCCTCGAATGAGGTCGGGCACGGCGTACCTACCTCGGGGGCGGCTGTGGAGGCGGCTGGGGGCGGTATTACGCACTTCCCGTGGATGTGCCGCTAAAATAACTATCAGAATCGGATTCAGCACCCTAAAAAACCCCTATGGCACTATTTTCGTATTTACTCGCAGTTTGGGAGAAGGGGAAATTTTGGCATATTAGACTGGAGGGGCACGAACAAGCTGACTAATAGCATGACAGCGTCATACCTCCAGCAACGGTCCATAATTCCGTTAATATTGGTCGAATTGAGTCCAAATTTCGGACATACACTCAGTACCCAGACTCG
The DNA here is from genome assembly GCA_030762985.1 of Adelphocoris suturalis. Classification (NCBI taxonomy): domain Eukaryota; kingdom Metazoa; phylum Arthropoda; class Insecta; order Hemiptera; family Miridae; genus Adelphocoris; species Adelphocoris suturalis. Next base: position 25,231,460 of record CM061040.1, on the reverse strand, counting down.
CACCCTCGAATGAGGTCGGGCACGGCGTACCTACCTCGGGGGCGGCTGTGGAGGCGGCTGGGGGCGGTATTACGCACTTCCCGTGGATGTGCCGCTAAAATAACTATCAGAATCGGATTCAGCACCCTAAAAAACCCCTATGGCACTATTTTCGTATTTACTCGCAGTTTGGGAGAAGGGGAAATTTTGGCGTATTAGACTGGAGGGGCACGAACAAGCTGACTAATAGCATGACAGCGTCATACCTCCAGCAACGGTCCATAATTCCGTTAATATTGGTCGAATTGAGTCCAAATTTCGGACATACACTCAGTACCCAGACTCGCACCCTCGAATGAGGTCGGGCACGGCGTACCTACCTCGGGGGCGGCTGTGGAGGCGGCTGGGGGCGGTATTACGCACTTCCCGTGGATGTGCCGCTAAAATAACTATCAGAATCGGATTCAGCACCCTAAAAAACCCCTATGGCACTATTTTCGTATTTACTCGCAGTTTGGGAGAAGGGGAAATTTTGGCATATTAGACTGGAGGGGCACGAACAAGCGGACTAATAGCATGATAGCGTCATACCTTAAATATTGGTCGAATTGAGTCCAAATTTCACACATACACTCAGCACCCAGACTCGCACCTCCGAATGAGATCGGGCACAGCGTACCTACCTCGGGGGCGGCTGTGGAGGCGGCTGGGGGCGGTGAAACGCACTTCCCGTGGATGTGCCGCTAAAATAACTATCAGAATCGGATTCAGCACCCCAAAAAACCCATATGGCACTATTTTCGCATTTACTCGCAGTTTGGGAGAAGGGGAAATTTTGGCATATTAGACTGGAGGGGCACGAACAAGCGGACTAATAGCATGACAGCGTCATACTTCCAGCAACGGTCCATAATTCCGTTAATATTGGTCGAATTGAGTCCAAATTTCGCACATACACTCAGTACCCAGACTCGCACCCTCGAATGAGGTCGGGCACGGCGTACCTACCTCGGGGGGCGGCTGTGGAGGCGGCTGGGGGCGGTATTACGCACTTCCCGTGGATGTGCCGCTAAAATAACTATCAGAATCGGATTCAGCACCCTAAAAAACCCCTATGGCACTATTTTCGTATTTACTCGCAGTTTGGGAGAAGGGGAAATTTTGGCGTAATTAGACTGGAGGGGCACGAACAAGCTGACTAATAGCATGACAGCGTCATACCTCCAGCAACGGTCCATAATTCCGTTAATATTGGTCGAATTGAGTCCAAATTTCGCACATACACTCAGTACCCAGACTCGCACCCTCGAATGAGGTCGGGCACAGCGTACCTACCTCGGGGGCGGCTGTGGAGGCGGCTGGGGGCGGTATTACGCACTTCCCGTGGATGTGCCGCTAAAATAACTATCAGAATCGGATTCAGCACCCTAAAAAACCCCTATGGCACTATTTTCGTATTTACTCGCAGTTCGGGAGAGTTGGAAAAGGGGGGCTCGAATGGGGGCGGCTGGGGGCGGTTATGAGGACTTCCTATGAACATGACGCAATACCAACCGTCAGAAATCTACCTAAATACATATATATCTATAATCTGTGTTGATTCTGTTCACTTAGATGAAGGCGTACATTTTGCGAATTTATTGCAGGGGCACGAACAAGCTGACTAATAGCATGACAGCGTCATACCTCCAGCAACGGTCCATAATTCCGTTAATATTGGTCGAATTGAGTCCAAATTTCGGACATACACTCAGTACCCAGACTCGCACCCTCGAATGAGGTCGGGCACGGCGTACCTACCTCGGGGGCGGCTGTGGAGGCGGCTGGGGGCGGTATTACGCACTTCCCGTGGATGTGCCGCTAAAATAACTATCAGAATCGGATTCAGCACCCTAAAAAACCCCTATGGCACTATTTTCGTATTTACTCGCAGTTTGGGAGAAGGGGAAATTTTGGCATATTAGACTGGAGGGGCACGAACAAGCTGACTAATAGCATGACAGCGTCATACCTCCAGCAACGGTCCATAATTCCGTTAATATTGGTCGAATTGAGTCCAAATTTCGCACATACACTCAGTACCCAGACTCGCACCCTCGAATGAGGTCGGGCACGGCGTACCTACCTCGGGGGCGGCTGTGGAGGCGGCTGGGGGCGGTATTACGCACTTCCCGTGGATGTGCCGCTAAAATAACTATCAGAATCGGATTCAGCACCCTAAAAAACCCCTATGGCACTATTTTCGTATTTACTCGCAGTTCGGGAGAGTTGGAAAAGGGGGGCTCGAATGGGGGCGGCTGGGGGCGGTTATGAGGACTTCCTATGAACATGACGCAATACCAACCGTCAGAAATCTACCTAAATACATATATATCTATAATCTGTGTTGATTCTGTTCACTTAGATGAAGGCGTACATTTTGCGAATTTATTGCAGGGGCACGAACAAGCTGACTAATAGCATGACAGCGTCATACCTCCAGCAACGGTCCATAATTCCGTTAATATTGGTCGAATTGAGTCCAAATTTCGGACATACACTCAGTACCCAGACTCGCACCCTCGAATGAGGTCGGGCACGGCGTACCTACCTCGGGGGCGGCTGTGGAGGCGGCTGGGGGCGGTATTACGCACTTCCCGTGGATGTGCCGCTAAAATAACTATCAGAATCGGATTCAGCACCCTAAAAAACCCCTATGGCACTATTTTCGTATTTACTCGCAGTTTGGGAGAAGGGGAAATTTTGGCATATTAGACTGGAGGGGCACGAACAAGCTGACTAATAGCATGACAGCGTCATACCTCCAGCAACGGTCCATAATTCCGTTAATATTGGTCGAATTGAGTCCAAATTTCGCACATACACTCAGTACCCAGACTCGCACCCTCGAATGAGGTCGGGCACGGCGTACCTACCTCGGGGGCGGCTGTGGAGGCGGCTGGGGGCGGTATTACGCACTTCCCGTGGATGTGCCGCTAAAATAACTATCAGAATCGGATTCAGCACCCTAAAAAACCCCTATGGCACTATTTTCGTATTTACTCGCAGTTTGGGAGAAGGGGAAATTTTGGCGTATTAGACTGGAGGGGCACGAACAAGCTGACTAATAGCATGACAGCGTCATACCTCCAGCAACGGTCCATAATTCCGTTAATATTGGTCGAATTGAGTCCAAATTTCGGACATACACTCAGTACCCAGACTCGCACCCTCGAATGAGGTCGGGCACGGCGTACCTACCTCGGGGGCGGCTGTGGAGGCGGCTGGGGGCGGTATTACGCACTTCCCGTGGATGTGCCGCTAAAATAACTATCAGAATCGGATTCAGCACCCTAAAAAACCCCTATGGCACTATTTTCGTATTTACTCGCAGTTTGGGAGAAGGGGAAATTTTGGCGTATTAGACTGGAGGGGCACGAACAAGCTGACTAATAGCATGACAGCGTCATACCTCCAGCAACGGTCCATAATTCCGTTAATATTGGTCGAATTGAGTCCAAATTTCGGACATACACTCAGTACCCAGACTCGCACCCTCGAATGAGGTCGGGCACGGCGTACCTACCTCGGGGGCGGCTGTGGAGGCGGCTGGGGGCGGTATTACGCACTTCCCGTGGATGTGCCGCTAAAATAACTATCAGAATCGGATTCAGCACCCTAAAAAAACCCCTATGGCACTATTTTCGTATTTACTCGCAGTTTGGGAGAAGGGGAAATTTCGCCGTATTAGACTGGAGGGGCACGAACAAGCTGACTAATAGCATGACAGCGTCATACCTCCAGCAACGGTCCATAATTCCGTTAATATTGGTCGAATTGAGTCCAAATTTCGCACATACACTCAGTACCCAGACTCGCACCCTCGAATGAGGTCGGGCACGGCGTACCTACCTCGGGGGCGGCTGTGGAGGCGGCTGGGGGCGGTATTACGCACTTCCCGTGGATGTGCCGCTAAAATAACTATCAGAATCGGATTCAGCACCCTAAAAAACCCCTATGGCACTATTTTCGTATTTACTCGCAGTTTGGGAGAAGGGGAAATTTTGGCATATTAGACTGGAGGGGCACGAACAAGCTGACTAATAGCATGACAGCGTCATACCTCCAGCAACGGTCCATAATTCCGTTAATATTGGTCGAATTGAGTCCAAATTTCGGACATACACTCAGTACCCAGACTCGCACCCTCGAATGAGGTCGGGCACGGCGTACCTACCTCGGGGGCGGCTGTGGAGGCGGCTGGGGGCGGTATTACGCACTTCCCGTGGATGTGCCGCTAAAATAACTATCAGAATCGGATTCAGCACCCTAAAAAACCCCTATGGCACTATTTTCGTATTTACTCGCAGTTCGGGAGAGTTGGAAAAGGGGGGCTCGAATGGGGGCGGCTGGGGGCGGTTATGAGGACTTCCTATGAACATGACGCAATACCAACCGTCAGAAATCTACCTAAATACATATATATCTATAATCTGTGTTGATTCTGTTCACTTAGATGAAGGCGTACATTTTGCGAATTTATTGCAGGGGCACGAACAAGCTGACTAATAGCATGACAGCGTCATACCTCCAGCAACGGTCCATAATTCCGTTAATATTGGTCGAATTGAGTCCAAATTTCGGACATACACTCAGTACCCAGACTCGCACCCTCGAATGAGGTCGGGCACGGCGTACCTACCTCGGGGGCGGCTGTGGAGGCGGCTGGGGGCGGTATTACGCACTTCCCGTGGATGTGCCGCTAAAATAACTATCAGAATCGGATTCAGCACCCTAAAAACCCCTATGGCACTATTTTCGTATTTACTCGCAGTTTGGGAGAAGGGGAAATTTTGGCATATTAGACTGGAGGGGCACGAACAAGCTGACTAATAGCATGACAGCGTCATACCTCCAGCAACGGTCCATAATTCCGTTAATATTGGTCGAATTGAGTCCAAATTTCGCACATACACTCAGTACCCAGACTCGCACCCTCGAATGAGGTCGGGCACGGCGTACCTACCTCGGGGGCGGCTGTGGAGGCGGCTGGGGGCGGTATTACGCACTTCCCGTGGATGTGCCGCTAAAATAACTATCAGAATCGGATTCAGCACCCTAAAAAACCCCTATGGCACTATTTTCGTATTTACTCGCAGTTTGGGAGAAGGGGAAATTTTGGCGTATTAGACTGGAGGGGCACGAACAAGCTGACTAATAGCATGACAGCGTCATACCTCCAGCAACGGTCCATAATTCCGTTAATATTGGTCGAATTGAGTCCAAATTTCGGACATACACTCAGTACCCAGACTCGCACCCTCGAATGAGGTCGGGCACGGCGTACCTACCTCGGGGGCGGCTGTGGAGGCGGCTGGGGGCGGTATTACGCACTTCCCGTGGATGTGCCGCTAAAATAACTATCAGAATCGGATTCAGCACCCTAAAAAACCCCTATGGCACTATTTTCGTATTTACTCGCAGTTCGGGAGAGTTGGAAAAGGGGGGCTCGAATGGGGGCGGCTGGGGGCGGTTATGAGGACTTCCTATGAACATGACGCAATACCAACCGTCAGAAATCTACCTAAATACATATATATCTATAATCTGTGTTGATTCTGTTCACTTAGATGAAGGCGTACATTTTGCGAATTTATTGCAGGGGCACGAACAAGCTGACTAATAGCATGACAGCGTCATACCTCCAGCAACGGTCCATAATTCCGTTAATATTGGTCGAATTGAGTCCAAATTTCGGACATACACTCAGTACCCAGACTCGCACCCTCGAATGAGGTCGGGCACGGCGTACCTACCTCGGGGGCGGCTGTGGAGGCGGCTGGGGGCGGTATTACGCACTTCCCGTGGATGTGCCGCTAAAATAACTATCAGAATCGGATTCAGCACCCTAAAAAACCCCTATGGCACTATTTTCGTATTTACTCGCAGTTTGGGAGAAGGGGAAATTTTGGCATATTAGACTGGAGGGGCACGAACAAGCTGACTAATAGCATGACAGCGTCATACCTCCAGCAACGGTCCATAATTCCGTTAATATTGGTCGAATTGAGTCCAAATTTCGCACATACACTCAGTACCCAGACTCGCACCCTCGAATGAGGTCGGGCACGGCGTACCTACCTCGGGGGCGGCTGTGGAGGCGGCTGGGGGCGGTATTACGCACTTCCCGTGGATGTGCCGCTAAAATAACTATCAGAATCGGATTCAGCACCCTAAAAAACCCCTATGGCACTATTTTCGTATTTACTCGCAGTTTGGGAGAAGGGGAAATTTTGGCGTATTAGACTGGAGGGGCACGAACAAGCTGACTAATAGCATGACAGCGTCATACCTCCAGCAACGGTCCATAATTCCGTTAATATTGGTCGAATTGAGTCCAAATTTCGGACATACACTCAGTACCCAGACTCGCACCCTCGAATGAGGTCGGGCACGGCGTACCTACCTCGGGGGCGGCTGTGGAGGCGTCTGGGGGCGGTATTACGCACTTCCCGTGGATGTGCCGCTAAAATAACTATCAGAATCGGATTCAGCACCCTAAAAAACCCCTATGGCACTATTTTCGTATTTACTCGCAGTTTGGGAGAAGGGGAAATTTTGGCATATTAGACTGGAGGGGCACGAACAAGCTGACTAATAGCATGACAGCGTCATACCTCCAGCAACGGTCCATAATTCCGTTAATATTGGTCGAATTGAGTCCAAATTTCGCACATACACTCAGTACCCAGACTCGCACCCTCGAATGAGGTCGGGCACGGCGTACCTACCTCGGGGGCGGCTGTGGAGGCGGCTGGGGGCGGTATTACGCACTTCCCGTGGATGTGCCGCTAAAATAACTATCAGAATCGGATTCAGCACCCTAAAAAACCCCTATGGCACTATTTTCGTATTTACTCGCAGTTTGGGAGAAGGGGAAATTTTGGCGTATTAGACTGGAGGGGCACGAACAAGCTGACTAATAGCATGACAGCGTCATACCTCCAGCAACGGTCCATAATTCCGTTAATATTGGTCGAATTGAGTCCAAATTTCGGACATACACTCAGTACCCAGACTCGCACCCTCGAATGAGGTCGGGCACGGCGTACCTACCTCGGGGGCGGCTGTGGAGGCGGCTGGGGGCGGTATTACGCACTTCCCGTGGATGTGCCGCTAAAATAACTATCAGAATCGGATTCAGCACCCTAAAAAACCCCTATGGCACTATTTTCGTATTTACTCGCAGTTTGGGAGAAGGGGAAATTTCGCCGTATTAGACTGGAGGGGCACGAACAAGCTGACTAATAGCATGACAGCGTCATACCTCCAGCAACGGTCCATAATTCCGTTAATATTGGTCGAATTGAGTCCAAATTTCGCACATACACTCAGTACCCAGACTCGCACCCTCGAATGAGGTCGGGCACGGCGTACCTACCTCGGGGGCGGCTGTGGAGGCGGCTGGGGGCGGTATTACGCACTTCCCGTGGATGTGCCGCTAAAATAACTATCAGAATCGGATTCAGCACCCTAAAAAACCCCTATGGCACTATTTTCGTATTTACTCGCAGTTTGGGAGAAGGGGAAATTTTGGCGTATTAGACTGGAGGGGCACGAACAAGCTGACTAATAGCATGACAGCGTCATACCTCCAGCAACGGTCCATAATTCCGTTAATATTGGTCGAATTGAGTCCAAATTTCGGACATACACTCAGTACCCAGACTCGCACCCTCGAATGAGGTCGGGCACGGCGTACCTACCTCGGGGGCGGCTGTGGAGGCGGCTGGGGGCGGTATTACGCACTTCCCGTGGATGTGCCGCTAAAATAACTATCAGAATCGGATTCAGCACCCTAAAAAACCCCTATGGCACTATTTTCGTATTTACTCGCAGTTCGGGAGAGTTGGAAAAGGGGGGCTCGAATGGGGGCGGCTGGGGGCGGTTATGAGGTCTTCCTATGAACATGACGCAATACCAACCGTCAGAAATCTACCTAAATACATATATATCTATAATCTGTGTTGATTCTGTTCACTTAGATGAAGGCGTACATTTTGCGAATTTATTGCAGGGGCACGAACAAGCTGACTAATAGCATGACAGCGTCATACCTCCAGCAACGGTCCATAATTCCGTTAATATTGGTCGAATTGAGTCCAAATTTCGGACATACACTCAGTACCCAGACTCGCACCCTCGAATGAGGTCGGGCACGGCGTACCTACCTCGGGGGCGGCTGTGGAGGCGGCTGGGGGCGGTATTACGCACTTCCCGTGGATGTGCCGCTAAAATAACTATCAGAATCGGATTCAGCACCCTAAAAAACCCCTATGGCACTATTTTCGTATTTACTCGCAGTTTGGGAGAAGGGGAAATTTTGGCATATTAGACTGGAGGGGCACGAACAAGCTGACTAATAGCATGACAGCGTCATACCTCCAGCAACGGTCCATAATTCCGTTAATATTGGTCGAATTGAGTCCAAATTTCGCACATACACTCAGTACCCAGACTCGCACCCTCGAATGAGGTCGGGCACGGCGTACCTACCTCGGGGGCGGCTGTGGAGGCGGCTGGGGGCGGTATTACGCACTTCCCGTGGATGTGCCGCTAAAATAACTATCAGAATCGGATTCAGCACCCTAAAAAACCCCTATGGCACTATTTTCGTATTTACTCGCAGTTTGGGAGAAGGGGAAATTTTGGCGTATTAGACTGGAGGGGCACGAACAAGCTGACTAATAGCATGACAGCGTCATACCTCCAGCAACGGTCCATAATTCCGTTAATATTGGTCGAATTGAGTCCAAATTTCGGACATACACTCAGTACCCAGACTCGCACCCTCGAATGAGGTCGGGCACGGCGTACCTACCTCGGGGGCGGCTGTGGAGGCGGCTGGGGGCGGTATTACGCACTTCCCGTGGATGTGCCGCTAAAATAACTATCAGAATCGGATTCAGCACCCTAAAAAACCCCTATGGCACTATTTTCGTATTTACTCGCAGTTTGGGAGAAGGGGAAATTTTGGCGTATTAGACTGGAGGGGCACGAACAAGCTGACTAATAGCATGACAGCGTCATACCTCCAGCAACGGTCCATAATTCCGTTAATATTGGTCGAATTGAGTCCAAATTTCGGACATACACTCAGTACCCAGACTCGCACCCTCGAATGAGGTCGGGCACGGCGTACCTACCTCGGGGGCGGCTGTGGAGGCGGCTGGGGGCGGTATTACGCACTTCCCGTGGATGTGCCGCTAAAATAACTATCAGAATCGGATTCAGCACCCTAAAAAACCCCCATGGCACTATTTTCGTATTTACTCGCAGTTTGGGAGAAGGGGAAATTTCGCCGTATTAGACTGGAGGGGCACGAACAAGCTGACTAATAGCATGACAGCGTCATACCTCCAGCAACGGTCCATAATTCCGTTAATATTGGTCGAATTGAGTCCAAATTTCGCACATACACTCAGTACCCAGACTCGCACCCTCGAATGAGGTCGGGCACGGCGTACCTACCTCGGGGGCGGCTGTGGAGGCGGCTGGGGGCGGTATTACGCACTTCCCGTGGATGTGCCGCTAAAATAACTATCAGAATCGGATTCAGCACCCTAAAAAACCCCTATGGCACTATTTTCGTATTTACTCGCAGTTTGGGAGAAGGGGAAATTTTGGCATATTAGACTGGAGGGGCACGAACAAGCTGACTAATAGCATGACAGCGTCATACCTCCAGCAACGGTCCATAATTCCGTTAATATTGGTCGAATTGAGTCCAAATTTCGCACATACACTCAGTACCCAGACTCGCACCCTCGAATGAGGTCGGGCACGGCGTACCTACCTCGGGGGCGGCTGTGGAGGCGGCTGGGGGCGGTATTACGCACTTCCCGTGGATGTGCCGCTAAAATAACTATCAGAATCGGATTCAGCACCCTAAAAAACCCCTATGGCACTATTTTCGTATTTACTCGCAGTTCCGGAGAGTTGGAAAAGGGGGGCTCGAATGGGGGCGGCTGGGGGCGGTTATGAGGACTTCCTATGAACATGACGCAATACCAACCGTCAGAAATCTACCTAAATACATATATATCTATAATCTGTGTTGATTCTGTTCACTTAGATGAAGGCGTACATTTTGCGAATTTATTGCAGGGGCACGAACAAGCTGACTAATAGCATGACAGCGTCATACCTCCAGCAACGGTCCATAATTCCGTTAATATTGGTCGAATTGAGTCCAAATTTCGGACATACACTCAGTACCCAGACTCGCACCCTCGAATGAGGTCGGGCACGGCGTACCTACCTCGGGGGCGGCTGTGGAGGCGGCTGGGGGCGGTATTACGCACTTCCCGTGGATGTGCCGCTAAAATAACTATCAGAATCGGATTCAGCACCCTAAAAAACCCCTATGGCACTATTTTCGTATTTACTCGCAGTTTGGGAGAAGGGGAAATTTTGGCATATTAGACTGGAGGGGCACGAACAAGCTGACTAATAGCATGACAGCGTCATACCTCCAGCAACGGTCCATAATTCCGTTAATATTGGTCGAATTGAGTCCAAATTTCGCACATACACTCAGTACCCAGACTCGCACCCTCGAATGAGGTCGGGCACGGCGTACCTACCTCGGGGGCGGCTGTGGAGGCGGCTGGGGGCGGTATTACGCACTTCCCGTGGATGTGCCGCTAAAATAACTATCAGAATCGGATTCAGCACCCTAAAAAACCCCTATGGCACTATTTTCGTATTTACTCGCAGTTCGGGAGAGTTGGAAAAGGGGGGCTCGAATGGGGGCGGCTGGGGGCGGTTATGAGGACTTCCTATGAACATGACGCAATACCAACCGTCAGAAATCTACCTAAATACATATATATCTATAATCTGTGTTGATTCTGTTCACTTAGATGAAGGCGTACATTTTGCGAATTTATTGCAGGGGCACGAACAAGCTGACTAATAGCATGACAGCGTCATACCTCCAGCAACGGTCCATAATTCCGTTAATATTGGTCGAATTGAGTCCAAATTTCGGACATACACTCAGTACCCAGACTCGCACCCTCGAATGAGGTCGGGCACGGCGTACCTACCTCGGGGGCGGCTGTGGAGGCGGCTGGGGGCGGTATTACGCACTTCCCGTGGATGTGCCGCTAAAATAACTATCAGAATCGGATTCAGCACCCTAAAAAACCCCTATGGCACTATTTTCGTATTTACTCGCAGTTTGGGAGAAGGGGAAATTTTGGCATATTAGACTGGAGGGGCACGAACAAGCTGACTAATAGCATGACAGCGTCATACCTCCAGCAACGGTCCATAATTCCGTTAATATTGGTCGAATTGAGTCCAAATTTCGCACATACACTCAGTACCCAGACTCGCACCCTCGAATGAGGTCGGGCACGGCGTACCTACCTCGGGGGCTGCTGTGGAGGCGGCTGGGGGCGGTATTACGCACTTCCCGTGGATGTGCCGCTAAAATAACTATCAGAATCGGATTCAGCACCCTAAAAAACCCCTATGGCACTATTTTCGTATTTACTCGCAGTTTGGGAGAAGGGGAAATTTTGGCGTATTAGACTGGAGGGGCACGAACAAGCTGACTAATAGCATGACAGCGTCATACCTCCAGCAACGGTCCATAATTCCGTTAATATTGGTCGAATTGAGTCCAAATTTCGGACATACACTCAGTACCCAGACTCGCACCCTCGAATGAGGTCGGGCACGGCGTACCTACCTCGGGGGCGGCTGTGGAGGCGGCTGGGGGCGGTATTACGCACTTCCCGTGGATGTGCCGCTAAAATAACTATCAGAATCGGATTCAGCACCCTAAAAAACCCCTATGGCACTATTTTCGTATTTACTCGCAGTTTGGGAGAAGGGGAAATTTTGGCGTATTAGACTGGAGGGGCACGAACAAGCTGACTAATAGCATGACAGCGTCATACCTCCAGCAACGGTCCATAATTCCGTTAATATTGGTCGAATTGAGTCCAAATTTCGGACATACACTCAGTACCCAGACTCGCACCCTCGAATGAGGTCGGGCACGGCGTACCTACCTCGGGGGCGGCTGTGGAGGCGGCTGGGGGCGGTATTACGCACTTCCCGTGGATGTGCCGCTAAAATAACTATCAGAATCGGATTCAGCACCCTAAAAAACCCCTATGGCACTATTTTCGTATTTACTCGCAGTTTGGGAGAAGGGGAAATTTCGCCGTATTAGACTGGAGGGGCACGAACAAGCTGACTAATAGCATGACAGCGTCATACCTCCAGCAACGGTCCATAATTCCGTTAATATTGGTCGAATTGAGTCCAAATTTCGCACATACACTCAGTACCCAGACTCGCACCCTCGAATGAGGTCGGGCACGGCGTACCTACCTCGGGGGCGGCTGTGGAGGCGGCTGGGGGCGGTATTACGCACTTCCCGTGGATGTGCCGCTAAAATAACTATCAGAATCGGATTCAGCACCCTAAAAAAACCCCTATGGCACTATTTTCGTATTTACTCGCAGTTTGGGAGAAGGGGAAATTTTGGCATATTAGACTGGAGGGGCACGAACAAGCTGACTAATAGCATGACAGCGTCATACCTCCAGCAACGGTCCATAATTCCGTTAATATTGGTCGAATTGAGTCCAAATTTCGCACATACACTCAGTACCCAGACTCGCACCCTCGAATGAGGTCGGGCACGGCGTACCTACCTCGGGGGCGGCTGTGGAGGCGGCTGGGGGCGGTATTACGCACTTCCCGTGGATGTGCCGCTAAAATAACTATCAGAATCGGATTCAGCACCCTAAAAAACCCCTATGGCACTATTTTCGTATTTACTCGCAGTTCGGGAGAGTTGGAAAAGGGGGGCTCGAATGGGGGCGGCTGGGGGCGGTTATGAGGACTTCCTATGAACATGACGCAATACCAACCGTCAGAAATCTACCTAAATACATATATATCTATAATCTGTGTTGATTCTGTTCACTTAGATGAAGGCGTACATTTTGCGAATTTATTGCAGGGGCACGAACAAGCTGACTAATAGCATGACAGCGTCATACCTCCAGCAACGGTCCATAATTCCGTTAATATTGGTCGAATTGAGTCCAAATTTCGGACATACACTCAGTACCCAGACTCGCACCCTCGAATGAGGTCGGGCACGGCGTACCTACCTCGGGGGCGGCTGTGGAGGCGGCTGGGGGCGGTATTTTACGCACTTCCCGTGGATGTGCCGCTAAAATAACTATCAGAATCGGATTCAGCACCCTAAAAAACCCCTATGGCACTATTTTCGTATTTACTCGCAGTTTGGGAGAAGGGGAAATTTTGGCATATTAGACTGGAGGGGCACGAACAAGCTGACTAATAGCATGACAGCGTCATACCTCCAGCAACGGTCCATAATTCCGTTAATATTGGTCGAATTGAGTCCAAATTTCGCACATACACTCAGTACCCAGGCTCGCACCCTCGAATGAGGTCGGGCACGGCGTACCTACCTCGGGGGCGGCTGTGGAGGCGGCTGGGGGCGGTATTACGCACTTCCCGTGGATGTGCCGCTAAAATAACTATCAGAATCGGATTCAGCACCCTAAAAAACCCCTATGGCACTATTTTCGTATTTACTCGCAGTTTGGGAGAAGGGGAAATTTTGGCGTATTAGACTGGAGGGGCACGAACAAGCTGACTAATAGCATGACAGCGTCATACCTCCAGCAACGGTCCATAATTCCGTTAATATTGGTCGAATTGAGTCCAAATTTCGGACATACACTCAGTACCCAGACTCGCACCCTCGAATGAGGTCGGGCACGGCGTACCTACCTCGGGGGCGGCTGTGGAGGCGGCTGGGGGCGGTATTACGCACTTCCCGTGGATGTGCCGCTAAAATAACTATCAGAATCGGATTCAGCACCCTAAAAAACCCCTATGGCACTATTTTCGTATTTACTCGCAGTTTGGGAGAAGGGGAAATTTTGGCATATTAGACTGGAGGGGCACGAACAAGCGGACTAATAGCATGATAGCGTCATACCTTAAATATTGGTCGAATTGAGTCCAAATTTCACACATACACTCAGCACCCAGTCTCGCACCTCCGAATGAGATCGGGCACAGCGTACCTACCTCGGGGGCGGCTGTGGAGGCGGCTGGGGGCGGTGTGAAACGCACTTCCCGTGGATGTGCCGCTAAAATAACTATCAGAATCGGATTCAGCACCCCAAAAAACCCATATGGCACTATTTTCGCATTTACTTGCAGTTTGGGAGAAGGGGAAATTTTGGCATATTAGACTGGAGGGGCACGAACAAGCGGACTAATAGCATGACAGCGTCATACTTCCAGCAACGGTCCATAATTCCGTTAATATTGGTCGAATTGAGTCCAAATTTCGCACATACACTCAGTACCCAGACTCGCACCCTCGAATGAGGTCGGGCACGGCGTACCTACCTCGGGGGGCGGCTGTGGAGGCGGCTGGGGGCGGTATTACGCACTTCCCGTGGATGTGCCGCTAAAATAACTATCAGAATCGGATTCAGCACCCTAAAAAACCCCTATGGCACTATTTTCGTATTTACTCGCAGTTTGGGAGAAGGGGAAATTTTGGCGTAATTAGACTGGAGGGGCACGAACAAGCTGACTAATAGCATGACAGCGTCATACCTCCAGCAACGGTCCATAATTCCGTTAATATTGGTCGAATTGAGTCCAAATTTCGCACATACACTCAGTACCCAGACTCGCACCCTCGAATGAGGTCGGGCACGGCGTACCTACCTCGGGGGCGGCTGTGGAGGCGGCTGGGGGCGGTATTACGCACTTCCCGTGGATGTGCCGCTAAAATAACTATCAGAATCGGATTCAGCACCCTAAAAAACCCCTATGGCACTATTTTCGTATTTACTCGCAGTTCGGGAGAGTTGGAAAAGGGGGGCTCGAATGGGGGCGGCTGGGGGCGGTTATGAGGACTTCCTATGAACATGACGCAATACCAACCGTCAGAAATCTACCTAAATACATATATATCTATAATCTGTGTTGATTCTGTTCACTTAGATGAAGGCGTACATTTTGCGAATTTATTGCAGGGGCACGAACAAGCTGACTAATAGCATGACAGCGTCATACCTCCAGCAACGGTCCATAATTCCGTTAATATTGGTCGAATTGAGTCCAAATTTCGGACATACACTCAGTACCCAGACTCGCACCCTCGAATGAGGTCGGGCACGGCGTACCTACCTCGGGGGCGGCTGTGGAGGCGGCTGGGGGCGGTATTACGCACTTCCCGTGGATGTGCCGCTAAAATAACTATCAGAATCGGATTCAGCACCCTAAAAAACCCCTATGGCACTATTTTCGTATTTACTCGCAGTTTGGGAGAAGGGGAAATTTTGGCATATTAGACTGGAGGGGCACGAACAAGCTGACTAATAGCATGACAGCGTCATACCTCCAGCAACGGTCCATAATTCCGTTAATATTGGTCGAATTGAGTCCAAATTTCGCACATACACTCAGTACCCAGACTCGCACCCTCGAATGAGGTCGGGCACGGCGTACCTACCTCGGGGGCGGCTGGGGGCGGTATTACGCACTTCCCGTGGATGTGCCGCTAAAATAACTATCAGAATCGGATTCAGCACCCTAAAAAACCCCTATGGCACTATTTTCGTATTTACTCGCAGTTCGGGAGAGTTGGAAAAGGGGGGCTCGAATGGGGGCGGCTGGGGGCGGTTATGAGGACTTCCTATGAACATGACGCAATACCAACCGTCAGAAATCTACCTAAATACATATATATCTATAATCTGTGTTGATTCTGTTCACTTAGATGAAGGCGTACATTTTGCGAATTTATTGCAGGGGCACGAACAAGCTGACTAATAGCATGACAGCGTCATACCTCCAGCAACGGTCCATAATTCCGTTAATATTGGTCGAATTGAGTCCAAATTTCGGACATACACTCAGTACCCAGACTCGCACCCTCGAATGAGGTCGGGCACGGCGTACCTACCTCGGGGGCGGCTGTGGAGGCGGCTGGGGGCGGTATTACGCACTTCCCGTGGATGTGCCGCTAAAATAACTATCAGAATCGGATTCAGCACCCTAAAAAACCCCTATGGCACTATTTTCGTATTTACTCGCAGTTTGGGAGAAGGGGAAATTTTGGCATATTAGACTGGAGGGGCACGAACAAGCTGACTAATAGCATGACAGCGTCATACCTCCAGCAACGGTCCATAATTCCGTTAATATTGGTCGAATTGAGTCCAAATTTCGCACATACACTCAGGACCCAGACTCTCACCCGCGAATGAGGTCGGGCACGGCGTACCTACCTCGGGGGCGGCTGTGGAGGCGGCTGGGGGCGGTATTTCGCACTTCCCGTGGATGTGCCGCTAAAATAACTATCAGAATCGGATTCAGCACCCTAAAAAACCCCTATGGCACTATTTTCGTATTTACTCGCAGTTTGGGAGAAGGGGAAATTTTGGCGTATTAGACTGGAGGGGCACGAACAAGCTGACTAATAGCATGACAGCGTCATACCTCCAGCAACGGTCCATAATTCCGTTAATATTGGTCGAATTGAGTCCAAATTTCGGACATACACTCAGTACCCAGACTCGCACCCTCGAATGAGGTCGGGCACGGCGTACCTACCTCGGGGGCGGCTGTGGAGGCGGCTGGGGGCGGTATTACGCACTTCCCGTGGATGTGCCGCTAAAATAACTATCAGAATCGGATTCAGCACCCTAAAAAACCCCTATGGCACTATTTTCGTATTTACTCGCAGTTTGGGAGAAGGGGAAATTTTGGCGTATTAGACTGGAGGGGCACGAACAAGCTGACTAATAGCATGACAGCGTCATACCTCCAGCAACGGTCCATAATTCCGTTAATATTGGTCGAATTGAGTCCAAATTTCGGACATACACTCAGTACCCAGACTCGCACCTGCGTATGAGGTCGGGCACGGCGTACCTACCTCGGGGGCGGCTGTGGAGGCGGCTGGGGGCGGTATTACGCACTTCCCGTGGATGTGCCGCTAAAATAACTATCAGAATCGGATTCAGCACCCTAAAAAACCCCTATGGCACTATTTTCGTATTTACTCGCAGTTTGGGAGAAGGGGAAATTTCGCCGTATTAGACTGGAGGGGCACGAACAAGCTGACTAATAGCATGACAGCGTCATACCTCCAGCAACGGTCCATAATTCCGTTAATATTGGTCGAATTGAGTCCAAATTTCGCACATACACTCAGTACCCAGACTCGCACCCTCGAATGAGGTCGGGCACGGCGTACCTACCTCGGGGGCGGCTGTGGAGGCGGCTGGGGGCGGTATTACGCACTTCCCGTGGATGTGCCGCTAAAATAACTATCAGAATCGGATTCAGCACCCTAAAAAACCCCTATGGCACTATTTTCGTATTTACTCGCAGTTTGGGAGAAGGGGAAATTTTGGCGTATTAGACTGGAGGGGCACGAACAAGCTGACTAATAGCATGACAGCGTCATACCTCCAGCAACGGTCCATAATTCCGTTAATATTGGTCGAATTGAGTCCAAATTTCGCACATACACTCAGTACCCAGACTCGCACCCTCGAATGAGGTCGGGCACGGCGTACCTACCTCGGGGGCGGCTGTGGAGGCGGCTGGGGGCGGTATTACGCACTTCCCGTGGATGTGCCGCTAAAATAACTATCAGAATCGGATTCAGCACCCTAAAAAACCCCTATGGCACTATTTTCGTATTTACTCGCAGTTTGGGAGAAGGGGAAATTTTGGCATATTAGACTGGAGGGGCACGAACAAGCTGACTAATAGCATGACAGCGTCATACCTCCAGCAACGGTCCATAATTCCGTTAACATTGGTCGAATTGAGTCCAAATTTCGCACATACACTCAGTACCTAGACTCGCACCCTCGAATGAGGTCGGGCACGGCGTACCTACCTCGGGGGCGGCTGTGGAGGCGGCTGGGGGCGGTATTACGCACTTCCCGTGGATGTGCCGCTAAAATAACTATCAGAATCGGATTCAGCACCCTAAAAAAACCCCTATGGCACTATTTTCGTATTTACTCGCAGTTTGGGAGAAGGGGAAATTTTGCCGTATTAGACTGGAGGGGCACGAACAAGCTGACTAATAGCATGACAGCGTCATACTTCCAGCAACGGTCCATAATTCCGTTAATATTGGTCGAATTGAGTCCAAATTTCGCACATACACTCAGTACCCAGACTCGCACCCTCGAATGAGGTCGGGCACGGCGTACCTACCTCGGGGGGCGGCTGTGGAGGCGGCTGGGGGCGGTATTACGCACTTCCCGTGGATGTGCCGCTAAAATGACTAGAAGAAGAAGAAGAAAAACGTTTATTGAACACACATAGCTCTTCACAATGAAAAAAATACATTCGTTATTAGAATAAACATTACAACGTGGTTGGTGTAACCGTCCGTCGGAGGTTCGAGCCATAATCCTAACTCATTGGTTTCTAAAGCTACAGAATAATATTAAAATAACGCAAAATTTTTCAAAAAAATTAGAAATAGAATATAATAAATAAATTGCAACTAATAGTCATGTGTACTTTGTATTAATATATACATCGGGAATCGGCCTTATTTTTTTTTGTTAGAAATTAAACTGTTCTACAAGAAACTTCCTGTAACGCCAAGCTTCTTTACAAAATTGTATTAAGCAAGACCATCCCATACCCCCATTTAAAATTTGTATTGCCCTATCTCTCGAGAGAGTTCCACTGTTGAATGCAGCCCATCTATATTCTTTAAGGATAGGACAGATACACAAAAAATGAAATACGTCTTCCCGCTCTCTTAAATTGCACAATGAGCACTCTTCTCTTGTGCTCGAACTATATGGCCTACCATTTAAACTCAACGTTTCACTTCGCAACTTGAAGAGCCAACGAGCACCACCCAACCCAATATCATCTGTCTCCTTTATGAAGCTAGCGCATTTCACTGTGGGATCTAATTCTCTATATAATGTATAGGTCTGCGATTCGTTCACCTTGAGTCGGAAGCTGGAGAATTTCTCATTGTGATAACTTGACAGTAATTTCCCTACATTTTCTTTCAATGCACTGCCATCGAGTGTTTCTAACGGGTTGGGAAGCCGATATCTCTCTGCATTTCCCCATAGTGCCCCGCCCAAAAAAATTCTCTTACGTGCAACCTCACCCACAGCAATCCTTGGCAGGCGAGAATCGGACATCCTAGCTACCTTGGCAACATAACCAAGGTGCAGACCCGTAGTATAATAGGTGGACTAGTATAATAGGTGGACAGCGTACTTAGTTCCGTTTCCAGGTATACAATATAATTAGGGGCATTGATGGGTAGGTGAAAAAGCTTCTTTAAAAATAATAGCTGCACAGCTTCTACACTAGAGTACTCCATATATCCCCAAACCTGCGCACCATACGCTAAGATTGCCCGTACTATAGCATTAAACACCTGGAGCTTGGCCTGCAAAGGAAGGCTAGAACTGCCCAGCGCATTACCCCAAACATAATTCATAGTGAACTTTGCCGATTTAGCCTTCAGCTGGAGGTGCTTCGCAAATGAAAGTCTGGGCGTTAATGTCACTCCTAAATACGTATACTTAGAGACAATATCAATTGCATCACCTTTATAATCCCATTTTTCGGTAGCTCGCCGCCTTCCCCCATTTTGGAAAATGATAATTTTGGATTTCATTAAATTTTCAAGTAACCCCCACCTTTCGCAATAATCTTCCAAAATAACTATGTTTCGCTGCAATTCTTCCGGATTTTCCGCCACTATCACCAAATCGTCCGCATAGAGTAAAATCTTTACTATCATTGCAGAGTCCCCAACCCTCACCCCATTTTCCAACTCTTCGACCTAATCGTTGATAAATAAAGCGATCAGAAGGGGGGATATCGGACAACCCTGCCTTACACCACAGCCAACAGTAAATCCCTCACTGGCGCCATCTTTTGTCCAAACTGAGGAAACCGTGCCTGTATACAAACTTCTTATCAGAGACACAAATTTTCTGGAGACACCCAAAACAAACAATTTGTAAAAAAGGAGCCCACGGTCTATCGTGTCAAAACAATCCTTCAAGTCCACAAAGAATGCATACACTTTTCCACGAGGTTGGTTCAACCTCAGTTTCACCAAACCTGTAAGGGTGAAGATAGCATCGATCGTGGAATATCCTCTTCTAAAACCTGCTTGGCACTCAGTCAAAATGTGACGCTCATCCGCAAAATCCGTTAATCTGTTTGCCAACATCGCCGATAACAATTTCCCAATGCAATTTTATAAACGACAATCCCCTGTAATCTGATACATTTGCTCGGTCGCCCTTTTTGAACAGCGGAAAAATTATGGATTCCTTAAAAGAGGTAGGGATCACACCACATTCCAGTATTTGATTATAAAAATCCAATAATACCTCGAGGTACTCAGTGCATACATTCTTATAAAATTCAAAGGGGATACCGTCTTTTCCAGGGGCCTTTTGACATTTCGCTGAATTTAGAACACTCACTAATTCGCTCATCGAGAAAGGATCGTCCAAAGCCGAACAAGTAAAATCAGGTTCAGCATAGAGCATTTGGGTGCTACCACAAGGAGGATTCAATAGTGTACGAAAATGGGTGACCCACTCGGAGAGTGGTATGAAGCCTTGTTCATTGGGAATAGTCTTCTTGAAGATTTTAACAAGATTCCAGAAGTCCTTGCTATCCCTTACCATTTTAAACCTATCTGCGACACTCGCATGGAACGCCCTTTCTTTATCGCGATTCAGCTTTTTATAAAGTGCATTTGCCTCATGGTATCTAGCCTTCACCTCCTCCGAATCTGTCATTCTCCACAGCTTCAGCAAGCTCATAGATTTATTTCTGGCTTTATGGCATTCCCAATCGAACCACGGTTGTTTGCCAGGTACTAAATTACTAGCAGAATCACCTGCTGCCCGTCTTATGGTATCTACAATTAAATCGGATTTCTCATTCACACCCATACCGCTCACATCCATACCCCTAACCGCGTCCTTGAGTTTCTTATTGTATTCCTCCATGCGACTGGAATTCCATTTTAATCGCGGCAGCAGACGGACGATTGGTTCAGAGTCATCAAATGGAATTGTGATCGCGATTGGAAGATGATCAGAGAAAGTTTCAGGCATAACCCAGAAATTTGATATATATGGTAGCACATCTAATGAAACACAAGTAAGATCGCAGACAGACGACCCCTGACTAGAAACAAATGTATACTCACCTAATGGATCACCCCTGGATCTGCCATTTAATATTACCAACCCATGATCTGAACACATATCCAAGATCTTCGTACCTCTCCCATTCAAAACTTTATCTTTAGACTTTCTATCAACCTCAAAACTTCCCATATTAATTCCATCTAATTCATTCTTTCCCTGCTCCTCGGCGATTCTCACATTAAAGTCGCCCGCAACTACAAACTTTGATTCCGTATGGTCTGCCAGAAAATTATTTAATCTAATGAAATCCTGTTCCCAGTTGTTGCAATTGATATAAACAGGTAAAACATTAATAACTGATCCATTACAGAAAATTCTAACACAGTCTGTCCCATCAATATTCACAAAATTAGCTCCCTTGGTGCCTTTTTTAATTCCAATAACCAAGCCCCCACTTGCCCTACCAAAAATGGCATTCTTACTAGCTCCAATCCACTTCAAATCAAAATTAGCTAACAAATCAGTAAACAGACAAAAACCTTCTTCCAAAACATGAGTCTCTATTAAGGCAAAAATATCATATGATTGTATAAAGTTAAGGAATAATACATCGTTTTTTTTGTTTGCGAAACCAGAAATATTGTAAATTAGAAAACGCAAGTACCGTAGAGTTTTATCTTCGCCAGTATCTGCCATCCGAGGGACGTCCTCATCTCAGGAGCCCCCGCCACCTCCGGAACTGGAGCCAGAGAAATTTCCACTTTTGCGCCATGCCGCCTCCTCAGATCGTAATTTTGAGACCAATGCAGGAATACTGACACCCACAATATCCTTCACATTTCCACTGTAATGGCCATTTGATTCTTTCACCACAAACCCTGATGAATCGTTCCAAGAATATATTCGATTTTGAACGGTGAGCTGATCTGCACGCAAAACGCAATTGGTCTCTTTATTGAGTTTCTTAACTTCAGCTCGCAGACGAAGCAGTTTATCTCTTCTATAACGTACTTGAGGAGAATAATCTTGTGAAACGCTAAATCCAGTTCCCTGAAGCCTAGCGGTTTTTCCGATAATCTTCCATTTGTCATCATCCGATATCAATGTTACAAGAAGCATTCCACCATTATTCTTGCGAGGGCCTATCCGTCGAACAGCGGAAATACCTATAGGCTCAGCTAAATCAAGAACCTCCCTAAAAAATTTATGAACCACTTGGTGTAAATCATCTGCTTCTTGACAAGCAATGCCTCTGAGAACAAGGTTTCTCTTTCTAAACTGCGATTCCAAGTAATCAAGGCGCCTATCCCTCTGTATACCGATTTCCTTTAAATGCATTATCTCATCATGTAGAGTTTTGTTTTCGGTTTTCAAGTCCTGTATTTCTGAGCGTAGCAATTCCAGGTCTTGTTTTGTTGCAAGATTATCGAATTTCTCATTCATATCCTTCATTTGTTGCAAAATTGATTGTAGAACGTTTTCGTTCGCATCCGATCCATTCCCCATTTTATTTGACTTCTTCTTTTTTCCTGAATCAGAAATATCTGGGGAGCTTCTAGATCGCTTAGTGGTCACGGTTTTAGGTGGCGTTAGGTCGCTACTGTTACTACGTTGAAAGTACCTATCTAAATTTTGCTGCATTAACCTTGATTTTGCGACAGCGATCTATGCAACGCACAGCCACTGGACTACGACGACATCCACCCAATCCGTTCCAAGTCGGGCAACGTAACAGGCCTGACTGAAGTTTTGATAGCTTTGGCTCCCAGAAATGTTAAGAGTAACAGGGGAACGGGAGGGGGGCACTGACCTTGATTCCACGAATCGGGGCGAAGATTCCGCGAAGAGGGGGCCACTATCTCGACGTACTAACGCACGCACGCCGATCCGTCCGTCGATCCTAGGTTTCCTGTATCAGAATCGGTAATTATCCAACGAAAAGTAGACGATTATTACCGGCTTATTACTTGTAAATATGCTTCTCATTCACTCTCAGAGGAACACTGCTATCTTATGCAACACTTAGTCTAAAATTCAGGTTGTATCACACAGTAAAACACGATCAATTGACAAGAAAAGAGCAAGCGCGACGCAGCAGATGCGAACTTGATGAGCGCCGGGCCCGAACCCGCTAAAATAACTATCAGAATCGGATTCAGCACCCCAAAAAACCCCTATGGAACTATTTTCGTATTTACTGGCAGTTTGGGAGAGTGGGAAAACGGGGGGGCGAGTGGGGGCGGCTGGGGGCGGTTATGAGGACTTCCTATGAACATGACGAAATACCAACCGTCAGAAATCTACATACATATATATATCTATTATCTGTGTTGATTCTGTTCACTTAGATGAAGGCGTACATTTTTCGAATTTATTGCAGGGGCACGAACAAGCTGACTAATAGCATGACAACGTCATACCTCCAGCAACGGTCCGTGTATTTCCGTTAATATTGGTTGAATTGAGTCCAGATTTCGCACATATACTCAGCACCCAGACTGGCACCTCCGAATCAGGTCGGCAACGGCGTACCTACCCCGGGGGCGGCTGTGGAGGCGGCTGGGGGCGGTTTTACGCACTTCCGGGGGATGTGCTGCAAAAATAACTATCAGAATCGGATTCAGCACCCCAAAAAACCCCTATGGAACTATTTTCGTATTTACTCGCAGTTCGGGAGAGTTGGAAAAGGGGGGCTCGAATGGGGGCGGCTGGGGGCGGTTATGAGGACTTCCTATGAACATGACGCAATACCAACCGTCAGAAATCTACCTAAATACATATATATCTATAATCTGTGTTGATTCTGTTCACTTAGATGAAGGCGTACATTTTGCGAATTTATTGCAGGGGCACGAACAAGCTGACTAATAGCATGACAGCGTCATACCTCCAGCAACGGTCCATAATTCCGTTAATATTGGTCGAATTGAGTCCAAATTTCGGACATACACTCAGTACCCAGACTCGCACCCTCGAATGAGGTCGGGCACGGCGTACCTACCTCGGGGGCGGCTGTGGAGGCGGCTGGGGGCGGTATTACGCACTTCCCGTGGATGTGCCGCTAAAATAACTATCAGAATCGGATTCAGCACCCTAAAAAACCCCTATGGCACTATTTTCGTATTTACTCGCAGTTTGGGAGAAGGGGAAATTTTGGCATATTAGACTGGAGGGGCACGAACAAGCTGACTAATAGCATGACAGCGTCATACCTCCAGCAACGGTCCATAATTCCGTTAATATTGGTCGAATTGAGTCCAAATTTCGCACATACACTCAGTACCCAGACTCGCACCCTCGAATGAGGTCGGGCACGGCGTACCTACCTCGGGGGCGGCTGTGGAGGCGGCTGGGGGCGGTATTACGCACTTCCCGTGGATGTGCCGCTAAAATAACTATCAGAATCGGATTCAGCACCCTAAAAAACCCCTATGGCACTATTTTCGTATTTACTCGCAGTTCGGGAGAGTTGGAAAAGGGGGGCTCGAATGGGGGCGGCTGGGGGCGGTTATGAGGACTTCCTATGAACATGACGCAATACCAACCGTCAGAAATCTACCTAAATACATATATATCTATAATCTGTGTTGATTCTGTTCACTTAGATGAAGGCGTACATTTTGCGAATTTATTGCAGGGGCACGAACAAGCTGACTAATAGCATGACAGCGTCATACCTCCAGCAACGGTCCATAATTCCGTTAATATTGGTCGAATTGAGTCCAAATTTCGGACATACACTCAGTACCCAGACTCGCACCCTCGAATGAGGTCGGGCACGGCGTACCTACCTCGGGGGCGGCTGTGGAGGCGGCTGGGGGCGGTATTACGCACTTCCCGTGGATGTGCCGCTAAAATAACTATCAGAATCGGATTCAGCACCCTAAAAAAACCCCTATGGCACTATTTTCGTATTTACTCGCAGTTTGGGAGAAGGGGAAATTTTGGCATATTAGACTGGAGGGGCACGAACAAGCTGACTAATAGCATGACAGCGTCATACCTCCAGCAACGGTCCATAATTCCGTTAATATTGGTCGAATTGAGTCCAAATTTCGCACATACACTCAGTACCCAGACTCGCACCCTCGAATGAGGTCGGGCACGGCGTACCTACCTCGGGGGCGGCTGTGGAGGCGGCTGGGGGCGGTATTACGCACTTCCCGTGGATGTGCCGCTAAAATAACTATCAGAATCGGATTCAGCACCCTAAAAAACCCCTATGGCACTATTTTCGTATTTACTCGCAGTTTGGGAGAAGGGGAAATTTTGGCGTATTAGACTGGAGGGGCACGAACAAGCTGACTAATAGCATGACAGCGTCATACCTCCAGCAACGGTCCATAATTCCGTTAATATTGGTCGAATTGAGTCCAAATTTCGGACATACACTCAGTACCCAGACTCGCACCCTCGAATGAGGTCGGGCACGGCGTACCTACCTCGGGGGCGGCTGTGGAGGCGGCTGGGGGCGGTATTACGCACTTCCCGTGGATGTGCCGCTAAAATAACTATCAGAATCGGATTCAGCACCCTAAAAAACCCCTATGGCACTATTTTCGTATTTACTCGCAGTTTGGGAGAAGGGGAAATTTTGCCGTATTAGACTGGAGGGGCACGAACAAGCTGACTAATAGCATGACAGCGTCATACCTCCAGCAACGGTCCATAATTCCGTTAATATTGGTCGAATTGAGTCCAAATTTCGCACATACACTCAGTACCCAGACTCGCACCCTCGAATGAGGTCGGGCACAGCGTACCTACCTCGGGGGCGGCTGTGGAGGCGGCTGGGGGCGGTATTACGCACTTCCCGTGGATGTGCCGCTAAAATAACTATCAGAATCGGATTCAGCACCCTAAAAAACCCCTATGGCACTATTTTCGTATTTACTCGCAGTTTGGGAGAAGGGGAAATTTTGGCGTATTAGACTGGAGGGGCACGAACAAGCTGACTAATAGCATGACAGCGTCATACCTCCAGCAACGGTCCATAATTTCGTTAATATTGGTCGAATTGAGTCCAAATTTCGCACATACACTCAGTACCCAGACTCGCACCCTCGAATGAGGTCGGGCACGGCGTACCTACCTCGGGGGCGGCTGTGGAGGCGGCTGGGGGCGGTATTACGCACTTCCCGTGGATGTGCCGCTAAAATAACTATCAGAATCGGATTCAGCACCCTAAAAAACCCCTATGGCACTATTTTCGTATTTACTCGCAGTTTGGGAGAAGGGGAAATTTTGGCATATTAGACTGGAGGGGCACGAACAAGCTGACTAATAGCATGACAGCGTCATACCTCCAGCAACGGTCCATAATTCCGTTAATATTGGTCGAATTGAGTCCAAATTTCGCACATACACTCAGTACCCAGACTCGCACCCTCGAATGAGGTCGGGCACGGCGTACCTACCTCGGGGGCGGCTGTGGAGGCGGCTGGGGGCGGTATTACGCACTTCCCGTGGATGTGCCGCTAAAATAACTATCAGAATCGGATTCAGCACCCTAAAAAACCCCTATGGCACTATTTTCGTATTTACTCGCAGTTTGGGAGAAGGGGAAATTTTGGCATATTAGACTGGAGGGGCACGAACAAGCTGACTAATAGCATGACAGCGTCATACCTCCAGCAACGGTCCATAATTCCGTTAATATTGGTCGAATTGAGTCCAAATTTCGCACATACACTCAGTACCCAGACTCGCACCCTCGAATGAGGTCGGGCACGGCGTACCTACCTCGGGGGCGGCTGTGGAGGCTGCTGGGGGCGGTATTACGCACTTCCCGTGGATGTGCCGCTAAAATAACTATCAGAATCGGATTCAGCACCCTAAAAAACCCCTATGGCACTATTTTCGTATTTACTCGCAGTTCGGGAGAGTTGGAAAAGGGGGGCTCGAATGGGGGCGGCTGGGGGCGGTTATGAGGACTTCCTATGAACATGACGCAATACCAACCGTCAGAAATCTACCTAAATACATATATATCTATAATCTGTGTTGATTCTGTTCACTTAGATGAAGGCGTACATTTTGCGAATTTATTGCAGGGGCACGAACAAGCTGACTAATAGCATGACAGCGTCATACCTCCAGCAACGGTCCATTATTCCGTTAATATTGGTCGAATTGAGTCCAAATTTCGGACATACACTCAGTACCCAGACTCGCACCCTCGAATGAGGTCGGGCACGGCGTACCTACCTCGGGGGCGGCTGTGGAGGCGGCTGGGGGCGGTATTACGCACTTCCCGTGGATGTGCCGCTAAAATAACTATCAGAATCGGATTCAGCACCCTAAAAAACCCCTATGGCACTATTTTCGTATTTACTCGCAGTTTGGGAGAAGGGGAAATTTTGGCATATTAGACTGGAGGGGCACGAACAAGCTGACTAATAGCATGACAGCGTCATACCTCCAGCAACGGTCCATAATTCCGTTAATATTGGTCGAATTGAGTCCAAATTTCGCACATACACTCAGTACCCAGACTCGCACCCTCGAATGAGGTCGGGCACGGCGTACCTACCTCGGGGGCGGCTGTGGAGTCGGCTGGGGGCGGTATTACGCACTTCCCGTGGATGTGCCGCTAAAATAACTATCAGAATCGGATTCAGCACCCTAAAAAACCCCTATGGCACTATTTTCGTATTTACTCGCAGTTTGGGAGAAGGGGAAATTTTGGCGTATTAGACTGGAGGGGCACGAACAAGCTGACTAATAGCATGACAGCGTCATACCTCCAGCAACGGTCCATAATTCCGTTAATATTGGTCGAATTGAGTCCAAATTTCGGACATACACTCAGTACCCAGACTCGCACCCTCGAATGAGGTCGGGCACGGCGTACCTACCTCGGGGGCGGCTGTGGAGGCGGCTGGGGGCGGTATTACGCACTTCCCGTGGATGTGCCGCTAAAATAACTATCAGAATCGGATTCAGCACCCTAAAAAACCCCTATGGCACTATTTTCGTATTTACTCGCAGTTTGGGAGAAGGGGAAATTTTGGCGTATTAGACTGGAGGGGCACGAACAAGCTGACTAATAGCATGACAGCGTCATACCTCCAGCAACGGTCCATAATTCCGTTAATATTGGTCGAATTGAGTCCAAATTTCGGACATACACTCAGTACCCAGACTCGCACCCTCGAATGAGGTCGGGCACGGCGTACCTACCTCGGGGGCGGCTGTGGAGGCGGCTGGGGGCGGTATTACGCACTTCCCGTGGATGTGCCGCTAAAATAACTATCAGAATCGGATTCAGCACCCTAAAAAACCCCTATGGCACTATTTTCGTATTTACTCGCAGTTTGGGAGAAGGGGAAATTTTGCCGTATTAGACTGGAGGGGCACGAACAAGCTGACTAATAGCATGACAGCGTCATACCTCCAGCAACGGTCCATAATTCCGTTAATATTGGTCGAATTGAGTCCAAATTTCGCACATACACTCAGTACCCAGACTCGCACCCTCGAATGAGGTCGGGCACGGCGTACCTACCTCGGGGGCGGCTGTGGAGGCGGCTGGGGGCGGTATTACGCACTTCCCGTGGATGTGCCGCTAAAATAACTATCAGAATCGGATTCAGCACCCTAAAAAACCCCTATGGCACTATTTTCGTATTTACTCGCAGTTTGGGAGAAGGGGAAATTTTGGCGTATTAGACTGGAGGGGCACGAACAAGCTGACTAATAGCATGACAGCGTCATACCTCCAGCAACGGTCCATAATTCCGTTAATATTGGTCGAATTGAGTCCAAATTTCGCACATACACTCAGTACCCAGACTCGCACCCTCGAATGAGGTCGGGCACGGCGTACCTACCTCGGGGGCGGCTGTGGAGGCGGCTGGGGGCGGTATTACGCACTTCCCGTGGATGTGCCGCTAAAATAACTATCAGAATCGGATTCAGCACCCTAAAAAACCCCTATGGCACTATTTTCGTATTTACTCGCAGTTTGGGAGAAGGGGAAATTTTGGCATATTAGACTGGAGGGGCACGAACAAGCTGACTAATAGCATGACAGCGTCATACCTCCAGCAACGGTCCATAATTCCGTTAATATTGGTCGAATTGAGTCCAAATTTCGCACATACACTCAGTACCCAGACTCGCACCCTCGAATGAGGTCGGGCACGGCGTACCTACCTCGGGGGCGGCTGTGGAGGCGGCTGGGGGCGGTATTACGCACTTCCCGTGGATGTGCCGCTAAAATAACTATCAGAATCGGATTCAGCACCCTAAAAAACCCCTATGGCACTATTTTCGTATTTACTCGCAGTTTGGGAGAAGGGGAAATTTTGCCGTATTAGACTGGAGGGGCACGAACAAGCTGACTAATAGCATGACAGCGTCATACTTCCAGCAACGGTCCATAATTCCGTTAATATTGGTCGAATTGAGTCCAAATTTCGCACATACACTCAGTACCCAGACTCGCACCCTCGAATGAGGTCGGGCACGGCGTACCTACCTCGGGGGGCGGCTGTGGAGGCGGCTGGGGGCGGTATTACGCACTTCCCGTGGATGTGCCGCTAAAATAACTATCAGAATCGGATTCAGCACCCCAAAAAACCCCTATGGAACTATTTTCGTATTTACTGGCAGTTTGGGAGAGTGGGAAAACGGGGGGGCGAGTGGGGGCGGCTGGGGGCGGTTATGAGGACTTCCTATGAACATGACGAAATACCAACCGTCAGAAATCTACATAAATATATATATCTATTATCTGTGTTGATTCTGTTCACTTAGATGAAGGCGTACATTTTTCGAATTTATTGCAGGGGCACGAACAAGCTGACTAATAGCATGACAACGTCATACCTCCAGCAACGGTCCGTGTATTTCCGTTAATATTGGTTGAATTGAGTCCAGATTTCGCACATATACTCAGCACCCAGACTGGCACCTCCGAATCAGGTCGGCAACGGCGTACCTACCCCGGGGGCGGCTGTGGAGGCGGCTGGGGGCGGTATTACGCACTTCCCGTGGATGTGCCGCAAAAATAACTATCAGAATCGGATTCAGCACCCCAAAAAACCCCTATGGAACTATTTTCGTATTTACTGGCAGTTTGGGAGAGTGGGAAAACGGGGGGGCGAGTGGGGGCGGCTGGGGGCGGTTATGAGGACTTCCTATGAACATGACGAAATACCAACCGTCAGAAATCTACATACATATATATATCTATTATCTGTGTTGATTCTGTTCACTTAGATGAAGGCGTACATTTTTCGAATTTATTGCAGGGGCACGAACAAGCTGACTAATAGCATGACAACGTCATACCTCCAGCAACGGTCCGTGTATTTCCGTTAATATTGGTTGAATTGAGTCCAGATTTCGCACATATACTCAGCACCCAGACTGGCACCTCCGAATCAGGTCGGCAACGGCGTACCTACCCCGGGGGCGGCTGTGGAGGCGGCTGGGGGCGGTTTTACGCACTTCCGGGGGATGTGCCGCAAAAATAACTATCAGAATCGGATTCAGCACCCCAAAAAACCCCTATGGAACTATTTTCGTATTTACTGGCAGTTTGGGAGAGTGGGAAAACGGGGGGGCGAGTGGGGGCGGCTGGGGGCGGTTATGAGGACTTCCTATGAACATGACGAAATACCAACCGTCATAAATCTACATACATATATATATCTATTATCTGTGTTGATTCTGTTCACTTAGATGAAGGCGTACATTTTTCGAATTTATTGCAGGGGCACGAACAAGCTGACTAATAGCATGACAACGTCATACCTCCAGCAACGGTCCGTGTATTTCCGTTAATATTGGTTGAATTGAGTCCAGATTTCGCACATATACTCAGCACCCAGACTGGCACCTCCGAATCAGGTCGGCAACGGCGTACCTACCCCGGGGGCGGCTGTGGAGGCGGCTGGGGGCGGTTTTACGCACTTCCGGGGGATGTGCCGCAAAAATAACTATCAGAATCGGATTCAGCACCCCAAAAAACCCCTATGGAACTATTTTCGTATTTACTGGCAGTTTGGGAGAGTGGGAAAACGGGGGGGCGAGTGGGGGCGGCTGGGGGCCATTGTGAGACCACCACTACATAACCTACACGAACGGAGGTGGTATCGACGCTATGTTAAAACGTGATCATTAGCATATAATACATTCTGGGAAAGCATACTTCAATTTTTCCTGATTTTAGAAATAAATAAATGGTTCTTGGAAATGGCCCTGTCTTGTAAAATCGTAGTTGTCAACTTGCATTAATAACAAAGTGTCAGTGAATCACAAAGTCTCATTATGCTGGACTCATTGGGAATATGTGTCCAGGATTATGGGACACAATGTGTCCTGGTTTATTGGACAAATTTACGATGAATAATTAATTATTTATTATATTATTAATTTATTTACTTAATTTTATTTTTAATTGTTGTTAAATTTTCAATAATGATATTTAATAATAATTAATAATTAATATTTATAATAAAAATGATATTATAATATTTATGATAAAAATATTATAATAATATTATAATATTAATATTAAAATAATATTATTATAATAATATTATAATTAATTAATTATAATATTATAATATTAGTAATATTAATATTATAATATTGAAATATTATAAATATTAATATTATATTAATATTATATTAATATTATTTATAACATTAGTTATTTATTATTAATTCTTTATTATTAATGTTATAATATTAATAATATTATTATTATAATATTAATAATATTATTATAATAATATTAATAATATTACTATTATTATATTAAAATATTATAATATTTATAATAAATAATAATATTTATAATAAAAATAACAATTAATGTTTAATACATTTTTAATTCTTCTCATTTACCTTCATAGAGCACATTTTGATGAATTTTAATGAATATCCAGGGGCTGTAGAAGGGGCTCAAACAAAATGGCCGGATTCTTTTTTGAACTATTCCGAAGCACCTACAAGAGCTGGGGATCCCAAATTTGGTATGTAGCCTTCAAATATTCTGTAGAAATGGCGTAAACAATTGTTTTTCGAATTTTCATGAAATTGTGGAATGTAGCGAACGCCGCCTCTGAGAGCAAAATGGACTTCAAATTCGGATTCAGCGCATCAAAAAATGTAAGGATACCAATTTTGGTGAATTTTAGACAATTTCCAGGGGCATTTTGGGGAGATTTTCATGAAATTCATGAAATTTTGAATATCCGGTGAACGAAGCGTCGTAGCGCAAAACGGATTTCAAAATCGGATTCAGCGACTCAAAATACTTACTGGAACACATTTTCGTCAAATTTCCTGTGAGTTTTAGGTGAGAAATTGCGAATTTAAGAAAAAAAATGAAATTTCAAAACAGAAAGTTTTTCCAGAATGAAGGCCAGGTGGGTTAAGTAAGTGTTCGCTTGGCTTTTTTGGCAATTTCAGTTTCGCAAATTTTTTTTTTAATCTTCATCTTTTAGGTAGGTTATCCGTATATATTATTGAATATTTATAGTGGGTTTTCACCACCATACAGGGGTGAATCAGTGGGTGGGGGGTGGGGGTAGGTCTGAAATGTTTGATATTTTTAGTTGTTGCTTATGGAGCACCTACTTGTGATGAGGATATGAAATTTAGGTTTTCCCTTTCAAATCACCCAAAAAAACATAATTTGAAGGAATTTTTGAGATTTTCATGAAATTGTGGATTTTGCCATTTGCCGGTGAATGGATCGTCGTAGAAGGAAACGGATTTCAAATTCGGATTCAGCGCCTCAATTTACCTACTAGAACACATTCTGATGAATTTTGAACAATTTCATGGGGCATTTTAGGGAGATTTTCATGAAATTCATGAAATTTTGGAAATCCGGTAAAATGAGCGTCCTAGCGCAAAACGGATTTCAAACTCGGATTCAGCGCGTCATAAAATACAAGGATACTAATTTTGGTGAATTTTAGAACCTTTCCAAGGGCATTTTAGGGAGATTTTCATGAAATTCATGAAATTTGAGATATCCGGTGAACGAAGCGTCCTAGCAAAAAACGGATTTCAAATTCGGATTCAGCGCCTCAATTTACCTACTAGAACACATTTTGATGAATTTTAATCAAATTCCAGGGCGTGGTGGGGGCAGAAAACGTATACCCCTCTTGCATATAATGTGTCCTAGAAGATGGGACACGGCGGGAAATGTGTCCCTGTTTATAGGACACAATGTGTGCAATAATCTGGGACACAAATTAAGATGTGTCCCACAAATCAGGACACATAGGGATTGTGTCTCATTATGCTGGACTCATTGGGAATATGTGTCCAGGATTATGGGACATAATGTGTCCTGGTTTATTGGACACATTTACGATGATTAATTAATTATTTATTGTATTTATTTATTTACTTAATTTTGATTTTAATTAATTTATAATTTTAATTGTTATTAAAATTTTAATAATGATATTTAATAATAATTATTAATGATATTTATAATAAAAATATTATAATATTATATTATTATTAAAATATTATAAATATTAATATTATACTTTTATTATTTATAATAATAATTACTATTTATTATTAAATATTTATTATTAACAATATATATTAATATTATAATATTACATTATATATATATATATTATATATATATAATATTATATATATTAATATTATAATATACATTACACGGACGTCCCTATGAATGGATTTTTTATGTATATTTGGTGAGAGTTAAAATAATAGAAAAAAAAGTCCAGTCATGCAGCATGACCCCATGAGCGAATTTGTGAAGAAATCTTCGACATCAGTTGTGATTACTTTTTTTTTTTTTTTTTTAAACAAGCACCTACTGCCTACGTTTTAAACAGCATGGTTCTAGGATTGGTTATGCAGGGATACTTCCATAAGAGTAGTTCAATCTGAATTTGGACAACGTTTCATGCAAATATTACCGATTTTTACAACTAGCGAACGGCATTATTTCGATTTTTGACTGATTTTTCAACTTTGAAATTTTTGAAAACTTGATACATATTCTTATAGGAAATTTTACGCTGATTCCGAATATACCAGTTGTTAGTATGCTGAAAAAATTATTTCTAGGCTATTTTGAAATTTTTGACTACATTTTTGAAAATTTCAACCCGAAGATGTAATCCGATCATGCTGGCCAACGAACTTGAACTTTCGTTTTGTGTCCTTAACATTTTAAAATTTGTTTGAAGTTTCTAGCACAATTCTACGGACAGTTATCGTCTGGAATGACACATACATACATACTCGTACATATATACATCCATATATATATATACATACATATATACATACATACATAAAAAAATGCGTTAAACTTCAGAATATGATTCAGAATAGCCTGAAACGGATTTCTGCATAAACATTTTTCAAAAATTCACATTCTACAAATTTTGAGGCGAGAGCAATAGCTTGATTTTCTGAAAAAATTCGCTAAAATAACTGTTTTCTATATTGAATTATTATTTATACTTCATAATTTGTAAATTTTCATAAATGTCGGAATTACCAATATTTCTGCATTTAAAGTAATATTTAAATATATATATATATATATATTTTTTTTTGTGGATAATAAATTAAGCCTTGTCTCAACCGGAGGGTCACTAGCGGCAATCAAAAAGGGGTGTCGAAAGGACAGAGTATTTAAGTGTAATAATTTATATATTATTATATTTAATTTATATAATATAAATTATTATAATTATTATAAATATA
This sequence comes from Adelphocoris suturalis, assembly GCA_030762985.1. Lineage (NCBI taxonomy): Eukaryota > Metazoa > Arthropoda > Insecta > Hemiptera > Miridae > Adelphocoris > Adelphocoris suturalis. The sequence continues at coordinate 25,196,493 of CM061040.1, read as the reverse complement.
AATTATTATAATTTATATTTATATAATATTTTGCGATTTTGCGATTTATGCAGTTAAATGCCGCACACACTTTAATCATTGTGCATTATCAAAGAAATTTCATGAGTAGATAAACTATACTAATACAATCTTCATTGCACATAATAAACGATGTTGCCCCCAATATGGCCGACTACAGACCGTTCTGATTAAAATACTAGAACCATGCTGTTTAAAACGTAGGCAGTAGGTGCTTGTTTAAAAAAAAAAAAAAAAAAAAGTAATCACAACTGATGTCGAAGATTTCTTCACAAATTCGCTCATGGGGTCATGCTGCATGACTGGACTTTTTTTTCTATTATTTTAACTCTCACCAAATATACATAAAAAATCCATTCATAGGGACGTCCGTGTAATGTATATTATAATATTAATATATATAATATTATATATATATAATATATATATATATATAATGTAATATTATAATATTAATATATATTGTTAATAATAAATATTTAATAATAAATAGTAATTATTATTATAAATAATAAAAGTATAATATTAATATTTATAATATTTTAATAATAATATAATATTATAATATTTTTATTATAAATATCATTAATAATTATTATTAAATATCATTATTAAAATTTTAATAACAATTAAAATTATAAATTAATTAAAATCAAAATTAAGTAAATAAATAAATACAATAAATAATTAATTAATCATCGTAAATGTGTCCAATAAACCAGGACACATTATGTCCCATAATCCTGGACACATATTCCCAATGAGTCCAGCATAATGAGACACAATCCCTATGTGTCCTGATTTGTGGGACACATCTTAATTTGTGTCCCAGATTATTGCACACATTGTGTCCTATAAACAGGGACACATTTCCCGCCGTGTCCCATCTTCTAGGACACATTATATGCAAGAGGGGTATACGTTTTCTGCCCCCACCACGCCCTGGAATTTGATTAAAATTCATCAAAATGTGTTCTAGTAGGTAAATTGAGGCGCTGAATCCGAATTTGAAATCCGTTTTTTGCTAGGACGCTTCGTTCACCGGATATCTCAAATTTCATGAATTTCATGAAAATCTCCCTAAAATGCCCTTGGAAAGGTTCTAAAATTCACCAAAATTAGTATCCTTGTATTTTATGACGCGCTGAATCCGAGTTTGAAATCCGTTTTGCGCTAGGACGCTCATTTTACCGGATTTCCAAAATTTCATGAATTTCATGAAAATCTCCCTAAAATGCCCCATGAAATTGTTCAAAATTCATCAGAATGTGTTCTAGTAGGTAAATTGAGGCGCTGAATCCGAATTTGAAATCCGTTTCCTTCTACGACGATCCATTCACCGGCAAATGGCAAAATCCACAATTTCATGAAAATCTCAAAAATTCCTTCAAATTATGTTTTTTTGGGTGATTTGAAAGGGAAAACCTAAATTTCATATCCTCATCACAAGTAGGTGCTCCATAAGCAACAACTAAAAATATCAAACATTTCAGACCTACCCCCACCCCCCACCCACTGATTCACCCCTGTATGGTGGTGAAAACCCACTATAAATATTCAATAATATATACGGATAACCTACCTAAAAGATGAAGATTAAAAAAAAAATTTGCGAAACTGAAATTGCCAAAAAAGCCAAGCGAACACTTACTTAACCCACCTGGCCTTCATTCTGGAAAAACTTTCTGTTTTGAAATTTCATTTTTTTTCTTAAATTCGCAATTTCTCACCTAAAACTCACAGGAAATTTGACGAAAATGTGTTCCAGTAAGTATTTTGAGTCGCTGAATCCGATTTTGAAATCCGTTTTGCGCTACGACGCTTCGTTCACCGGATATTCAAAATTTCATGAATTTCATGAAAATCTCCCCAAAATGCCCCTGGAAATTGTCTAAAATTCACCAAAATTGGTATCCTTACATTTTTTGATGCGCTGAATCCGAATTTGAAGTCCATTTTGCTCTCAGAGGCGGCGTTCGCTACATTCCACAATTTCATGAAAATTCGAAAAACAATTGTTTACGCCATTTCTACAGAATATTTGAAGGCTACATACCAAATTTGGGATCCCCAGCTCTTGTAGGTGCTTCGGAATAGTTCAAAAAAGAATCCGGCCATTTTGTTTGAGCCCCTTCTACAGCCCCTGGATATTCATTAAAATTCATCAAAATGTGCTCTATGAAGGTAAATGAGAAGAATTAAAAATGTATTAAACATTAATTGTTATTTTTATTATAAATATTATTATTTATTATAAATATTATAATATTTTAATATAATAATAGTAATATTATTAATATTATTATAATAATATTATTAATATTATAATAATAATATTATTAATATTATAACATTAATAATAAAGAATTAATAATAAATAACTAATGTTATAAATAATATTAATATAATATTAATATAATATTAATATTTATAATATTTCAATATTATAATATTAATATTACTAATATTATAATATTATAATTAATTAATTATAATATTATTATAATAATATTATTTTAATATTAATATTATAATATTATTATAATATTTTTATCATAAATATTATAATATCATTTTTATTATAAATATTAATTATTAATTATTATTAAATATCATTATTGAAAATTTAACAACAATTAAAAATAAAATTAAGTAAATAAATTAATAATATAATAAATAATTAATTATTCATCGTAAATTTGTCCAATAAACCAGGACACATTGTGTCCCATAATCCTGGACACATATTCCCAATGAGTCCAGCATAATGAGACTTTGTGATTCACTGACACTTTGTTATTAATGCAAGTTGACAACTACGATTTTACAAGACAGGGCCATTTCCAAGAACCATTTATTTATTTCTAAAATCAGGAAAAATTGAAGTATGCTTTCCCAGAATGTATTATATGCTAATGATCACGTTTTAACATAGCGTCGATACCACCTCCGTTCGTGTAGGTTATGTAGTGGTGGTCTCACAATGGCCCCCAGCCGCCCCCACTCGCCCCCCCGTTTTCCCACTCTCCCAAACTGCCAGTAAATACGAAAATAGTTCCATAGGGGTTTTTTGGGGTGCTGAATCCGATTCTGATAGTTATTTTTGCGGCACATCCCCCGGAAGTGCGTAAAACCGCCCCCAGCCGCCTCCACAGCCGCCCCCGGGGTAGGTACGCCGTTGCCGACCTGATTCGGAGGTGCCAGTCTGGGTGCTGAGTATATGTGCGAAATCTGGACTCAATTCAACCAATATTAACGGAAATACACGGACCGTTGCTGGAGGTATGACGTTGTCATGCTATTAGTCAGCTTGTTCGTGCCCCTGCAATAAATTCGAAAAATGTACGCCTTCATCTAAGTGAACAGAATCAACACAGATAATAGATATATATATGTATGTAGATTTATGACGGTTGGTATTTCGTCATGTTCATAGGAAGTCCTCATAACCGCCCCCACTCGCCCCCCCGTTTTCCCACTCTCCCAAACTGCCAGTAAATACGAAAATAGTTCCATAGGGGTTTTTTGGGGTGCTGAATCCGATTCTGATAGTTATTTTTGCGGCACATCCCCCGGAAGTGCGTAAAACCGCCCCCAGCCGCCTCCACAGCCGCCCCCGGGGTAGGTACGCCGTTGCCGACCTGATTCGGAGGTGCCAGTCTGGGTGCTGAGTATATGTGCGAAATCTGGACTCAATTCAACCAATATTAACGGAAATACACGGACCGTTGCTGGAGGTATGACGTTGTCATGCTATTAGTCAGCTTGTTCGTGCCCCTGCAATAAATTCGAAAAATGTACGCCTTCATCTAAGTGAACAGAATCAACACAGATAATAGATATATATATGTATGTAGATTTATGACGGTTGGTATTTCGTCATGTTCATAGGAAGTCCTCATAACCGCCCCCAGCCGCCCCCACTCGCCCCCCCGTTTTCCCACTCTCCCAAACTGCCAGTAAATACGAAAATAGTTCCATAGGGGTTTTTTGGGGTGCTGAATCCGATTCTGATAGTTATTTTTGCGGCACATCCCCCGGAAGTGCGTAAAACCGCCCCCAGCCGCCTCCACAGCCGCCCCCGGGGTAGGTACGCCGTTGCCGACCTGATTCGGAGGTGCCAGTCTGGGTGCTGAGTATATGTGCGAAATCTGGACTCAATTCAACCAATATTAACGGAAATACACGGACCGTTGCTGGAGGTATGACGTTGTCATGCTATTAGTCAGCTTGTTCGTGCCCCTGCAATAAATTCGAAAAATGTACGCCTTCATCTAAGTGAACAGAATCAACACAGATAATAGATATATATATGTATGTAGATTTCTGACGGTTGGTATTTCGTCATGTTCATAGGAAGTCCTCATAACCGCCCCCAGCCGCCCCCACTCGCCCCCCCGTTTTCCCACTCTCCCAAACTGCCAGTAAATACGAAAATAGTTCCATAGGGGTTTTTTGGGGTGCTGAATCCGATTCTGATAGTTATTTTTGCGGCACATCCCCCGGAAGTGCGTAAAACCGCCCCCAGCCGCCTCCACAGCCGCCCCCGGGGTAGGTACGCCGTTGCCGACCTGATTCGGAGGTGCCAGTCTGGGTGCTGAGTATATGTGCGAAATCTGGACTCAATTCAACCAATATTAACGGAAATACACGGACCGTTGCTGGAGGTATGACGTTGTCATGCTATTAGTCAGCTTGTTCGTGCCCCTGCAATAAATTCGAAAAATGTACGCCTTCATCTAAGTGAACAGAATCAACACAGATAATAGATATATATATGTATGTAGATTTCTGACGGTTGGTATTTCGTCATGTTCATAGGAAGTCCTCATAACCGCCCCCAGCCGCCCCCACTCGCCCCCCCGTTTTCCCACTCTCCCAAACTGCCAGTAAATACGAAAATAGTTCCATAGGGGTTTTTTGGGGTGCTGAATCCGATTCTGATAGTTATTTTAGCGGCACATCCACGGGAAGTGCGTAATACCGCCCCCAGCCGCCTCCACAGCCGCCCCCGAGGTAGGTACGCCGTGCCCGACCTGATTCGGAGGTGCCAGTCTGGGTGCTGAGTATATGTGCGAAATCTGGACTCAATTCAACCAATATTAACGGAAATACACGGACCGTTGCTGGAGGTATGACGTTGTCATGCTATTAGTCAGCTTGTTCGTGCCCCTGCAATAAATTCGAAAAATGTACGCCTTCATCTAAGTGAACAGAATCAACACAGATAATAGATATATATATGTATGTAGATTTATGACGGTTGGTATTTCGTCATGTTCATAGGAAGTCCTCATAACCGCCCCCAGCCGCCCCCACTCGCCCCCCGTTTTCCCACTCTCCCAAACTGCCAGTAAATACGAAAATAGTTCCATAGGGGTTTTTTGGGGTGCTGAATCCGATTCTGATAGTTATTTTAGCGGCACATCCACGGGAAGTGCGTAATACCGCCCCCAGCCGCCTCCACAGCCGCCCCCGAGGTAGGTACGCCGTGCCCGACCTCATTCGAGGGTGCGAGTCTGGGTACTGAGTGTATGTGCGAAATTTGGACTCAATTCGACCAATATTAACGGAATTATGGACCGTTGCTGGAGGTATGACGCTGTCATGCTATTAGTCAGCTTGTTCGTGCCCCTGCAATAAATTCGAAAAATGTACGCCTTCATCTAAGTGAACAGAATCAACACAGATAATAGATATATATATGTATGTAGATTTCTGACGGTTGGTATTTCGTCATGTTCATAGGAAGTCCTCATAACCGCCCCCAGCCGCCCCCACTCGCCCCCCGTTTTCCCACTCTCCCAAACTGCCAGTAAATACGAAAATAGTGCCATAGGGGTTTTTTAGGGTGCTGAATCCGATTCTGATAGTTATTTTAGCGGCACATCCACGGGAAGTGCGTAATACCGCCCCCAGCCGCCTCCACAGCCGCCCCCGAGGTAGGTACGCCGTGCCCGACCTCATTCGAGGGTGCGAGTCTGGGTACTGAGTGTATGTCCGAAATTTGGACTCAATTCGACCAATATTAACGGAATTATGGACCGTTGCTGGAGGTATGACGCTGTCATGCTATTAGTCAGCTTGTTCGTGCCCCTCCAGTCTAATACGCCAAAATTTCCCCTTCTCCCAAACTGCGAGTAAATACGAAAATAGTGCCATAGGGGTTTTTTAGGGTGCTGAATCCGATTCTGATAGTTATTTTAGCGGCACATCCACGGGAAGTGCGTAATACCGCCCCCAGCCGCCTCCACAGCCGCCCCCGAGGTAGGTACGCCGTGCCCGACCTCATTCGAGGGTGCGAGTCTGGGTACTGAGTGTATGTCCGAAATTTGGACTCAATTCGACCAATATTAACGGAATTATGGACCGTTGCTGGAGGTATGACGCTGTCATGCTATTAGTCAGCTTGTTCGTGCCCCTGCAATAAATTCGCAAAATGTACGCCTTCATCTAAGTGAACAGAATCAACACAGATTATAGATATATATGTATTTAGGTAGATTTCTGACGGTTGGTATTGCGTCATGTTCATAGGAAGTCCTCATAACCGCCCCCAGCCGCCCCCATTCGAGCCCCCCTTTTCCAACTCTCCCGAACTGCGAGTAAATACGAAAATAGTGCCATAGGGGTTTTTTAGGGTGCTGAATCCGATTCTGATAGTTATTTTAGCGGCACATCCACGGGAAGTGCGTAATACCGCCCCCAGCCGCCTCCACAGCCGCCCCCGAGGTAGGTACGCCGTGCCCGACCTCATTCGAGGGTGCGAGTCTGGGTACTGAGTGTATGTGCGAAATTTGGACTCAATTCGACCAATATTAACGGAATTATGGACCGTTGCTGGAGGTATGACGCTGTCATGCTATTAGTCAGCTTGTTCGTGCCCCTCCAGTCTAATATGCCAAAATTTCCCCTTCTCCCAAACTGCGAGTAAATACGAAAATAGTGCCATAGGGGTTTTTTAGGGTGCTGAATCCGATTCTGATAGTTATTTTAGCGGCACATCCACGGGAAGTGCGTAATACCGCCCCCAGCCGCCTCCACAGCCGCCCCCGAGGTAGGTACGCCGTGCCCGACCTCATTCGAGGGTGCGAGTCTGGGTACTGAGTGTATGTCCGAAATTTGGACTCAATTTGACCAATATTAACGGAATTATGGACCGTTGCTGGAGGTATGACGCTGTCATGCTATTAGTCAGCTTGTTCGTGCCCCTGCAATAAATTCGCAAAATGTACGCCTTCATCTAAGTGAACAGAATCAACACAGATTATAGATATATATGTATTTAGGTAGATTTCTGACGGTTGGTATTGCGTCATGTTCATAGGAAGTCCTCATAACCGCCCCCAGCCGCCCCCATTCGAGCCCCCCTTTTCCAACTCTCCCGAACTGCGAGTAAATACGAAAATAGTGCCATAGGGGTTTTTTAGGGTGCTGAATCCGATTCTGATAGTTATTTTAGCGGCACATCCACGGGAAGTGCGTAATACCGCCCCCAGCCGCCTCCACAGCCGCCCCCGAGGTAGGTACGCCGTGCCCGACCTCATTCGAGGGTGCGAGTCTGGGTACTGAGTGTATGTCCGAAATTTGGACTCAATTCGACCAATATTAACGGAATTATGGACCGTTGCTGGAGGTATGACGCTGTCATGCTATTAGTCAGCTTGTTCGTGCCCCTCCAGTCTAATATGCCAAAATTTCCCCTTCTCCCAAACTGCGAGTAAATACGAAAATAGTGCCATAGGGGTTTTTTAGGGTGCTGAATCCGATTCTGATAGTTATTTTAGCGGCACATCCACGGGAAGTGCGTAATACCGCCCCCAGCCGCCTCCACAGCCGCCCCCGAGGTAGGTACGCCGTGCCCGACCTCATTCGAGGGTGCGAGTCTGGGTACTGAGTGTATGTCCGAAATTTGGACTCAATTCGACCAATATTAACGGAATTATGGACCGTTGCTGGAGGTATGACGCTGTCATGCTATTAGTCAGCTTGTTCGTGCCCCTGCAATAAATTCGCAAAATGTACGCCTTCATCTAAGTGAACAGAATCAACACAGATTATAGATATATATGTATTTAGGTAGATTTCTGACGGTTGGTATTGCGTCATGTTCATAGGAAGTCCTCATAACCGCCCCCAGCCGCCCCCATTCGAGCCCCCCTTTTCCAACTCTCCCGAACTGCGAGTAAATACGAAAATAGTGCCATAGGGGTTTTTTAGGGTGCTGAATCCGATTCTGATAGTTATTTTAGCGGCACATCCACGGGAAGTGCGTAATACCGCCCCCAGCCGCCTCCACAGCCGCCCCCGAGGTAGGTACGCCGTGCCCGACCTCATTCGAGGGTGCGAGTCTGGGTACTGAGTGTATGTGCGAAATTTGGACTCAATTCGACCAATATTAACGGAATTATGGACCGTTGCTGGAGGTATGACGCTGTCATGCTATTAGTCAGCTTGTTCGTGCCCCTCCAGTCTAATACGCCAAAATTTCCCCTTCTCCCAAACTGCGAGTAAATACGAAAATAGTGCCATAGGGGTTTTTTAGGGTGCTGAATCCGATTCTGATAGTTATTTTAGCGGCACATCCACGGGAAGTGCGTAATACCGCCCCCAGCCGCCTCCACAGCCGCCCCCCGAGGTAGGTACGCCGTGCCCGACCTCATTCGAGGGTGCGAGTCTGGGTACTGAGTGTATGTGCGAAATTTGGACTCAATTCGACCAATATTAACGGAATTATGGACCGTTGCTGGAAGTATGACGCTGTCATGCTACTAGTCCGCTTGTTCGTGCCCCTCCAGTCTAATATGCCAAAATTTCCCCTTCTCCCAAACTGCGAGTAAATGCGAAAATAGTGCCATATGGGTTTTTTGGGGTGCTGAATCCGATTCTGATAGTTATTTTAGCGGCACATCCACGGGAAGTGCGTTTCACCGCCCCCAGCCGCCTCCACAGCCGCCCCCGAGGTAGGTACGCTGTGCCCGATCTCATTCGGAGGTGCGAGTCTGGGTGCTGAGTGTATGTGTGAAATTTGGACTCAATTCGACCAATATTTAAGGTATGACGCTATCATGCTATTAGTCCGCTTGTTCGTGCCCCTCCAGTCTAATATGCCAAAATTTCCCCTTCTCCCAAACTGCGAGTAAATACGAAAATAGTGCCATAGGGGTTTTTTAGGGTGCTGAATCCGATTCTGATAGTTATTTTAGCGGCACATCCACGGGAAGTGCGTAATACCGCCCCCAGCCGCCTCCACAGCCGCCCCCGAGGTAGGTACGCCGTGCCCGACCTCATTCGAGGGTGCGAGTCTGGGTACTGAGTGTATGTGCGAAATTTGGACTCAATTCGACCAATATTAACGGAATTATGGACCGTTGCTGAAAACCGTTGCTAACTTCACCGGGCTAACATTTTCTATGCGACTGTGACAGATTCTGGAGATCTAGGCAAGAAGCCCTAGGACACAACACAATCGAAAGGGCCTCACTCAGAGACCTCGATTGGAAACAGATCAAGAAGTTTGTTGAAATGAGCAACAAATTTAGGGACATAGCGCAGCCGTAGAATCCCCAATTTCCTAAGGGGCCCTTTTGGGGAAATATAAGCCATTAGGCCTGAGATTTCTTTCTACGGAAGCCCTATGCAGTCAGTCAGTCAGTGGCCTGGCGGTCATCAAATTTGGTAAGTTTGATTGATTATTTTTGTTGAAGTTCTGAAAAGTCTGCAAAACCTCCTCTGGGAAACATAGTAGATAATGTTTTGAGTGACTGAGAGAGATGTGTTTACATAAGTAGACTAGTCAGGTAGAAAATATTTCAATAGCAACTCTGTGCTTCCATTCGTTTTCACTCGGGACTCATTTTTGTGTTTGTTTGTATATGTTGCAGGTAACTTCGAACGCTTTGAAAATGAAGGGAAAACCCCTGAGCCAGTGCTGGATTACCCAATAGGCCAGACTAGGCCATGGCCTAGGGCCCCCGACAAACAAGGGCCCCCATGAAAATCTAAAATAATTTTTTTTGCAATTTATTTTTCAATTTAATTCGAATTTTCTCATATTTTTTAAAACTTTATCGATTAAAATACGTGTTTATGTTTAAAATGTCGTTTTTATACAAATCAATGCATTGAATCTATTTTCATCGTTAATACAAATATATTTTTAAACAAAATATTTAAATTTTGTATAGATACATATTTTTAATTGTTTATTTCTTTTCAAGATTCAAATTTCAAATCACGCGCTAAAAAACTAAAACAGCGTTTGCAAGCTCGAGCTAGTTTATGTAAACAAAAACGATTCATTACAAGAAAGCAGTGGTGTAGTTTGCGGAGGGGCAGGGTGGGCAAAGCCCCTCCATTGATTACAGAGGACGCAGAAGTTTGAGGTATGCGGATACAATCAAAATTAATAATTTTAAGCTTCCAACTTCAGTACCTAACACCTTCAATTAAAGAATGTAATTATTAAAACACAACTACTATTATTACTCGCGAGATCATTTTCGCGTCAACGGGTTTCTTGTAATTATCGATACGCTCAAAAGCGAGATCAACCGTCGGAGCCAAGTTTACTTGGAGGTTTCAGAGAGATTTTCATTTTTGGCTGATTTTAGTTTGACAGAAAATGACTACCGCGAAAAAATTTCAGATTTGGTTGACTTTTACCGGGACGATTTGGAAGATTTTTATCCTGAACTGAGACAGTTTCACACTTTTATCAGATCGAAATTTCCATCCAAGACTCAGTTTAATCACTCTGACCTCTACGAAAGTTTGATTGAAGACAATCTTGCATCAGTTATCATTTATAAACAAACAATAAATCATATTTAACAAAATAAAATGTTATTTTCTTTGTTATATTGTGTTTGGATCCTTTATATAACATAAATGAGTTGTTGAAAGTCTATAAATGTTTAAATAATTATCAATTTTGTCAATTAATAAAAAAGGGGGCCCCAAAACTTTGAATGGCCTAGGGCCCTCAAAAGGCTTAATCCGGCACTGCCCTGAGCTACCGGTTTCATCGGCCGTATGACCCGAAATACGAGTATCTCGAAAACGCAATCAGAGCCGTGTAAATACGACTTATAAAAAAACTTATATAAGGCGGATGTGACTAAGTTTAAAAAAATTGTATACCTACCATGTTCATGTTTTGAAATGCTGTTTTTATAATAAATGTGTTGTTTGAAACGTGGTATTAATTATTTTGTATCCATATTGTGATAATTTTTTATCATTTATTAATGATTAACAGGACGTTTCCATTTGTTTTCGTCACGTCACGAGCGTCACGTCACGGTGGGGTTTTCTATTGATTTTCACGTACAACCAATGCGTTACTAGGGAAGCGTAACTCCCTTAGTTTTCATAGTAGGAAAATCGTTAGCCACTTCTTGGAATGCTCTAATTCTATCACAGCACCTCATAATCCCTAAGCCTCTGTAGTGTCAAGGAAAGCTGATTTATTACGCTCAGTTATAAACTAATATCGCTAAGTAACCATAGGTAATGAACTAATAATGTGTAAAATTAATAATTAATCAATGATCTGACTGTAGAACCGTAGGTCTACCGTCCGTTTTTTTTTTTTTTTTTTAACGTAATCCATGTCCGAAGTTGCGTTACATGTCACCAAACACCATTTTTCTGCAGAAAAAACACTGCGTCCGAAGTTACCTGACATAAGCTGGTAACTCCGGACACATTTAAAGAAAAAAAATAGAGTAAAGTATTAGGGTTAGGACAACGCCGTTTTCGTAGTTCAAAAGCGGAAGAGTGAACACACCTATATTATTTTTTGAAGATTTTTTACAATATTCCTTCTCAGTGAAAATTTCAAAAAACCGCGATTTTCGTCCGAAGTTACATGCATTTACGGTACTTTTGATGTTTTATTCTAAGATGTAAGTGGGGGAATTAATAACCTTAATTTATAGATCTTAAGGCAACTGTAAAAATAATACAGCGTGCCTGCTATTCGTATACCTACATACTTGATATAACAATGTTCATTTTCTCTGGTAAGTGGGTACGTAGGACGCAAAAGCAAATTCAAATGAATTCGAAGGTGATTGTTTTCGTTTTAGGTTTTTCCAGAAATCGAACATTTCTAGATAATAAATGTTTTCTAGTCGTGCCTACCTAGCAAAAGGGATTGGGCGAGAGATTTTTAGTAAGCAAAATCGGTCGGATATAAATACCGATTGTTATTTTCTTGACCAAGGTTTGTTTGGGCTAAGCTTTTCCAAATAAAATAATTTAGGAGTAAGATTGTAATTATCAGGTTTCTGGGTCACAACAGTGCCCCTACAATATAGGTATGTACTACTATAATGCCTACTTTGTGACAACTTGTATGTACTGCACATTTTAAAACAATAATCACATAAACATATAGTAGGTACTACTAGCACTATATATATATTCGACCGCAGTTGCTGCCCCCCCCCATTAGAAATGACCTCGCATCCCAGAAAATGCTAGGAACAATTTACTAATACAAAATATAAATTTTTAAAATAAAATGCAAAAGCCTGAGGGGCAAAGAAAATTTTAGCCTGAAGGGCACACAAAAATCCTTAGGGACAAGGAAGAAGGATAATAAAATTAAAACTAAATTAATTAACAGAATGAAAAACAATCTAGAAACACAATTTTTCCCCATTAGCTTAAATACGCGATAAAGAGAGAAACAGTGCACTCTTCTGTCCACACCTACCTATTATGGACAAAACAACTTTTAGCTGTATCAGCTGTATAAAGATTCAACAACACAACATTGAGCGAGAGCTTTGGGTATTAATAAATTATTAATACTCAAAGAGCAAGAGTATTCCAATTCAGTGTTATAGCTATGTACAAAATTTTAACTAATTTAACTTAACTTTTTCTTTACCGTTTAGGTTGACTGGTGCAGGGTAGGTAGACAAGGCAATCTTTAAGATGTGTAGGAATACTTTGAAAAGAATAAATGCTAACAAGAAGAAATACAAGTAGGTATGCCTTGAGTGAACGAAGTAGGTATGAATATGTATGGACCCAGCCGAGACCACTGGCATTTGAGTTTAGTGAACCCTTGAATAGTGATGATCGACCCATATATGATAAGAAGTGAAAGGGTACAAACTGACAATTTAGAGCTCGTGCTAGAGAAGCTGCGGGGCGCTCCAGATTTCCTCATTTTTACCTATACATACATGATTTTATGAAGTGATACTAATGGAGCGTTTTGCAAACTGCCGTCTGAAACGAAACGCTGAGAGCAGTGATCTGTAAAGTTCGGTGAACACTATGCTCTATTCTAGGCTCATGACACAGGATAAATTAGGCTTTTTCTAGGCAACTATTTAGTCGCCTTAAGGAAGTTGAAATGAATCACACAGCCTTGAATGCAGCCCCGCGCTCGAGCAACTTTTCAACACGGCAACTAAAAAATTGCGTCGAGCCCTATTCGACGGGTGAGTAAACCCGGGAGGAACGAGTCACGTTGATTTCTACCTGTCCCCGCGCACCGGCAACTGTTAAGTCGCCCAGCATGATATAATACGCGTAAAAGAGTATGCAGATAAGAATTTGAAAAAAACTTGTGGTTGGAGGCGTGTGAAGAGTTCGTTGAAAACTGGAGTGAACTAGGAAACAGAGAACAAAATGAAAAAGGTAAGACGCTATTTTTTTTAACTTTATTCCTTCAATTTGGCTTTCACTAGTAACTGGTGCAGCAGGAGGAGATTTATAATAGGTTAATTAGAACAAAGTGATTAGAACAACAACGTACGTAAAAATATTTGAAAAGTCATTATGTGTGTATTGATGCAAAAAATATACTTAAAAAAATGGTAATTTTCCGTTATAACCCCCCCCCCCCTGTCAATTTATCTTCAAAACGCCCACCCGATGTTTCTAGGCATTACTTCTTACCTAGATTATGTTATGTTATGTATTTTTGAGATGCGCGCTTGCGAGCATCGAGTTCGTAAAAGTATATACAGCATTCTGACCTACATGTTCAACGAATCTGTATTTTTACTAAGGGATTGACTACTTGATGTTATGTAATTTTGAGATGCGAGCTTGCGAGCATCCAGACCACCAACCTACACACAGCATTCTGATCTATTTGTGCGAATTCATGTGCATTCTACTTGTGCGAATTCATGTGGAGGCAATCAAACCACAACCACGCCAATTTGTTTCAACAAAAGGTAGCCATACACGAGCAGATATCTGCGACAGATTTGGTCGCCCGATCTCATCTGACAGATATCGCTAACGATCTGGAGTGACCGATGAGATCGGTCGTTGCCCCTTAACACGAAAAACTTATCGGCCGATCTTTCATGCCCGAGATCTGTCACCTGACCAGTGCCCGATGTCATCTGTTCGTTCGTTGGATGAAATCTGACAGATTCAGGTCTGTCACCGACGTTCGTCTGGCAGACTCGAGTTATCGGTCGAATCCGAAATTTTTCCCAGATCGGTCACACATTCCGTAAGTTGATGCCATCACTTGCTGTAGTAAAAAGCGTAAATTAGCGGCTTTTGCGGTGGGTATTTTTTTTATTGCCCATAAAACGGCTAAGCCAAAAAAAGACAAGTTTGGGAGAAGTCATGGGTTTCGGAAAGGAGAAAATTCAGGCACATGAAGTTGTTGTAGCACCTTAGGGAGAACGACCCGCGGGATTTCCACAACTACCTGCGGATGAACGAGGAAGACTCTGACTTACTTCTTGGTAAGTATCTATCTACAAAGTATATCTATTCATCCCGTGACCAGAGGTACTCCTTTTGGGAGGGCAGGTCAGGTACCAACTAAGTATGTACTTTTCGAGTTTGGGTCCTCACATATTTCTGAAAACACGAAAAGGAAGAAATGGTAGGTACTCCTTTTTTTAAGTGGTACTCCCAAGGTCCTACTTTTGGAAGTTACTGGTAGGTGGTAGGCATGGGCGGACTCAGGGGTGGGATAGATCCCACAGTGAACCACAGACATCGCTTCCGAGAAGTCTGCAGGTTAAGGGGGACGCCCGACTACCATCTGCTAGATTTGAACTCTCGCAGATATCTCTGGTCGATTTTCACATCTTTCATCATTAGCCACCCATACACGAGCAGATATCTGCGACAGATATCGCGTTTTTAAACGATATCTGTGGGAAAGATCTGTGCGTTAGTGGGCGTTAGAAAATGATGAAAGATGTGAAAATCGACCAGAGATATCTGCGAGAGTTCAAATCTAGCAGATGGTAGTCGGGCGTCCCCCTTAACCTGCAGACTTCTCGGAAGCGATGTCTGTGGTACACAGAACTGTTCTATTGGATCGGGCAGCGTCCCTTAACGTTAAGATGTTCAGTTGTCCACGTGTGTTTTCCCCTGTGAGATCTCTCCTCTAAAGAACTCAGTTTCTATTGGTGGTTTTTTGTGCGGTATCAAAAAATGGGTAAAAAAGAGTGGCCAAACGAGTTAATTGAAATGATGATCGACATGTATAGAGACAGACCTTGTCTGTGGCAGTTGAAGCATGTTGACTACATGAACAAAAACGTCAAAAACATTGCTTACGACGAAACCCATGACTTCTCCCAAACTTGTATTTTTTTGGCTTAGCCGTTTTATGGGCAATTAAAAAAAAATACCCGCCGCAAAAGCCGCTAATTTACGCTTTTTACTACGGACAGTCACTAACCCCATGGCATCAACTTACGGAATCTGTGACCGATCTGGAAAAAATTTCGGATTTGACCGATAACTCGAGTCTGCCAGTCGAACGTCGGTGACAGACCTGAATCTGTCAGATTTCATCCCACGAACGAACAGATGACATCGGGCATTGGTCAGGTGACAGATCTCGGGCATGAAAGATCGGCCGATAAGTTTTTCGTGTTAAGGGGCAACGACCGATCTCATCGGTCACTCCAGATCGTTAGCGATATCTGTCAGATGAGATCGGGCGACCAAATCTGTCGCAGATATCTGCTCATGTATGGCGGGCTATTTTCTAACGCCCACTAACGCACAGATCTTTCCCACAGATATCGTTTAAAAACGTGATATCTGTCGCAGATATCTGCTCGTGTATGGCTACCTAAATCCTCACCGACATCGGCAACTTCTGAAAACCCGGTAGTTTTTTTTTTCCTACCTACTTTGTTTTTTAAAATAATATGATTTCTTCCCACAGCTTGAAATTCTACCGCCAATTCTACGTAAATATATATGTAATCTAAGTAAGAAGGAATGCCTAGAAACATCGGGCGGGCGTGTTGAAGACAAATTGACTGGGGGGGGGGGGGGGGGGGGGATAACGGAAAAGTACCGAAAAAATACAATTATTACCTAATAAATTAAATTAAATGTTATCATATTGCCATGGAATACAACCCTGAGGTGAAGTGAAATAATCTGCAAAATCATCTCTGAGCTTTGTACCATGCTTGTTACCCCTTGTTACAATATTCTCAATATCACCCAATGGACATTCATATAATGTGTCTTCGAAATGAACGCCATCTCGTCTTATGAAGGAGGTAACATGCTTTTATGATACTGTCACTAAATTCGACATTCGTGTTAAGGGGCCTATGGAATGCGCGCCATTCATTTATTTGCTAAAATACCAAAGGAGTATTCCACCACTCTTCGTGCTCTTGTTAATCTATAGTTGAAGATGCGTTGTTTTACTGACAAATTTTTGTTAGGATACGGTCTGCGATACGGTCTCAATACATGCTCTGAGAGAGCAAAGGTCTCATCTCCAATGTACGAATGGCATTGCTCTTCCATTTTCATCATTGGGAAGAGGTGTGGGTCCAGGAACATTTAAATTATTTCGTTCTAGTATAAGCCCCAACCTCTACATAAATGAAATTATAATTGGAATCTGCTATAGCTAAAAGTACAATGGAAAAAAAAAAGATTTGTAGTTGAAAAACTCAGAGCCACTTGAATCAGGTTTCTGTATTCTTACCTATGTGCTTTCCATCCACTGCTCCGAGATAATTTGGAAAGTTTGTGTTTTCTTAGAATTCCTTGGAAATCTTCAGCCAAGAATTTTGATCCATAGGTGGCATGTAGCTCGGCAACAAGCATTCCCCAATTACATCCCATGTATCTCTGACAACTTCCCGGATTGTGGTTTCTCCTAATAAATATTCATAATGTCGAGAAACAAAGCTGTTATCCGTTGTTAAGTATCTGAAAAAAAATAAAAAAAAAAAATAGTAGGCACCCAAAACGTTATAATTCTGTGAACAATACCTTCAAATTCAACACTGTCGCAAACCTATTTGTTTATACATTTATTTAATTATTTTTATTTTTTACAGGTATCGAGTTACAGAAAAAATGGAAAAACTTAAAAACCTGCTTCAAACGGGAATACGATGCTAAAAAAAATGGACCGTCGGGATCAGGTGCAACGAAGAGGCGTAAATACATGTATTTTGACCAGCTGTTATTTTTGAATGATTCTATTGAACAGAGAGAAACATCCAGCAGCCTCTAGCAGCTTATCATTGATTTGGATGTAAGTGATAATGATGCTTCTGAAGTGGTGGGGCCTTCTACCAACTCTCGAGCATTCAATACCGACTGTACCCCCAGGCCTAGTTCCAAAAGAAAAAAATTGACAACCAGCAGCAGCTACGAAGAGTCCCTGCTACAGATTCTTCAACAAAAGAAGGACGAAGACAGAGAAATAGACGAAGACAAATATTTTCTCTTGTCATTGCTTCCTGCGTTTAAAAAATTTAATGAGGATCAAAAATATTATGCACAAACGGAAATTATGCGTGGCATGAGGCAAATCCGACTGTCAGGGGGCCAAACATGCACATCCCACATCATACAACCCAATGCCAAAATACATATCAACAGGGTACTTACTCCTAATATTACAGCAGCTCAGTTATTTTCAAGATTTGTACCAGGGCGCCCATTTGAACAGATTATGTGACCAACTTCATCAAACACCATTCAAGATGCGTGGGAAAACGCATCCGACGTGTCCTCAATTTTAAACCTAAAATGATCCCGTTATTTCGAGAGAACTACTCACATATATCTACAAAAGTCGACTTTTTAAATGTGATTTTACGTGTAATTTTCTCAGTTCTTTTCATACGCTTCAAAAATACATTTTACTTTTTCTCGTCAAATTCAACTTTGAAAATGAAGTAATAAAATTGTAATTTTTCCATTTTTTTTTTAAATTATAAATCATTTAAATGCTAGTTGTATTTATTTTATTACCTACCTTAGAGTCATGGCCAATCTTTCTTGCAATGGTACAGTCTGTCGGAAGGACGTATTCCAGTACATTATACGTGGTCCGAGATTCATCAAATAATTCAATAATTCATCAAAACTTTCTCTGCTCATTCTGAAGTAATTAAAGAACTTATTCGGATGTTCTCTCAATTCGCCGAAGAGTTTATGCAACTGCCCATCAAGGAATCTAAAACTGATGATTGGATGGACCCAAAACGTTCGTTTCTTCCTTCTTTGTCTCAAAATGAGTGCACAAACACATGCAGCTTCGTCGAAATGCAATGTAGAGACTGGCCTGAAAGGCAACTACCTATTTAGTTACCAGTGTGCGGTGGTGGGAACTCCCCTGCAACTAAATAGTTGCCAGCGATTAAAGTTACCCGTGCACTCCTGGCCTAACCAAGTTCAATAGTTGATTACTTAGGGCCGGTTTCACCGCAGTTTTGATCCTAGTTCAAGACGCGGTTTGAGTACATATTAAACGGAGATCGTCCGCAATTTTGGATTCCACCAAGCAAGTTCAAGGCTGATCTCCGATCAACCAGCGTTCATCGCAGCAGACCTTTTCGTCTTTGCTATATCACCCAGCCAACAAACGCTTCATTTCAAATTCCAATTTAAGAGGTCAAGTAAGAGGTCCACAGAGTTCAAAGGTGAAGTTCTTTAGAGTCTTCTAATTGTCCTATCCATTCTTTGTAAAAAGTCAAGGAAATAAAGAACGATTTGATTCTTGAGAACGGCTCATTCAGGAAGTGAATGGTAGGCCATAGGGCGAGCATAGGTACCTACCAGTAGAGTTTATTATATTCCTTGAACAAGAACGTATTCCAGTTCAACTAATGACCCGCATCTTTAAGGTCCAAGCAATGTAGGTAATATATGTAGGTAATTAGTGAAAAAACTCAAAATTTTGACAGCATATCAGCTTTATTTTTTATAAACAACTTGAGATGATGGGGAAAAAAATCTCTCAGCAATTACAATATTTGAATGCTGAATATATATAGGTATATATTTATTGTTATTGCATATTTTTTCAGATTCTCCTTCAGAGAAAGGAGCGTTGGAAAACTCCGAGCAGAGACATGGCATTGAGACTTCTTGCTGTTGACTTCGAAATTTTCGGTACTGTGCAAGGCGTTTCTTTCCGAGCCTACACCAAACGGCAGGCAGAGAAGCTTGGGCTTTGTGGATGGGTGCAGAACACCTCTAGGGATACAGTCATCGGCGCAGTGCAAGGAGAGGGAGAAAAGGTGGATCAAATGAAGGATTGGCTCAAAAATACTGGAAGCCCTCATTCCAGAATCGACAAGGCTGTATTTACAAATGAGCATCCAATCGAAAAACTAACATTCACTGGATTTATCATTAAAAAGTGAACATGAAACGTAAAAAAGATTTTGTTGACACTAAAACCTAGTATTTGCCACTCCCTTCAAAATGCATTACGTTGTTCCTATGTTTTTAAATTTATCAGTATTTATTAGTTAATTTATTACACTACGATTGAGGGGGTTTCTTCGCAAAAGGTTTCAAGCTCCGTGATGGCCCCAAGTGATATTTCCATTTCTTTTTTACTTCATATTTTCCCATTAAATTAAAATTGTCTATTACCATGATCGTCTTCAAACGGACTCATCGCCTTAATTATGTAGCAACATTAACTATACCTAACTATATACCTAAAACTGGATAACGCCGATAAAATGGACTTGCTACTATCAATTAATACTACATATGCGAGATTTAATTATACCCAATAACACATACACACACACACATACAAACAATTTATCCGTGATGTGACCGTGAGGTGAAAGCACTCTGATTATATTAAAGAAACGAAGAGGAATCGCTGTTTTGGTGATTCAATATGAAATCTATGAATGTATAAATTTGCTATACATTTTTGTGGTTCCTGTGAAATTCGCTCAAATGCATCACGCATGTAGTAGGTAATTTTATGTAAAGCGACCTCCTCAGTTTTTCATTATATTTAATTATAATTAAATAATTCTGATTGTTGATATACACTTTATATAGCCCTATATAGTATACCTATCATTCTTCCATTCGAAGAGAAAAGGGAGCGCTGTCAAGACAGAGTGTGGCCTGTTAAGTTTCGATTTGGGGGTCATAAAAATATTTTAGTAAAGAAGAGGTAGGATTGTGTAAATATATAGTTGGAAGATGTATGAGTAGTAAGATTGTAGCCCTATATAGTATACCTATCATTCTTCCATTCGAAGAGAAAAGGGAGCGCTGTCAAGACAGAGTGTGGCCTGTTAAGTTTCGATTTGGGGGTCTTGAGCTATTAAATCTTTTCAACCTCCGAAAAATTGCTCCTTGGAGCTTGTTCCGTACGAATCTGCAACATCTTAATTAAGCTTTATCAATTTCTCTGACAGAACTGGCATCAGGTGAAGGTGGTGGATGAGAAGTGTTTTGTCATAGGACAGTCACCCTTCCTCAACCAATCCGTGCGGAGGTTTGGCACTACCTTGAAGTTTACCTAATGGGTGTGGCCACCGTTGCTGCAAGCCATGTGGATCTTGGTGGAGCACTAGCTCGTATCACCAAGGCTCCATTGAAGCTACAGCAGAAGCTGCACCTCCTTCACACATACTTACTGCCAAAGCTAAACGATGAGCTGGTCTTTGGTAGGCTTACTGCGGGTCCCAAGTACCTAAATTCATGCATTGGTCAAGGTTGGTGGGCTCAGTATTGTCTCTCTCTCAGCCAGCATCCCATCTTTACACTGCCAGCCCTTGCTTGCCCTTAGGGGCTCAAGCTGGGAGGTCCCCTGCACTGCTGCTGACCTGGACCTTGTCAGGCAGCAGTTGTTGTG
The DNA here is from genome assembly GCA_030762985.1 of Adelphocoris suturalis. Classification (NCBI taxonomy): domain Eukaryota; kingdom Metazoa; phylum Arthropoda; class Insecta; order Hemiptera; family Miridae; genus Adelphocoris; species Adelphocoris suturalis. Next base: position 25,175,357 of record CM061040.1, on the reverse strand, counting down.
GTGTGACCAAGCAACACCAACTGCTCCACAACCCAGCATATCTGCTGAGTTTGCTGTCGCACTGTTTGAGTAAGTAAATGGTAAAGAACTCTGAAAGTGCTCTGAATCCCCCAATTTTTCCCAGTTGGTGGAATGGCCTTCAGAAGGCATTGGGGCCTGGGACTATCGCCATTTTCACACCATATGGGTGGCAACTTTAGCCAAGGTGTTCAAGGAGTAGTCGTGGGACAGTGGACACCTTTTGCCATGCCTGTTGGGGTTAAAATGAGAATCTGAATCATGTGGCCACATTCTACGTCACAATGTGGTTGCCAAGGTGATAGCAGGCATTGCAAGAAGCCGGGTATCCTTGCCGTCAAGCCCAATGGGTCTTCCATAATCCTGGATGTCCAGGTTGTCAGGAGCAGAGCTGGCGGGGTAAGACAAATAAGCATGACAGAAATTACCTGTGGCAAGCGATTTCCGAGCAAAAAGGAGTGACGACCAATAACATCAAGGTCATGGCCACATCCTCGTCATGGCGTGGGATGTGGTGCTGGAAAAGTGCCACACAGTTGCTCTGAGTTGAGTATCTCAGTGGGAGTGCTCTGCGGTATCACCACATATGTCCCGAGACGTTCTTACATGAACTGGTGGTCATTTTAGAGGTGCATTTCCTTTCATCCTATTCTTCCTCCTCATCCCTAGAGCTGGCGTTGGCTAAACCTGGGCGCCTCCCCACTTTGTTTTATTTATTTATTTTTCAATTTAATGGTGTGCTCCCTCTGCCTTTAAAGGGAGTTTAAAAAAAAGGTGTGTTGTGCGTGGGAGTCATTCCAGACAATTATTCTCTTTAAAATTGAGATAAAAATTCCGTTATTGTGCTCAAAAATCCAGCTTTTCAAACGAAAGGATAGGTAAGTTAGTTGTCCTCCTCATCCTTCTGCAACTTCCTCATCCCTAGAGCTGGTGTTGGCTAAACCTGGACGCCTCCCCACTTTGTTTTATTTATTTATTTTTCAATTTAATGATGTGCTCCCTCTGCCTTTAAAAGGAGTATGGAAAAATAAAAAGAAAAAAAAATAGGTGTGTTGTGCGTGGGAGTTATTCCAGACAATAATTCTCCTTAGGATTGAGATACAAATTCCGTTCTTGTGCTCAAAAATCCAGCTTTTCAAACTAAAGGATAAAATAGTTGGCCTGCATTTTTTGAGCACATTAAATCATTCAAATTTCAGAAAATGTACGTACTTAAAAAAAAACTAAAATTGGCTAAAAATTGTAAAATTTATATAGTTTTTTAAAGCAGAATTCATATTTATAAATTTACTTAAATTATATTAATATTCGCGGGAAAATAGATAAAACCTGCAAAAATAGCTGAAAGTCCAAAATATTTTTTAAATCGCAGAATATGAATAAATCAGTCATGCAGCATGACTAATAGAGCGAATTTTCAAAGAAAAATTGTGGATAACATTAAATTAGGCACTCAAATTCTGATCATTGAGGCCAACCATGTCCTGAATAAAACTGAGGGGACCGCTGTGTGACGAGATCGCAAAGAAAATTCTAGAACATGCAGCCGAACTCGAAAATTTGGTCAGTTATGGGCATTTTTTTTACACAAAAATCGATTTTTCTCACTTATATAGGTATATGAATCTTGGAGACCTGGGAGTGGTTGCAATTGAGGTAGGTACTTTTCCGTTATACCCCAATTTGTCTTCAAAACGCCCGCCCGATGTTTCTAGGCATTACTTCTTAGATTATGTTATTATGTAATGTATTTTTGTGATGCGGGCATCCAGCCCACCAACCTGTGGCATTCTGATCTATTTGTGCGAATTCATGTGCATTCTGCTTGTGTGAATTCATGTGGAGGCAATCAAACCACAACCAAGCCAATTTGTTTCATCAAATTCTCACCGACATCGGCAACTTCTGAAAACACGGTTATTTGTTTTTCCTTATTTTTTTATTTATTTTTTTTTGTTTTTTAATAATAATAATATAACACCCTAATAATATATATATACTCGGCCCTTCGGGCTTCGCTCCCCTGGACCCCCCTAATCTATACTCGGCGCTTCGCGCCTCGACGGATCTTTTCTCTTTTCTACTGTGTAGAAAACTAGGATAATTTGCTATGCAATTCGTCTCACGAGAAAAAAAATTTCAAGCCTGGCTGGGATTCGAACCCACAACCTTCGTCTCACGAGAAAAAAAAAATTTTTTTTTTCAAGCCTGGCTGGGATTCGAACCCACGACCTCGCGGGTTCTAGTGGCGGGACAAAAAAAATTATTGGGGGTCGGCCTAAGAATTGCATAGCAATTAATATATATATATATATATATATATATATATATATATATATATATATATATATATATATATAATTATTATTATTAATATATATATATATATATATATATATATACACGGCCATTCAAATTTAGGATTGAGTTCTTCGATGTATGAATAGGATTTGTAGGGGGTCCCCTCCCCTTCACCCTCACTTAAACAATTTTGAACCCATCTGAATAACCCATTTTTTCTTCGAAAATGAGCTAAAACGAGTTTGTCGCCATTATCAGGATATTAAACTAAATTTGTGGTTTTACTTACCAAAAACATTCTTCCAAATAAACTTTGTAGGAACCAAACAAATTTTATTTAATAAAGACTGAACAATTAACAATAATACCTTGATCGATACATTCGTTCAAAAGGAGTGAAAATATAGTTGAGGACATTGTCTTCCTTTCTGTAAAAAGGTCAGTCAGAAGCAAGCGCCGACAGTAGTACCACCTTACTGGTGTGCAGGTTACAATTGGTGGGTAGTTCACAATTTCTTTTCACTCAAGTCCTACAACATAAATGTAGTGCGATAATTTATGAAAACTCGCTCAAACGATCATGCTGCATGACTGGAACTTTTTTCACAACCATATCGTTAGTCTTCTATGAACCATAAATATCACAAACCGATGGTCATCCATCGGCTAAAGCTAGGCAATGAGCAGTAGAAGGAATAAGACGGAGCAATTTTATATGATAACCTTTGTTTTGTATAACCACTGCAGTAGTTGAAGGAAGTGTTCTCGCTCAGTAATCCGTGGTTTTGGTTTGCTTTTCCTGGAAGATTGATTTTGATTGTCTTACGACTTCAAATAATCATTCAATATACACAATTTCGCTGGTACTTACCTATATACTTGTGCTTCGATAAATGATATGAGAACTTTAAGGAGAATTCTTCAAACTTGATTCAAATTTTCCGGTTTATCTTTTCGTCGAGAAATCGTGATGTCGACTTATTTTGTTCGAAACGTCGCAAGAATTTCTGTGTTGTTCAAACCATTTGCTACTCCTCGATTGACTTGTGAGTATTTACCTGCTAAAAGTCGTTATTTATGAATGTTTATCTCACACATTTCTGTTGACAGTGTTTAATAAGGTAAGCCACCTTGCCGATGAGAAAGAGCTCGATAAATTCAACAAATTCACAGGTACAATAGTAACGGAGACATCAAGACGATGGAATTCGGGACAACGAACGAATTTGCTGGGTACCTAGTAGGTATTCACATTCAAGACAGTCCAAATACTGTTCTACAGATACCTACTACCTACGGATTTCACAAACAGGCGCAGTTCAAGGGAGCAAAAATGCATTCTCGTGTTTCTAATGCCCAAAATATGTTAAAAACGTTTGAACATACACGTCATTACGACATCATTCAACATCGAATGATACCAACAGCCTCACTATGGGTGCTTTCTATTTAATTTTAAGGAAATTTTACATACGTGCATTTTTCGTACATACCTACCTATACTTATTGCAGTTATTTACACGTGTAACATGTGGGACATGAGGCTGAAGATGATGAGTTTTCCGATTGCTGAACGATATTTTTAGGTCGACAGCCAAGAAAGATATATTTTTGTAACAGTGGGTTGGTATTGGAAATGATTTGATACGTTGCATAATATTGAGTCATACTTTTAGCAAAATCCCGAGGGCTTCATTCAGAATACTGGTTTGAGGGTGGAAGGATCACGGCTTCTTCCTTTTTATGTGTTTATTGTTGCCACAACTAGTTTCGCCCTTGCTTAGGCCTCATCAGGTGTATAGGGGGACAGATCCATACGGGTGTATTTCGTCATGTTGTTACAGAAGTTATAATTTCAGTCTCAGATTTTCGTCCGCTGGTTTGAAGGGGTCAAGTCCAGCGGACGAAAATCTGAGACTGAAATTATAACTTCTGTAACAACATGACGAAATACACCCGTATGGATCTGTCCCCCTATTCACCTGATGAGGCCTAAGCAAGGGCGAAACTAGTTGTGGCAACAATAAACACATAAAAAGGAAGAAGCCGTGATCCTTCCACCCTCAAACCAGTATTCTGTACGAACTAATGGCTACCCGCACGAATACCTATATAATTTCGAAATAAATTAGATACTTACTTGAAATGTGTCCAAACCATATTTATATGACATTTCAGAGATCCAACAGAATTAGAATCAACTTTTACGTGAAATTTTGCAATTAGAATTTCAAGCTGTGACGGTAATGACGCATGGCACAAAACAAATGTCATGGTAATGATTTCATACTATACTAGCCGCTCCGGCTCGCTTCGCTCGCCTCCACGTCCAGCCGGGGGGCAAGCCCCCCCAGACCCCCCTTTAAATTGCTCCCTTCGCTCGCGAGGTGTGGCTGTGTACATGCGACGGCCTTTTACCTCCCCTTTCAGGTGCATTACAATTGAAACATGTAGGGGATATTGTTCGCCTCGCTCGCAAACGGTATATTCCTAAGGTTAGGTTTAACGTGTGTAGGGGATGTTGCTCTCTTCGCTCGCTCGGCATGGCTGTATATGTGTTGGAAAACAGTCGTTGAAATCCGATGTATGTAGGGAATGGCTCGCTCGTTAGGTATGGCTGTATATGTACGGTGACCATATTAAGCAAAATCGGGACGGATAGAACTATCAAGGGGGTCTGAGGGGTATAGAATACCCTCCATGGGGAGGAGGGTCCGGGGGTCCACCCCCGTAAAAGTTTGAATTTTTTACCCTTTAAAAGTTTGTTTTTATGCCTATTTCATCCATTCAAACATTGGTTTATTAAGAGCTTCGTATCAAACTAAAAATATGTAATATTCATTGAAGAATGTGGCACTAAGAATTACATGACAAAATAATTTCAAGAAGTTTATTACATACACAGAAAGAATATGTACCTTTTTCACGAACAAACTGAACTTAACGAACAACAGGTAAGTTTTTATAGTCAAATAAACTAACATTAATTTTCCAAAAAATGAAAAAATAAAAGTTAACAGAGCAATCTGTTTACATCATTGTTCTTGTTATATTTTTTCACTAGGGCCAGGGGTACTCTTTTTACTCAAGTCGTACTTCTGCGTTGAGGAAAGTGCTCTCAGCAAGGAGTCGTCTTTTCTTATTTCTCAGTTGATAGTTTTTGTTCTTTCCATTCAACCAGGACGACATCAGGAAGCTGTGTGTTCAGCACACTAAGCTCATTGAACAAATCATCAAGCGAGAGAGATGGCCTATCTTGAAACAAATCCCAACTTTCCTCTAGTTCTTCCCACTTCAGCTGCTTCTTTAAGTCTATCCAAGACAGTTGACTCAAGCTGTCAACGTTTGATTTCCAAAGATCAAAATAAGTAATGCAGTGGTCATAAAAAGTTCCTACTGTATTTTTCACCTCTTGTAAATCGCATGCATTTCCTTCAGCAACACTGTTTCTTTGAAGTAGGAATAAAGACTCTTTTCTGTCAACCAAGTTTTTGTAAAGAATCAAATATTCATTTGCTGCCTCTGTGGCAGAAACCTTCGCTGAGGTTGAGGGGGCCAAAACAGTTGGGTCTCCAGACTGCTCCTGTGACTATGATAATAGTTATGTTGTGTGCGGTGTAAAGAAATTCCACCGTACTAATCATTCATTTTAAAATAAAGCTAATAACTTTTCATGATGATTTGGTTTGAAAAAATCTTTATTGGTGAAAATCGGGACATTTTTTTCTCGATTCGGGACCCCGGGACACAGGCTTTAAAATCGGGACTGTCCCGATAAAATCGGGACGTATGGTCACCGTAGGTATGGCTGTATATGTTCGGAAAAACCTCTGCATAGCATGGACAGACAAACAGACAGACGGAGTTTCATTCTTATTAATAACCTCCACGTCCAGCCCATGGTTCGGGTGGGATTAAAAAATTTTAAAATCGCATATACACCCGTTCGGAAAATCCCAAGAAGATCCCCCCCACTCGTAGACTCCCGCCACTCAGCCGTTTGGCCGTGCATAGCATGGACAGACGGAGTTTCATTCTTATTATAGTAGAGGTAGAGATTTTTTCATCTTGAAACCATACAAGACAGATTAATACCAGTTTATGACACTTCTTTATGAATTGTATTAAGAATATATTATAGGTAGGGTATTGTTTGAACATAATTCAACGGCAAAATCTTATATATTAGGCAGTTTTGGCGACTTCAACATAACGTCACCTGTCACCAGTGTGGACGAGGTACAGTTTGGAGCAGGCCGATTGCTATAATATAATCTCAACGAATCTTCTGTCTCAATAGAGCGCATGCTCACCTGGATATCTTTGCCACTCGTATAATTTATTAAGGGATTAATTAAATCCCTCAATACTCACTCAATTTTGATGATGTTCCAAGGCATCTTTCAAATTGAGCCCAGATGGTTCCCTAAGAATTTCCAATCCTAACTTCTGCACATGCATTAAGATGAAATGTTCGCAACACGATTCCCCACACGCGTTTCAACTGATTTCGATCAGATAGATTTGGGTACGTCCTAGATAGTCTTTTATATTTTTGGTAGCACTCAACAAGCATTATCCTCACAATATCTACCTGACTGTAATCGAATTCCATTATCTTGGAAACATGGTTGTCTCTGCCCATTTACAAACTTGAAATCGTGTAATATGCATAACTAACATAATATCAACCTGATTGTAATAAAATTTCGTTGCTTTTGAATCAATAGTTGCCACAACCAACATATATGTAACCATTCATAATTCTTACAAATTCAAATTTTGTTACCTTTATAGTTACTTTTAACCTTTCCTTTCATCAAATTATAGTCAAACTAAAAATACAAATAACATGATGTACAAAACCAATTTGACGGATTCTTTTCTTTTATTCGCATTTTCTTTTTCTACATTAATTTCATTTTTGTTTGCCAGGCACCAGGTTCCTTTCGTCCGGTGATGTATCACAAAACCCTCCTGAAGAAAATGGCGTGAACGATTCTTCAAGCACAGATAAAAAGGGTGACAAAGATTATGAAGATGGTATTAGACAGCAAATTCTTCAGTCGTCCCTGACATATGTCAATCTGCATGGGTGGTCAAAAGAAACAATTTCCACAGGTGCCAATGCTATTTTCCTTATCAATAGTTATGAACTATATTTTGTCGCCAATGTAGGTATAAGAGCTTGGCCCAGTACTTTCAACATCAAATGGTCGAAACTCACGTTTTGACGTAAAATAATCGAAAAGTAGCAGTGATCCTATTGGCTGCTTTGCAAAATATGCTTATTGATGAGCTAATTCTACGCAAAAATGGGAGGTTCGGAGCTAAAAGGTCAAATTGGCCTTGGTATTCAAGTGGATAAAAGGGGTGTTCTTTCTTTTGGCTTCTCTCAGGGAAAGAAATTAAAATTCTGTCGCTGCATCTTCAATTTTTGGGCCGTGATATTGTAAATGTCAAACTGACCAACCAACAACGATGAACTTGCCACCTAGATATTGTTTTCAACTGTACCTTATGTGTACCAACATTTTGTTTTTCAATGCTCGAATACATGTTTGTTCAACAAACGAGTTCACAATCAGAAATGAGGATAGTTAAGGGATACCTTTAAATTTGAAACATATAGGGCTGGTTCCTCCAACGAGAGTTTTCCTTGGATTAACCTTGAGCCACGAGTTTTCTCGTCAAAACAGTAAAATGACCATTCCTCCAATGCTTGACTCTGAATCGTCTTGTGATTACGCATAGATACCAGAATCCACTTGTTGGGGTTAGTTAACCCACGGGTCAGCACTGATCCGCAACTTTGTCACAGCCTTCCATCTTGAAAAGTTGTGACGTACCTAACCCTGTTTTTCCGTTTGTTTCTTCGTAATACAACCCCACCGTATTTCCGTAGTTATTTATATCTTATTCTGTCGTGACAATGAATTTGTCGTCGAAAGACGATGTTTTCTTGGAATTAGACCTTGACAATCCCTCGAATGAGAATATGTATGAAAAGAGTGGACAATTGACATTTGATTGGATGGATTGTAATGATTTTGACATTTTCATGTTTTTCACTTAGACACACAACGGGAAAACCGACAGTTTTTGCAGCATTACTAAAATTTCTTTCCGATGATTTTCACTTTTAACAGAGCCGTTCCTAGGGAAATGTTGCTCCGTCAGTTCTTATCTTCACCACCCATTGGAAACATCTTGCTAAAATCGTACGTTGCCTACGCCACTCCGAAAATAAAAGCAGCTGTGCTGCACCCAAAGTTATTGATGAACTATAAAGTATAAACAATCCTTGAGGTCCGAGTATAATAAATTGATTTGGTAAGTAACCAGGCAAGCTTACTACGTGGGTATTCCATGATCGTTATCCAAGGGTGCTATTAATTTTGTGCTAGACTTGATAGTGGAAAAATTCGTAAAAAAAAAAAAAAAAAAATCAAGTGGTCAATCTGAAATTATAATGTTAACCCGTTAGCTCCACTTTTATCAGCTGCTGTTCTCTAATTTGTCTGAGGGCAGTAACTCGGATGCTAATAGATCCGCGGATTGGGTAATCCAGGATTAAAAATTGATGGTGGAACAGTGAAAACTCGCAGCTGTTATCTAGATCCTGTGTTACTAGACTCCGACAGTTAACTGTGGTTGGTGGAACTGGCCCATAGTTAAGTAATGCATACAAGTAAGTAATGAAATGTCGCTATTTCTGGTTTGAATTATGATTTTGGAGAGAATGGCGAATAGATTGAGATTCTACTGGATTTACCCTGTAGTGATAGAACATGAATTACAAGCAGGACTGCTTTTACAAATCAATATTTCCTTTCCCTACATAAAAATTTGAAACTTCTGACATAGGTAGTTGTGTTCTAAAACTAGACCTAATTCTTAATAGAACAAAAAGAGAATCACGAATATAACAATATTGGGAATTAATCAGTAAGTAATATTCGGTAGTAACCCCCTCCACCACTATCTCGTCAGCTAGTCTTAAATTCCCAAGATTTCTTACACAACGGGACTAAAATTAGGAATAGAAAGAATAAGAATCTCGAAAATTGCTTGAGAATTATAACCTGGAAAGCACCGACAAAATTTATTTAAAAAAAAAGAAAGTTTTCTGCCTTTGTCTCCTCCTCTATTTTCATCTTTCCGTCGTGAAATTCAAAATTTGCTGTTTGTTGCACAACTGGACTGAAATTGGGATCGAACAAAGAAAAAATCTCAAAAATTTGTTGGGAACTGTGGCTTGGGCAGCGTCAACAATATTTGGAAACTCAACTTCCCTGTGGAAAAGTTTGAGTAGAATTATAGTAGGTCGAATTAGAAGACTGTTTACTATTGTGTTGCGGTAAATTTCAAAGAAATAATTTGAAAAAAACACGCAAAAACGCGGGTTCAATAGAGAAAAAAGTTCCAGTCATGCAGCATGATCGTATGAGCGAATTTTCATAAACTATCTAAATTGCATTGAAATTGGAGCAATTTTAGTTGACAGAAATGGTTAAAACCAATTTTATGGCAAAAAACTTATTCCAAATAAAATTCCACTGATTTAAAAGGGATTTTTGATTTTTAAATTTTTTGCAGTTTTTATAGATATTTTAGCAAATTTTAATGACATTTAAGTACGTTTTTCATCATAATTTTGAGCAAAAATTTGTAATGTCCTAGTTAATCGTTGAAAATTTAGTTTTGACTAAAATTCTGCAAAAAAATATAAATTTAACGATTTTTGGCCGTTTTTAGCCATTTTTTAGTGATTTTTTGGGTACATTTTTCGAAATTTGACCAATTTAATGTGCTCAAAAATTGTTGTCCAACGAACTCATCCTTTCTTTTGAAATGCTTGATTTTTTGGCGAAAGAACGAAGTTTTTATCTCAATTCTATCGAGAGTTATCGTCTGGAATGACACATACATATATATACATGTAAAAAGCGTTAAAATCCTGGAATCATTTCAGAATGCCTCAAAACAGATTTCGATGAAGAAAATTTTCATTTTAAAATTTTTAGAGCCATTGCAATAGCTTTTTTTTCTAAGAAAATTCGCTAAAAGGAACTTCGCTCTGTTCCGTTGGCCCCCCTCCGACTCGCCAGCCCAGGTTCTCCCGATCGCCGCCATCTCACTTCAGTTCAAAGACCGGTAAATATAGCAGGTGAATGGCTGGGTGGCGGAAAAAGGCTCCAACCTGGGTGGGCACTAAACAGTCTTCTACTTCGACCTCCTATTATAATTCTACTCAAACTTTCCCACAGGTTGAGTTTCCAATTATAGTCAGGTGTTCGTAGACAGCATAGGCAGCTCATTCAAAGCTTTCCATTCACGTGCTTGTAAGAGAAGGAAGCGGTAGTGGGGGTACTAAGTATGACTGCGGTTTTTACTCCCGGATCGAAGCTCAAGCATGGTAGAGAAATGGGCTCCTTTTACTCGCTTATGGTACACACTTCCGTGCATAGGGAACCCGTGAAAACACCCAACTCCCCCGTACCCACCGATGCTATTAGTCAGTGGTACCTCCCCCCCCCCCCCCTACTTGGAACATTCGGGTGACGTGCCACAGATGAAAATCTGGGTGGCCCAGAGGGGGAGGAGTCGAGATCCGAATTAGCATGAAAATAGGGTTAATGGTCTCTACTTGTCTCTGTTCTTGAAAAAGGAACTAGAGTCTTAGCATAATTAGTAAAGTCTTGAACCAATTAATAAATCTGTGAAAGTCTTAAGGTAATTAGTAAATCTGATATTTTTTCATTCTGGAAAATCAGCTAGAGTTTAAAATTATTCAGATTATTAATTGATTTGACATAGTACCAGGATGGAGATCCTCGGCCCATGTAGAGTTAAATTGTTCTATGTTAGCCTGTATGAAATCTGACGGAGCTCTAAGGGCCGGATTCATAAACGCTCCTCAAGTTGGGAACTGACTTGTGCTCACAGGAGTGGAGGACATATGTACATTTATTTTGACCATTTTGTGGCTTCGGCTTTCGAGAATAATAAATATCATTGGGCACTTATTTAGGTATATCTATTATTATAATATAATATCATTCATAGTCAAAGTTTCACGCTCTCATCTGCTGTTTATTACTTCATTGTTCACGTTGCTGATAGCAACGCGCTTTTATTCTTGGTTTTTTCCGGTATTTAAGTATGAATTTAAAAAACGGCAATAAATTGAGGCTAGAAGGAAACGTGTACGTTCCTTCCAACGTATTTACAAAATACCAGGAAAATCCCAACGGAGTAGTATACACTTCTAGATAGTTATATTCACCGAGCAATGGAATAATTGAATAGTTATATATTTATTCAAATAAGTGAAAGTTTGAGGTCTGATGAAGCTATTGTAACATAAGGACATGGTACCACCCATTCCCCCCGTTCATTATTTCTATAATATAGTTGCTCCAGGAGGACGTCCTAAAGAAACATCCCTCATCATTCCTTTTCAAACAAAGGATCATAATCTAAAAGGACTGATGCGGGATGTTTTTTTTTTTTTTTTTTTTTTTTTTTTTAATGACGTAGGTACCTCAGAAGTAAGAACATACAGGCAATGCTTCGTCAATAAGGGGTCCTATTAGAATTTTCCCGATCACGAGAAAAAAAAAGAACTCGATACCGTTCTTTAAACAATTTTTATGCCGAATACGTGGAATAAAACACGATAGATATGACAAGTTTCGCCGTTGCCGCCCAGGCTAGAATTCCCTACCGATTTTCGTGTTTTTTTTTTTTTTTTTCGTTTGGTGCCAATTTTAGTCTAGTTGTGCAAAAACCTTGGGACCTTTTTAATTTTACAATGGGATAGACAAAATAAAGTGGATAATGATTTTTAAAAAAACGAGTTTTTCCCTATAAAATCTTGCCTATGCTGCCCAAACCTTAACTCACATCCGTATTTCTTTGTTCAATGAATTTATTGTTTGGAATATACCGATTCGTAATTCAGGAGCTACAAATTTCATTGTGGAAGAGGTTTTTACCTAATACCTACTGATAAATCGTTTTGTTTTCGCTAGGTTCATCCTCATGTGATATTCGTGATAGTTTTTTGTTCGATCGAGTTTCAGTCCCGTTAAAATAATTTAATGGAATTTCAAATTTATGATCGGTGGAAATTAATGGAGGGGGTGATTCCAGTAAATCATATTTTATTCGTTCCCTTTTTTTATCCTTAGGTATAGGTATATATGCAAGAAATTGGGGATTTGATTTAATGGACTGTTCTATATAAGTTATATATACCTAACCGATTTTCGTGATTTTTGTTCGATTATTTTACTATGTAGTTTGCGCGAAGTATTTGGTCCCTCAGTGATACCATTCCAAGCAAATTCAAATATAATACTGATGGGAGGGGTACAGATACATATCTCAGATAGGGTCGTCCCTGTCTGCAGGCATTACTTTACTGCATTACTGCAGGCATGCATTACTTACCAATATATTTTATAGTTGAAGGTGCGAGGGTAAGCCAGTAGCCATCGCTACGACAATACATGCCTTCAATAGTAGGTAATGTAGGTATTCTAGGTAGGTACATGGAGTTCAGTGACAGGGTACTACTGTACTTCTTTATTTCCATTATCAGTTTAACAACTCACAGCACAGAAGAACGAATTCGAACAAATATAGCGAATGTTTATTATAAATTATACAAGTAACCTGAGGTAGGTACATCACGGAATCGATCTGAAACTGGAAAGATCTAGGTATCCTCCGTTTTCGTGGGATGGTGACAAGTATAAAGAATCAGAACCTACACAAAACATTTTTGAATGGTGTTTGAACAGCGTTTTCTCGATATTTTTAGCAATAAATTAAAAGCAATACGAACGTAGTTAACGAACGAACAATTACTGACCGATAACGACGAATAGGTTAAAAACTGTGATGTTAACCTTTTCAAACTGTGATGTTAGCCTTTCAAGCAATCGTACTGGTCTTCGATAATCATTGTATATTCCGTTTGTGAAGGTGACGATAGCAAAATGACGATGTAATATATACCAAAACTATAGCAAAGACGACAGAGTAACATACCTACAAGTAATGAAATAAACTTTCAAGTCTTCCTCAAGGTAGCTAAGCTGGTTCCTTGGGATTTTGGCTGTTGAAGTCGAGGCCTGCCCTGACTTCAACATCGAGTTGGTTTTATGAATCCGGGCTCTCCTGGAGTTGAGGCTTTGCTCGAGGAATTGTGTGACTCCACTGCTCGAGTGATGATTATGAATTCCGTTGGCGTCTGGAGGACTCCTCCAGCGATACTTGAGGCACTTCGAGCCCCAAGTGCCGTTTATGAATCCGGCCCTAAGTGTTTCAAGCAATAACTAGCTTTGGGGTTTTTTTTTTTAATTTTATAATTTCCCTTTGCGTGTGCCCTGTCCCATGTATAATGGTGGATGCAAATTCTCCCTGGCTTTGAAAGGGCCTATTGTATACTTCAGCAAACATGGAGGAGTTAGCTATCCACCCTGCTGCATTAAAAATGACTGGTAAGGAAATACCCTTTCTGGCAGCTGCTGACACTGTCGCATGACGGGTGGAGTAGGCTGAAAATTTTGATTTGTCAATTCCTGCTGCTTGCAGGACTGTTGACACACAACGGCTTAGAGTAGCTCTGGCAGCTGGAAAGGGGTGTGTGCCCTTAATAAAAAATTATCACGTTATTATCACGTTACCTGTGACCATAGTCTTGAGGGAGCAAATCAAGATGCTAACCCTAATGGAGCCTGGGGCACAGTTGCCTTAATTTTTATGTCACATTAACGGTGGTTGGGCAACGCGAAATTTCCCCCACCTGAGTTGTTGTCTACTGGTTGTCTAATCAACTCCTTTATTTCGATTTGAAACGCCGATTTTCAAACCTAAGTTCGAATTTCGTGTTAGTTGCAGTACAAATACTCGCCCTTCTTCTTCAGTAAAATCACGATCCATTCGTCATTTTCACCAAAATCATATGTACAACTCATACATATAAGGACGTCCCTGTAATGCATGCATTTTCATTTTACAGTGAACCTAAGGGGAGGGTTATAGCCGTTTTGAAGTCGTAAGGTAGAAAACACGAAAACTCGATGCTCCGGCCACGCCAGGGGGCAAGCCCCCTGGACCCCCTGTTACCTCTATTTACATACTTCGGACGAAATTATTGAAACACAGAATGTGTTTTAGCTCACGTGTTTCACATAAACCCGTCTTCAATCTTCGGTTGAAGATTGGTTAACTTCCTCCCACTAAATCAGAATTTTGCTACTTTCCTCCCACTAAATCAGAATCTTATATAATCACCGCGTCGTAACAAAATATCGCATAGGTTACACCAGGTTACCTTAGTCTTAGTTCCGTATCATCGATAGCCTTTTAAAAAGTCAGTCTTCAGATAGGAAGGTATTTTTTAGTTTTATTAAGATTACAACATTATTTGAAAGAACCCCATAGCATATGGTAAACGAGTAAATCAGAATTTCGCTACTTTCCTCCCACTAAATCAGAATCCTAGGTTACACCAGGTTACACGATCCTTAGTATCGTATCATCGGTATCCATGTTGTCGTCCCAGATTTTGTTATGAAAATGCGTTAGCTTTTTTGGCTAGTTAGTCCATGGCTAAAACACATTCTGTGTTAAAAATCTGAAAACGTGTTATAAAATAACTCATAGCTATGTATACGTTTTTCACACTTTCCCTTTTTTCCTCTGTTTTTGTCCTGGTTATTAATACTTTGTTGATCCTCATTGATGTCAAGATGGGGGTGTTCGACCATGGTTGATGTTAAGATAAGCGACTTTGGCGGTCGTAATGGAAGAGTCTACAGTGGTATTTGTAGGCGAGTTGAACAGTTAAAATGGGTGAGCACTACCATGGCAGGGCAGCAAGCTTGACATCTCTGATTATCTGCTTAAGTTGTATACAGAATAACTTGAGGATTGTAATAGTATTCTTTCTGTTCTTTTAATTTGCTCTTTAATTGTTGTGCGGAATTCATAGAACCCAGTTGGAAATAATGACCAACACTTTCTCACTTTTAGTAATTGGTCACAGGTGCTGAATCTATTGGTTATCCGGGAGTTATTCATGGAATGTTCCCCCGAGGAGGTATCGAGCTCGTCGAATATTTTTACAAAGTTTCCAACAAAGCTTTGGTAGAAAAAATGGCTGGAGAGAATGAAAAGTCTTCTGACGAAAAACGAAGGTCTGTATTTATATGTTTGCCATCACTGTAATTTGCTAAAATGATAATCTGTTCTACCATTTATTTAATAGAACGTTCTTCAAAAGAATCAAACCTTCACACTTTCTCAAACAAATTCACATTTTAGTACACATAACCCTCACGGTTTAACTTTTGGATTCAATGAGTGTTTGGTGTGAAAACGTCACGAGACGTATTTCATAGCATCTAGGAAGCTATGATGATCTTCTAAGTCATCTTTAATGGGTAGCTATCATGATCTCACTATCGGGGATTTTATCTCTGTACATATATGAATTACTCCAAATGGAATTACTTTAAATGGATTTAGGACATGTGCCTCTCACTTAGCGCAATTCACTCTTGGTAAAAGGCTTTTATAATCGAGAAAAGCAGTGGGATATGTAGGTATTGATCACTATTAATGTATATTGGGGATCAGATAGGTTATCACAGGCATATAAATGCAACGCTCTGTCGAGGGATAGGCGGATCATGGATGTTTACTGGTTGTTGCGTAAGATACCAGATCGTGTAATTGAATCCTAGTATAACATGATCAAACTTAACTATCATCCAAAATATGTCAGCCTCATAATATCTTGGCATTGATTTATTTTCCTCTTTAGCACCAGAGCATTCATGACCAAAGCCATAGAAGAAAGATTGCGGATGATAATTCCTTACATTGACCGCTGGCCTGAAGCACTGGGTATGATGACTTTACCACCGAACATCCCTACAGCGCTTGCCAATCTCCTCACACTTGTCGACGATATTTGCTACTACGCTGGTGACAAAGATGTCGATGTAAGTTGTTGTACTTGTGTCATGGGCCATACCAACTAGTGCCCACAACCAGCGGGTGTCGATTGCTTCGATATCGGAATTTTCGTCGTATTCCGATATCGAAGCAATCGGCCAGTTATCACCTACAATCAACTCCCCGTTCGGTTGTAGTTGTTTTTCTTGTCCTGCCCAGGCACCCGCTGGTTGTGGGCACTAGTTGGTATGGCCCATGACACTTGACCACTCACCTGGCTGTTGATGACTGAAAAACTCTCACTTAATTGGTATCATTTAGTTGTAATGCTTACTAATAAGTACTCTTGATAATTATCATTAATGTTGGTCCATCAAAGATATTAAATAATATAGGTATCATAAGTAACAGTTTTTTTTTTTTTTTTTTTCAATTCAGCTGAAGTGGTACGGACGGAGGATCGCATTAGCGGGCATTTATAAAACGACCGAGTTATACATGCTTCAAGACAGTTCGAATGATTATGTTCAAACCTGGCGTTTTCTTGACAGGAGGATGGATGAAGCTCAGCAAATGCATAGGTAAGTAGGTACCTAAAATTTGCATTAATTGTAAAACTTAATTTTACTAACCATAAGCAATTTGTGAACCCAACAAATTGTGTACCTTTGTCGGACCTAATAGTTGATGGTATGCCATGAAGAACCATACACCTCTCCACACTTTGTTAGAACCTATAAGTAGGTGGGTCCTAGACTAACACTGAGTGTACAGCTTTGATTCATGTTGGTGGGTATCACAACAAACCAACACATGCACTGGAATTCCAGCATCATTTACCAGACTGGCATACCTGGTATCAGGATCTAGTCAAGGTGGGCGTTCCGTCATTTAAAGAAGAACACAGAAGATCATGAAAAAAGTTGCCTATTGCCACGAAACATTAGGCCAATTTCGACAGCTAGATCGTCATCAATAACAAACTATAAGATTTTCTCAACCCAGGAACTAAACCTCATCCTTGTCTTATATTTTTGAAACTGAAAAATTCCAACCCCACTCTCTCAAGGTTTCGCCCTGATGCCCAATTTGCTCCTTCCCAATTAATCATTGATTACTCATGATTAAATATTTTATTTAGGTCATAACCAATTACATACAATAACGAGTTATTGTTTGTTCCTGAAGAAGACCTAATTGTCATAATCGATCTATGATTATAACTAAATATTTCGTGGAAATAGGCATCGTTTTTCATCAACTTCCATTTTGTTCATTGAAATGGTTTCCACAATTTCGACGTAAGTGATTTAGTTTAATTCATAATGTGAAGAGGATCGATGAGCTTGACAGACAAAGACGAAAATTGGATTGGTGCCGGTTTGAAAATCTGAGCTCACGTGTCACACACACACATCCGGTTCCTGTTCAATAACCGCCACTGGCTCACTCGCTTCCATTGAAATGTTGTGGCTCAGGGAACATTCTGTGCTCTAAAGTTGAAGAGTGGAGTAAATTGTAAATATGTAGCAGTACAACAGCTAGTTGCTTTCAAAAACCTATTTGTGATTTCTAAAACAGCACCCTTCCAATGGTTCCTTCATAGGAGTTAGTGTCTTGTGAAAATCTCTCGACAAGTTCAGGCAAAATGAAGAATATAGTTGATTCCCCCTCTCCTCATACAATCATACATACTGTCAAAACTTAACTGATTATTACATTCTTGTAACTCAGTTATAAATTACTCTGTTTGCCTAATGAATTTTGTTGAAAGTTAAAGGCGGTCGCTCACATTGGGAAGCGATATTAGACTTTGGCAGTCACGGGTCTGGTTGTACTTGGCACTCTTGCATCATTCCTGCCAGACAGGGCTCGTTTTTTCACAGATGGGGAGTCTCTGTTGTGACTAGTAGTGAGAAGGATGAATCCAATTGACCTACTGACTCACAGTTTTATAGTTGAGTTGAAAGTGAACAATTGAATGTACAAATTTACAGGACAAAAGATTGACTACAAATTTTATAACAGAATAAACCAGTGAAATCAAAAAAGTATATCACTCAAAGAGAATTGTAATTACATGGCCGACCTCCCAAATTTATTATGAACGAGAATTGAACAATGGCTGATTCAGGGCCAGTTCAACAAAAACTGAATAACCTCAAACTCAGAGGAGACTCCCTACTTTTGGCAAAGTTGTCGTTCGACAAAATGCGATGATCGATTTTTCTCTCGGTACTATGGAATTTTGAGAGGGCTATGTGGCAATAGAGGGATTTGTGAGGCGTTGTTTCAGAGTTTCGTGAATCTTTGCCGTTATCTATTGGTTGAGAAAGAGCACAGGCAAAGTAAAGAAAGTGTAGGTGTAGTAATACAAAATGGCTCCAAACCATCTTACATTTTCTTGATTCTATACCTACTTGACCATCAATCTTTCTCAATAAGTCTACCTATGTCTTCATACGGCACCTTCTCAAGACCTATACCCAACTACTCTCCGAGTTAGAACAAAATCGATAGATCGATTCAAAGAAACTCACGTTTGCGCATATGCACTCGCCATTTGTAATCCCTCTGCAAAGTAAATTATAGTAAAAAATCCAGTAGCTAATGTACAGAAATCCCTATAAATTTCATCAAAATCAGTCCATTAGCCTCCATTAGTTTCGCGTGAGTCAACAAAATTTAGTTTTGCGTGTGCGTTATTACTAAACAAATCACAATAAAATTCATAAAGTACCTCAAAGGATCTTATATTTACCTAATTACCCTCCAAATGTGGACTAAATCGGACTGATAGATGATGACAAATTGAAGTCATAAGAAATACACGTGTGTGCACGGGCACAAACTATTATTGGGCTGACGACAATGAAATATATAGGGAACCATCTAGGAGATAAACCGCTCAATCCCTGACAATTTCATTAAAATAGGACTAAAACTTGGCACGAATTTGGGCGTGACAAGAAAATGGCACAGAAAGACAACTCGGAATCGAAATTGAGCAGTAAACTCTAAAAGCAAGTGGAAATCTTGATTTTGGAGGACAAACATTTTTTCAACTTTTTTCACATCCCTTCGGTGGTGAGGAAGCAATAGCCACCTCGCAATGTCTTGATGTACAACACCACTCACCGGACTACAAATATTAATCTTCGCGAATTTATCTCGTAGGTGTCGATAGCAATGAGAAATGTTCCTATGTTTGGAATAGTTCACAGGGTTTCTGTGTTTTAAATATCCATACCTCAGATAACTCTATCAGTCATTTTTTTAACCAAAAATGCCTCTTGGAAAAATTTTGGTAACCCCTTGTTTTAGGAAGTTTCTATGTGTCCAAAACTAGCCGTAAGATGACTAACTTTCTGAAACTATGTGAATTATGTTATCTAGGTTGCTTCTCCAAACTGAACAAGCCTCCCAATTTGCCAAAGACTTCACTTCAGCTACGTTCATCACAGTAAGTATATATTTTTTAATATAATGTCATTTTTACTACCATTTTTATTACTGCCATTTCAATAAACTTTTTAGTAACTATCCTGATTATAAAGCAAACATCTAGGGCGATGTCTCACTCCAACCAAACCAAAGCCATAAAAGTGTCGAACATTTTCCAGGGCATCCAAAGCCCAGAAGTTGAGTGTATAGTACACCTTACTAACTTATTGTCATCAAATGGAAATAGTAGTTCGGTTTATAAATGGATAAAAGGGCGTGGCTTATGTGTTTGAGTCCTAAATGGAAGAAGTAACTGACATGTTCATGTGTAGCATTTAAATGTCTGACTAAATCTCTATTATTTATAAGAATGAAACTCCGTCTGTTTGTTTGTCTGTTGTGTCTATGCACGGTCAAACGGCTGAGTGGGGGGAGTCTACGAGTG
This sequence comes from Adelphocoris suturalis, assembly GCA_030762985.1. Classification (NCBI taxonomy): domain Eukaryota; kingdom Metazoa; phylum Arthropoda; class Insecta; order Hemiptera; family Miridae; genus Adelphocoris; species Adelphocoris suturalis. The sequence goes on along the minus strand of CM061040.1, from coordinate 25,155,172 downwards.
GGGGGATCTTCTTTGGATTTTCCGAAAGGGGGCATAAGCGAATTTAAAATTTTCTAATCCCACCCGAACCATGGGCCATAGGGCGGGAGGGGGGTCGAAGGAAGTTGTAATGTGCGCTTTTTGGACTTCCCCGCTTCCCCTACCCCTCTAAACGGCCGTTGAAAATTCCGGAAAAATACAGGTTTCGTAGGTTTTTGAACGAGGAAGACGACGGCGCGATCGGATCGCGAAAAAGGTCTCGGGAAATGCGTCAAAAAAATGCGAGAGTACGGACCCGTTTTCTCGAAAAGTCCGCCGGAAAACTTGGTTTTTTCCGATTGAAATATACCCCATAAAGGTACGTTTTTTGGATCGGTTTTCTAGGGCGAAATAAAGGTTTGATCCCGACGAATCTGAATCCGAAATCGGATTTCGAAAAAAGTGACGGGAAGTCGGTCAAAATGCGAGGGGAAGCGAGCCGAAGCGATTGACAAGAATCGCTTGAATGACAAGTTAATTGAGCCCGCCGCCGTTTCACAGTGTTGCGAACAGGCCTACGCACCTAAGTCTTGAAGGATGGAACTTTTCCTTTCGTGACATTTCAACAGAATAAATACGGGTTTTTTCCTACACATATACAGCAATACCTTGCGAGCGAAGCGAGCAACATCTCCAAATAAACTTTTTTGTGGTTCCACGTAGTTTTATAAGATTTAATTTGTTTGTAAGAATTTCCAACAGAAAAAAATGTCTGCCAAGTTGGGTGGGCAGTATAACTTCCTCAAGCGAGCAACATCCCCAACACACGTTAAACCTACCCTTAGGGATCTATCGTTTGTGAGCGAAGCGAGCAACATCCCCTACATGTTTCAATTGTAATAGATCCCATGTATACAGCCACACCTTGCAAGCGAAGCGAACAACTTAATGGGGGGGGGGGGGGAGAGGTCCAGGGTTTTTCTTACACATATACAGCGATACCGAGCGAGTCAAGCGAGCAACATCCCCAACACACGTTAAACCTACCCTTAGGGATCTATCGTTTGTGAGCGAAGCGAGCAACATCCCCTACACACGTTAAACCTATACCCTTAGGGATCTACAGTTTGCCAGTGAAGCGAGCAACATTCCCTACATGCCACACTTTGCGAGCGAAGCGAGCAATTTAATGGGTGGTCCGGGGGGCTTGCCCCCCGGCTGGACGTGGAGGCGAGCAAAGGGAGAAGGAGCGGCTAGTTACCCATAATTTCGGTAAATAATCCAAGTGTTGGTATTGAATCTAAAGGGTTATTTCCGCTAATAGTAATAATAAAATTATCATTTACATACCTTTAGGAGGAGTCTGTCTTCACTAGCAAGTGGAGTACAGGGGGCGAGCGCTTTCGATGTAAAGACACCATCATCAAGCCATCAAAACAGTACTTGGAGTACTGTGTTGACGGCCTGATGATGATGTCTTTACATCAAAAGCGCACAACTTGTGCAGTGATGACGGACTCCTCCTAAAGGTATGTAAATGATAATAATCCAAATTTTATCCCCAAATAATCAAACCTTGAGATCATCCTTCAACTAACCTCTAATTTCGGATGATTTTGAGCCATTAGATCTTGAGAAATGAGTGTTCATAAATTCGTATTAGCGAATTTATGGAGACTACTAATGCACTGATGCCTCAACGGGCAGCACGGCAACTAGTATGGGAGCCTCTTGGGGCTAACCTGCACAATTCCTGAAAATGCAATGAAAAGCTTGTATATTTTCAATAACTTAAAGATCCTAGTACATCTTTTTATGAAGGTATTGAACAGAGAAGATTACTAAATCTGAGTGGTAAAATATAACACAAAAACCTTTAGTTTACCACTTATATATTTAAATAATTACAAAGCTTTTCGCTCAAATTCTGAGCATCTTCAGGTCACAAGAAACACTTGGTTGACATGACTTTCCCCTTGTTGATACCTTGCTGCACCCCTTTTTGCTCTACAATTCGTTCCTCGCACCATCAATCTTATCAATACTGAGCAAAAATTAGAATTATATTATCAATAAATAAATTATGATAATAAAGAAACACACATAACAGAAGAACAATATCGGCAAAAAACAAGAACATCTTGTGCAATTTCGTGCAACAACGTGCATAAACATGCGATGGGTACAGCATTGCTGTAAGCTGTATATTCTTACCTAGCAATAAATGTGTTTCTTGTGACCTGAAGATGCTCAGAATTTGAGCGAAAAGCTTTGTAATTATTTAAATATATAAGTGGTAAACTAAAGGTTTTTGTGTTATATTTTACAACCCATCAGATTTTGTAAGATGGCTTACCACAGAAGGTCAGTTGAAAACCTTAATGAATTGAGAGAAGATTACTAATTAAAAAACCAGTTGATAGGAAAGGAAAGAATTAAGCCTCAGAGGCCCATCACCTGATCAGTGCGCCTCCATTTCGAGGTCTCCCAAAGGAGCTCCACCTAAATTAGAGCACCGGGGTCGATTAGAAAGAAATTAACTTCGAAGGTTCCTACTGATCTGAGTCTCTCCATGCTTTGTAATTGTATTCCTGCTACCGAGGCCAATTAATAAGTAGGAGACAGTGAGTCACATTTTACACTTATGTTAACAAGCAGCTCTTGCAAATTGCCATATGCTGCACTGCTGATCAAGTGGTTGCAGTTAAAAATGCCGCAGTGCACTGACACCGTAGCGTCAGATGTGCCTCACTTTCACCACCCACCTAAAGACCTTAACACTAGCTCAAACGTAGATGAAATATCAAATTTCTGAAAACCAATGAAAAGTAACCTCCTTCACTTCTAAACGAATTCTTAAAAACTAGCACAAACTTTGAATCTCATGAACACTTTTTCATCTAATAACCTTTCCAACGTATTATTAAATCTAAAGGGTATTTCTGCTAGTAGTGAGAGTAAAATTATCATTTACATCCCTCTAGGAGGAGCCTGTGGTCACTAGTAAGTCAAGTACAGTACTGTTTTGACAGATTGATGATGATGTCTTTACATCGAAAGCTCTCGCCTCCTGTACTCCACTTGCTAGTGACAACGGACTCCTCCAAAAGGTATGTAAATGATAATTCCATTGGTATGGTCAACTTTGTGATTATCTTACTCCTTTTATAAAAAACTCAAGAAAGAGAAGAAGAAACAAAAAAAGATCCTTACACAAATACAAATTACACGTTCATCAACTTTTAAATAAAAGGGTTTGGGATGATTGGATGGAGATCTTGCACAACGTCTGCCTGTTGCGTCACAAAAATAATTACTACTTACCAGAGTCACCTGAAAACGGCAGATTGGCAATTATACAAAATTTTTCTTAAAAATCACCCATTTTCACAAAATGTCAATTTCTCAATACTCAAGACGGAACTTTGTTTTTGCAGGCTAGAAACATCCTGGGCCTCAATTGGAACAGATAGCGCTACAAGTAGCGTTAATGTTATTCACAGTGACGCTACGAAACAAACGTTCAAATCGTAGTGCATGTTGCTAGTCGAATTTTTATATACAAAAAGGTATATTTTGTGCTATTTGTATGTGAAATGTCGAGCATCGTAGCTAATTGTCGGACTTATTTGTTGTTGTGTGTTGCCGTATTACTTGTTGTACGTTGAAATATGAACACTGATGCATACATGATCTAGTACTTCATTTTCCTGTCTTTCATCCACCATCCGATCGTTTGCTATCAGCAACTAAAAACTGCAGAGGAAAGTAGGAACCTATGTCTAGTGAGAAAATAACGAATCAGAAAAACGCACTTTTTACATAATATAGGTACCAACATACATACACAGCGGTCAGGAACTAGACAAAAGTTCGGCTGCGATGCCGACGAAAACCCATGGTGAAAAACGATACTTTGAAGTACCAGAAAACCAAAAATTCAAATCCCAAAATCAAAGCGGTGCATCTCCAAAAACGGCGCATGAATTGAGAATGTATCGGTTACAACATTTTTTGACGTTCGATTATGACCCAAGCACAACGATAGGGTGGTTAAAAAAAAAAAAAGTTCTGGGATTTCTTGTCCCCATTGTTTTTTTTTTTTTGCTTCCTCGGTATGTCAGGATGACACTCCTAAATTTTTAGCAAAAAATATTAATCCTAATCACTTTACCTGGGTCGATTTTGGCCAGTTATCGACCGCTATCGTAAACCAACCTCTAAATTGGTGCCGAGATGATGATTTGAAGGACGGATTTCAATTTTTTGGGGTCAATTTATGGGTTATCGCATGCGCTGAACACGATGAACCTATTTATTTTACGCTCCGTCCACTAGTTATCCGGTAAACTGGCAGAGGGCGCTGCTTGAAGATAAGTAAAAACCGAAAATTTCACCGAAAATGCTGTCGCCTGGTTAAGAATTGTACTAGAAACGTGCTAAAATGGTCGGGTAATATGCTTTGGCATGTTCTGAACATGATTCCGTTTTTTACTATACTTTTCCGCCGATGATTGCTTCGTTTATCGGCCATAACCCTCAAATTAATTATAGGGTAATAGACAAATTCACCCTAATTTCACCGTAAATTATGTCGCGTTGATAATTTAAGGTTCTGAAATACCTTGTGCCGATAAAATTTGGTATTTTCCAGGATACTCGGTACAAAGCCGTTGGTAATTTGGCAAGGACTTGAACCGGCATTGTACTTATTCGCTTAACGACCCGATACCATTGTACCTACAAGCTTTTACACGTCACCGATACCGCTGACAATAGGTAACCCTACGCTCAAACGAGCCAATCACAGTTCAGACAATTCAGAACTACAAATTTGACCGCGGAAAACCGATGGAACTAAGGAATTTAACAGAAAAATTGGAAAATTTTAGCTATTTTTGGCAAATAAGTACAATGCCGGTTCAAGTCCTTGCCAAATTACCAACGGCTTTGTACCGAGTATCCTGGAAAATACCAAATTTTATCGGCACAAGGTATTTCAGAACCTTAAATTATCAACGCGACATAATTTCCGGTGAAATTAGGGTGAATTTGTCTATTACCCTATAATTAATTTGAGGGTTATGGCCGATAAACGAAGCAATCATCGGCGGAAAAGTATAGTAAAAAACGGAATCATGTTCAGAACATGCCAAAGCATATTACCCGACCATTTTAGCACGTTTCTAGTACAATTCTTAACCAGGCGACAGCATTTTCGGTGAAATTTTCGGTTTTTACTTATCCTCAAGCTGCGCCCTCAGCCAGTTTACCGGATAACTAGTGGACGGAGCGTAAAATAAATAGGTTCATCGTGTTCAGCGCATGCGACAACCCAAAAATTGACCCAAAAAAATTGAAATCCGTCCTTCAAATCATCATCTCGGCACCAATTTAGAGGTTGGTTTACGATAGCGGTCGATAACTGGCCAAAATCGATTCTGGTAAAGTGATTAGGATTAATATTTTTTGCTAAAAATTTAGGAGTGTCATCCTGACATGAACTTTTTTTTTTTTTAACCACCCTATTGTTGTGCTTGGGTCATAATCGAACGTCAAAAAATGTTGTAACCGATACATTCTCAATTCATGCGCCGTTTTTGGAGATGCACCGCTTTGATTTTGGGGTTTGAATTTTTGGTTTTCTGGTACTTCAAAGTATCGTTTTTCACCATGGGTTTTCGTCGGCATCGCAGCCGAACTTTTGTCTAGTTCCTGACCGCTGTGCATAGTAATCTACTAACCACACTTTCTGTCTCAGAAATTAAGTCGTTCCTTATCAGCTTTATGATCAACTATGAGTGTAGTTATGAGAGTTAGGGAAACTTGTCTGGGAAGCCAATCTCACTGATTGCTATTGGCGAGGGTTTGTAATTCAATAACTCAATCGTATTATCCCAAATAACAGAACCTCTTGCACTGAGCTTAGAGATTGGCTATTCTTGTACAACAAATATTTGTCTACCACAGCCAAACCGGTGGTGCGATTTCCCCCAAAATTAGGAAGTATGCAAGTATGTATTCATGAATATTATCATGTATATGCATAGGGTTGTTTATTCGCAAAGTGATGTAAATATTTCTTACAATACTTCCTAAGTATTATTGAGCAAATTATAGAATTATGCAGAGTAGTGGGACTCATAATAGTCACAAATAAGAAATCTCAAACCCTGGACTACTGATGGACTTGTTAATTCTATAAACCAAAGTGATATGCATGCGAAACTGGCAAAAAACATTTGGAAAAGATGAACTTTGTAGACTGTACAGAAAACACCTACCGAAATAAACTAAAAGCCAAGAAGTAATAGTGCTACAAGTATGGAAAGTTAAATTAACTATGAGCTAGGAAAAACTAAAGAACCAATCAAAACATACAAACTTACAATTTATTAACGAAAAAGGCATAATGAACCACCTAACTTTCTTAGGTCACCACCTAAATTTCTTTTTGTCAGTTGAGCAATAGCTAAATTCCAGAAATATGATCCTTTTAAACAGCTCCTTCTACCAGCCAACTCAACAATGAGGTTGTGTACAACAACATCAGGTAAGGTTTATGATACAATTCAATCAATTAAAGGTGGACCAGGTCCTGGATGGAATGACATTTCCTCATCATTGATAAAGTTATTACTGTCTCATATTAGTAGCTGTGTATGGGATCCATTAGTTGTTTTCTCCACTGCTTTCCTTTAAATCTATTGCAGAGTCAAAACTCATCTCCTTCACCTGAGACCAAGACGATAAACACAATTCTATATCCAGGCTTTTGACCACCGCTACTTTTTTTGTCTGCCGCCTTGTTTCCAGAGACTCCTGTGAGCGCCTCAACCCGTTTGATGGTGATGAGTCGAATCTCAAGATTTTGCTGCATGACTGAACTTTCTCTCCTTCGAAAATTTTCCTAGGTTTCCCAAGTTTTGCCATCCAGACAAGTAATCTGTCCATGAAGTCATTCTTTGATTCCTCATTGCTGTCTCCCTGGCCATCATCCACTCTAGTGTTTCTAGTACAGCGAGTATGTCTGCCTGATCGGGGGCGTAGTACCAGGGTAGACTAGTTAAGTGCTGCTGACCCATCTACTCAGCCATTCACTGCTCCCCCTCCCCCTTATGGGGAAGGGATAAAGCTGTAGGCGCAGATTCCTCTTCTCTGTCGTCAGGCAAGTGACCATTTTTGCCCTGTAAGGGGTTTGACCGCACTAATACCACAGGCAGGTGGGGCCCCAGGCTTTCAGCTCCTCCAGATTACTTGCTGGGCTGGGAAGCTGGCTCAGCCTGTCACCCAGTTGAGGAAAGATTTGCAGGGGTAGTGGTTTCACGTCCTTGAGATCTCCCTGGAAATAACTGTGTTTCCTGGTGCAAACTGACCCATCTACTCAGGCGGCAAGAGAACCTTCCGGAGTACTTCTAAGGCAACAAGGAAATTTCCCATTGAGCATTCAAAAAAGTTCCAGTCATGTAGCATGATCGTATGAGCGAATTTTTGTAAATCATCGTATTATATACTATTAGATTGTTTGGAAATTTGAGCTTTTTGAGTGCAAGTAAATTGTTAACTATTGATTTTATTGCAAAAACGTATTCTAAATAATAATCTCCAGTTCAAATAATGGTTTTAAATTCTTAGTTTTTTGCAGTTTTCATCGATTTTTTAGCAAATTTTAGTGAATTTTAAGTACATTTTACAGCATAATTTTTTACATAGATTTTTGAATGTTCTATTTCATAGTTAATAGACTTTATTTGAGCAATAGTCTACCAGCAAATATGAATTAAACTATTTTTAGCCGTTTTTAGCTATTTATAGTGATTTTTTGAAATTTGACCAATTTAATGTGCTCAAAAAGGGTTGTCCAACGAACTCATCCTTTCTTTTGAAATGCTTAGTTTTTTGGCGAAAGAACGAAGTTTTTTATCTCAATTCTATCGAAAGTTATCGTCTGGAATGATATATATATATATATATATATATATATATATATATATATATATATATATATATATATATATATATATATATATATATATATATATATATAAAAGCGTTAAAATCCAGGAATCATTTCAGAATGCCTCAAAACAGATTTCGACGAAGAAAATTTTTGAAAGTTTTGGAGCCATTGCAATAGCTTTATTTTCTAAGAAAATTCGCTAAAAGTGCAGAAGTTTGCAACTTCAAGATGACTGTTCAAAGTGCATAAGTATGTCTGCTTTTTTTGTAACGAGGAATGCAAGGAGTTGCTCATCTGGGCACCCTGCAAGGGCTCCAAACTGGGCTTTCTGCATACGACCCTGAAGACTGATATTGCATTTAAAGCTGTTTACAGTCGAAAAATATTTTCACCTACTAATTAACTCATATAAATAAAGATTTTTAATGTAAATAACGATTAATTTGCAAGTATTGTGAAAAAAATTTATTTTGCCGAATACATTGGCGGGATTTAGGACTTATTGGGAGTGTTGAAGTAATTATTTCTTCAAACCAATAGAAACAAGTGATTTCTGTTGAAAAAATAGAGAAATAACATACTTGGAATTAATCATAGCCGCATTTGGAACCTATTCCATTAGAGATTTACCATGAAATTCCGAACAATGTTTGAGATTTTTTGAACATTTTCCTCAATTTGAGGGGGGTAGGCTATATAATGGGGGACAAAATTTTTGCGCCACCAAAAAGCTGAGACGTCAAAAAACGAGAATGTGGGGTGCAAATTAATTTTCGCCTATTGCTATAAAAATCTTGCATTATTATTTTTAAATGTGTCAACATTCTGAGAATGTACACCACCCACACTTTTCTATGATGAATAATTATTGCGTTCTATGATTTTTCCAATTTCCGGCAAAATGTGACTACACACTAGGCAGGGGGCCCGCAATGACAGAACTGACAAAACTTTAAAAACTCAGACAGAAAACTACTAAATGAAGAAGATTGCAGTTGGTGTTTAACTTCTTTGAAGTTCATCGAAAATGCGGGTCTCCCTCATTGTTCTATGAATGTCGATATATTCAGCTTTTTGCAAATCACCAGGTTGGAAGATTACGCTACGAATTATAGGGTGAATTTTATATAGGGACCTAATTTATTGATTTTTTCGTGAAAAGATTAGTTGTCTCACCGTTCCTGTCCTGTGTATATCACCAACGTATCTATACCAATAGATAAGGTTATTTGAGCTACAAGTTTTAAGTAGGTAGTTGTTGTTCAAGGTAATCCATGTATTTACCTTTATGTGCTGGAACTTTATGTGCTACATCTTTATGTCCTGACCGTATAATTATAATATCATCTACGTAACTATACCAGTAGAGATTATTATTTGAGCTACAAGTTATCTTTATGTGCTGGAACCAATGAGTGGAACTCCGCCAAAGCCGGTCCCAAGCCCGTGTTGAAAAAGGAGGAGGGAACGCCGCTGCAACCTGAAGGGAATGTCAGATAAACTTCGTCTCAGGAAGTAGGAGCTCACGAACATCTGGGGCTCTGAAGCAGCGGCGGGGCTAGCTTGGAAGCCTCACAGGGGCCTACCCCCTGCCAAGCTAGGGTGCTGAGGGCCAATCCCCCACACACCTGAATCAAAGCCGATTAAAAGAACGCAAAGAGAAAAAGCCGGACTGAAATCAATGGCACCGACATGGCATGGACACGGAACTATCAAATTCGGAACTTGGAATGTGCGATCCATTTCAGGGAAGGAACCAGAGCTGATTGATGAGATTAAAAAGTACGACCTGGATCTTCTGGGTGTAACTGAAACAAAGAAGAAGGGGCAAGGCGTGGAGCAAATGGATGGAGGATATATCTCCTACTTCTCAGGAGTACCAACTAACACAAGAGCACAAGCAGGGGTTGCTTGTATCGTGAAAGCTAGTATGATCAGACGCATAAAGAACTGGACATTCGTGAGTGAAAGACTGATGGTTCTGGAGATACTGGAAGACGGAACGAAATCGCCTATCACCATCATAATTGCCTACGGTGTGAACGATGATGCGCCAAAGGAGGAGAAGGATGCCTTCTACGAGCTACTCCAGAGATCCCTAGATGATGCGAAAGGGGAAGTCCTGATCCTTGGTGACCTTAACGGTAGAGTGGGCAACCGTACTGCGGGCTATGAGGGTATAATGGGGCCGTATGGAGAGGACGAGAGGAATGACAACGGGAAGAGAATATTGAGCCTATGTCTGGCGAATAACCTCAAGATCCTGAACCTAAGTTTCCCTCACCGTGCGATCCACCAGTACACGAGGGAAGAACCCTCAAGGGGAGAAAAGTCAATAATAGACTACGCACTGTCAACAAAGAAATTCTCAAAACGGATCCAAGACTCCAGAATCTATCGGGGAGCTGAGATAGGAAGCGACCACCACCTTCTAGTTGTTAAAATTGCTAATTTGAGCCCCCCCCCAAAAAGAAAAAGTCAGTCGAGGTAAAAAGATAAATGAAAGGATTAAAGTAGCCCTGCTAAAACAAGAAAGTAAACAGAAGGAGTTCCAAAGCAAAGTGAATGAAAGGTATGAAGAATACAGCAGTTCGAGAAACACGGAGGATCTGGAGATTGCATGGAGCAACTTCAAGACTGCAATAACAGCCTCAGCTCAAGCTGTCTGCGGGACTTCCAAGTGTGGCAGAAGGAAGAAGGAGACCAGGTGGTGGTCAGCAGAAGTAAGAAGCGTGGTGAAGGAGAAGAAGAAACAATGGTTGCGGTATCTGAGAACAAGGGACCCGGATGACTATGTACTGTACCGAATGAAAAGGAAGAAGGCTAAAGACGCCGTGCGTGCTGCTAAAGCCAAGGCCTGGGAAGAATTTGGTAAATTTATGGAAGAGAGCTACAAGGACAATCAGAAATTGTTTTATAAGGTACTGAAAAACATGAGAAAAGGTAAAGAATGTCCACTGAAATTCATAAGGGACGAACATGGTAATCTCCTGACAGAAGAAAAGCGGATCATGGAGCGCTGGAAAAGGTACTTTCAACAGCTCCTCGCAGGTGAGGAAGAAAACCGGGACAAACCGTATGTAGGCTCACAAGTGCAAATAATGCCAGAACAACACCAAGACAAAGACACAATCAGTATGTGGGAATTGAAAGATGCAATCGCCAAATTGAAGTGTGGAAAGTCCGCTGGCCATGATGGTATAGCACCAGAGCTTCTGAAGTACATGGGCCCACACGGTGAAGAACTGCTGTTACATGTGCTGAATCTGGCCTACAAAACAAAACGAATACCAAAAGACTGGGAAGTGGCAATAATTGTACCAATCTTCAAAAAGGGAGACACACGTGAATGCGGAAACCACAGAGGCATCTCACTCTTATCTGTCCCAGGCAAAGTATATAGTCGAATTCTGGCTGGCAGACTTAGAGAGCAGGTCGAACCCCACCTTGAGGAGGAGCAATGCGGCTTCCGGCCAGGTCGGGGAACTATCGACCAGATTTTCACGTTGAGGCAAATTTGCGAGAAGGCCATTGAGTTCGACAAAAATATCCATCTGGCATTCGTGGATCTCGAGAAAGCCTTTGACCGGGTACCATGGAAGGAGCTATGGAGTGCCCTGGAGAGGCGGAATGTTGATCGAGGCCTCATAGCGGCTATCAAAAGCTTCTACACGGAATGTAGGAACTACGTCCGAACAAGCAACCAGGCTTCCAAAGAATTCCACACCTGGGCCGGGGTAAGGCAGGGCGATGTATTGAGCCCGCTCCTGTTCATAGTTCTGATGGACGACGTGATCAAGAGCTGCAAAACCACGACACGGCCCTATAACACTGGTTACTACAGGCTGGCACCGGTTATGGTTGGGGAGCTGGCCTTTGCCGACGATGTGGCATTGATTGCAAGTTCAGAGGCTAGCCTGCAGCGGAACTTGACAGTATGGGCAGAAGAACTGGAAAAAAGGGGAATGAAGATGAGTCTGGAGAAAACTAAAACAATGATCGTGTCCCGCAGTAAAGAACACCACAGCATCTCAGTAAGAGGAACGCCCATTGAGCAGGTGGCAGAATTCAAGTATCTTGGTGCGATTTTCGCTGAAGATGGAAAGATTAATTCTGAGATTAACGGTAGGATTGTGGCTGCGGGCAGGGTCTTCTCGTCCCTCAACCAACAGTTCATTGGCAAAAAGGAAATATCAAAACATGTGAAAATGACAGTATACAAAAACACATACGTGCCGGTTCTCACTTACAGCAGCGAAACTTGGCCCCTTACAGAAAGACATTACAGCGCCCTGCAAACGCAGGAAATGCGGTACTTGCGCAAAGTCGAAGGTAAGACGAGGCGAGACCGAATCAGAAACACCCGGTTCAGGTCTATCTTGAATGTGAAGCCACTAGCCTCCACCATAAGGGCATCACAGATGAGGTGGGCAGGGCACGTGTGGAGGATGGATCAGGATCGCCTTCCAAGGAGAGTGTACGAGGCAAGACCTCAAGGACGAAGACCTAGAGGAAGAAAGAGGAAGACCTGGCAGGAGAACGTTGAGGAGTCGCTGCGAAGAAGAGGCCTTACTCTAGACCAAGCGAAAACAACAGCTCAGCAGAGGCCTAAGTGGCGAGCTCTTTGCGCAACCTCTACACCTTAACGGTACACAAGAGGACGACTAAGTAAGTAAGTAAGTAAACCAATGAGTGGAAGGTACAACACAGCACCACGAGTGTTTTATTCCCAAGCAAAAAATGAAGGAATACAGCAATTCTTTAGACAAATATATTTAATTTTGGAAGGAAAATTCGTATACAAATCACATTGCATATTGGTTATTATCACATCTTCACTTATTCGCATTCCTTCAAATGGAGGCATAAGTTTTTCAATACATTTTTCCAGATAGTGGTGAAACATGAATCTTTGTTCATATGAATCATGTTCCAATTTACTAGGTACTTAATTTTAATGCATAGATGTGCTATCCATTCATGAATAAGTCCTTGAATCCCAAATTGAGAGACGAATTCAATTACCAAGATCATTTATGCTTTTTTATACGATCATTCAAAAAACAGTAAAATTACTGGAACAAATGAGCTAAACATACAAAATTAATCGGTACATTGTGTCGTTTTGTACATAAAATAATAAATCAACTTGTTTTACATAGGAATCAACTTTTTCTCCAGAGCTTGAAAAATATATCAATGAAAATAACGTGGAAACGAGAACATTTATCCAAGAGTTGTTAGAAAATCTGAATAATAAAATAAAACATTTGTTAATGACTTAGTATGGGGAATGCTCGGTTTTAGGCTGTAGCCAGCTGTTTGACATATTTATATTGGCTACAGGTAGATTAATTATAACCTGATTACCCCATCCATTACCCCACATTTTTACTGTAGGGTCAACGCCATTGAGTGGTAAGTTCAATTGGTACATTCTTCAAATTAATATTTCATTTTCAAATAGCTACCTACTCATTGGTCAATATTTCTGAGTATAGATGATCTTTCAATTATGTAACTTTCTTTCACATGGTAACTTCTCATAGTGAAAATTTGAAGAAGAATTGAATTGAACTGGTCAAGCAAAACGTAACATAATTTTGATCACCCTGAAAATCGACAAGATCTAATAGATGTTTTTGTTGTTTGAAAGACCATTTTCATCATTCATGAGTTTTTAAAATTCTACCTAGATAAAATTTACTACCTACTCTTCCAATTAAAAATACGGAGAGTAATAAGAATTTAAATAATCTGTCGAGAAATTGCCTTCCTCCAGCTTCACAGTAGTACATCACAGGTCTTGCTAGGATTTATATATGAGCAGTGAATAAGTCACTCCAAATGGCTACTTCTGAAGTCTAAAAGAAAAACCAGCACACCAACAAGGATTTCCTAAAGATTAGAGTGAGCATTGATGTCATGGTGAGACCTGTACTTGAAGTACCACTGGTTGTCTAAATTGTAAACTACACCCTTCCATCGAAATTTTGTAGGAGGTTTTCCCTCGCCATCTTCGAATGTGAACTGAGGGCTGAGCTCTATGGCGAGTTTGGACATGACCAAACCAACAGAGCCAAACCTCTCTTCACAAGGGTGGTACACTCGTCCTGAAAATAATAATTTGTTGTTAATTAGGCAATTTAGGTATAATAAGCAATGAGTTGATAAGATCATGCTTCTTGTTGTAGGCTAAAAAACAATTTTGACCCAGATAAATAAGTTTTGACTCTTATCAGTTGGTTTGGAGGGGGAGGGGGCATCGTGAAGTCCAGTGCCAAGGGCGCCTGGGACTTGGAGACTGGGTGTGCCTGCCACTCCTCCGAGAGTGAAGTGAACAAGGGAAACTCTCCTCTTGAATACTCATGTTGAAGACTTTCTGAATTCTACCTACCTCAAGACCTTATCGAGAAATCATTCCTTTTTAGGCTATACTGAGCCATTAAAAACAAATGTTATTGATAAAAAAAAAAGTTAGGGACACAAGTACTTATTGTCTCAAACTTACATGTAGGGGAAGAGACTATACCTCTGCCTGATTAGTAACATGTCCAATTAGTTCAAGATCAATAACTTCGAGGTACAGGAATGAAACCCATGAAACATGACTTTACCTTTATATGTATATATAGTTGTTATATGTATATATAGTTGTATATTCCGCGGCTACTCGAAATGTTGTAATTTAGGCGGTAATGCGACTATTTCAAAAAGTTTCTCCAGGTAAATCCGTTTCGGATCTCCCTGAATTATGAATACTTCATCATTTGCATATCCAGAGTGACGTATGCAAGACTCAGTTGATTTTCAAGGAAATATAATTTTCGTTTTGCTAAATAAAATGCGAGTTGAGGAAGAACAATTATTTCTAGTTTTTGAATAATTTTCAAGCCACTGCTTGGCAGAACTATTTGCAATAAGGGAATGTGTGGCCGAGAATCTGAGACAAGGAATGAGAGGGAGTAGTATTCTCATTCTCTCAGATAGCCAGGCAGCTCTTAAAGCACTTGCAGCACCTCAAACTGGGAGTGGCAGACGAGCTAGCATGAAGGGGGGCCTCAATGCAATTATTGGGCCGGAACCCGTCCTGGGTATAGCAAAATGCTCGGTAAAAACCGCTTTGTGGGAATGGATAAGGAAGGAACACAAACGGCTCTGGGATAACACCCCAGAACAGAAACATGGAAAACTGGTAATGAACGCACCCTGCCATTGTAGGAGTACAATGGCCCTAAATCTCTCAAGGAGGAAAATAAGACTCTTGGTGGGAATGGTGACTGGGCACGGGTGCTTCAGGAACATCAGCACAGGATTGGAGCCTACACAGGTGATCCAGTGTGCGGTTCTTCTCTTTGAATGCCCAGCACTCGAAGCTAAACAATTCAGAACCTTTGGGACCCTTGGCCCAGGGGAGATAGTATCAGTAGACGACCTTGTGGGGGGAATTCTCAGTCTGGTGGAGGAGGGAGATTGGCTCCAGAACCTATAGGTTGGAAACAGGGGAGAGAGCCGCACAATAAACCTCGGTTTCAGTGAGGCGGAGGGGGAACTTGACCCCTCCCACGGACCCTGAATTTAAATAGATAATAAATAAATAAGCCACTGCTTAGAACCATCCGTCACGCTGGCCATTACAATAGAGAGTACCTGGCTATTGAATTTCTATGATCTTGCGACGTGAATAGGAGACTGCTCGATTGAGTTTTAGCACGCCTTAACACCAACGCTCGTAAAGTTATGAACCTGAGGATGGTTTCAATGATAAGCTTGTTCAGTTTATATATATTAATTTACAGGTATTTATCTTATTTTTACTCAAAGTATTCTATCAATTCAGTGCAGTAGAACAACATAGTAAACACTAGCGTTGATTTGGGGTGGCTAATAAATAAATTTTCCAAGACATAACCAAATAAAAATGTTTTATATTATTTTCCTGAGTCTCTCTACAAAATACATACAATCTGTATAAAGTGTTGTGATTTGGACTATTTGAGCTGCATATTCGACTGTTGAATCCCTGTCTAGTTCGTACCCCGAACTTTCAAAGTTGAGATGTTTGAAAGTTTAGGAAAGAACACCTCAGAGGTTTGGTGGTCTGGATGCACACAAGCTCGCATCTCAAAAATACATAACATCCAATCCCTTAGTAAAAATTCAGATTAGTTGGACATATAGGTCAGAATGATGTGTATAGTTTGTCATTCCAATGTTTTTATTACGAAAAGGCGGCGTATTGTAAAAAGGCTAGGCTTTTTACAAAAAGGCTGCGACATATACATACAAAGGTAAAGTCATGTTTCATGGGTTTCGTTCCTGTACCTCGAAGTTACCAATTTATTACATTACCTTAAATAGGAGTTATGTACATAAAGTTGTTGTGTGAGAGCTCACCTACCTGTTTGAGGGGACATGAACATTTTATCAGGCTCAAATGGGAGGTGCATCAGATCGGCAGCATGTCCATAACAAAATTTATCTTCGCAATTATTCATATTTTGATTTTTCAGATCAGCCATTTCTTTGATATGGGTGAAGACCAGTGGCGTGTCATCACATCTGATATAATTCCGCTCTCTGCCGCAAAGCGAGATGTATGGAAACTCTGGATATCGATCAGTTTCGTTCGGTCGAATCCTATTGAAGAAGAAAACTAAGAATTCCTTATCTGTGAATATAGGAATGCATTATTAGTTTTGCTTCTTTTTTTTAAGCATCACCATAGATTAATATGTACATTTAAAATATTTGCGTCTTCATTATTCATTAGACGTTGTTTACATAGAGTCACTCAGAAGGTCTATCACACAAACCTTTGAAGCAAGAGGTGAAGTTCTTCATTCTTGAGTCATCGAGGAAAAGCTGTAAAAAATAGGGCATTTAGATATGTTTATCTATTATTACATGATATGATAAGTTTTACAAAATTAAAATTGTCTCGTATTTCAATTATAAATCTCTATCTATACTATTTATAAGAATGAAACTCTGTCTGTCTGTCTGTTTGTCGTGTCTATGCACGGCCAAACGGCTGAGTGGTGGGAGTCTACGAGTGGGGGGATCTTCTTGGGATTTTCCGATAGGGTGTATAAGCGAATTTAAAATTTTCTAATCCCACCCGAACCATGGGCGGAAGGGGGTCGAAGTCCGGGTTAATGCGCGCTTTTTCGACTTCCCCGCTTCCTGTACCCCTCTAAACGGCCGTCGAAAATTCCGGAAAAATACCGGTTTCGTAGGTTTTTCTACGAGGAAGACGACGGCGCAATCGGATCCCGAAAACAGTATCGGGAAATGCGTCAAAAAAATTAAAGAATAGGGACCCGTTTTCTCGAAAATTCCGACGAAAAACTTCGTTTTTTCTGATTAAAATATACCCCAAAAATGTACGTTTTTCGGGACGGTTTTCAAGGGTGAAATACAGGTTTGATTCTGCCGAATCTGAATCCGAAATCGGATATCGAAAAAAGTGACGGGAAGTTGGTCAAAATGCGAGGGGAAGGGGGGCGAAGCGATTAAAATGACAAGTAAATCAAGCCCACCGATGTTTCACAATGTTGTGAGCAGGCCTACGCACGCACGCGTTGAAGGATGGAACTTTTCCGTTCGAGAGACATTTCAAAAGAATAAATACCTACGGGTTTTTTCCTACATATATACAGCAATACCTTACCTTGCGAGCGAAGCGAGCTACATTCTCTAATAAACTTTTTGTGGTTCCACGTAGTTTTATAAGTTTTAATTTGTTTGTAAGAATTTCCAACAGAAAAAAACGTCTGCCAAGTTGGGTGGGCAGTATAACTCCCTCAAGCGAGCGAAGCGAGCAACATCCCCAACAGAAGTTAAACCTACCCTTAGGGATCTACCATTTCCAATCATTCAACAAGTCCCACTCGACAGTAAATTACCATCGCATCTATACAGCCACACCTTGCGAGCGAAGCGAGCAACCCAATGAGGGGGGGGGGGGGGGGGTCCAGGGTTTTTCCTACACATATACAGCCATACCGAGCGAGCGAAGCGAGCAACATCCCCATCACGAGTTAAACCTACCCTTAAGGATCTACCGTTTGCGAGCGAAGCGAGCACCATCCCCTACACACTTTAAACCTACCCTCAGGGATCTACCGTTTGCGAGCGAAGCGAGCAACATCCCCTACATACGTTAAACCTACCCTTAAAGTGGAATTTCCCTGACGCGTTTGCGGCCGGTGGCTGCGGCCCGCGATTTTGTCATGTAACTACTCAGCCGCCGGCTGAGCTGCGCTGTAAAACAGAGTTTTCTCAGAGAGGCGCGGCCGCGGCGGCGGCCAGTGGCCGCATACCTAGGCCCCAGTTTTGATTTCGATCATTGAAGCTAAAAAAATCATTTTACAATGCAATGGTTCATTCCTTGTTGGTTTACGGTGTAGTGCCATGGGGTTCAACATTTGAATCAAAATTAAATCCCCTAGCAATCACTCAGGAAATCCTAATTATAATTTTGCTTAAAAAACCGATCAGATCCCGACTTCGTCAATTTTCAAGGAGTTCGCAGTGCTAGATTTAAAAAAAAATTGCAGAAAAAACTACTTTGATTTATTTATAAGGAGTTCTATAGTGGTCAGCTCAAAAGGAATCTCAGTATTACGAGGGCTGCTGATGAGATCACCCTGCTTACTCCGAGAATGAACACTGCTATGGGACAATGCAAAATGCAATGTAATTGCTATGGTTGTATTCATTTTGGGGGGGTCTCTCGTTTTAATTCTCTCCCATCCTCCTTGAAAGGGGAAACAGGTTTCGCTACTTGTTTTTAAAAATAAATTGACAAAGTACTTCATTTCAACCCTTTAAGTATGCCTTTTGGACTTTTGAATCATGTATTCGACCGATTTCATTGAAGTACAATTTCGTTTCCGTGGTAGATTTTCAATGTATTTCTGTTTTTCGTCGATATCCCGGTAAATTTTGATGGTTATTTTATTTTATATTTTTTTATAAATAAATAAATATATATATATATATTTTTGTAAGATACATTACGTATGTTGATATGATAAATTTAATTATAATTAGGATGAGTCAGCACTCCGACCCCCAGCACAAGTTTTCTTATAGGGGGTCGTAACATTGTCATTTTTTAAGTAAGATGTATCACCTTTATAACAAATAAAAATGTATTAAACAAAAAAATTTCACCACATCGTTTCGTTGGCGAGAGAAGACCTCACGAAATATGGCACAGCACAAGTTCCAGTACCTATTTCTGCTGAAGAAAAAGTCGCCCTAACTTTGAGGTAATAATTGTCATAACAGCCTCAAATTCTAAAGTTTTGGTCGGATTTCGATATTCGATCGGTTTTCAGGGATGCGGGGTAAATCCTAGATGGTTCCATATAATGTAGGTATTTCAAGCCCATGAGCATGCGCGAGCGTCAGGGATGCGGAAGCTATGTGCTAGTTTGGCAGAGTATTTTTTATTATGAGTAACAATTGGTTGGTACATACATTTCTGAATGCACAAACAGGTCGATTTTTTCAGAGGGATGTATAATTATGAGGGGAGAGAACGTTGGTTATCTTCTGGTGAGTCTGAGTTTGGCAAAATAGAGTATCTCTATATGAGAGACCCGTATGCGGGTCTGCACACCCTAGCCGCGTAGGTGCACGGCTAGACTGTTCCCTCGAACAGTCGGGCCGCAGCCGCGGTGGCTGTCATGTAGCGGTTTTCAAGACCATGTAGCCGCGGAGGCCGGCCGCGGCCGCTTTGGGGAAATCGGTTTCATCTAAATACACTGAAGGAGTGGAGAATGTCTGGTCGCGGGCCGCAGCCGCCGGCCGTGGCCGCGTCAGGGAAATTCCACCTTTAGGGATCTACCATTTGCGAGCGAAGCGAGCAACATCTCCTACATGTTTCAATTGTAATACATCGCATGTACACAGCCACATTGCGAGCGAAGCGAGCAATCTAATGGGGGGGCTGGACGTGGAGGCGAGCGAAGCGAGCCGGAGCGGCTAGTTATTTATAAGAATGAAACTCCATTTGTTGGTATGTTGTCTCTATGTACGGCCAAACGGCTGATTGGGGGGGATCTTCATGGATTTCTTGGGAATTGTGTATGATCAATTTTAAAATTTTCTAATCGCACCTGAACCATAGGCTGTGGGCGGGAGGGGGGTGGGAGCCACTTTTAATGCACGTTTTTTTCCTGAGCACCCAATCTTCTATCCACTGCCACATTAAAATTTAATTGAGAGCACTTCCTATGTCAGCGACAAAGTTACTTTCTGGACCCGTAGAACACGATGGTTCTGTCCAAATTGGCGAAAGACGCTGTCTTCCCAGAGAAATCAGCGAGAATATGCGGGAAATGACAAAAAAAAAAAAAAAAAAAAAAAAAAAAAACGTTCCCCGCTACGGTTTTTTAAAAAATTAGACCCAGTAAATTTTGACAGTTTCTGCTCGGGTTGGTTACAAAAATTTAACATCCAACAGTTCCGTAAGCACTGAAATGTTCTTAAAACTAAACTTTTCGCGGTTCCGTTCCACAAAATCAATAAGTATTGGATAGCCCTTCCACGCAGTTAAGTGGCCTAAAATTAATTAATCTTTATTAATTAGAACTAACAAACTTTTCATGCTCCCACTTAGGAAACGATGCAAATTATTACACAACAATTTATTATTTTCGTTTTACCACTTTTATGAGATTTATTTATTTTATTTTATTTATTTATCATTATTTTATTTTATTTTTTTGCCATTCTCTTAGGATTTTCTATAGAAAGGGATTGTAAGCAATTTTCAAATTTTCCACACCCACCCGAACCACGGGCTGTAGGTCTCGATGGTATGGGGAATATTATCCAGTCGCATCTATACATCCCACACCGAGCGATCCAGAAAACCCACACCTAGCGAGCGAAGCTAGCACCCCTACACACGTCGGATTTCAGCGGGGTTTTTCCTACGAAATCGGGATGGACTATATATCCCTTCGCATCTATACATCCCCCTCAGAGAGTGAGGGAAGCGAGCAACATCCCCTACACATTTCAATTCACCCTTAGTGATTCACCGTTTCCAATCATTCTACATGTCCCACTCAACAGTAAAGACCATCGCATCTGTACAGCCATAACGAGCGAGAAAACTACACTAGTCTTATATAAGTAACCATTTTTGTGAGCTAAACCTTGACCCATTATCTATGAATAATATAAATCTACAGGCTCATGTTTAAATTGGATTCCTCTTGACTTGTTTCAGTCTTTTCACCTTCAGCCAAATAATATATATATATATTTTATCTATTTATCGTTGAGCGAATACCAATGGGAATAATAATGAGTACTGCTTTCTCTGCATATGTAAAGCTAGATTGGTTATTAAAGGTTGTACTTAAAAGAAAGGGCTTGATTGTAATGAACAATACGCACCAGAACTACAGAACAATCCTTATTTTTCATTAAAGATTAGTACAATCTAGTGGCGCATCAAATGGACGTGAAAAGTTACAGTCATGCAGCATGATCGTATGAGCGAATTTTCGTAAATAATTTATCATACTATATTACATTGTTTTGGAAATTGAGGACTTTGAGTGAAAATAAATTAGTAACTATAAATTGTATGGCAAATAACTCGTTCTAAATAATAATCTGCTATTTAAAAAGAGATTTGGATTTTAAACTTTTTTGAAGTGTTATAGATATTTTAGCATATTTTAATGAAATTAAGGTACATTTTTCAGGAAAATTTTTGAATGTTCTATCTCTTTATTTGAGCAGCATTCTGCTAAAAATATTTAATAAATTTTACAATTACAGTTTTAAAACTGTCTAAAAAACATAAAAAAAATCACTTTAGTAGTCTGTACTACCTCCTCTGGCTGCAATTGAAGCTTGCACGCGAACAAGCATGCGCAATTTGAGGTGATTGGTTGCGTCTTGGTCCATGTTGCGCTATTCTTGAACAGCAGCTCCCCGAGTTCCTGGACGGTCGTAGGAACATTAGGCCGATTTTGAACTGCTCTGTGGAGCATATCCCGAACGTTCTATGGGAAATCCAGAGAGAACGGCGGCCAGTCCATTCTTTAGTTATTCACGGTCTGCAAGTAGTTTTAGACGATTCTAGCCCTGTGAGGGCGAGCGTTGTCGTCGACTAAATCAGAATTTTCGGCCATTGGTGTCGTTATAGGCTGGAGGATATCCCTAAGGTATGAATTTGCAATCATCGTACCTCCCACGGGCACTAGCTCGGTTCTGGCGTTGTGCATAACACCAGCCCAAAACGTGACAGAACCACCATGTTGCTGAGCGCGGCTTGTGGGGTATCTCAAGCGACTTGGCCTCCCTGGAACTCTCCAAACTCTCACTCTGGGTTGTCTAATACAAGAGCAAGCCGTGTTTCGTCAGAAAATGAACAATTTATCCATTCAGGGAGTAGACAGTTTTCATGATCTCTGGTTCTAAGTTCACTGAGCCATGTTTTGGGCACAACGCCAGAACCAAGCTAGTGCCCATAGAAGGTAAGATTAATGCAATTCGTACCTTAGAGATATCCTCCAGCCTACAGTGACACCAATGGCCGAAAATTATGGAGAAAATTTTCATTTAGTCTACGACAACGCTCGCCCTCACAGGGCTAGAATCGTCCAAAACTACCTACAGACCGTGAATATCAACAGAATGGACTGGCCACCGTTCTCTCCGGATATGAATCCCATTGAACAAAGTTTGGGATAAGCTCCACAGAACACTTGAACGTCAACCAAATGTTCCTGCGTCTGTCCAGGAACTCAGGGAAGCAGCTACTCAAGAAAGGCGCAACTTGGAACAAGAAGCAATTAATCACCTCATATTGCGCATGCCTGTTCGCCTGCGAGCTTTAATGACAGCCAGAAGAGGTAGTAACGACTACTATAATGATTTCGCATGTTTTTTAGAAAAGTGAATTTTTCAGTTTTTTGCAGTTTTCAAAGAAAAAATGTTCAAATGGAGAAATTCATCGAAATAAAGTGTTTTCTGTTGTTTCTATTTCGCAATAAGAGACACTTTTCAAAAATCCAAAACCCAAATTTTTCTCGTGTATATTTTTGACTGAATAGGTAAGGGTGATGCAAAACTGTTTTTGATGCGTGTACATGTATGTACATACCTATGAAGAATATAGATTCTTACCATTCCTTGATGATCAATAAAATAAAAATATTCACGTAGGTTTTTTCTTGGCGATTGTCCTTGCACATAAGAGGATGCAGCGGTTGATGCGAACCTTTTGAGCGAAAACCAAATGCTGCCATGAATTGGAAACATAGCAGTATATGATTATCCAAGGATATGACAGATTTATATGGGATTATCCAGGGATATGACAGTTTATTTTTACATAACTTTTTCCAAAACCAAAACCAGTTGCAGTTTTAATTTTATCCACAGAGTAACAGAATACAGAACACTTTTTTTATCATAATTATTACGTTTTTATCTTATTATTGTCACTGTATTGATAACATCAAGGTCGTGAGGAAGGTCAAGGTAGGTTCGTACATACCTAGGACATGAACCTAGAAGATATAAGAAAGAGGATGGATTTTATTGAGCACTCAGAGCATATATACGTGCCGCCACTGTCGTTCTTGCTATACGTGGCCGTAGGAAAGATCCTGAAGGTTTGTTCGGACCAAAGACATTGTAATAGTAAATAAAGTTCGGACAGACCATTTCTCAACACGAGGTTCCGAACCAAACGGAATGAAATGAGAACCTTTCTGTATTATTTACTAATTCTATTTTAAGACAAATTAGAACACATCAAGATCTCACTAGAAACTGCCTTTTCCTTTAATTTACAACCAGTAACTATACAAACAATTAACTCATAATAATTTATGTTGACAACATTGGAGGTAGGTACTGACTACTGCAAGATATTTATTGTTGTATCTTGAATAACAGCTCCAGACTTGATTTGTAATAAATTCGTGTATTCACGTAATTAGAAATTTGAAAAGTGACATGGGAAAAAGGGAAACGATATAAATAAACATGTAACGTTGATGCCAGGTGACTCGTAACATTGTAATAATTTAGACACAATAATCTTCCCCCCTTTAATTTTGACCATAGTTAGAACTTTCAACTTTGATAAATAGAAACCAAAAAAAAAAAAAAAAAAAGGAAACTCGAGTCACCGAACAAAATCCTGCAAGTAGGCGGGTGGACGTCTGGTCCTATCCAGAACTACCAGTAGTACTTGCTTGTGACGCAAGCCCATATGGTATTGCTGCTGTACTGTCACACATAACTAGGGAGGGGGAAAGATTTTGTCTACATTCTTCTTTAGTTTCGCCATGGATCACAAAGTCGCCAAAATAAGAGAATGTTTTTGGTGGTATGCCATGAAGGATTTGATCAATATTACGGTTGAATTCCGAAGGTGCAGTTTTGATACCAAAGCTTAATCGATTTACTTTGTATGTTCCTCTGTGCGTTGACATTGTTTGTATTTGACTACCTACTTGTTTCATCCACTTTTAAATGTAAGTGCGCAATTGTTCTGGTGCTTCAAATAAAATCCCATCCTCGTCGCCATTCTATTGTATCTTGAATAACAGCTCCAGACTTGATTTGTAATAAATTCGTGTATTCACGTAATTAGAAATTTGAAAAGTGACATCAGGGAAACGATATAAATAAACATGTAACGTTGATGCCAGGTGACTCGTAACATTGTAATAATTAGACACAATATTTATGTAATTCCTAAACACTTTCTTATTTTCCTTCCACACTCCCCAGGGCGCTTAAGAGTAGAGATCGCATCACTAGGGACTTGTACCCTGGTAATGTGTCTCGGCATGTTAGTTTTGCTATAAACTTGGATACCAGCTCCCTCAGCTTGGAGAACCAGCTAAAAGGTTCACTTCCACCTGTAGTGCCTTGGCATGTAGGTACCTTGCAAGGAAAGCTCCGAGCAAGGGCTCCTAAATGGTGAGTCATACCGTTCTCCCGCCCTCTTTGGAGAATGTATGGAAAAACAATTTTTTATATACTAGGTGGTCACGACTTAATGGACTACCTACCATCCCTATCTCCGTAAATAAGGGGGTTAGAAAAAACTGCAAGCGGTAACCCCCCCTTCTTATTTTTGCAAGGAATTCAAATATCACAAGCAAAACGCGCATCAGCTTTGTTATTTCAAACGAGAGTCTTTTTTTTTAATTGCAGATTTGAATTCTACGTAAGTACCTACATTTCATGAAGAAATGACTCATCACTAGATATTTTAGGTGCGCGAAAATGGGCGCAATTTAACTCCAAAAGTGCGCATTTCCGCTCAATAAAAGTGCAATAACTGAGTTTTGGAAGATACTCAATTGTCACAACATGTAATACTTGATTTTGGTGTATTTTTTCTTGCCGAACCTCGTAATGATGTCCATTTGCTGATATTTGCAACACCAACTAGGGAAATCACTGGAAAACCTACATTTTAGTATGCCTTGTGCTTTGTGGAAATGTGTTGGAAAAGTGCAATTCCGGTCAACTTTTTGGTGTTTTCCCAAGTTGGTGTTTCAAATATCAATAAATGAACATCAATACGAGGTGTAGCACGAAAAAATACTCTAAAATTATGTATTACATGTGTCAATTGAGTATCTTCAAAAACTCAGTTATTGCACTTTGAGTGGAAATGCGCACTTTTGGAGCAAAATTGCGCCACTTTGCGCTCACCTAAAAAGTCGAGTGATGGGTCATTTCTTCATGAAATTTCACATAGAATCCAAATCTGCAATAAATAAGTGGGCTCTTATTTGAAATAAGAAAGTTGCTTTTTTTCTAACCCCCATATTAACAGAAATAGAGATCCATTAAATCCACCCAGTGTGATAACTTTGGGTAAAACTTTATCAATATTATAAATTTATCAAATTTTATCAATATGATGTAATTTTTTCCTAGTGTACGCAAGGTAGTACCTAACTGCCGATGTACACGATTATAAATAAATATTCTTTAACACGTTCAGTGCGGATCACGCGCCTGGCGCGTTAATACATTGTTTCTGTACCAGGCGGATCACACGACTGGCGCGTGAGGAGACTTCTCGAGTTGAATGCAGTTTTTTTTAATTCGTTTGCCAAGAACGGTACAGATTGACGACCTGCTTGTAGTAGTGAGTGTGTACTACCCCCAGGCAGCGCCGTCAGCAGTTTGAAAACGTGTTTCCTAGTTTTTCGAGGGTAGTCGGTGACCTGACATGCAGCTAAGTTGTTTACGTTGTGCTCACGTTTTCCACAGTTTTTTTCTTTGTTTTTCGCGAGTAAAATCAAATCTGAAAGGTAAGTTGCAATGTATACATTATAAACGCATGATTGCATTAGTAAAACTAAAGAATTACGGCTTTTGTTGATATCAGTGAGACCTTTGTACTCATAGCAAGGTCAGCAATCATATGCTTTTTTTAATAGTTATTTTGATTCTTTTATGAATTTGGAATTTCATAAGTTTGAATCTTTTTATTAATTTTGAGTCGTCTTCTTGAATTTTTCGTGAATTTTGAGTATTAACTCGAATCTTTTCATTAATTCTGAATCTTTTTTTTAAATGTAAATCATGTAAATTTATGTACCTACATCATATTTTTTACAAATAAAATGTTTTTATGTGACTGCTAAAATGAATCCTGAAGAAAAAAAGAAGTGAAATGGGAATCCTAAAATGTTTTTATGTGAATTTCTACAAATCAAAAAAAAAAATTTTTTTTATGCTTGGTTTTTCCTTCAACTTCCTTTTTAGCGGATTTTTGAAGAAAAGGAAGCTATTGTTCTGGCTCCATAAATTTTAGTAGCACATTTTTTGATAAATTATTATTATCCTACTCTAGACGCTATGATGACAGTGAGTGAAGAAAATTCCCTTATAACCTTCTGATCCAACCCTGCCAGGCGCGTGACTAGAATAATTCTGGGAAATTCTAGAATCAGACACCGTTTTGTACCTTATAACGATTATTGGAGAGATGCTGAAATGTTTTATGAGATAAAATGGTTCAGCTTGGTGGGGCTGGCATAGGACCCAAACTGAAAAAATCCGCAGTGAACGTGTTAACTTGCTTGTTGACATTTGCAGGTTTGTTGTTTTGCCGCTCATAGCGCTAGTAATTAACATTGCATGCCAGAAAACTGAAAGGAGTTGTCCATGACAATTTGAACTTTCTTACTTCCATAATAGAAAACCCACAAGTGGCATACTGATAAACAGTGTTGCTCCAGCCAATTATTAGAAATTTTAGAAAATTGGCCTGCTGCAACTGCAAGTCAACCATCAACTCTGTCGCTGGGCCCGTCAATTTCAAATTTTGTTGTTACGACTTTTGTTTTTAATTTATTTTACGCGTTATTCTGTGAGTGTTTAATCCTTCATCAGCCGCCTGGTGCGTGAAATGACATGGAGGGCCAACTAAATTTATTCGTCAAATGGAACAACGCGGAGTACGTGCTCGAAGGGCTTCTCGAAACCGATAACGTTGAAACTTTGAAAAATATAATTTTCAAGAAAACCGGGGTGCGTCCGGAGCGCCAGAAATTATTGAATGTTAAGTTCAACGGTAAGAATGCGCAGTCAATTTTATAAGGTTCATTCTCAGAGAAAGCAGAAATTTGGTACGTCAGACTGAATTAGGTGGCGTTCCGTTCATGATTTTGGAGATGCCCGTGAGGTTTTTAATTATAGTACCCACTTATTTATCTAAAAATGCTTTCACTCTTTTGGCCTTTGAAACGTTTCTTTTACATAACAAATTTCTTTGCTTCGTCGATTACTCTTGACCTTTTCCTGTTCAAGTACGATTTTCCTAATATCTTGAGTCGTGTGGAAGGTTCTTCCGCTGCAGTAGGTAGCTGAATCTGTGGTAAGATTAGGGTTTCTGAAATCCACATAAAATTCAAGTTAGAAACAGTTGATCATTTAAATATCTGCAAGTGCCTAGACAATTTCCACTTAGTTTCCGAATTTATGCAGTCACTGCTACAGTTGGGTGTCGGGTGCTTCTCAGAATATAGGTAGAAAAAACTACCTAGGTTTCTGTTCCGCGCTCTAGGCCAATTGTAATACTTGCCGATTCTCTCAATCTACAAACGCACTAAAAGTACCAACTTTAGTACCAAGAAAGTTAGAGTTCCTAAAATCGAGATTCTAGCGGTACTTGAGAATAAATAGTTAGAATGTGTTTGGCATATTATTTTCAAAAGACCTACCTGGGCTTCTTTAGGTATTTGATATGGAAAACAAGTTTTTTATATATATTTTTTAATTCAGTTTTTTGTATAGGTAGGTATTTAAGACTCTATATAATTTCATTTTTAACCCTTTTCTCTTCCTAAATTTAGTAGCTTGTGGTTGCTATTAGGTAGTTTTATGAAGGAGTACACGTACCGTCGCAGCACGAAGAGCTTTTATAGCTAATTCATGAACTATTTACGCGTTCAATATTTTTCTACACTTCTTCATAACGTGCTAGGACCCTGATCTCCAAAGTATACACATTATGTGATCTATTTCTCCAAATAATCTATAATATTTGACTAAAAGTACGTGTAGTAATGATTTCGTATATTTTTCTTGTTTGAGATGCGATCTTGCGAGCATCCAGACCATCAAACTGTACAATTATCATTCTGATCTATTTTTCCAACTGGTTGCTAGGTAATTGCCAAAGGCAGTGCTGAAAAGTAGTAACTGTGATTATTCGAGAGCTAGCGCTAATTGTGTCTCACTTTGTGCAGTTTGTAAAGCTGGATTCACATGGAACGGACCGAGCGCGGAAAGCGGAAGAAAGGAAGGACGGACGCGATCTGATTGGCTGTTGGGACAACAGTTGAGGAGGGTGGCTGCCATGTTGTTGGAAGGGGCGGACAGCGGTCGGCGGTAGACATTTTCATACCGTTTCTGCAATCCGTTGAGCTCCGCACAAGCTCACTGGACAGCTCGCTGGCTGGTTTCATGTTGATAACTGCAAGTAGAGGTTTCAGGTCAGAGAGGCTTTCAGTAGGAAGGTTATGATTCCGTTCAACAAGGAGACCGCTTCATGTGAATACTCTTCCCAACTCCGCTGCCCCCTCCACTGGTTTTTCTGTCCTTCCGCTTTCCGCGCTTGTTCCGCTCCATGTGAATCCAGCTTGAGGGGGCAGCAAACTGGTTTTTTTAAAAATATGGTTGGATTACCCCACAATTACTAAACAGATCATAGCTCAAGAGTCATTAGAATGCTGTGTGCAAAAACTGCTTTCTCGTCGTCACTTGGTGCCCAATTTACAGATAATCAAACCATCAAGAAAATGGGGTTCAAATCTGCGATAGACGCACTCCCTCGTTTAAGACGGGAACCTTCACACTCCTGTCTAAAAACATACTTATTTGAAGAATACAGTTATGTAATAAAATTATTCATGTATTGCTACAAACGAGAGTTTTGCCACAAGCCATTTGGTTGTTGTTAAACTCTATCTTTTTCATGTTGTCTTCCTTATAATATCTTTCAATTCGTGTTGTGTATTTTTTTTTTTTTTTTTTATGAGAAGATTTTCTCTTGAAATTGACTTATTTTCAGGTAAAATGCCTTCAGATGATTGTTTGATCTCCAATCTGAATGTGAAAGAAGGTTTTAAGATAATGATGATGGGAAGCTTAGAGACAGCTATAGCTGATGCTAACACAGTGCCAGATGATCTACCTCCTGTGATTAACGATTTCGATATAGAGGAAGGCGAAGAAGTACCCATAGAAAACAAGGAAGTTTACCTCGCCAAGATACAAAAGAGAGTTACGGATTACGAGGTAATATTTTGTGTCAAAGTCTATAACTTTTTCTAATTGCTTTAGGCTAGTGTCACACGCTTTTGGTCATGCTGGACTGGAGTCAGCCGCTTCGTTTTAGAAGAAGTTTTCACGAGTGTGACACTAGTTTTATGCCTTTAGTTCTCCTGTGTTCTCCCAAGTGAAGAATCAGTAAAAATATGCAATGTGAGTGATGAGGAAGAAGATATCCTCTACTTGGAACGTCTTTACTTTCACTGGAAGAGGAGTAAAACTGAAAGGTTGTGGGTTCACCCAATTGTTAAATTAAGAGAGTTAAGGGATAAAACCATCATTTGTTCGCCAAAATAAGGGATCATGATGAAGTTTTTTAATTTTGTCCTTATGTCCCCTCGTTCGTTTGACGAACTATTGGACTCCTACGGCATTCTGAAGAAAAAAAACCTGTTCTTCGTTAATCAGTCTTTCTGCATCTATTTACACCCATTGGTGACTCCTTGTCCTTAGTGATGTTAGTACGTACCGAAACGTTGACATTTCATACAAAAATTACTAGGTATATATCGTAGGTATTTTGTACTCACTCAAAATTCTCAGAAAGAAATCTGCTGTTATTAAAAATTAAGAAGTACGTCTTTCAGACCCATGGGTGGCAAACCCTCATTAGTTTTCACTCCTATCATCAAAGTTGGGGTAGCGAATCCTAGCAAATAGCGGTCGAGGCACTCACAATACTGCCAGATCCTTAAATCATAACCATCAGTCTCAGATCTACAAAAAGGTATATAGGATTTGTAGGTATAGAATCATAGGAACATTCGTAGGTATAGAATCATAGGAACATCACATAGGTTTATTGTGAATAATTGATGGTGATGTAGAAAATCAAATAAATGCATAACAATTTGGTGCTATGTTGTTTCAAGTTTCCTGTAACAACAATTTGGAAACGAAATTAGCTGAAGAGTCACGAAACTCAAGAGTTACCCCACAAAAATCTTCTGTAACTTTTTCATGTCCTATCCAGAAAAAATCGGTTATTGCATTCTATAGAAACTGTAAATTTCTCCAAACTTGGCAGTCACCCCAGAGATAGGAGTTACCTGTTACTGTCAGTTTAACGGTTTCAATTTTTCTACCAAACATATTTGTGGCAGAAGTGTTTCACCTGCCATGCTATACCCGAGAATATTCGGGCAAATGAACCCTAATCTGGTGTGCTACGCCCAAAAATTCTCGCTATCAGTTACGCAACCTACCGGTTGCATTTATGAGTCTTCATATCACTAGCTCTCCTACAGGTAGCGACGCTGCTAGGTTTCTAAGACGTTTGAAAGTTCTACTCAAACTTTCCCTAGGTAAGTTGAGTTATTAATTATAGTACGGTCTTTGTAGAAGACTGTTTACTGACACAGCTCGTTCAAAGTATCCGATTGACCTGCAGTAAGAGAAGGTGGTGAGGAGAACTCCATAATGTGAAGACAAAATTTGAGGAGTTGTCAGAAGGTGCGGTCTCAAATCACTACTAGTGATCTACGATGATACCCCCCCCCCCCCCCCTCCTCCTGTGGTAAAGCCGTATGTCCTGACATCCGAATGAATAAATAGTTTTTGGTGGCCACTGACGTGCCCCTAACGTATCCAAGAGACGTGACCTTGAAGGGACGTTAGCAATGTCACACGTTAGAATGGCTCATTTAACGTCATACGTTAGGGTATCTAACATGACACATACTTAACCTTCCTGTAAATGTAACACTACACACTACTGGTCACCTCAAAATTACTCGAATACGAGGTGAAGTAAATAATTTTAGGTTTTTTAAATGCCCCATTAATTATGTTGTTCTAGCGGGTATGTTTTTTGAAAACCCCTCAAACTTGGTTATTTTACGTTTCAAGTCTTGTAGAAACTGAATATACTATCTGAAGTCCGTTCTTTTACACATAGGCTCTATATGGTCATTAGAGCCTTGTTTTTATTATTATTTCACATATTTTAAATGAGAAGCCTGAGTTTTAAGGCACTACTTCTCAGTATTGTTCTTAGTTTGCCTGATTTCTTAGCTGTTTTCTCATGAACATTGCTTGAAGTGCTGCCTCCAGTTATGATCTTCAGGTAAATTCCTAGTTTATTGTCATAGAGATGAATACTTTTTCATACTTGTTGATTATTTACCCAATGGAAA
Source organism: Adelphocoris suturalis (assembly GCA_030762985.1). NCBI lineage: Eukaryota > Metazoa > Arthropoda > Insecta > Hemiptera > Miridae > Adelphocoris > Adelphocoris suturalis. Next base: position 25,123,261 of record CM061040.1, on the reverse strand, counting down.
ACCCAAAAACATGAAATTCGTAACGATCATAATTACCTATAAGTAGCAACTAAACCGCGATGTTCCCTACTTGTGCCTTACTACTTTTGCTTTAAATCCATGCCCTGTTAACCAATTGAAAACAAAATGAGAAATTAGCCCGCATTTGTACTAAAACTAACATGAAATTCGAATTTAGGATTGAAAATTGGCGTTTCATATCGAAATAAAGAAGTTGATTAGACAACAAGACAGAAGAACATCAAAATTAAGGCAACCGTCCCCTTGGTTCCATTTGAGTTAGCACCTTCATTTGCTCCCTCAAGACTATGGTGACGGGTGACATTGAGCTGAAGTCACCAAAAACCAGATCCAATGGATAGAATCAACAGGTTTCTCAGTAACTATTTGTAAGTGTCATACTGAACATGGTTACACCTGTCAGAAATAACAGGCATTCATAGTAAGCAATGTTGTGAGGGAAAAAATAGCGCCACCTGGTGACACCTGAGTAGCAATTGGTGTAATCATTGCCATAGTGATACAGTGAAGTGAATATTACGTTACATGGTGACACCTAGTAGAACTTGTCAGGTGCACTGTTACGCAGAACCTTAGATAATCCGCAAGGAAAAGATATCATATAGTAAAGAGACTATTACGATACATTGTGACACTGGTAGAAATTGCTAGGTGCATATTTTGAGGAACCTTAGATAATCCCCAAGGAAAATACAATACAATAGAAGTATTGCATGGTAACATATGAGAGGCGTAAATCACTATTAGTGTAATAGATGCGAAAATGGTACAGTGATATCAATATTATGACATATGGAGATGGTTGGTATGAATTGCTATTAGTGTAATAAAAGCAATAATGGCACAGTAATCATGATATTACAACATGTGGAGATACTAGGCATGAATTGCTGTTAGTATAATAAAAGCAATAATGGCACAGTAATTCAAATATTACGACTTGTGGAGGCGCTCAGCATGAATTGCTATTCACTGTAATACACTGTAATCATGATATGACGACATGTGGAGTCGCCTGGTATAAGTTGCTATTAGTGTAATAAATGGCACGTTAGTACCTAATAGTACGATAAAAATGATAATATTACGAGCAATATTAGATATTTGACAAGGGGATTTTATCACGCACATAGTGAAGACTACTCGAATGCAATTACGTAAATACGTGTATTCTGAGCAAAATTTTGCCTCCTGCTTGGTTGGTGTGAATGGGGGATTCGTAAACCTGAGTTATTTAGCTATACTTTTCATCTGTATGAGGTGTCCGTTGAAGAACAGCAGAAGCAAATTCTCCCTGAGTCGCCAGGGGCCTATTATATACTGTGGTAAACATTGCCGAATTGGCTGTCCCCCCTGCCGATCGAAAACTGGCTGGAAGGGATACCCCTTAGCGGCTGATGCTGTCGTATGACGTGTGGAATAAGCCAAAAATTTAGTAATACTATCCCTGCGGCTTGCAGAATTTTAGATACCCATCAACTCGAAGTAACCCTAGATATCGGTCGGAAGGGGGGACGTGTTGAAAGTAGTAAACTATTCTCGTGTCCTAGCCCCGATGTAGCCTCCAAGTATTGGCGTAACAATGTTGGGAGCAGGAAGAAAAACCGAAGGTGCTGTCGACCTAGGCCTGTACGTTTTCAGGGGTGCTGGGATGAAGATCCTGACTCCATTTGTCTCAAAATCGATATTAGATCTCTGAATTGCCAAAATCTTCTGTGGGGCATTGTCCCAAAGCTAGAAGTACGAGGTACGATCAAAAAGTAAGAATACAAACGCTCTAGTTCACTCAAAAAAAATTTTATTTCGACGAAATTTACAGGGTGGGTACTTCAGGTATATAATTATTTTTCCATGAAGTCGCCGTCTAATTCCAAACATTTTGTATACCGAGAAATAAGCTTCACACTTCCTGTATTGTAGCCCTCTCCCGCCACCTCTTCAAGCCAAACGTTAACGTCATTCATGAGGTCCTCGTCATTGGAATAGTGTTTTCCCCCAAAAATTCCTTCAGCTGGCCGAACAGATGAAAGTCACAAGTAGCAAGGTCTGGGCTGTGCGGGGGGTGGGGGGAAATATCCCACCCAAATAACACCAAGAGAGACTGCGTTTTTCTGGCAGAGCGAGGGGTGGCATTGTCGTGCAAAACAGTGACTCCCTTCGACAACATGCGCCGCCATTTGTGCTGAATTGCACGACGCAATTTTTTCAAAGTTTCACAATATGCGTTGGCGTTGATTGTGGTCCCCTTAGGCATAAAGACGATCAGCAGAACGCCTTTTCTATCGAAAAACACCGTTGCCATGAGCTCGTTTGACGATAAAGTCGTTTTGAATTTGTTTTGGTTGGTGAAGCAGTGTAACCCCACTCCATAGATTGTCTCTTGGATTCAGATGTGTTTAGGCAATTCACGTTTCATCGCCAGTGACTATGGAGTCAAGAAAGTCCTGTCCCTCGAGTTCTCTTTCGAAAACGTTCCAAAAACATCCGGCCAGCAACAAGCCTTTTCACCTTATGCTCCTCGCTCAACATTTTTGGAACCCAGCGAGCGCAAAGTTTGCGATAACCAAGGGTTTCTGAAATAATGTTTTGCACAGATCCATATGAAAGACCAGGAAAATGTTCATTAATGTCCACAACTCTTCGTCAGTTGATTTCTTCCACGATTTTGGGAGTCACCACAGACGGACGGCCACTTCTTTTTTCGTCATGGACATCAGTTCTCCCATTTTTAAATTCCCTACACCATTTGGCTACATTATTGCGGTTCATTACCTCCTCTCCACAAACAGAAACCAGCTGGCGATGAATTTCAGCTGATTTTTACCTTTAGTGAAAAGAAAACGAATCACTTCGCGCACACAGCATCAGGCGCCGGCAAGGCGATGGAGGTGGCGGGGAAGTTCACAGAAGCGGACATTTCAAAAAGCTCTCAATGACAAACTAACGGTCGCACTGAAACGCGGGACCTCTTGTTTTGTTCAGAATGATCCCGCCAAACAAGCAGGGGTGCTACATTTGAAAACAAAAATTTCTCTGCTGCGCAAAACATTTTGTATTCTTACTTTTTGATCGTCCCTCGTAGCATTACTGTTAATTTTATAGCTGGGAAAGGTAATGAATTCTCGTTTGAGGCAGTGAAGTACTGCAGGATTATATCCGGGTCACACGTTTCCTCATATTTTGCGGCCAGAGGCCTTAGCCAACAAACTGCTTTCTGGTATCTTTTGATAAGCGGGTTTGACCCCAACTCCCCCTCAGAGAGCAATGATAAGACGACACGGTGAGTATTAAAAGAGCTGAATGATTGATTTGAGGATCTCAATAAGTCCTGGAAAAACTGTAAAGTTTTATGAACTGACACATCTAGGGGATCCCATCCTCGATTTCCACAGAATTTTATCCAGGTTGTGTAGGTCGACTTATACTGTCACAGGAAAGGTGGAGCCAAGGACTTATAGTCTCTATGACTTCCGGTGGAATTTCTCTTCTTATCCAGGCCTTCCTGACAGACTGCCAACATCAGTCTCATGTGTGGCAGTGACCTGAGGCTCACATTCCTGGAAAGGTCAGAGATCAGGTCGTTAGCCAGGCCTAACTCTAGTACTTTGGAGACTGTCATAGAATGGAAGACTGAGTACCATACTTGTGCTGGCCACACAGATGCGACCAATATACCTCTTGCCTTACTTGTCTTAATTTTCTTAAATACTCTTGGCATCAAAACGGGTGGAGTGGGGAGGGGGTTGTATAAAAATTCGTTAGCCCTGGAGTGGGTAAACGCGTCCACCCCCACTGATCCCTCCTCCGGCCAAAAGGAGAAAAACCTACTGCATTTGTGTAACAGAGCCGATCCAAAAAGGTCAATGGAAGGGGTTCACGGGATCTTGACTTCTTGGTCATAAATTGATTGATCAGCTCCCATTCAGCTGATCCTGGATCCAGCCTAGATAGTTTATCGGCTTATCACATGGATTCATAAATTTTGTTCCTCACGAAATTCCCAAATTCGCTGAACTAAGGCACGTAGGTGGGGGAAGGCTACTGAACCAATTTTATTAATTAATGCTACTGCCGTCATATTGTCTACTCGAAGTAGGATGCTCTGTGCTGAATAGTCACTGGCAAAATGGTGCAATACTTCCCAAACTGCCTCTAATTCTTTTTGATTGATGTGTCTCTCTGTTTGGGCCCCCACCTGCCGTTGACTCGAGGGGGGGGGGGGGCAGAGAGCACCCCATCCCGAGTTGGAACTATCCATCCAGTTAATCTTATCATTATGGTCATTACGGATAGGAGCCGGACCTCTGTCTCCCACAGCCTTAAGCCACCATTGTAATTCTCATTTTGCATGGCTTGATGAAATGCAGTGGGCCTGAAATAGGCCTGCAGCTTACTGTAAGGCTTTCATTTTCACTCTCTCTAAATGGAGTAGACGCAGTGGGCTGTAGAGCACTGCAGGTGAACAAGAAACTAAAAAGGCAATTGTTTGTGCCAGAGAACGTATTGATAATTGTTCAGATTGTAGGGTTTCCGTTACCAGACGTTTTATTTTAAAAACTTTTTCATCGGTGATGTTGATTGTCATCTGAATAGAATCAAACTGGGAACCAAGGAACGAAAAAAATTGGGATGGCGTTAGCTGACTCTTAGATTCATGAATTATGAAACTGAGGTCTGCAAAATGTGTTGCTGCGATTCCAATTGAACGTAGGCAGTCCACAGGTGATGACGGTAGTAAAAGGCTGTCATCTAAATAGCTGATAGCTGATTGTTCTGATCCCTCAATTTAGCGAGGGCGGAGCAATTTGTGAAAAACATATGTAGCTGAAGCCAATCCCATGGGCAATGCCTTGAAGGCGTACGCATTGTCGCCTAATGTGAATGCTAGGTATTTTCTATGCTCCAGAGAATTGCAGATCATAAAACATGCATCCTTAAGATCAAGACTTGCTTCAAAATCCCCTTTTGACAGGATCGACAATACCGAAAGGTAGTCGTCCATTTTAAAATGAGATAAATTTAAGAATTCATTTAGCTTTCGGAGATTAATGACAAGTCTCTGTACCCGGATTTTTTAGGGACCAGACAGAAAAAGGAGAAACAAAACAAGGTGAATCTTTTGGCCATACCTCTACAACCCCTTTCTCTAGTCAATTCTCGACTACAGTCACCACGGGAGACCTACCCAAAGGGGAAGGTCTTGGCTGAAACGATGGCAACGCTAAGGGTAGTCCCTGCTCTGAATGGCAAATAATACCCATAGACCTATGATAATAACAGGGCAGAATCAGTTATAAATGACCTGGAATGCACGAAACATGCCAGTCTCCCTGCATAGGTAGACAGGGGAAATGGGTTCAAATTAATACCAATATCACTCACCTGAACCTCTAGTGTTGTTGCTGAGGACACCTCACCGGGAAGGGGCGTCCCGAGAACTTCCTCCTGATGTCCTTGTGAGCGGTGGCTCTGGAGGTGAGACCTGTCGGACGCTTGAAGTTTCCCTGCTTTGGGGGAGCCGGTTCGCTAGGCCTTCTTTTTAGCCAGCCTACTCGGAGGGGAGCTCCCTGGGCGTTTGATCAGCGAACACTGCATTTTCAATTTGTCTTGTCCGAGGCCGACTGGACCCATTTTTTTGTGGCTTCATCGAATAAATATTCCGCCCTTAGGGGCTGTTGATGAGCCACCGCCCGGGACTTGGGCAGTACAAGCTGGACCAGTCTATGCTTCCTTGTACTCGATTCTCGAAATAAGTTGGCCGTTAATAAGTGGGAAGCATCCCATATCGAAGTATAAATCGGCTTCTGCTTCTCTTCCGTCACTGGAAGGGCAGATACAAGGTTAATAGCATTGGCTACTGCTAGTAGCGCTTGCATCGCCAGGAGTCGGGATGAATGGGCTGAATTGTCTGCTTTTGTGGTGAAGACCGGAAAGCAGTCTACTGAATTCGAGTCCAATTTCGGGGACAGAAGTGACGCCGCATGGACTACTGTATCATACTTGGCCTGTTGTTTGTTGTAGATCTTCTTTTGTCTAAGCCTTTACACATGGTATCCCGCCATTTCCCCCCCAAAGTAGGATGAATAAAAGTGGGCAGTAGGATGAATAAAAGTGGGCACTACTGGAGGGGGCTCCTCCACCCTGATAACTGACCTTGATTGCTGTGGTAGCTCGGGGATAGAAGGCAGCTGTCCCACCAGTGACTAAGTATCGGTTGAACAACCGGCAAAATCCCTGGAGAAGAATGCTGAGACATTTGGCGGCGGGGCCTCGACTGAGGATGAGTACGATGATGACGTTGAAGTCGAGGTGGAAGAAGACGACGAGGATCCTCGACGTTTTACCTTCCACAGTCTCTTTGTGGGCCTCTCATTTGTCTTCATGAAAATGAAGACACGAAGAATCCCCATGAACATGGGCCTTCGAATGATGTCAATGCTTCCTCGACTTCCTTTTGCGACAATGGTGCGTTACCTCATCAGAGTCGGAGGATGCGGTGAAAGCAATCGGCCGTGTGGGAATTGTGGGGATGGACATCGGGGACCGATGCCGATCCTCCTAGAACTTTGTCTCCTGAAAAGGATGAAAAGCCGGATTAACCGTGGATTTCCCTGAAGGGGAAGCCAAATCACCACAGGGGTCTCAGTGAAAACCAAACTGCTCGCGATCGCGGTACCCACGCCACAACGCGACTGCTTTTCTGCGGCCGATTTTGCACTCAAATACATCATTGACCGGAAAAACTTGTATGCAAATGAAAACACGGCGACATAAAACTACAAAAATAACACAGACGCAAATTTTTTGTAAGAAAATGTACTGAAAATAAAGATTCCGGAATGGAGAGCACTTGAAAAGGGTACACGCAATGTCTGCACATTCTCTGCAGACATTCTGTTGTCTGTTCTCAATATGGCAGAGGTTGGGGGTGCAGGGTGTCCAACATGAGAGAGCGAATTTCCGTTTTTTGTTTGAAAAATCATGCCTTCGCGTGTTTTTTCAAATTATTTCTTTGAAATGCGCCACAACACCGTGTCTACACGAGAGCTCAGTCAGTAAACACTCTTCTACGAAGACCGTACTATAATCTCATTTTACGCTTGCGTACTTAACGTACAGTTTACTGTAACGTCACTAATGTAATATTCGTAGAAAGATTGCATGTTGCTCGTAAAAAAGTATTTAACATAGAGAAAATGAATGAGCATAGAAATATCAGGCAGTCTGCTTCAGCCATTAGTGAATGGGTAAAGTGATCTCGATGTACGATTGAAGTTGTGCATATGTCCACTCGTAAATTAAACTGATATACAAACTCCCAATTATCGCATTCAAGTATCATTACGCACGTAGGGTTCACTGTGGATTCTCGAGGAATCGGTACAAACTTTGTAATTGAAAAAGTGAACGAAGTATTTAATATTAGCTTTAATTTTTGTAAGTACAACAAAATTATGAACCTCGTGGTGCCCATAAGCAATATTATAAGTCTCTAATACAATAAAAATACTTCAAATTACACGAAGGTTTACTATTTTCGCATTGGATATCTCATCCATGTGTATTACTGGTCTATAACATTTATTAGGCGCACTCACAAGCCGAAAATGAATGAGTAAAACACCTACCAAAAAAACACAAAAGATGGCGACAAAAGTGATAATAACTCGACTTCTTGATAACGATCGTTGTAGATTATAAGCCTATTTTTACTATATTCTCACCAGTTTTCATTCAAAAAATGTTTCATGTTTTCATTCACGAACACATGTTAATTTTCTTTTTCCTGCCAAAGCTTTAGCCCTTAGGATGAGCGAACGAATGAACGTACAGTGATCCAGGTGGCTACATCGATTCATTGAAGTAATCTCTATCAACAACAAATAGCAAATTTTATTAAAATTTCAGCTCAAAAAGTTTGGTGCCGCCAATTCAATACCAACATTTATTTTTGACCCAAGTTTCATAAATGTTGGTCCAGTAGTTTCTGAGAAAAGCCCCAGACGGTGAGCAGGCGGATTTTCTTTTGTTTGATTCTTGGAATCTACGTTCCTAACTTGAAACGTAAACCAAATAATTTTGAGGGTTAATAGTATTTCTTCTCGGTTCATTACAAAGGTTTATTATTGAAAATAATATACCAAAATCTACGGTCTCATTTGGTAAAACATGGTGTTGTCATGCATGCATGATCACCTTCTTACAGTTCCCTTATTTAGGATCAAACTTATGTGAATTTCGATGTTCATGTTGTATTTCAGGTGAAGCTGTTGAATCCAGCAAGGCCTGGGATGAAACTTCTCGTGCTAGACATTGATTACACACTTTTCGATCACAAATCCGTGGCAGAGTCTGGCTATGAATTGATGCGCCCTTTTCTCCATGAGTTTCTTACTTCATCATACAGGGTAAATGAGGTTAAATACTTTTTTAAGGATAAATAAACTTCATATTTTAATTTTATTGGCTTAAAAATTTGAAAAATATTGGAAATCAAAGAAAAATATATTTGTTGAGCGTTGATAACGAATTTGGTGGGTTGAGCTGAGCAGTTTTTGTTTGTAAAGAGAGATCTTCAATAATTGATATCCAAAACGCCTTATCAACTGCAGCAATGTGAATGCGGGAATAGTTATGACATTGAGGGGACACTTGGTTGAAAAATTAATCAGGTACAAGTTGAAACGAAGCCACCTTGTGCTATGTAATTACCATAAATTTCCCGTAGCGGAGCACAGGTACTCAGCTAGTCCAGTTACATTTGGTGTGAGGTCCTACTCCACTTTCCACACTTCACTGCTGTTTAAAACAGCAATTGCTAGGCTTCACACTCCTATTAAAGTCAATTGAATGACATTATCTCCTCTACACGAATTGACTAGACGTTCAAGAGCACAGCAGAACCCCCCCCCCCCCCCACCACCACCACCACCACCACCACTACAAGTGTTACTAAAAGGGAGGCCTCTGTGGCCGACGGAGTAGAGGGTCTTGGGTTCGAATCCAGCAAAGTACCTTTTTTTTCTTCGTATTTCAACTTTCAAAACATGTTTATTCGTATTTCTGATCAATTTGTCCAACTAATCTGTATTTTACTAAAAGGATTGATTTAGGATGTTTCTATTTTCGAGACCAAACTCCAGACCACCAAACTATAATCATTCTGACCTTTAATGGAGGCCTGTTTATTATACGGAGTCCGGTCTGACTGTGCTCTTAAAATTCAATTCATGAATTGTATGAAGGCAGTTCTGGTTCAAGTTAAGTACCTATTTGGAAAACTTGGAGGGCCGAATCTAAATAGTAGGTATATGTGAACTTTGAATTCTTAGAGGAGCATTTTCAGTATGTGATTGTGTTATCATGTTTTAGCAGTGATAGCCTTGTCTGATCTGGTTTTCTTGGATTCCTCAGCACTACGATATCGTGATTTGGTCAGCAACTTCAATGAAATGGATAGAAGAAAAAATGAAGCTTCTCGGCGTGTCAAGTCATCCTGATTACAAGATCACATTTTATCTGGACTATCTGGCAATGATATCTGTCCACACTCCTAAGTACGGCGTTGTTCAGGTTCGTCATAAAGTACACGGAATGAATCCTTACAGTTTGGTTCCTCTCATTGAAACTACCTGGGTTTTCAAATCAAATCATTCTTCATTTCCTTGACTTTTTACAAAGTATGGAAGTATCAACTAGAAGGTATAATATAGTAGGAACAATTAGGTTCTTCAAAAAGTATGTACAATATAGAATAAGCTGAATGTCATGAGTCGTAGTTCATACTGCCGGCCGGGAGCCGACCCAACCAGCCCCCTGGCCGACATGAATATGCTGGCTCCACCACCAGAAGCTAGGCCAAATGCACCTCAACAAGCCACTGCTAGTAAAAGACTGCACCCATCGCAGCAAGAGCAAGAATCATAATTAGCCCATTCAGTCCCGAATTATTTGTAGTGAACAGAAAAATTTCAAATTTTGCACGCGATCTACTATTGGTGTAAGTAAGCTCTGGTAAAAATTTCATGGCCCTAGTACCGTCGGTTCAAAAGATGTACCATGTACAGTATAGTGCACAATGAGACTCAAGCTGTGTACAATTTCGAATGTACAGTGTACTATTCATCGTAAACAGCTCTCCTATGATGTCGTTTCTTGGTATTATCGTGCCAAAATTGTTTCCAACCAACGATCTCCAACATCCACAGGGGTGCTGCTTGACAAAATCTACACCCGTAATCATTCCCAATAATGTCTAGTTGCCGAAATCGGCATTTTCCCCGCCGAAGTTTCGACGGTATTCTCATATTTTTGGATTCAGAACATCACGCGATCCACATCGCTCTGGTGCTATTGTACAACCTACTGTACACTTCGTTTGAACGCGTGGCAGCGATCCACGTCGCTCTGGTGCTATTGTACAACCTGCTGTACACTACGTTTGAACACTTGGCACAACTTCATTTCGTAAATAACCAACTCGATTTTTTCGAGGTAGTAGTTGCTGGTGAACACAAATTATGGCCCTAAAACGGTTCTGGTTATGGAAGTTAGAAGGTCATGTACAGTGGACTGTACAAAAATACTGAAAGGGTTAAGAAAAACAAGAAGAATATAAAAAAAACCTCTGTCTAATGACTTTTGTTAGGATTTAAAAAATCATGTTGGTGAATTCAACTGGATGCACTCAATTTTCTATTGGCATCTCCAAAGTCACTCTAATTATGCGCAAAGTATAAAAAGTGTGCAAGTTTATACACAATAAAAATTAAAGTGCCTTGAAATTTTACGTAGAACTTGAACTGAAAATTTCGTTAACGTCAGTAGTTAGAGAAAAAAGCTTCCAACAGTGGATCCACCGTAACAAACGGATTTTGGAATAATCTTATTTTGTAGCGTAGGTAAACCAACATATTTGGAGAGGGGGGGGGGGGGTCAGAGTTTGTTTTCCAGGTGAATTACAACCGTTTATTATTGAAAATAATAGCCTCCGTGAGAGTTCCCATTTAATAAACCAAAATGTGCATGTACCAGAATTTCCCAAGTACTCAAATGTTTTGCAATTTGCTCGTAATTGTTCTCAAAATTTCGAGTGGTGGATAATTATTTCATGAAATTTATTGTAGATTCGAAATCTGCATTAAAAAAAATGAGTGTTACCATGGAAAAAAGGAAAAAAAGATAGTGTGCTGTGTAGTGTAATGCGGATGATTTGGGGGGGGGGGGGGGGGGTAGACAACCCAAGCATGAGGAAGAAGAAAAAAGTAGACCATTCTAAAGGTGCTCACACCACACTGCTGTGCTATGTGATCAACGGTCGTTGGTTGGTCACAGAAATTTGAAATTAGTTGAACTTCTTGCAATCCGTGAGTACTTGGCGAATTACTGCTGCTGAGTGGCACATCAGTGTGTATGCACCTTAAGACCGTGTGTGTGAGTGACAATTTTGTTGACGCTGCTCAGACCCCTATTCTCAACATATTTTCAATATTGTATTTTGTTCAATCCCAATTTTAGTCATATTGTGCAATAAACCTTGGAAATTTTAATTCCGTGATAGAAGGAAGAAAATGGAGGAGGTAATGAAAAAAGGGGGTTTTTGACAAAGTTGTCTATGCTACAATTCTTAGCTAATTTTTGTGATTGTTCTTTTGTTTGATTCCAATATTAGTCTAGTTATGTAACTCTTAACTTGTCAGAGTGGGCAGGCTTTACTTAAATTCTCTGATTCGTAACGGGGTGTTTTCCGTTTCAGTGCAGAACCATGTGATGGAGTTCAAAGCCAAAGATGGAGTAAAAAAATATCATCTTAGCCTGAATAAATACGTAATTTTCCTTGATCCGTTGGGTATTCGGAATGTTGAAATTTTCCGAAACTCAATTCAACAATTAGATACGTAAACTTATTCTACGTGGAATTGTTTGCCTCTAGGTTCATCAGTTCATCTTGATCATAAATCGGCCTAATCGTTGGGAAGGTGGAAGACAGGTTTTATGATCGCCATCTTTGGTGTAGGCGTTTTAAAGTGAAGCCTTCACTAGAACTTCCTAATGATAATGAGCCTTGAGCGATTATTTTGTTGTCCATACCTCTGCTTTACTTTTCAGGTTAAACCCCTTGGAGTGATATGGGGCAAATTTCCTCACTACACACCAGAAAATACCATAATGTTTGATGACATCCGTAGAAACTTTCTAATGAACCCACAGAACGGCCTGCGAATTCGCGCCTTTAGACAGGCACACACCCACCGCCAAACTGATAGAGAGCTCATAAAATTGGCAAGGTACGGTTGTTTTCTTGTTTTTTAGTCTTTGGTTATTGATAAAGCGAAAAACTTGAAATCGTAGTTTCTTGGAAACTACGGGTTGAATAGAACCTAGATCTCTTGCTTGACAAATGGTCTTAGCAAATGAGCCTTTGCGTGAAAATATTCTCTAAAACAGTAGGTAATTTATTTCTCCCAAACCGTGTAGTGCAATGCATGACATCATGATTGTAATACAGTATAAAATCTTATTTAGTTGGTATCCTTCACATACAAATAAAATTATTGCTGTTCTGGCTTGTTCCATTGGTTGCATTCTGCCATCTGTTGATATGTTTTGTATTACTTTTACACCTGCCTCACAATTTTGGTTGCATAACAGCATATCTGTCCGTATTCACAGATCCTTTCACTCGTCAACTTCCAAAATGTTTTTACAGATTTTTTCGTGTACACATGCAATAATTTGTATTAACGAAACACCTATTTCTAATGATTTCAATATGTAGGAATGAACGTAAAATTCGTCCTTTGGAGTTAGTACAGAAACTATTCATCAGATTTTCATTTTGGAAATAATTGTTTTGGATATCATCGTTATTGTATTTTGATTAATATTTATGCTTTGGGTCACGTTCTACTCATTTCAATTTAACCCCATAGAGTTGAAGGAAAGGGGTAGGACCATTTTCAGAAAAAAAAAACTCCTGGAAATTTGCATAAATGATGGATTTTTTTAAAAGATTTTACGTACAATTTAAACTAAATGAATAAGTTTTGAGGGGTTTAAATTTTTTTCATACAGCAATTATATTATGACTAAATTACTTATAAACTTCATTATTATCTAATAAACGAAAAATCAGGAATCTACAAAATCATGGAACAATCTGGGTACTTTATTCGTATTTGGCCAGACTCATGATTTTCGTCATTTTTGTATTTGAGCCTGTATTGATTATGAGAGTGACTCTTATCATAAGGAAGAAATTTTGATGTACTTGCACTTCTGAGTGATCTTTGTTTGAGGTGCCTTATGCCCTATGTTTTCCTACTCGAATAAACAATTTCAATCACCAAGTCAATCAAACTTTAAGACCTTTTATCTAAGTCTTTTATCTCCTAAGGTACTTGGAAGCCATAGCAGGTCTAGACAGCCTGGCTCATCTGGAACACCGCCACTGGGAGCGCTATCTTAACAACAGGAGGAAGGAGAAAAAGAAGAGGCGTGGAGATGGAGGTGAAACTTCGTCCTCTCAAGGAAACAGCCCTTGATTTTTACTTCGAACGTTCTCGTTGGTTGTACATATAAGGAAGATGTTGGGACTTGACGTTGTTGTGAACTATTGAAAATAAATTATGGCCGTATTTTGTATATAACACATTGTTATTGTAAATTAGTTTATTTTTTATATTTTTCGTGATAAAGAATCTGTGGGACTTTCAGTATTGGAATATAATTTATTGACCTTTACATTGTACATGAAGGGAAAAATTCCCTGAGATTTAATAGATTAGACCCCCTAACTAACACGTGCTTAACATATTAATTAAAAAATCAATCATGGTTGGTAACTGAGGCACAAAATGTCATTACAATAGATTTAGCAACCTATTCTTACCTAATTGTTACAGATGTATGTTTGTGTATTCTAGAAATGACTATGAGGCTAAACTGATTTTGGTGGCATTGATAAACGAAATTATTCACGTTCCTGGTCGTATTGTAAGTTAGGTTACAATAGATCATGAACTTTATTGTAAACAGAGTGGTAATTAATGTCCACTTTGTTTGATTTCATGGAAATGTCTTCCCGGCATTAACAATGCCATTGGGATTATATTACCCTGCACTTATGTTTAACAGTACCAGGCAATTCACATTCAAGGAAATGCAGTAGGAGGCTGGGGAAGGATGGTGATAGGTGGCCTTGTTAAGGACTGCAAAATCATGCATCAGCCTAGTTACAGCTGTGTCACTGTGGCCTGGACCTGGCCAGTACCCTCAGCCCTTGTTCGTGGTGCGACTCTACCTCCATATAAATCGTTGCGCTCTCCACCTCTCTTGAGGTGAGATTATAAATAACGCCACTCTGCAGCAGTTAGGTTTTGGAACCAAGGATCCGCAGTGGCCTGAAGATCGCTGTCCAACCATGTCCTTCTCTGTAGCCAATTTTCCTTCCACCCTACTTATCCTGCTTGTACACTTACCAAGTCCATGAATCGGATCACCATTGTTAGAGGTGAACGCTTTGTCCCTACACAACCAAGGTAATGTTTGTGCAACAACCACTAGTGGTGTGGAGGACGTTGGTCTGCATTTGTGTATGTTTAAAACCAGCAGTCCCTTTTTGATGAACTTATTCTGAGCCATCATGTATTGCCTCGCCACAATGAAGAAAATTAAGTTAATAATTTTTTCCCTGTTTCCACGAAATATAGAGTTACATTGATTGATTCCGATTTTGTTAGAAATTCAAACTGGCTCGTCATCAACAAAAAACAATAACTGGTCAACATCAGAAGGGACACTGCTTAAGGGGCTGTCTGCCGTAAACTAGGGAGGTCAAACAGAACACGAAACTAACGACGAACCAGTGTGAGTTTCTTCTTCAGCCCGAATGGTCATCATATACAGAGCACCTCGTCTGACGAAGAAGAATTGCTTCTTTTGCTATCTGTTAGCTCAGTAACAAGACGAAAATGGGTTATGTTATAGTAATGTACCTACCTCGCATTCTGAGTTGTAGTTGTCTATAGGCACTCTCTGTACAAGAGGGCTGTATTTTGAACTATGCCATGAGGTAACAATGGCGTTAATCATATTTAAAAATAAAGAAGATGAACCACTCCTGCATTAGACCCAATCCCCTTCACCACTCATTTTGGCTCTGCCTGCCACAGACACAGTAAAAAATTACAACCTGCCTGCTTCCCACTGCAAACTCTATGGTCTGCCTTATGTTGCAGAGTTTGTGGAATTGATATTCGTAGAGTCGACTTGTAAAAATACTAGATTAAAAAAAAAAAACCAAAAAAATCTCCTATCTTTCAAACATTATTTTTTCAAGTAAGAAGTTAGGTGCGAATAATTAATTTAGGTTTTCAATCAAATTGTTTTTTCTCTAAAAATAAAACCCCAAATTTGCGTTTAAAATACCAAAATTTTCGTTTAGGAATGGTGATGCAACACGCGAAGACGCAAACGAAAAGATAAACATTCAAACTACCAAATCTGAGCTACCTACTAATAAAATTATGTGCAAAGGCTTACAGAAACAGAATGTTTGTTGCCCTCTTCCTTGTTTCCTACTAATCCCCCCATCAATGAAAAAACTCCTAGTTATTCAAAATTGCGAGTTTATTCGTTGTTACAAAACAAAAGAGTTACATATGGTGTTAAACTCAAACTCAACTAAGGAGTGACTTTGGATGTGAAGCGTGGCACTGCATGTCCTCAGCATACTTTTCATAAGATGGTGCGTAACCACTGAGTGCCAATCGCAAGCATGATGACATATGATCGTCAGTTAGTCGATTGCGATATTTTGACTTAATTATCTTCATTTCAAAAAATGCAGACTCGCACAAGTAAGTTGACCCAAACATTGCCGTCAGTTGAAGGGCGATTTGCCTTAGATTCGGATATTTATCTTCAGATATAAAACACCAGAAATTTGTATCAGATGCTGTAGCTTTGAGATGTATATCTGATATAATCTGCACCAACTCATTTTCAACAGAACATGAGTTCATATTAAACTGACTTGCTACTTCAGTAGCTAATTCCTCAATGTTTTTACATGAAAAAGGATAACTCATAAATGATGCTATATTTGCCAATTTACTGCAATCATAAAAACGCATTTCGAATTGTCCCAAAATATTTGATAATTCAGCCTCATACGTATCATAATTCAACTGAGGAATCCTTGCTTTCAAAGACGGAAAATGTTTCAGATCCTTTCTTTTCAGTTGATCTATCATAAGTTGCAATTTACTTTTGAATGCGTTTACTGCGCTAATCATCTCAATAATAGTTTTTCCTTTACCTTGAAGCTCCAAGTTAATGGTGTTTAAGTGCATAAGCCGATAAAGCCGCCTTTTGCCGCAAGCAGTGTTATTACGTAATAAATTTTTGTAGTTTAAGTTACCTACTTATTAAAAATTTTTTTCTTCTCGAGATCTACTCAAAAAGGTCCACCCCTATTCGCTGCATCGATTCGTGAAAAACCCCTCGCCATACAGCCTCGCGAGGCGGATTCACAACGTCTAAAGCCACCTATCACTCTTCTCATTCCAATTTTTTTCAAATCAGAACGAACTTTCATACACATTTTCATTTAGCGATTGGGACTGAGGTTCAATTAAAAACTCTCACCTACTTTCTTCATCGAGCTCTCGAAAGATGTATTTAGATCAGAAGACGATTGAATATACCGCAGTCAGCGCTTAGGAAAACCTAGAAACATTCGAAAGTCCGTGAATGATTACGATTTTTCGTATAGTAATTTCTGTACTGAGGAAATCTCCCTTATTAAGGTATTAGTTAAATGAAAGGAAACTGGTAGTAAATAGAAAATGAGAAGTTGAATCATAGGGATGTTGGGTTGACTAATCAAATCAGTTGACAAATCTTATAAAAACTTCCAAATAATCGAATTTAAAACAAATTAGAGTTGGAAAATTTTCTAATTCTTCCCTCTTTAAAAATGAACATGTCAATACATTTTCCAAGTAGGAAAATTGAAAAGGCCGTTCGAGATAGAGGAGGAAGGAGGAAATCGAAACAACTGCTGAACGGAAAAGTAGAAATTTACGAATCGTCTAGTTGGGAATCGAGCCTTTTGAAAAATCATACAAAAAATTACAATCAATCGAATTGATCGGTTGAATATTTTTCATATTAAATAAATAGAAGCGAAAAGTGGGGAATTTGGTGGATGGAAAATCGGAAGATGAAACAGTTATGAGTTATGTTCAAGTTATGAATTAAGTGAGTTTGGAAATCGTTCATAGTACTAACAACCTTAAGTTCATTAAAAGTTGGCATGCTGATTTTTTTCAGATTTTCCCAACAGCATCCCCCCCATCCCACCTGTTGGTGCGACGGCCCTGGTTGTGGATAGGCAAGTGTCCAATAGTTTCACCCAGGCTAACTCGTAGCAGCTCTGCTTGAAAATGATTTTTGCCACACCGTCGTAGTAGGGTGGTTTCCCAGGGAAAAGATGCAAACCACGATCATTTTGACGAAACGAAAGAGAAATTAAAGACTACAAAACATATATTGAAAAAAGGAACTCTTTGACTAATCGAAATTTGTAAAGTGTCATACAAAACCGCTCAAAAAAAGCAATATGACGTAATTTTCCCCACCATTGCAAATCCTTAATAACGCTCAACGAGAAAATTTTACAAAGGTTGTATCCTCCTTTTTCAAGTTCTTTTTACTTTTTATTCGGTTTTCAATTTTTTTTTTTTTTTTTTATTATTTCAAAATACGATTACTTACCGATTTTGCTTCCGAGTCTACCTAAAGTTGGCGGAATCATTGTTTTCACTTTCGGGAGAAAAACAATTTTTGGTCTCCATATCAAAATTTCCACTCGCAGTTTACGTTTTAGACCATTCTGAACAACTTTGGTTCCGTGTCTGTCTGTGCGAGTGTGTGTCTGTCGTGTGTCCGCAAATCTTTGTAACAACCTTATTTTCCACAGTTTTCCCCCGATTTGGATGAATTTTTCAGGGAATGTGCGGGCTAGGGGGTAAACGGTCCCCTATCAGTTTCATCGTTCTTGACTCAATACCTCACTCTGCGCATGCGCAAACGTAAATTCTACCAAGCACAATTTTCTCACGCCCTATTCGTCCGATTTCGCTCAAATTTGGATGATAGATGGGGGATGACAATTTGATCATCCCATATCAATTTCAATATGATTGTATCATTAATAGCTACTGCGCATGCGCCTATGTGAAATCCTTGTAACAAGCTTATCTTCCACAGTTTTCATCCGATCTGGATGAAATTTTCAGGGAATTTGCGGGTTAAGACAGTTTCATTGTTTCCAAATCAATACTTTATTCTGCGCCTGCGCAAACGTAAATTCCATTATGTTCTGTTTTTTCACACTCAAGAATTTCGATTTCGCTTAAATTTGGATGATGGAAGAAGAATGACTTGAAAAGATGACTTCATTACCTCATATCAATTCCAACACGATTGTATCATTGATAGCTACTGCGCATGCGCCAATGTGAAATACTTGTAATGACCTTAATTTCCGGTTTTCATCAGATTTTGATGAAATTGTCAGTGAATGCGCGGTTTAATTTGTAGATGGTCCCTTACCAATTTCATTGTTTTCAACTCATCAGTTTATTCTGCGCTTGCGCAAACATAAATTACATTGAGTATCATGTTTTCGCTTTTTAATTGACCAATTATGACATTTCACGCTACTTCTTGATTTACTCTTTTCCGCTGTGGAATTTTTCAAGATCATTTAAAACTTTTCAATGATCTATACATTCGTGATTGGTAAACGAGAAAGCTATGTGCCACACCCAATTTGGCTGACGTTTTTTTGGTTACCACACGTTTCCTCCACAAATCACTACAGAGAAATTATGTGTGGGGTTTTCTTTCCTCATTTTTTAATATTATACAATAAATAATGTATTCATGTAGTTAAAAATTAGGTGTATTACATAAAGATGCGGAATCATACCTACACAGTAAAGTATAGTAACCCCTTAATTAAAATTAAATCGAAACAGATAAATTAAATGTGGAAGGCACGCAAATTCTTCAAGACACCACCCGCAATTTAAAGAATGAACTTCTAGCGTGTTCGTGTTCCCCTTGTCACACAAAACTGGAAATGCTTCACACCCTCGAATACACCGCAACAATACAATGAAAACAAAGCGGTTTATATCAATTATTGAGAATGATCACCTGAGTGTACACAATTATTCAAATAACCATGCTCATAACTCAGCTTGTTGGCCATTCACTCCGCAGTAGTTAACAAAATATGGTTGGATAAATTGAGAGCTTTCGAACGAATGGTCAACGAATTTTGTGGGATGAAAAACGACGAAGTACCTTTCCCTAGCAACGACTCGGTTGTAAGCGGAAATCATCAGAATATTTTCTTGAGCAATTTCCGTGACATTTTTTTAGTTTATGTGCCATAACAAAGACATAAAATGTCAAAAGACTGTGGCATATTCTTTTGTCTATTTGCCAAATGTTTAGCAATGAACAAACGCTAGTAAGCCGCGATAAGTACTCGTAGGGAGGTACCTACCTAACAAAGTAGAACTTTGTCCACCTCCCGACCTCACCCTGTCTTCTCATACTTAATTTTCGTTGCATATCCTGGGAGGGGAACATGCCTCCTAAGTCGCCTGATGCCCAATATGTAACGGCGAATCTAATCTATCTTATATCTATAATTATGTGAAAAGTTTGTGTGTATGTATGTTTTTTAATCATGTTTTAGCGATGGATCCCTCGCCGAAAACTGAGATGAAAGTAGCGCCAATAATTCTGGACCTGGTGCAACACCATACTATGTAAATTTTTAGCGAAAATTGATTTATGCCTTCATATGAAAGGTCCAAGTGTCATCTTTCAGTATCGCGAACAATCAATGACGCATTGTTACTAGGAAACAGGAAAACTCGAATGGCCGATACTATGTCAGTCGCCAGATGTGAAAAATATCACTGCAACAAGGTACTATATAGAGATAGGGTTATGTTGCACCAGTAGGTAATATTGGTCTTTGGGGTGAACTCACATGTGTTCAATGTGAGTTCAACAAGATACCAACTCGACATAGTATTTCGTAGCACCCATAATTGGGTGCGTCAGTGGCCTATTTTTTAGTGTAAAGTAATATTATGTCACTCCTGTTAACCATTGGCGGATATTATAGCTGTGTTAACAAAATACGATACAGCCAATTACTGTATTCATTTTTCACGTATCCTGCGTGTTCGCTTTTCAGTTTATCTACCTTTTACTGTTGATAGCTCAGCACATACTTACGTTAATTTATATTTTTTTTATAAAGTCGATGTTATGTTTAGTTCCTGCTATAGTTTTCGACGAGATTTTACACAAAACAATAGTTTTTCAAATATTTCAGTTGTATACTAAGTCAGATTTCCCTCAATGTACAGAGAGCAACAAAATACTACCTATGTCAAGTTTTCCCGGGGAAATTACGGTCAGAAAATCATGAGAAAAATGTCGTAGGAATAGGGATTAATGGTAATTTATTTGCTGGAGTTACTTTGCCTTAGAACTTAGGACAACCGCACACGGTAAGGTCACATTTTTGAGCAAAACTTCAAACGCGATTTTCTTAGAATGGCATTTTTTGCCATAGTACGGTGTTGCACCAAGGTACAGAATTGTGATGATTTCCGCTTACAACCGAGTCGTTGCTAGGGATATGATACTTCGTCGTTTTTCATCCCACAAAATTCGTTGACCATTCGTTCGAAAGCTCTCGATTTATCCAACCATACTATATTAACTACTGCGAAGTGCGTGGCCAACAAGCTGAGTTATGAGCATGGTTATATGAATAATTGTTTACACACAGGTGATCATTCTCAATTATTGATATTGTGAACATGATTGCAACCGCTTGTTAATATCTGATGATTTCATTGAGCTGGTGTTTCGATTATGTGATTCATAGCAGGTGATCCGAATATTGCGAGAACGGTTTGATTTGTGAAGCGGTGGTTAAATCATTTGAATAGGTAATTTCTATACTTTACACTATAGGAAGCTGTAATTTCGTATGTAGCCTCTTTAGCCTCTTTCTATAATAAAGTGAATGTTTACTCGCGAGTTTCTATTAGGAGATCATCATCTCACAAGAGCTCAATCGTCGTGATCATTTCTATAATAAAGTGAATGTTTACTCGCGAGTTTCTATTAGGAGATCATCATCTCACAATAGCTCAATCGTCGTGATCATTTCTATAATAAAGTGAGAGCGAGGAGCTAAAACATGATTCCATGTTTTTTACATTTTAGCAGTCAGGCTCAAAGTAATAACATCCGGGGGGGTCCAGGGGGGCGAAGGCCCGAAGGGCCGAGTTTCATACAAATCCACACCGTTTGATGGATTTCGACCAAATTTTAGGTACTGGGAAGTAACGGCGTGAAAGTCTTAAGTCATGAACCTGATCAGCAGAGTGAGCTATGACGCTAATTGCTTTCCTATTCCCACGATGCTAAAATTTGAAACGGAGCCTCTTTAGCCTGTTGGGTAATAATGACAGGGTACGGAGCCACCCTGATCAGCAGAGTGAGCCCTGAGGCTATTTTCTTATTCATCCTAAGATGCTAAAATTTTAAACGGAGCCTCTTTAGATTGTTGGGTAATAATGACCTGATCAGCAGAGTGTGCTCCTAAGCATGGGTTGCATTATTGCTAGCTGATGGACGGGAAACCGATTTGTCTGGCTCCCAAAATTTTAACGTGGTTGTCAACACGCAGTTCGGGGCCTTCCTTTGCGCGTGTTTGGTTTTGACGATTTCAATCAACTGAGTGAGCTAAATTCTCTCCTGTTCAACTCTTGGAAGTTGAAATTTGATAGGGTGACTCTTTGGGATATCAAGAAAGAACTGAAATTATGGGCTCTTTCCTGATCAGCTGAGTGAGTTAAATTCTCTCCTGTTCACCCTTGGAAGTTGAAATTTGCTAGGGAGACTCTCTGGGTCATCATCATTAAGAGACGATTGAAATTATGGTCTCTTTTATGATCAGCCGAGTGAGCTAAATTATCTCCTGTTCACTCTACAGGAAGTTGAAATTTGATAGAGTGACTCTTTGGGACAACAAGAGACTCTAATCTACTCTAGGAAGTTGGATTTGGTAGGGAGACTCTATGGGACATTATCAGACGAATGAATTGATTGGCTCTATTCTGATCAGGTGAGTTAGCTAACTTCCCTCCTGTTCACCCTAGGAAATTTAAATTTTACAGGAAGCCTCTCTCGGACAACAAAGGTGGAATGATATTGCTGACTCTATCTAGAGTAGCCCGTAGGTACATCCTAACCTTTTCCTCCTTAGACCACCAAAAATGTGTGATATCCCCCCAAAAAGACGCTCCATGTACAAAAGATGCCAAACCACAAAATGCATGATATCATCCGATTTGGGCCAAGCCAATAGTCGGATTCTCTCTCACTCTTTGACTGAGTTTGGGAGTGAGACGCTTCTTCAACGGCTTGGCCGATTTTCGCCAATTACAAATCAAACACCCCTGCTGTTTTCAATTGTGGTGGGGGAATGAACTCTCCTTCAAATGAACTTCCTGATTTTCACATCATTTCTATACAAGAACCAGAACCCACGACCCTGAAATTGTCTACTATTGCAGAGCTGTACAACTTTTAACACGAGATCTGTACGACCATTCTATTGTGAATGTCGTTCTCTTGAAATTATATCATACCTACAATGACATTTGCGTTACGTACACTTCTAACAAATGCAGAGCTTAAGTGAGCTGTAAAAAGCGCTGTACTAATCCACAGTAACATTAAAAGTTTCAAATCCCATATAATTTATAAATTAAATGTATTATCATTCAACATTGGGAATATATTTTCAGACTCGGTGAGATGTGTGAATCCACCATCACATTTACCAGTAGGTACGGTTGAGGATTGAGCTATGTATTATGCTTCTGTCTCTTTCAATATGATTCTTTCGGTCGGTTTTTGCTTAAAAATATACTGGCAGACTTGAAACAAACGAGATAAGTTAGGTAATGGGACAGTTTTTTTGGCCCTTTCGTTTAATTTATAGCTAAATTCAGTCTAAATTTTATATCCCGTTCGATCACTGATGTTGACGACCCGTTGTCTAAATTACGGTGACCCACCACTGTCAGTTTAATGGATAATTATTCTTTCTTTCATCTCTCTCAATCCTTAGCCGAAATATGGTTTCAGCGAATCTCCATAGAAAATGACGCTATTGCAATGGCTCGGAAAATTTTAAAATCAAAATTTTCGAAAATTGTCTTCATTGAAATCCGTTTTGAGAGATTCTGAAACGAATCCTAGAGTTTAACGCTTATATATATATATATATATATATATATATATATATATATATATATATATATATATATATATTTATATATATATATATATATATATATACACATATATGTGTGTGTGTGTGTGTGTCATTCCAGACGATAAATCTCCTTAGGATTGAGATACAAATTCCGTGCTTGGGCCAACAAATCAAGCTTTCCAAACGAAAGGACGAGTTTGTTGGCCAGCAATTTTTGAGCACATTAAATTTTTCAAATTTCAAAAAGTGCTGAAAAAATCACCAAAAATAGCAAAAAACGGCTAAAATTGTTAAATTTATATTTTTTAGCAGAATATTGCTCAAATAAAGGTTTTAACTATTAAATAGAACATTAAAAATGTTATGTACCAAATTATGCTGAAATATGTATTAAATTTCATTAAAATATGCAAAAAAATCAATGAAAACTGCAAAAAACTTTAAAATCCAAAATCTCATTTTGAATAGCATATTATTATTTATAACGAGTTATTTTTTTGCAATAAAATTGGTAGTTAATAATTTCTTTTCACTCAAACTCCTCAATTTTCAAAACCATGTAACAGAATATTTATAGCACGATAATTTACGAAACTTCGCTCATACGATCATGTTGCATGACTGCTGCTTGCTGCTTTTATAAAGGTTTTTTTTGAAGAATAGGTACCCAATTTTAGCGAATTTTTAAAGACAAAATTAGCTATTTAGATGGCTTCGATATTTTAGGAAGGGTGGGGGACCCACTACAAATCCGTTCCATACATCAAAGAACGTCTTGTATATATATATATATATATATATATATATATATATATATATAAACAAGGGAAAGGACAGAAGGAGAGATTTGATAAGATTAATTACCTGGACGTTTCGCTTCTAGCGTTTTCAACAGACTGATGCCCTTGCGACCCGATACAGCACTCACCTCCTCGGGTAGTGGGGATGAAAACGCGCACTTCATAAATTTCCCGAAAAGGGGGGTCTATTAGCGGTCGGGCCGCGGAGCAACAAGGAAGAGGAAGCTATTATATAATAGGAAGCAATATTATATATTGGAATATATAATATATTACAATAAAATTTAAAAAAAAGTATATATATATAGTGTATTTCTAGACGATAACTCCCTTTAAAAACGGCGTAAAAAATTCGTTCCAACGCAGAAAAATCCTTCTTGGCAAAAGACAGGTCAAGTTCGTTGGCCATCTCGATCGCTCCAGAATTTCTGGCTCAAATTTACAATTTAATGGCCAAACAAATGCTAAAAAAATCTGTTTTTTGACAAAAGAGCATGTGGGGTGTCACGGTCGAAGTATTGTTAAGTGCTGAGTCGATTGCGATCACTCCCAGATCTCCAATATTCATAATTAGCGAGAAAAGCCGATTTTTAGGTGAAAAATGCCCATAAATTGACCAAATTTTCGAGTTCATCTGCGCGTTCTAAAATTTTCTTTGCGATCTCGTCACACGGCTGTCTCCTCAGTTTTATTCAGGACGTGGTTGGCCTCAATGATCAGAATGTAAGTGCCTACTTTAATTAATGTTATCCACAACTTTTCTATAAAAATTCGCTATACTAGTCATGTCGCATGGTTGAGTACTTTTGCATATAAAAACCCTCATCTCTCCCCGTTAAATAAATGAACTTTTCTCAACTTTTGATCACATTCTCGGAATCATCGTTAAATTGTCTTTATAAATAACCGATCTTCATATTATTTATTCAACTCCATTCAAACTCATTTAATAAACAGCAAACGTAAATTCTTTTAAAAATTGAGAATTTTAGAAAATGCTTAAAAATTAACCACCCCTCAAAATTGATCTTAGAGAGCGCCAGCTTTCACAAAAACTGCTTCATTCAATACTCTTTCAAACGGTATACTACCTAGTTAATTTTACTTTTACTTTGCTAAGTAGGAGAGACAGTTATGGTTTAACGTTGAAAAACATGGTTTTTTTTTTCAAACAAAAGCCTGTCATTTGTCTATTTCTATAATTTAGAATAAGATTTTTGACGTATAATTGATTGTTGACAATTCCATTGCACTCAAAATGCTCAAATATCAAAACAATTTAATATAAATAAAATACGATAATTTACGAAAATTTGCTCTTAGTCATGCTTCATGACTGGAACTTTTTTCATATGTTTACGACTACGAGTTCATTTATTAAAATCATTCATATTCGAAAATCTATGTTCCTTCCCTCAAGGAGCCAAACAGCTTAGTGGAGAGAATAGATGCAGGTTTTGTGGCGCACAGTTTCATTAAATAGGTATTCAGGTTTTTATTTTATTAGATAATTTAAAAAAAATTTAATTATTATTATATTTGTTCAGTGATAGAACAAACATGCGTACCTACACTTACAGGTATGAAATGCGGATATTTCATACTACACGTTTAACAATTCCTTCGCTTTTAATAGAGTTCCCCGTCAATTTAGCCACGAGCCAGGAGCAAACGTAAGAGGTATAATAAATTGTGTACCTACAGCCCAAAATTATACAATCTTAATTATTTTACAATTTATTGGAAGGGATCAATGTTTTTATAATTCTATTAATACTAATTCCATTTAATACCATTCGATCATATGTTCAAATCATTTATTATTGTTAAGAAAAAAGAAAAAAAGATATTGTGTACAAACCCAATTTATTGTATTCCACGAGTTTATTTATTAATAAAAATAAAATAATAATCAGACTGTTGATAAAGGTGAGGTAGTGAGAACTACCAAAAATTTACTTGGAATATTGGGTAAATGCAATTTGTAATTAATCAATTGTATAATTTGATATAGAATGAAACGATTATAATGCAACAAAATTAGTTCGGAAAGTGGTCAGGTTGGTTCCTTCAGCTAAATACGGAGCATGTGTTTTCATAGCTTGACAAAAAAACCACGCGTGCGATTATAACAGCTGTTCTTTATATAGGTACTAGAAATCAAGACAATCCGTATTAGCGTTGTCAATCGCATCCGTGAATTTCAGATTTTATTATAGCTATCACTCTCATTGGCCACTTAGCCCTTATTTATATCCACACTTATTGACGTAATTCTGTTTCAAAGTGCAATTTAAATTGAGCCTTTTTCTATTTAAAAAAATTCGTACTTTCTAAATTGTAAAGCAACCTAGTTTGGCCAAATTTCAGTACATTTGAAGTTCCGTGGGAAATCATGGAACTGCCCGGTGTGGGACAAGAGTGAGTATTACTGAGTATGGTCCTATTGTTGACTCTGATAATGACTGATATGAAGTAACAATGTAATAATTATGATTGTATTAAATTGGTAGATAGATTATATTAAAGTGTAAGATTAATAAATAGAAAACGCGGTGAAATGTCGTTTTGTAGTAGGATGTTGGCAGGTCACTATTTTCACCTTTCAACCTTTCGTACGTTGATAACTAAGTAGATAGGTTGGTACAGCCTACCTATTTAATATGATAATGTTTCTCGATGCAGTTGAGGTACATAAAAGTGTGTGACTAATGGTACCAAATAAAACTGAATAGTTTTACACTTAATACCCATCAAATAGAGCATAACGGATAAATTAAACTTTTGTGAATTATAATGTAAAACTCGGTTATAACGGAGTAGGAGAGATCTACAAGTGTTAGCATTATATTCTGTTTAAAAAATATCAGATTTCAATTATCACATTCCACAGTCGAGCTACGACTATTTCGAGTTTTTCAAACGGGAACCCTAATTTTTTTTAATTTTTTTATTGTAGATTCGGAATTCACGTACCACCTCTTGGATAAAAGGCTCACCTCATATTTTCGAGAGTGCAAAAGCGGGCGCAACTGTGTGTTGGCAAATTGTGACAACTTGGTTTATGGAAATTTACAATTGCCAAATGTGATTCATGATGTGACAATCACATAGTGATATTCGCAATTTAACAACTTGTAAAACCACCCTAAAATCGGTCAGAATTGTGCATTCCTCCACACGTTTCCTCACAGCGCGAGGCGAAATAAATCCCCCCCTCCCCCTCCAAAATAATAATAAAAAATAAATAAAATAACAAAAATTAATAAATAGGTAACTAAAAATGAATTAAAATTGAAAGTACCCCAAAACCATGTGGTATCACCTGTGACAAATAACTGTCTCTAGAAACTCGATATTTCACAATTTTCGCTCTTGTTCCGCGTAATTTATTGCGCCAGTTTTTTGCTGTTCAGAATGCTGTTAAAAGCAAAATGTGAGTGGGAATTTCGACTTTGTTTTGTGGAAAAAAGATTTTTTAACTCCCGAAAGTGAAAACAATGCTTTTTAGCTACCTATATGTAGACTCGGAAGCGAGATATGGGAGGGAGGGGGGGGGGGAGGGGGGGCACGTTGAACTGCATTGACGAGACGAGCCGAGATGATAAGTAATAAAGTAGAACTTCGGCTTCCTCACGAGTCGTGAGGAAATGGATGCACTGTCCTTGGAGACCAGACGTCCCTTTTTGGGGCTACATGTCCCATTTTTCCCTCTCTGATAGTCCCAACTCCCAAGACCTTGGGGGCACTCTGAAAAATATCTTTTAACCAAAAAATCTTTTTGGTTTGAAGTCCCTATTAGTCTTCCTTTTCATTACCCCACACACTTTTCCATCATTTTTACTCGGACTGCTTGGATAAAATTTATGTTGGCACATCAGGAGTTGAGACTTGTTTGGTTGGATCTGTTTATCTGTCTGCGGGCTTGTATGCTCCTTGTAGACATTGATGTAGAGTTGGGACTTGAGAAACGTAAAAACAAACATGGGTGAGGGTTCCATGCTTTATCCATACCTGTATTTGTGTATTTGGAATTTTTAGCGAGGGTTGGTGAGTGGGAGAGATCAAGAATAAGCCATGGTAGACGAGAAATAAAACAGCAATTAAATTTGCAATATAATTGCCTGATGCCTGTAGTTCCGTCTCTTTCACATCTTGAACACTTTTCATATTACTGAAAGAATAATCTTCATCAAGTGGCAGGTCCTCCTTGTAAAATTTCTGAAGAGAGATTATTTTTTCTTTTTGGTCAATTCACTAGTAAAGTCTGGTAAAACAGAAATGCTACATTTTTTTACTAAAATTTATTTATAGGAAATATTTTAATATAATATTATTGGTCTCATGTAGACCAATAATATTAGATTTTCAACTTCGTTATTCTGCACTATAAAAAATAAACTATCGAGGCTTGAATCAATGATCTCAGAAACTTGATATACTAATTTACTTTCTTTGATTCTTCCATAAATCAAGCATGAACTAAAATCATTTATTCAAATTTAACTACAAGTTAATACATGTGGGCATTGTGTAATTAGCCGAAAAACATGTACTCCTACATGTGCCAATCGCAGCAGATAATTTGTATACTATACTTATGAAAAACAATATTGTTGCCACTACAGGGCGAAATGTATAAATTGACAATAATAGCATGAAGACAAATGTAGATAGCATGATGAAGTTTACAGATATAAAAATAATTAGTTGAGAAATATATTACATAGGTAGCAAATTGAAAACAAAGAGAATCCATTTAGGGCATAGCCGGCCATCATGACAGCATGGAGGATCTAGCAATAGATTTGAGCGCCGAGAGAGATCCAACAAAAAGGTAAAAATTAACCTAATCCATCAGCGCGTTCAAAATTGTGCTTATAAATCACTAAAAATGGCTAAAAACTGCAAAAACGTTAAAATTATTATTTTCAGCAGAATTTTAGTGAATTAAAAGTTATCAACAAATAACTAGAACATAAAAAAATTGTTACACAAAATTATGCTGAAAAATGTATTTAAATTTCGTTAATACTTGCTGAATAATCTATAAAAACTACAAAAAACTAAATCTAAAAAACTAAAACCTTTTTTGAATCTCCGAATTTTAATTAAGTACCTACCTAGTATAAGTTCATTGCCATAAAATTGGTTTCAACAGTTCCTTTATACTCAAATGTTAATACAATCTAACATATTATAATACGATAGGCGATAGTAGAAAATTCCCACGTACGATCATGCTGCATGACTATTTTTTATTTATTTTATGAAATGTGAAAAGGTTGGTACTTCCCTATTAAATTTCTCTATTAATTTCACCTGTTAAATGTATCATTAATCTCTCAATCGATTTAATTTGCTAAAAGTACCACCCATCGCTCAAATGATTTCTCTTTTGCAGAGTGATTCTGCCGAAAAGGAAACGAGGTCGCCCGCCCAAAGTTCGATATCCCATCCCGACCGACGCGGAATTCCCGGCGTCCCATCTGACGGACGACATCACCATAAAGGAACTCCAACTAGCCTATAAGTGAGTTTTTATGCAGGCACTTACTATCTGTTCACTTGTGTAATGCATAGGATGACTACTTCTTTCAAATGAAGATTCAAAACAAACAATAAAACTGATTGTAGATTATTAAATAGGTATATTATACGAGCACATAGGTAGGTATAGGCAGATATAGGTAGGCATAGGTAGTTATATTATACGTTGAAGACAACTTGGAACAGATTATTTTATCTCATAGGTCGTTGAAGGCTCCTAACCCACAGGCGTTGAAGTGATAATTTTTTCTCAAATATTTTCTCATTTCATCGTGATTCGCTGATTTCTAGCGATTGCACCCAAGATTCCTAGTAAAATGATTACAAGTCAGACTTTTTGGTTACCTATCAGTTTGTTTCAATATTTGATGGGATTACATTTACAATAATTATGTACGTACGTAAAATGAATTAATATAATAATTTATTGGAACTCTTGATGAAAAAACTTTGTAGGAATTTGCGCATGAGCTGTACAACTCTACATTCTATGCCCATGGTGCTAACATACGATTATAGCCTATTATAACTATGTTTGACCACATTACCAAATCAGCATTACATTTCCTCTAAAACTAGTGGATCCTATATACTAGAAACTATTAACAAATACTTAGGTATCTTAAAACGGAAATTACCTAAAGTTCAAACGTTCAAATTTTTATTAAAATTAACTATCGAGAATTTCATGAATGCTCACTATTATTCTTGAGAGGTTGTCAAATCTCACAATTACTGTGGCATTCACAAAACATTCAAACGGTATCATTTTTGACAATGATAGTACTAATTGTCGTTATTAAATTTCTTATTTCTGTACAATTTATTTTTATATTTATTGAGGTTAAGGTTTATTAAATGAGGTACGAAAATTAATCACTGGGAAATTCGAATACCAATTTCTTTAAATGGCGCTCCAAGAAAAGTATTGAGGGAGTATTGTCTTATTAAATTCACCAAGGTAGACCGGACATTTGGACCGAATGGAGACTGTTAGCGAATTTTTGAAGAAAATAAGGCTATTGTAATGACTCCAAAAATTTTAAAAATAACAAATTTTGAAAATTGTCTTCATTGAAAGTGACGTTCTGAGGTGAACTTTAGAGTTTAACGCTTATATAGCATTCGCACTTTGAATTAAACCTTTCGCAAATTGAATTAAACTTTCCGCGAATTGAATTAGACTTTCCGCAAAATGAATTAAACTTTTCGCAAATTGAATTAAACTTTCCGCAAATTGAATTAAACCTTTCGCAAATTGAATTAAACTTTGCGCGAATTGAATTAGACTTTCCGCAAAATGAATTAAACTTTTCGCAAATTGAATTAAACTTTCCGCAAATTGAATTAAACCTACATACGTGAAAAGATCAATAACATTAAGAAACCCTTCCGGTTGAGACGCGGCTCAAATTTACTTGAAAGAAAAAACATCAAGAAAGGAACACTGATCCCTCCCTGTTGCTAGGTACTAAAGTTATCCTCATAGGACGGCTCAGCATTTGTGCAAACGAGATGGATAAGTGTCTGCTGCTCCCAACTGCTGCTCTTGGACGACCTCCATTACCTTTTGCTCTTAGAAGTCTTCTTGCTAAATGCCTATAAATTATATAAAATGTCAACTATAGATGGATACGTAGCGAGCTCAGTTATGTTATATATTAATAAATAAATAATTTACCTTCAGATTAACTTCATGAGGTGCTGGATTATGTTTATTAAATCTACAGTTTTTGTGCTCGTTCCATCACTTGCACGATTTGTTACAATATATACATTTTGTTGAAGTTTTACATTTTGTCTTGATTAAAACCACAGATTTGCCTAAGGTCAATTTGCAGAAAGTTTAATTCAATTTGCGAAAAGTTTAATTCAATTTGCGAAAAGTTTAGTTCATTTTGGGAAAAGTTTAATTCATTTGGCGGAAAGTCTAATTCAATTCGCGGAAAGTTTAATTCAATTCGCGAAAGGTTTAATTCAAAGTGTGAATGCTATATATATATATATATATATATATATATATATATATATATATATATATATATATAGCATTCACACTTTGAATATATATATATATATATATATATATATATATATATATATATACATATATATATTGTGTGTGTGTTGCGTGCGTTCGCAACGTTTTCCCATACGCACGCTTTCTGCCATTCAATCTCTTCGTCTGAGGCCCCACTACAAGCAGCTTGTCCAGGATGCGATCCTGGCAAATAGCCATGGGGCGTCTCCCGCATCTTCTACAGGCGTGGGGCAGCAGCCCGTCGTTCAGCAACCCTCCCCCGGGACCTCCGGTCTTCTTGACGACATGAAGACTGAAGTATTGAGGTCCGGGGTGCAGGTAGGCCATATTGAAGGTTATGAGAGCGCTTACCTGCAGGAACTGGCGAGGCGGGCTGTTGAGGGGCCTGATGACTTGGAAGACGAGGTCGCAGCCTATGTGATGGAGATCTTCCCAAAGGTTGAGGAAGTGACCGTGGAGGGCCATCAGAGAGGGGTTCCTCCTACATTGATGCCTCGTGGAGATCGCAGAGCAGCGAAACAAGCAAGAAGGCGGGAATATCAGCGGGTCCAGAATTGGTAGAGCATCGGCGCTGCGGAGGTACTGGAGGGAGCTGGGGATGAACATGTTTTACCCCCTCTCCAGAGGTTTGTGGACTATTGGGAGCCACTCATGAGTTTCCCAGCCACAACCCTGGTGGGCCGGTGGTGCCCCCAGATTCCACCAGGGATTCCTTACACAGCATTATGTGCACACCGGTGCTGCATGACGAGGCACATAAGTGCCGTGTCAAGAACTCCACGTCTGCTGGACCTGATGGTATTTCTGCCCGACACTGGAAAAAGCCCCAAAAAATTTCAAGCTGCTCATCCTCAACCTGTTACTTCTGTCGGGTAGACCTCCGAAAGCGTTGACTCGTGCTCGGATCATCTTCATCCCAAAGAAAGTATCAAGTTGGCCTGGAGGCTACCGCCCGATTTCAGTATCGACGGTAGTTTTCTGCCACTTTCAAAAGATTCTGGCATCTCGCTGCTAAGTGGCTGGTGTCATTGGTGACGTCCAAAAAGTGTTTCGGCCAGCGGAAAGAGGAAATCGGCCGGATAGAAAGGCCATACTAACTGCCAATAGATTTCGTAAATTTTTTTAATATAGGTATAAGATTTGCTGAAAAGTATATAAAAACTTCAAAAAAGCTAAAAATCCATATATTTAAATTGGCGAATTTTATTTAAAACGAGTTTTTAAAGAATAAAAGTGGTAGTTGACAGTTCCGTTTTACTTCATGAATTTTCCAAACAATTTAACATAATATAGTATGATAATTAACGAAAATTCGCCCATACGATCATGCTGCACGATTGGAACTTTTCTATATTATAATGTAAGAAAGTGTTTTTAGCGAAACGGACTAGAAAGATCCCAAATACACATTTGAATGTTTATGTGTTAAACATTAATAGCATTTAATAATTGTTGATGATTAAATTCAATGTTGTTCCAGACCACTGAAGGAGATCATGGGCATATCGAAGTTAAGACCTTTAATAGAGAAACCAGACGAGCTCTTATACGGCTTGTACGACTACTACGATATTACTGAAAAACCCATGTGGTTCCTTGAAAGTAAGATATTGCCGTATCAATAAATTACCTTATCAGTGTTTTCCGTGTCAAGTCAATAATAATAATTACGGATAGGTACACAATTTTCTTTGTTCACATGCGGCAAAATATGCTCAACAAGCTTCAATGCAACTTTAAGGGACGTCTATTTTGCATAATTCTGAAATCTGACAGCAATTACAAAATCAGTAGGTACTAGAACAGCCCTAGCGAGGTAGGTAATGCTATGAGTTTTTTAAATGAAGTTAGAATACCATCAATATGCTGACTCCGCCCTATCGGGATCATTAGTGTACATCAATCCTGTTCAAGGATATTTAGTTCGTTTAGTTTTCATACTGGCAAGGAGCTTTGAAGTTCTATCAAGTCCCTAAAAATCAAGTTCTGGGATATGCGATTCATGTGTTGGAAACTGTAAGCCGCCAATACATGAAGTCACCTTGAACCTTGAATCTGTACAACTTACACCAGATCATGTGAACAGCAACAAACAGAATATACCTAATTGGCCCAATATTTCGATGGATTGGCTCCATTTCTCTAGCAAACTGCTCAGTATCCCAGGATCCATCAGCCGCCTATTAAGGTTGTCCTTTTCATTTCAAAAGTTCAGTACAGCATTAGATCATTTTGGTTTCTGTAATCAATTTATTTAAGGAGGGCGGGTAATTGGCTGAGTACCCGGGCGGAGGGGCTGCTTCAGTTTTCAATGACTTGGAAGAAGTTGGGGAAATTTGAGAGGTGGCAGTAAAACCCTTAATCTGAAGAGAATTATTTGGAAGTCTAACCCTTAGTCAAATCCTAATTTTCCCATCTTTAGGTAAGTACCAGGTATTTATCAAAAATTGAATTAGGTATTTTCATTTTGTGCATGAAACTGGCATCTTTCGTTCAAATTTTCCCAACTTTCCTCAGCGTTTCCCGTTTATATCTTGAAAACGGATTAAGATTTAAAAATTGCGCTTGGTGGCATTTAATCATATTTGGTCTACTTGTAGTTTCATCCAAAACCATTTTTCACATTCATCCGATCCAACCCTGTAGTTCAATGGGGAACATTCAGTCGTTTGAAACATATGAAAAATATTTTAAAGGCTACAATGACTGATGAGTGTCTATGACCATTGCTCCAAACGGCGAAGAAGATCTTGTTGAGAATTTTGATATAGAACATAGCATATATTGAAAAATATGCATGGGCTATATTGAAAAATCCACTTCCAATAAAAACACACATATATACGTATGAAAAGGTGTTAAACTCTAGGCCATGACAGTAGCTTCATTTTCTACGAAAATTCGCTAAAAACATAGATTTACTTAATTATTATTGCTATAATAATTTTTTAAATGATACCAAGTTGAATAAAATGACTCAGCTTTTCATCACAAGTGACAATTTGAAGAGGGGTAACCTCATTTGTGAGTTTTCTCGTGTATTTTTTGAAATAATTTCTTTATTCTCCAAAGCACTGACCCATCAAGTGGTGACTCATTTTTTCTTGGTATAAAAAGTGTGAATCTTGGTGAAATTGTTGGTGAATCTTTCAGTTACGAGAAAATACGCAGAGAAGGGGTACAAGAATGCTGTTGAAGTTATGGAAGACGTAAGGCTGGTCTTGGAGAACTGCTACAGGTTTTGGGGCAAGAAGCACAAGTTTGTGAAGCAGGCACTGCGGGCTGAGAAAATCATTGCCAAACAAATCGCCTGCTTCCCCCCTGAGGTCAGTCTCTCAACAACCTCCACTCGTAAATGTCCATGTGGGGAAAGAAAAACAAACGCTGCAAATTATTACACAAAGGATCATTATTTCTATATTACACTTTAGTGGATTATTAAACTTTGCACTAAAATATTGAAGTTGTGCCCCATTTTCTTCTTGAAAAGAATTGAATATTTATAATTAAAAAAAAAAAAATAAAATAAAATAAAATAGAAAAAATAGAAAAAATAAAAAATAAATAAATAAAGTTAAAAAATAAAATAAATAAAAACGTTATTTTTTAAAATAGTGTGTGCATTGTTGTAAACCTCCATTGCTACCTACAGCTTACTTTTTTTTAAATTAGAGAAAGGACGTTTATTTGTATGGCGTAAAACACACACATACACACACACATGGTTTGTATACCTACCTACTTAAAAATGTGTTGAAATCCTGTTTTGAAACAGCCAATAACAGGGCTGTCATGTAAAATGGTGGCCTATCCACAATTTCGTAAAAGGTATTTTGGTAGGTCAAAAACATAATAAGTTAAATATACCATGCCAAAAATGCCGGATGGCGGTAGTAGGTGCCTAATAATAAATAATTATGCAAATGAATCATTTAATTTAAAATTAATGGTTTGCAGAGCGTAATAGATTATTGCGTCACCGCAATCTGTTTGTAGGGGCAATGATTTATAACACTGGTCCGTTTGCTAAAATTAAGCATTCTTAAACCTTTACGGCGATTCATGGCAACCTATTCCATTTTATGTTTTATCCAAGGTTGGCACGATAGGTAGGCTCAAATGATTGTAAAATTGTTATTACATTTCAGTTGAGAGCCAAATGTAGTATGGCATTGTATGATTCCGAAGACGCCCTCGAAGTGGACCAAGGATCTGACGCACACCTTCCGTTCACGGCTCATGGTCAGTCACAACACATTTTCTTATCCGTTAAAAGGGTTCCAAAATTTTAAAAATTTAAATTTCCTTCAAGAACATTCTGGTACAATTCTCAAATTTCATCATTTCCGAAGATGTTTTACATGAAATATTTTAGATGGTACCTGATGTTAGAAGATTTGTTAAGCACAGATATGGAGCACCCCACAAAAAGGACGAGTCCGATGGGCAGCAACTTTTGAGCTCGTAAACTTGCTAAAATTATTGGAAATAGGCTCGAAAAATTGTTACAAATTTGTTTATGATACATTTGGGCATTATAGTCAGTTTAAAGTGATTAATTATGAATTCTCAATCCGTTGCTGACAAATGATAAATGTTTTTTCGAGAATACCAAGTTTTAACATAAAAACCCAAATTTCTTCCATTTAAATAAATTTTAACTCAACTTCTGACCACATTTTGGGAGTAAGCGTTAAAATTTCATTAAGAACAAATGATTTTGATATTTACCTAACACCGTTTATTTTCAAAAGAAATCTTTTGGAAATTGAGAAATTGAAAAATGCTTCAAAATTAGCCGTTCCCTCAAAATTCATCTTAGAGACCGCCAAGTTTCACAAAAACTTGTGCGAAGGAGTTCTCCCTATATAATTTCAAATATTTGTCAACCGGCTAGTGACTTCCCTCAAAGAAAAATGGGACAAATCCCGTTCAGAAATAGCCAGATGGATGAAACTAAAGGCTAAAATTGCCTTCATCCGAGTAATTTCTTTACGATTAAGGAACCTTTCGCTCACAAAAGGGTAAAAAACGAAATCCCTCCTTCTCACCTCAGATCTGGATAAGACGGATTTAAATCATCAATTAATATATTCTTGAAAAAAAAAAAAAAAGTTTTGTGAGAGTTGACAGTCTCTAAGATTGATTTTGAAGGAGTGGCTTATTTTTAAACATTTTTCAAATTTCCCAATTTCCAAGAGAACTCAAATTTTTTGATTGTTTGACGATTCATCTCGGAAATTGACTTTATAAAAGAAGTAGGTACGTAAGAATGATCGGTTGTTAATTGTGAAGTTGTGTTAATTGTGTCCATTAACACTTTGTAAATTATTTCAGAATACACATCCAAAATACTGCAGAACTTGGAAAAGAAACCGATCACTACAAAAATGGGTGCAACTGTCGAAGAGATGAGGAAATGGGAAGATGAAGTGCTGCAAGGGAAACAGTACAACCGACAGATTAACATAATTTCTGAGGTAAAAACCAACTATTGAGAATTATAGGATTGACAATTGAACCACATCCGAATAAATATGTTTACAGTACGTAATATTATTATAATAGTTTATTATAATTATTTTATCTTTCGAGTGTGTGACAGATTGTTATTTCTAGTCTTCTTCTTTGACGCTATCAATTATCCTATAACTTCATATTAAGTTATATAGGGTGTCCCGCATAAGGTGGTGAGTACTTCAGGGGTCAATTCTAGGGGTCATTTCTGATCGAAAGATCGATCCTCTTAGCGTTATTTAAACCTTAGTTTTCGAGCAATTAAATTTTTACGTTTTTTTTTTTTTTGTTTTTTTTTTGTTTTCGACCTTTTGTCACAAAAACGATCATTACTCCCTTAATCTGCTGTGTAAATTCAAACTAACGATATCTTTAAAAAGAGCATTAAATTTTGCCTGAGGTTTCTTAAGAATTAAGGTTTGAGACAAGAAAAAGCCCTCTGAAATGCAAATTTCACCTAATTCGGGAAACTTTGAGTTTTTTCAATCGGGAATGTAACTATGAGAACCAATATTTTCAAAACACAAGAACGGTAAAAATTGCGCCAAAATCTCACATTTTCAACGATGTAGTCAATTTTACTTTTATTTTGATATTAAAGGTGAAAACTATGTTTTAATGTTGAAAAACGTCGTTTTTTCATGGAAATCGAGGGTTTTCTTAAAAATGACCTTCTATGGAAAACGACGTATCCTCAACCCCGTTATTCATTTTGGTTTATTATTTCCAATAATAAGCCTATGTGATCGTATAGCAAAAAATTTTATAACCCCCTCT
Organism: Adelphocoris suturalis; assembly: GCA_030762985.1. Lineage (NCBI taxonomy): Eukaryota > Metazoa > Arthropoda > Insecta > Hemiptera > Miridae > Adelphocoris > Adelphocoris suturalis. Next base: position 25,085,157 of record CM061040.1, on the reverse strand, counting down.
CAAACTTTGTTACTTTACGTTTCAAGGTGCGTAGAATCCAAATTTGAAATGTCCGTCCCCCGTTCGCCGTCCGAGCCATAAAAGGCCTAAGAATTGACTTGAAAAACCCGCTCTTTCGCACGTAGACTCCATTTGGGGTCTAGTTGGTCCTAACGTTTAACCATCAACCATCCCGATCGTTTTACTCGCATAGATGCTATGGGCCGAAAACGGGCGAAAAAGTGTCTTTTTCGAGAATTTGAGTGCTAGACTTACGCACGCGCACACCTGGCACGCTTGGCAGGGGGTCACGGTGGGTGGAGAGGGTGGTGAGCGGGGGGTGGAGTGAGAGGAGGCGCCGCGGCACCTTGTGGTGGCTGGGGTGACCAGGGGCGTAGCAGAGGGGTGTGGGAGAATGGATATTTATTACTTTTACTTGTTATATCCACATAATACGCCGCGCCAACCTGATGGGGGTTCGGCATTAGGAGCATAGTGGAACGGAACCTGGGGAGTATCAGAAAGGCGTCCGGGGCGTATCGGAACGGATATAATATATACTTTATATAATATTTTATTACTTTTACCCCATATAACATTTAACCTACCTTGAACACACTAGTATATTTAGCATATTATATCATACTATAGTATGTTACAAAAATAATTGATCCAGCCCATCTAAAATCCTTTGTTCTTCTTCTTCCCAAAATCTTCTCAGATAGTTCGAAGCAAATCGTTTTTAAATTAAAATTGCATCACATGGGCCTGTTGGAGTCTGAACCGTTTACTTATTTCTGCCATAGGTAAGTGGGGTGTCGTCACCCAAGTAATTTCGGACGCAGAATCGACTGGGATGATTTGGAATCCAGTGTACCTACGGTTTTAGTTTGATTCCTATAGAAATTAGCTTCGTGGATTGAATGAGACCACTCGGGTGGCTGTACGATCATCCATTTACTCCCCATTGGGAGCGCAGCCTGTAACGCGAGAACAGAGGTGGATACTAGAAAAGAGACTGGCGAAAGCCCCAGAGCATGCTGGTTACTATAGCTGGCTATCTGATTCAGAAATAATAAACCATTATGTAATAATTTGCAGTGTTTTTACACTTAAACTCACAATTTTGAGATCATTTGGTATGATAAATTGTATGTGTTTTTAGGGGTGAAACTAGTAAGCTAAAGTGTAAAACTCGGTTATAACGGTGTTAGGGAGATATGCAAGTGTGGCCTCCCGATTCAGCGTAAGTTTATTCTCCTAGCGAACTATAATTTTCCAAGATAAAACTTTTCAATGAGCTATACATTCATGATACTTGAACAAAGAAGCTATGTGCCACATCCATCTTGGCAGACTTTTTTGTTCGTTGTTTGTTAAATAACAGAGTATTATTTTAAACAAGTTGTTTTGCTATTTCTTTGCTCTCAAATAAGCTTAAATTTCAAGATTCGCTATTACTGGCCATTTTACTAAAATCATGTTCATGTGCAGCTTGCGGAAGTCGGACAATTTCTGGTGATGGCTCGAGAAATCTTATGCTTGAAACCGATTTCTCAGTACGAAATCGAGAGGATGCTGTTGATCCCACGGGAATCCTCTACATTAGCGACGATAATGACCAGTTTCTTATGGTTAGTACACAGCATATTGGAGAAATCAGATATTAATTTATTATTGAATCGATAGATGAATGAAGTTTGGAATTCAAGGTGTGTTTCGGTGTTACAGTCCGACGGCAATGCGAACGGCCTTGTACTTCAAGCCCATCATGGTCTACGAAGTGTGGGCGAGCTTCCTTCAGAAGAAGTTGGATACCTGGTACAATGCCTACTCGAAACACAAAAATCGGATGCAGGTGACGTTCCCATCCCGGCTATAGCAACTCCATTGTAATAGATGTGTTTGAAATGCAGGTGAACTGTATCAACTCTTAGTTCATATATAAGAATTTATTTCGAGTTTTCAGCGAATTTCGAAATTTCATTGTTGTGCGAATTTCATTGTAACGTGACCCGGAAGCTTTCATTAGTTTATTTAACATAATAGTGGTTTAAGGCACGAGTACAAGAAAGAGTATTGAACCTATCAAGTCAATCAAATTAAGAGACATAAATTTATTGTTCGAAAAGGTGTAAAAGTGCACAAAAACTGTGTTTTTAAACCTAAAGTTTCAAAAACATCACCGGGGGAGGCCCCCTCCCCCCACCCCCCTTGACTTGGGGGTATTTCTTCCCCCCGGTAAATGTGAGTCTTGCACACTTGCAGTTTTCGCCTTAGGCCAGCCCTACCAAATTTAGAGTTAACTTGTCTCGGGAACCACTCGCCATCACCGTGACTGATTCGATGGATTTTATTTAAAAACATGTCTTCAAGGAAAATACCATAGCAGCCATTTGTAATAGCTTCACTTTCTACATATATTCGCTATAAATGCGACAATTGTTACATGCACGATAAAGTGAGGTTTGCTATGTCATTTGATATTTATATTATTTATGGCAAAAACAAATTTATTATTATTGTTATTATTCACCCTGATACTGAAAATAACTTTCAACAGGCTGATAGTTCAATAGGAAATAACTTGTTAAAAAGCGCTTCCAGTATCGCTTACGTCGAAACCTACATGTGGACAGCACGGCGCAAAAGGCTACCCCGCCGTCAAGACCTCTCGGTAGTGCGGGTTATTAACTCTGAGTCCAGGCGCCGCGGCCGAAAATCAGTAGTAATTTCCGGAGAAGATTTGAGACTGGATTTTGAAAATTTAGTCCATTCTGAGCGAGAAAATCAATCTACCATCTCGAAATTGGTCGAATGCAAAATGGTAGCCCCTTAAAGATAGTATGGCTAAAATGGAACATTTTACAGTTCATTTCCAATATTCATAAACCTTGCAACCTACTGACATTTTTAAACACATCTAAGTAGTAGAGAACACTAGAAAGAAAAAAAAGAAGAAAAATCGTATCGACTTATCAAAATAGGAATAGAAGTGGTGGGGGGGTGGGGGTTGATTTATGGGTTTTATGGAATCTAGTTACCGAAATAAAAACTTCACTGACACCTCAAATCAAAACTACCAATAAACAATTGCCGTGCCTGCTAATCTAAACAATTCCTAACATATTATTATTTATATTATAAATTCAATTTTTTATGTTACTATATACTCACTTACATTGAGATTTCTTGCTGTCCAACGTAATTATGTTTCGATCTACAATCACAGTTGTGCACTTATATCTAAACTGGTTTAATCTCATCTTTATACAGGGTGTTCCAAAATTAACGCCCCTCCCCCCCAAACTTTTCCCTCCAATTTTTGAGTAATCGGAGTGAAACTTGGAGAGCGTTTTTGAGGTGCCTGATACTAAGCTTTAGCAAAGGAAATTCAGGAAAAAAATCCAAACGTTTTTGGACTACCCAAAGGGGGGGGGGGGGGGGGTATTGGGTACCTACTTCGGAAAAAATGTTTCCATTTTTTGCTGAGTGACATCTCATTTTACAAATTTTTTAGTTCTGAACACGATCGTGAAACCAGAATTGCAATATCTTATTCAGTTCTTGGATTGGAGCTGATGAAGCATGAAGAAGCGCGATTTTGTCCAAAGATTAAACACTAGACACTAAAAAACCTTTAAAACACTGTGTCACTTGGCAGAAAATGAAAAAAAAAATCTCCAAAGTGCCCAAGTGTGTGTTTGGAATTTTTTCCTGATTTTTAAGTGCTTAAAACTTAGAATCTTGCACCCCAAAAACGCTCTCCAAGTTTCACTACGATATCTCAAAAATTTTGGAAAATGCCCTGTATATCGACTTTTAACAAGATTCTGGTGGTAGATGGAGTGTAGTTCTCCCAAAGGAGCCTCTGAATAAATTTATGTGCAATAAAAAATAAAAATAAAATAAGTAAATAATGAATCTATAATTCATAATTGTAACTTCTTAATTTTCCGTCTGACAAAAGTCGCTCACCTCTTTTTGGTAAATCTCTTGATTTATCAAAGTGTATCAAGCGCAAAAGATATTTCCTACACAGATATACCATACGTCTTTTACCATAAGTTTTTTACTACGAGTACCATGTAGGAAAATGATCTCTTGAAAGTTAACTGTACATTGTTCTACCTCCATGTGCTGGAGTATTTTGTTTCCATGAAAAATAAGTACTTGGAGATTGGATAGAAGCAAGAATCGGTTTAGATTCATACTCATCCAGTTCATTTGGAATTTTTTACAGGTTTTTCTGAAGTATGGAGTTGAGCCGAGGTTTTTTGAAACCGTTGGGGAAACCAACCCTTTGAGCGAAACCCCCTTCCACGAACTGAACCTCCTCAGGAAATCTTCAATACTCAAGGCCTTGTGCTCCAACATGTTTGTACGTGCATATTTTTTCACTCAGCATTCAGAAACCTCAGCCAATGTCTGAATATCATTCAGACAATCATCATAGTCAGAAGACTAATGATTACGGCAAAAATAATTATACGTTGACAATGTCCAGAATAGGGTTGTCTTTTGGGGTCCCCACCTACTATTTGGCTGGCTTCACTCAATGTATGGTAAAATTTCTATGGTTGGGCTGTTGTGACCCCTCTCCCTATGGGTGACATGCCGAGACTACCTGACCTCTATTTCAAAACTGCCCCCTCCTTCCAATTATTTTAAAAACAAAATGGCGTCCCCTCTAAATCATGCAGTACTTCTTGTTCACTTTTTGTTACACATAGACATTTACAGTAATCATACACCCATATTATCCAACCATTGTACCCATACTATTGAGAGGATTCTTTACATAGTTAATGACGAAATTAGCTTTTTGTGTTCCTCCTCTTTTTTTATCGAAATTTTCCCATGATAAAACAGCTGAAATGGCTCAGGTCAATTTAACCACAATGACTATCGCACTTGGCCGTGATTGGATTCGATACAAGTAATGATGAATGGTGGTGGTGATAAGTCTATTTTCTTTTTTAAATTTAATTTTTGCTTCCTCACTACCGAAGGTATGGGAGCTTTGTGTTTGTGCGAAAATCGATAAAATTTTTGTCTTCCAAAATCAAAATTTCCACTTGCTTTTTGCGTTCCAGAGATCGTTGATAATTTTGGTTCCGCGTCTGTCTGTCAGAGGCAAATCTTTCTCACGCCCAAAAATATACCAAGTTTTAGTCCGAGTTTTATGAAATTTTCAGGGACTGTGCGGGGTTGCTCTTAGACGGTCCCATATAACTTTATTGCTGTCGGATCAGTAGTACAGATGTTCCATCGCCAAAATCTTTTACCGATTTCTCACCATCTATTGATCCGACTTCGTTAAAATTCCGGGTAGTTGGGTATATTTTAAAAAGATGCACTCCGAATTATATCATAATTAGTACAGTAATACTATTGCGCATGCGCAAAACTAAAATAGATTGATTCAGGCAAAACTTTTAGACTAATGGACTGAATTTTATGAAATTTTCATGTAAAGTCCGGGTTAGCTTCTAAATAACGTTCTATAAATTTCATTGGCGTTGGATTAATAGTAACCTGTGTGCATGCGCAAGCGTGAATGTCTTAAAACGTCAATTTCTTTTTATCTATTCCTTCCTTCCTTTCTGGTCCGATTTCATTAAAACCCGGGGGGTTGTGGGGTACCTATGTCATGCAGGAAGATTCTCTAGGAATTATATCCTGACTGGTTGAGTAATAACTATTGCGCATGATCAAAACTAAAAGTGACTTGCTCAAGCAAAACTCCGAGACTAATGGACCGATTTATATGAAATGTTCTGGGATTGTGCAGGTTAGCTCCTGAATTATACCATATAAAATTAATTGCCTATGGATTAGTAGTAGCATGTGCGCTTTCTCAAACAAATTTCTTATAACGTCGATTTTTCACGATTTATCTCTCTAATTTCGTTCAAACTCGGGTGGTAGTTTGGCCAATTTCATTACCCTTTGGATAGCGAATGCAGCTGGATTGATGGAATGAAGATTATTTTATAGCTCCATTCCGTGTATTAGCATGTCAACACACATATATTACTTCTTTTCTATTTTGCATTCAATTATTTAGATTCCTACTTACTTTGTTCTTCAACTAATTCTATAAGAAAGTTCGCCGGCCGTCGATCTTCCATGCCTCAAAAAAACACTAGTTTAAACAGTCTACAGAAAACAGTCTACGAGTAGTTCTGACAATGGAGGCGGGCATGGCTCCACCTAGCATAGCTCAACCTTAGGTATCCTGACAGACAACCTTATTTCAACTACTGATGACATTGGTGTTGATAGAATTTCATGTATTCCCGAATTCGGATGATGCGAGCAAGAAACCGTTGAAATAAATGAATAGTTAGTAATTTAATTAACTCCAAAGAATTTAATGGTTCCCCACTATATTAGCTCATTAAGGAGGTGCGTGCTCTGGAAGTAAGCAAATTTTGCTCTAGAATGTAGGGTGATTACAAATTTGTTCCTAATTCTCTTGAAGTAAAAATAATCGCTCTTCGGAGATATTTCGCTCCAGACAAAATATTCCTTTAATGATGCTTGCCAAATGTCACATTCCCCTTCGGACAAAGTTATCTCTCAAGTAAGTCACAGATGGTAAAGCTTTGGCGCTTGCCACTCTTAGACAATACTACGTACAATATAATAAATTTCTGTGGCGTGAATGTTAATAAATGATTGTGTTCATTGGAAACATTGTAATGAGTTCAAAGGGAGCCGCCAATGAACTTGAATAGATTCAACCATCTTACGATTTCTCAAGGACTACCATTAGCTTAATTTCCCAAGTGTTTTGCTTACGTACATATTGAAACAGATAGAACTTAACCCAAGTGCAAGACGCTATGGAGCTCAAACATAACTATTCACTGCTATTCACTGGACAATCGTATTAGATTTATAGCTTAAGTCGACTAAATGGCTTTGCATGTGAGAAATCAAAATATTTGTATCGTGTATTCGAATATGACAGAGGCCTTAACCGTATTGTGGTGATCACAATTTTTTCCGTTATATGGTATTCCGTATGTTATCAGCATTCCAACAAGAGGATTGAAGAATATTTCAATCTGGTGGACGAGAGCTCGTTGAAATCCAGACTTCTGTACAGCGACTCCAAATACAACTACGTCAGCCTCTTCGCTCCCGAAATTCGCGTTTACAGATCCTCCAAGATTTGTTTGGACATAGTAAGTATCTATTAAGTAACAACTATCACTCAATCATATCCGCTAACCGTGACCATACCCATGAACTTAACCATGTGGATACCTACTTTAAATAAAGACTATTTATATAAGCTCTAAGACAGACGATGTGATATCTAAAAAGTTCTTTCTTTTGCCCCAGGACGAAACGATTGAAACAGTGTACCCATTTTATTTTAACTACTATCCTCGGACTGAAGGACAAGCCCAAGAAACGCTTCACGGTAAATATATATTTATTTAAATACTCTTAGCGTAGGAACATTTGAAGAAAATGAAGGTATTGAAATTGCACTTTTTATTGAGTTGTGCGACGTATAGCATTAAAGAACGCTTTAAAAGATGATTAAGTAAATAAAATCTATATCTATAAAAATGTTATGTTGGTTTGTGTATGGATCAAGATCTCAAAAAGTTCTTCACCGATTTCCATTCGGGTGGGCACAAATTGACGAGAAAGTTTCAGGGATGGTTTTAGGCTATATCACAATCCTCTAGATTCACTCCTTCGTTCAAAACTTGGACTTCCCTACTGACGTCACCCGGGTAAACAACTTTATAATTAAGGAAAAACAGAACACGCGTCGACCTTTTCACGTCAAATGTTGATGGTGTGGGTTCAGACGATTTTGGTGGGTTGAGCCGAGCAGTTTCTATTCGTAAAGATAGATCACCGAAAATTGATATTAAAATCACCTTATTAACTGTAGCAATGTTGGTCGGGAGATTTTTAACGTAGCTAGGGTTATATTGGGATTGAAGAAACTGGGACGCTTTTACCAGTACCTATTGCTTGAAAAAAAAAAAAAAAAAAAACCAATTTCTAAAAAAAGGAGAGCTAAATATTTTCTCCTGTTCACCCTAGGGAGTTGAAATTTGATAGGGTGACCCTCTGGGGCATCAAGAGACGAATAATATGGTGGGCTCGTTCCAGATTAGCTGGGTGAGCTAAATTATCTCCTTTTCACCCTTGGACTGTGAAATTTGACAGGGAGCCTCTCCAGGACGTTAAGAGACAAATGCAATGACGGGTTCCAACCAGATCAGCTTACTTAGCTAAATGCTCTCATATTCACCCTGGTAATTTGTAAATTGATAGGGAACTTCTCTAGGACCTAGAAAAACGAATAAAATGATTAGCTCTTTCCTGATCAGCTGAGTGAGCCAAATGATCTCCTTTTCACCACAGAAATGTGAAGTTTGACAGGGAGCCTCTCCAGGACGTTATGAGACGAATGCAATGACGGGTTCCAACCAGATCAGCATATTTACCCTAGGAATTTGAAATTTGACAAGGAGCCTCTCTGTGACATTGCGAAATGAATAAAATGATGAGCTCTTTCCCATTCAGCTGAGTGAGATAAATGCTCTCTTGTTCACCCTCGGACATTCCAATTCGTCAGGTAGCCTCACTTGAACAACAAGAGTCGAATGAAATGACACAATTCATTCTGATCACCTGAGTAAGCTCAATTCAGTAACATACCCGCAACCGTGAGAAAACTGTTTTTTCTTTTGTTATTTAATAAATAACTAATTTTGTTCTTACTCAACTTGAGATCCAGAACTTTGGAACGGGACTCCGTTGGGTGTAGTGTATTACCAGATGGAAAAACACCCAAATGGAGGCCAAACGTTTTAAGATTGAAAAAATCATAAATGACCTCAAATGTATTCAAACACATATAAAACCAATATTAAAGCATTTTTAAAGCAAACTTATCAAAAATATAAGTACCTAACTATCTTTGTTTTGATTCTCATTTCTCATCCACACAACCACAATGGTCTACAGCGAAGCGTGACAGGGTACAGCTAGTAAGTTATATAAAATGATATAAGCATGATGAGCAGTAAAGTGCTCTAATACTGTTGAATGTGTACTGTAGAGGTGACTGCAAACGGTAACCAGTGCAACACCTTATAAATTTACCTATATTAATGAGAAGGGAGCAGAACACATGGCAAGCTAACCTCGCATGGAAACCAAATTCTGCCATATTATAATACTATGAAGAACCAGAGAAATAAGCCCAAGAGCACAAATAACTGGATAACCCAAACATACTCATATTGAATGGAACTAACAATGATGATCTAAGCTCATCCCAGACTAGTAAACGTCCCAAACATACCTGACTGATGTATACTGATTGTAAAATAATGATATAAACTCTGTCTAAATCGAATCCCTGAAAAGGCCTGTAGGGCGAAAACGCTCTGATCAGAAACACCAATAATTGTTCTCCCCTCACCTCAACCCCTACCAGTTTAGCTGAAAGGCAAGTAAATTATCTTTATTGGTACGTTATTGACTTCCTGCAGCTTTTGAAAACCATTGCAGGGATCAATAGTTTAGACTCGTCCTGGTCATAGGAGATGTTTTAATGACTTTTATTGACCTCTCCTAATAACTAGAACTACTAAAGACAAAGTGATTGATGGTTAGGTATCTCCTATTTGGTGTTTCTTAATCCTCTTCTCACATGCAGGCATGTACTTTATACATACACTACCCATTAATGACGAAATAATGTAGATAGGGTAAGAGTGTTATGGAATTTGCATACTTTTTCAGTATAAATTACTGTTTTGTCTTTTTTATAAAGATCGATATCCGTAAATGTGTACCTACGGCATTTTGAGCAACAAAAGGTTAAAACACACCGTAATTACTACTTTTTTTTGTCGAAGTTACACTTGGTGAAAATTTTTACTAAAGAGCTAAACATGATTGACCTTCTTTCGAATTATCACCATTATTTCCACCGCATGTTCACCTTCAAAATCGTATATTCAAGGGCACAAGGATTCGTTCTCGAGAAAACAGAAGTTTTGCCTGCTAGTCCACGACACAGAAGGTCTTGTCAACCTGTCCAAGCTCTGCAACAAGAGAAGACGCAGCAGGATAGCCATAAACCGACTTCTGGCGGAAGAAAAGAACCACGAACTGAGTCTCATAGGCCTCAGAGCTCTCTACTCCCAGTGGAACAAAGCCATTTACAAGTACGTTCAATGAGTAAAGACCAGCTATTAATTTATATACTTATTTTTTATTTCTAGCACTAACTTCGCTACGTGACGTTATATGCATATAAGCCCATAAACTTTTGAGTTGAAAATCGAAAATATCCCGGGCATGAGTCATGCTTTCAGAGGTCTTCCCAACAGGAGATGCAGGTTGAGGAAGAGCAGACTAAAATTTTTGGGAGCTTTACTCCACCGTCGGGCAGAACTACTTTCGGGTCCAGCTAAAGTGGAGTTTTTAAAATGACAATTATGTGCCTCGTTACTGTCTTGCACATAACGCTGCATAAGGGTACAAACACAGTGGAGCCAGGCAGGTCTCTTACTCGCTTGTAGCCTAGCTGGTTAAGTCGAGTTCACACTAGGAGAAGAAGAGTTTGCATATAGTTGTGTAGTAGCTGCTAATACAGATGCTGTTGATGTCTTGAAAACATTGCATGTGCGTGCAACATCTCATCTATTGATGTAAGTCGTGAAGTACCTATTGAGATGTTTGTTAGTTGGTGGAGTTAGAGGATTGTGTGAAAATGTGTTGAAATGGAAAAAAAGCTATTGTGGGTTAAATCCTGGACATTAAGAAGAAACGATTTGAGGGTGTCAGCAAGACTTTCTAAGGAACTAGAACTTGAACATCCATCATCTTATGAGAACATTTCAAGAATGCCAGTTCTATTCAACATATACTATACAACACCATATAGTACTCCGTACAACCAATTACATGCGTCTTAACTCTCTTGCCGCTGAGAAACTACTAGTGGCTCACATTGGCTGCCAGCGAGGAGATCTCGAGACTGCTAGCGGAAGATAGACAGCGCTAACAAGTCAAACGTGGTAAACACTATAGCCTGCTGGCATTCACCAGGTTCTGGATCAGACTAGGATGCTTCCAAGCAATATTCCCAACAACTAGTTAGTAGAGGCTGCTAAACTGCCTACTTCGATCGAGCCTTTACTTAGCGGAAAGCTGTACTTACAAACAGTGGCGCCTAGTTGGTTGCATGCCGGCACATTAACTACGCAGAGTGAAGGGTCATTCACAATAAAACCGCAAAAAATAGGCAAACAAAAATAATACAGTGCTTGCGCGAGTTGGACCATCCCCGCTTACAGCTATAAACAATCGACTTGACAATATACCTGCTTAGACGGTGCCTCACTGTGAGAGAAGCGCCGGTGGCTCTGCACTGGCTTTGAGCGTAGCTCACTGCTACCATTCTGGTTACCTGGCTACCTGCTAGGTGCTATTGTATGCGTGCCTGTAAGGATCAATGCTTTAGTTTTACAAGGCGGTAAGTGACTAAGGGAGGATGAGACATGCTGGGCTACCATTCAGGCTCCACTGTGTTTTTACGCTAAGAAATCCATGATGGATGCTCTCCAGAGTTGTGGCCTGGAGCACTCATGAGTAGTTGCTTCCATATTTCATCCAGGAAGTAGCAGAAAAGTAGCCTGATGAGCTAAATCTCACCTGTTCACCCTAGAAAGTTGAAATTTAGAGCCCTACCAGTTCAACAAAAGACGCACGAAATGGCTATTCAGATATCGAGAGCCAGCAGATGGCTGAAGCATGTCCCATGTTTTTGAATACTAACTTTTGGTTCTAAGTGGCACTAAGAGGGGTCTGGGGTCCTTCCACCAGCAAGGTGTGGAGTACGTGTGAAGCTAAGATTACAATTGAAGTAATTCCCGGTTAGGTAGATGAAGGAAAATAAATCTATACACTAAGAGTCTATCAATGACCAGGTACTGCTTGTAGGTGTAAATATCACCATAAGCCGAGGCGTCGCTTGATAAAAATTCTGGGGAGTATTGCGAAATTCCCATCTGAATCAAAAGTTTTCCCAACTCAAAAACAAAAATTGTTATATCACCAATAAGTAATATTTACTACCTACATATAAGCACCACCTATATTGGTACATATTATACTATACACATATGAAAAAACCATGGATGGAACCTTCGCTCCAGGTACCACGTACTGACTCTTTCAGTCTACCGTGAGCCGTGTGCTAGCTCTGATACCTATATTAATTTACCCACATATATCAAGTTTTATGTTAATATATCTGACGTTAAGACGTGTTCATTTTGACGCCCACCACAATTGATGATTTTGAGGAAAGGCAGGTGTTAGACACGGACCCTACATATATATTTATAATCTTTTGTCACAGATGTGCGATGGAAATCAGTAACAAATAATATGTGATTTAAAGAGAAAACTTACAAATTTTATGTTTCGGCGTTAAAAACGAAGAGTAGATTGAAAAAGTTCGAGTCATTCAGAATGATCGTATGAGCGAATTTTCATAAATTATCGTATTGCATAATGTTAAATTGTTTTGAAATTTGAGCTTTTGAGTGAAAGGAAATGGTTAACTATTAATTTTATGGCAAAAAACGTTTTCTAAATAATAATGTCCAATTCAAATAAAGGTTTTGAATTTTTATTTTTTTTTTTTTTTTTTTTTTATTTTTTTTTATTTATTTTTTTACTTTTTATCGATTTTTTAGCTAATTTTAATGAATTTTGAAGACATTTTTGAGCATAATTGTACATACATTCTTTAATGTTCTATTTTATAGTTAATTAACTTCATTTGAGCAATATTCTTCCAAAAAATAGAAATTTAACGATTTTTAGCAACTTTTAGTGATTTTTTCAGTACATTTTTTGAAATTAGACCAATTTAATATGCTCAAAAAGTGCTGGGCAACGAACGTATCCTTTCGTATGGAAAGCTTGATTTTTTGGCGCAAGAACCGAATTTTTATCTCAATCTTAAGGAGAGTTATCGTCTGGAATGACATACACACACGCGCGCGCGCGTGTGTGTGTGTGTGTGTGAAAAAGCGTTATACTCTAGGATTCATTTCAGAATGCCTCAAAATGGATTTTAATGAAGAAAGTTTTCGATAATTTTTATTTGAAAATTAACCTAGCAATTGCAATAGTTCATTTTCTACGAAAATTCGCTAAAAGCACTTTTTCTTTCGGACTCTTCGAATTAAGGCTTTTATTGACATCTCAAGATTTTTCCTAATTTCTCCCAAGTCTAGCTCTAAGTATAAACAACAACATTTCCACAGTAGGACTCGGATTGGATTGTCCTCCCCTTATTAACTGTATTTCTTTTTCACAGGGATTCAGCCTCTGTGGAGATTTCAAAAAACTATTGGATCACTAAAGTCGTCAACAATCCCGGCAACGTAGACGCGGAAACTGGAGATGCCGGTGCTCGTGAAACCTTCTGTGGAACTGAAACCGACAGTACGACCACCCCGCACCGGGAACTCGGTAAGAGACAGTAGTCATATTTTATGTTAGGTATAAAGAACCACGGCGCATACAATTCACGAAAATTCAACTATTACAGCCAGCGTTAGTAATCCCTTTATCCCTATATATACGAATATACGAGTATATATTATATAATAAAAAATTGGTTAGTTTGTTTGTCCGCTAGAAATGTCCAAACGGTTGCTCCGATTTCCATGAGGGTGCGGGCCCAAATTGATGAACAAGTTCCAGAGATGGTTTTAGGCTATATTACAATCCTGTAGACTTACTCCTTCTTCGAGAACTCGGCTTTTCCTAACGACGTCACCCGGGTAAACAACTTTGTAATTAAGGAAAAACTGGAAATGCGTCGAACTTAACACGTCAAATATGGATGGGATGGGTAGCAGCGGTCAAACGTAAATAACAAATTCAACGATACCAAAAAGTGTTTAGTAGGTTGAGCTGCGCAGTTTTTATTCATAAAGATAGATCATCAAACAGAGATTAAAAACGCCGTATTAACAGCACCAATGCTGGTCGGGAAGAGTTTTAACGTAACTACGGTTATATTGAGAAACAGGGACGCTTGGTTGTAAAATTAATTAGGTACAAGTTGACACTTGATTGAAATTTAATAGGTAATACATTTAATTAATGGAGTAGGTAAACTTTCAATAGAGAAATGAGTGTTGAAGGTTGGTGTTTAATGGTTATCATCCATATGATAAAGAATCTTGTACATGAAACTAATTTCAGCCGGAGAAGAATCAAACAACTTTTGAAACAGAACTTCACATTTTTCCTTATATATAACCCACCCAATGACAACATGATCACTCTCTCAGCTCATAGCCTCAGCCTTTTATCTCAATCTCTTATTCCTACCACAATTTTAGCGAAATAGGCAATATCGGCCGTTATTTTTGTTCATTTCGAAATAGTCAAAATTCTATAGGCAGTCACATTAAGTTACAAACATTATGATTTGGTTTAGAAGAAATGTTTGGTGCATTGCTCAATGAGTCTTTTATGTCGACATACTATTTTAGGTTCATTTTTCCAATAATGAACCTTTGTAGTCGACCGAGGAAAAATGATAACCCCCTCCTCAAAAATTTGTTGGTTTGCATTTCAAGATGCGTAAAATCCAAAAACTCAAAAACTGAAAAATTAAATGAAAAAAATCTGTCTTCATCCTCAATTTTCCTTTATATTTTTATGAAACTTGGATCTCGAATCAAATACCTAGGTACTAGGAGATGGACTAGTGAATCGCTGGTAGGTATATTATCTCATTAATTTTCAGTGGGCGGATGCCAACCTCAATGCCGTTATACTCAGAGAGACTAGTTGAGTGTAAATGTTTTATTTAATTGCATTAATTTTCTCTCTGCAGGTGCCTATATTATGTATATTGTTTAAACTTTAGTTTAATTTGTAGTTTAGTTTGGTTTGTAGTTTAGTTTAGTCTGTTTTTATAAACAAAAAGCATTTTTTTGTTTATTTATCAACTTTTCTGTTACATCAGGGAAGAGAATAATGAAAAGAAAATATCCTATCGACGACCAAGATGATAGTTTCTCTTCTAATGACGATAAACTAAACGAGGAGGACATTTCGGATTGGGAGGATGGCAATATCAGGAGAAGCAAGAGAATAAAAAAAGTCAGTGGTCTTCCGAGGTTCTTTGATCATAAGTACATGAAATTTGACGACGCGACCGAAGGGGAATACGTTTATGGATCTAACTATTGGAAGAATAGCCCGGAAGAGAAAACGGCGGTGAAGAAGCCTAGAAAGAAACGAGTACCGAAAGAACAATCAGAATCTACCAAAGATCGACCGAACAGGCGAGTACCTAAAGCTGAGAAGTCAGCGTCGAAGAAAGTGTTACCGCGTACGGATGGTATTACCGGTGGAGGGCAATCCGTGAAACAGCCAATGTACAGGGACTTAACTATGCCAGTAATCAAGGAAGAGCCGTACATGCCGCCGATCGAAGTTCCCAAATTGCCCCAACCTCCTCAGTTTAGTAAGGATCACAAGACCCTAATGCATCAGTTTGGCCCACGGTTAGGCGACCCGTCAAAAAACGACTTGTTATCAGACTTAAGTGTTTGGGATTTCGGGTTAACGGGGTTTCCAGCCTTTTCGCCGTTGAAACCAGTAAACGATGCTTGCTTGCCGGATGATGGCGACAAGAAGCTGCTCGAACTTGGGGCCTTCAAAAAGGAAGAGACTTCAAAGAAGGTGGACAACATTATCGTAACAAATCCTGTTAAGACGGAGTTGTGTAGACCTGTGGCACCGCCTATAAAACGAAATCGGGCTCAAATACAGAACTTGGTTCCTGTGAATAAACCGAATTTAATGGTTATCCCGCACAAGAAGAAGGAAAGGCAGGAGCCACAACCAGGACCATCCCGGATGCTAAACAGAGTGTTTCTGCCACGACAACAAATGTTGGGGCCGCGTCTGGTAGCAGAAATGGTCCCCACACAACCTAGAGACTTGATGATACTAAAGACAGGCCTCACTAAAGTCAAACTCCCATTTCACCAAATACCACAACAAAATCTAATGATCAAACGAAAAGTCAACCTTCCCGCTCGTCCTCTCAGCATCCCAATCGTCAAGAACCAGGAAATACCCGTTTTCGAAAACACTTCTTGGGCCAAGCACTCGCTTTCGGAGAGAACAGTCCTCTACATCCCTTCTGGAACTCCTACAATCACCATTCCTTCCGTTTCGAATTCTAAAGAAGTAAGTACCTAACTACCCATCTGATACAGTCACATATATTCACTCAATTCACTTATAAGTTGGAAAATGATGGCCCCTCAGCTATCAATATAGAAAACGGAAGTTCATGAAAACGACGTTTTTTCCATCAAATATAGCATTGCATTGTAATAGATTTCAACGTATAGGTCTCACCAATAGTAACGAAATTTCCTATTCTTTGTTATATGAATTAGGTAGATGATAAATAAATTTACCTCTTAATCTACTCTCCAACTTTCACCTTTAAATAACCTGAAGATTAATATATCTTCTCTTACTGAAATTACCGTCAATAATTAGAATTTTTTGTTTTCGCGATTCCTGGCTGTTCGGTGGCTGTTTTTGCTGTTTTTTCTTATTTTTCTTCATAGCCTTTGCATTTCAACTGCAGTGTAGAGTGACAACCCTAGGGAAACCGTACTAGGGAACTGATACCTATAAGTGTTTGTCACCGGGGAACACTTGTTACCTACACGAGAGGAGATTCCAAGCTACCCACTTAATACAATTTCATCACCTAATGGACAACGTTACTAAGTTGCCCATATAATTATATTGCCTACCAACATTATCAAATTAAGTTCATCGAATAGCCTAGCAAAGCCTGTAGTTCTGTGACCAGAAGAGTGAAGGTCTCCGTAGAGTGAAGCCGTTGCATTCGTGTCGACCAGGCCTAAGATATGTCAGCAATTTCTTATTTGTTAATGATTATGGCCTAATCGTCTAAATCGATCAATCTATGTAACTCTATTTCGAGAAAAGGGCAATTTTTAATTTACTTTAGTCTTCTTCATTGCTTTCGATAACTCCGCTATTACGGTTGTTACATTTCCAACAACCGGTTGTTACTTTAGTCGTAATGTAGTTCCGACGTTGGTTGTCTAATCGGTCTGGACTCTAAAGGGGATTGATAATATAATTATAATTATTTTTAGGCAAGATTATTCATTGAAATTTTTTTGTTACATGTTTGACGAATTTTTATTTAAAAAAAACCAAAACAAATTAATTAACAAGGATTAATCGCTAATGACAGAAGATAGGAAAAAGTAGAAAAAAGGATAGATAATCATAAAGCTGTGCTTTTCTGCTATTATTCTTTAAATTCAGTTATAAAAGAAGAGTGAAGAGTCATCCGATTTTTAGCGAAACGTCATATTATAAAAGATATCTAAGACTCATTATTGACCACTAAGACAACTAATTCGTGCCATCGTGTAGTTAAAGGAAGGGTGGTATAATAAATGCTATAAACCTGATGAATATCAGCAATCGAACGATTCTAGGTGTAACAGTTCCGGACCAAACGTATGAAGTGGTTGAAGGAACTGTTATGCGAAACGTTACAAAGATTAGTCCTTGGATTGTCACACAGGTAAAAAAAAAAAAAAAAAAAAAAAAGGAATTTATTCGAAGCATACGAATTATACCAGCCTAAAGATATCATTGTCACAAATTATTGCCTACTACGTCTTTGAACCAAATCTTGAAGCTGTTAGGGTACGTATAATAAACTGCTGGAATCTAGTTGTTCAATCCCTGAGCGTTTCTGGCCTTTTTGGAGTATGGTATGGCGCTCTGTATGGTTGGTCAGAATATTTCGCTGGTTTTCCAGTTATTTCAACTATTAGAAACCTATTAAGTATTATGTTGCATACGTACTCGTATTATGTAACATTTTCCAGTATTGGGCAAATCAACGTTCTCGAACCACCCATATTACGAACATACTAGTGTTTCGATAATACTTTTAAGTAAAGATATGATATCGGACTAAACCCAATATTTCCCGGCCAAATCAACTAGGTTCACTGAATTGTTCTCCTTTTGATTCAAAATTTATAATACACAAGCATAACACAAAACCTTTTTATATACTAGGTACGATAAAAACAGCCGATTATTTATTTAAACTATTCTGTATCTTTGTTTATCTATTTTTTCGTTCAGAAAACGAGTATAACTATCGGATTAATTTGGATTTCCAATATAAAACCTAGTGATAGGTATTTCATCACATCATTTTCTTTTAGATACTCGAAATGAAATGACAAAACTGTGGGTGGTATAGCAATTAAATTTCTATTTGTATAATCATTTACTTATTTTATTTCTTTTTACTTTTAGCGAATTTTTGAAGAAAATTAAGCTATTGCTCTCGCCTCAAAATTTGTAGAATGTGAATTTTTGAAAAGATTTTATGCAGAAATCCGTTTCAGGCTATTCTGAATCATATTCTGAAGTTTAACGCATTTTTTTATGTATGTATGTATGTATGTATGTATGTATATATATATGTATGTATGTATGTGTCATTCCAGACGATAACTGTCCGTAGAATTGTGCAAGAATCTTCAAACAAATTTTAAAATTTTAAGGACACAAAACGAAAGTGAAAGTTCAAGTTCGTTGGCCAAAAAAAAAAAAATAAATAAATAAAAAATGTAATCACAACTGATGAGTTTACTCTGTGAAATATTCCGTCCTCCGATTCTCTCGGTCGCTCTCTTGAATGTTTTGGGCTCAACTGTTTTAGGACTTGATGTAGCTTTAATACTGACTGTGGCTTAGAAAATATCAGCCATGAAATTATGAAGAAGTTCTATTTATGTACGTAGTAGCGTACCTAATTATTTTTAATAATTTGATTCCATGTTTGTCTATCAAAATCGTAAACTAAAATTTCTCTACACTATCAATAGCGACTGAAATGTCGAAGATTTCTTCAAAAATTCGCTCATGGGGTCATGCTGCATGACTGGACTTTTTCATTAATTGTTTTTTTTTATAGGAAAAAACCTTGACTGTATTATGAAGACCCGCCTAGTATCTGAGAATCTGCGTTACCTGCACATCAGCCTTGCCAAGTTGAACAAATCATTCTTTTCTGAACCATTTTATTTTTATTTGTACAAATAAACCCTTTATTTTTAGTGGTTCAATTTCTTGATAGTCCACCTTAAGTCCTATAGTCACTGGGGCGAACCTTTTTATTTTTTCTTGATAAATAGACCAATTATTTTGGAAGCCTCGTGATGGTTTCAAGCCATTGTCGTTTTAGCCAGTGTTGCCATACGTCCATTTTTGGGGATACATGTAGCCCTTTTTAGATACCAAAACCCCCAAGCCCTAAGCCGCGTTTTCACTAGCGAAACTTTCTCGCGAAACTCCCTCGCGAAACTTACTCTCTGCGAGAGAAATTTCGCACCTCCCAAAATAGCGCAACTCAGAGCGAGACGTTGCGCGAGTAGGGTGAGCCGCCTTCGACAAGCCGCAGTTCTGGTCTCGTAGTGATCATGGAAACTCGATATATCACTAAGTAGATTTCCAATTTTGAATTCTCAAACTTGTCCCATCGTTGATTCCAATCTCTCTCTTTTTATTGAAAACAGGAAAGTTAACTTATTTATTCAAAAACTCAATTTATAAAGTTGAATATTTCAATTTGAACCATAGTTTTTAGTTTCACATCTTCAATTCTCAATATTTTCATCAATTTTTCGAAGTGATCATGGAAACTCGATATATCACTAAGTAGATTTCCAATTTTGAATTCTCAAACTTGTCCCATCGTTGATTCCAATCTCTCTCTTTTTATTGAAAATAGGAAAGTTAACTTATTTATTCAAAAACTCAATTTATAAAGTTGAATATTTCAATTTGAACCATAGTTTTTAGTTTCACATCTTCAATTCTCAATATTTTCATGACTATCTCTATCCACTTACTCATGACTAGCACTAATTAGTTTCACGAATCTTTAATCAAATTTGGTTGTTATTACGTAGGTGAACGTTAGGAATTTAATTCTGGTAGGGCTGAATAATTTAGGAATTCATTTAGGGGTTTTCAGAGCAGTTTCCTTTCACAGAAAACATTTTAAGGTGAGTTCTCCAGTGAGGTGTTAAATTTTGCTAGAAACAATATTTTAAAGAACTTTCATTTTTTAAAAGAAAAAAATTGATTTAATTAAAGAATATTTCAGAAGGTAACACAAGATTTCAAATGAGAACAAAATTTCATATTTTATGGGAATTAGCTAGACTATTGAAGGTTATTGACTTGCCTATTTCACTTCACAACATGTTTTGGTTTTCAGAGTAATTATAATCATTATAATTACTCGGATTATCGGATCATGGAAACTACTTAGTGATTGGATTCCACGAAAAATCGTAGGTTTTGTAAAGCTCGATGAGCTTCTAGCAATCCTCCTGGTTCATTACTCCCGGAACGTTTACACTGGTGAGTATGTTACGGGCGAAACACTTTGATGCGCGGACGAAAACCGACTGACCTCCGGCTCTCAGTGAGCGTCCTCACCCCGAAATGTTTCGCGAGTGGAGGGGCGTCTACATGGGAGAGTCTCCCTCCCAACGCCCTCGCGCAACTTTTTCGCGAGGAAGTTTCTCTAGTGTAAACGCGGCTTAAGACTTTGGGGGTGCGCACATATATGTACCCTTTTTGCTTAGGATCCCCTTTTTTAACCTCTTTTCATAAATATCCACTCACTTCTCCTTTTTTGCTAATGAAACTACTTCGTAAACCAAAAAATAAATAACTCGGTATGTGAAAGGTAAAAAGTATGGATCTAGAGCCGCGTTTACACTAGCGAAACTTCCTCGCGAAACAGTTGCGCGAGGCAGACTCGCCCATGTAGACGCCCCTCCACTCGCGAAACGTTTCGGGGTGAGGACGCTCGCTGTGAGCCGGAGGGCAGTCGGTTTTCGTCCGCGCATCAAAGTGTTTCGCGCGAAACAAACTCGCTGGTGTAAACGCGGCTTTATTGTTTCGCGAGTAAAATGAACCAGGAGGATAGCTTGAAGTCTTGAGCTTGGTGAGGCGGCTCACCCTACTCGCGCAACGTCTCGCTCTGAGTTGCGCTCTGTTTTGGGAGGTGCGAAACTTCTCTCGCAGCGAGGAAGTTTCGCGAGGATGTTTCGCGCAACTGTTTCGCGAGGAAGTTTCGTTAGTGTAAACGCAGCTTAGGAGAGGGGATGCATTGCTCCATGACGCATCCATGTATACTGTGGTTGAAACAATACCAAGGCATTGTTTTTGTTTTTGCAGTTAGTTTAACACGTGAATAGTGTAAAATATTGCTAGTTCGCAGACACACTAAAACCTAAATTAAAATCTTGTTTATACGAAATGGAACTATCTATGGAAAACTCACGCTAAACAACAAATTGTGTTCATGTCTGATAAATAGTGGGGATTAAAAGTAGGTTGTAATAATTAGGCATAATATTTTACTAATAAGCATAGGTCCTAATATCATTATTTTACACAGCAGCAACATTTTATTTTTCAGATTTTTCTTGAGATTATTCATACCTTACACTAGAAATCCAAGCCTTCAAGTTTTTTCCCACAAAATCTGTTGATGACTTGCGCTTCATATTTATTGGAGAAAAAACTGTGCCTCTTGCACTCCCGATTAATTTTACTCAAGCCCTACCGGCTAAAATTTAAAAAAATTTCAACTCCCTAAAGAGAAAACAATGCTTTCGCTACATAGGTACAAGTAGACTCGGAAGCAAGATACGAATTTCTTTTGTCTTTAGCGAATTTTTGTAGCAAATGAAGGCTATTGCAATGGCTTGGAAAATTTTAAAATCAAAATTTAAAAAAATTTCTTCATTGAAATCCGTTTTGAGGCATTCTGAAATGAATCCTAGAGTTTAACGCTTTATATATATATATATATATATATATATTTACTTTTACAGTCTTACGGCACAGGTTAACAGATCCAGTATTAGGGCACAGGTGCCCTAATACCGCTTCTGTAACATCCGTCTTTTTATACAATAACACCGATTACAGGATTGCGGCGTCAACGTTGTCCCTCTCTGTCTTGCGCTTTCGTATTCATCTAAATCAACATGATCGTCCCTCGTGTAGCCAGAACGAGAGTAGCTCGGGATTTTTTACTTTCCCAACATCCCAAAAGAGTGGAAAGTAATGTCCACTTTTACTTTCCCAACATCCGAACAGAGTGGAAACTTATGTCCACCTTTACTCTCCCAACATCTCAACAGAGCGGAAAGTATTGTCCATTTTTACTTTCCCAACATCTCAACAGAGTGGAAAGTATTGTCCACTTTTACTTTCCCAACATCCCAACAGAGTGGAAAGTAATGTCCATTTTTACTTTCCCGACATCCCAACAGAGTGGAAACTTATGTCCACCTTTACTCTCCCAACATCTCAACAGAGCGGAAAGTATTGTCCATTTTTACTTTCCCAACATCTCAACAGAGTGGAAAGTATTGTCCACTTTTACTTTCCCAACATCCCAACAGGGTGGAAAGTAATGTCCATTTTTACTTTCCCAACATCTCAACAGAGTGGAAACTTATGTCCACCTTTACTCTCCCAACATCCCAACAGAGTGGAAAGTATTGTCCAGTTTTACTTTCCCAACATCTCAACAGAGTGGAAAGTATTGTCCATTTTTACTTTCCCAACATCCCGACAGAGTGGAAACTTATGTCCACTTTTACTTACCCAACATCCCAACAGAGTGGAAAGTATTGTCCAGTTTTACTTTCCCAACATCTCAACAGAGTGGAAAGTATTGTCTACTTTTACTTTCCCAATATCCCAACAGAGTGGAAAGTAATATCTATTTTTACTTTTCCAACATCCCAACAGAGTGGAAACTTATCTCCACCTTTACTTTCCCAACATCCCAACAGAGTGGAAAGTATTGTCCATTTTTACTTTCCCAACATCCCAACAGAGTGGAAAGTAATGTCCATTTTTACTTTCCCAACATCCCAGCAGAGTGGAAAGTATTGTCCAGTTTTACTTTCCCAACATCTCAACAGAGTGGAAAGTATTGTCCACTTTTCCTTTCCAAATATCCCAACAGAGTGGAAAGTAATGTCCATTTTTACTTTCCCAACATCCCAACAGAGTGGAAACTTATGTCCACCTTTACTTTCTCAACATCCCAACAGAGTGGAAAGTATTGTCCATTTTTACTTTCCCAACATCCCAACAGAGTGGAAACTTATGTCCACTTTTACTTACCCAACATCCCGAAAGAGTGGAAAGTAATGTCTATTTTTACTTTCCCAACATCCCAACAGAGTGGAAGGTATTGTCTACTTTTACTTTCCCAATATCCCAACAGAGTGGGAAGTAATGTCCATTTTTACTTTCCCCACATCCCAACAGAGTGGAAACTTATGTCCACCTTTACTTTCCCAACATCCCAACAGAGTGGAAAGTATTGTCCATTTTTACTTTTCCAACATACCAACAGATTGGAAAGTAATGTCCACTTTTACTTACCCAGCATCCCAATAGATTGGGAAGTAATACCCATTTTTACTTTCCCAACATCCCAACAGAGTGGAAGTAATGTCCATTTTTACTTTCCTAACATCCCTACAGAGTGGAAAGTAATGTCCATTTTTAAAATCACGGCTAAAGAATGTTCCATGTTTCTTGAATTTTAGACGAAGGTTCTAAGCAGTAACCATTATGGGGTCCAGAGGGGGCTTGTCACCTGGCAAGGTCCGAAGAACCGAGTTTTTTTTTTTTTTTTTTTTTTTTTTTTTTTTTTTTTTTTTTTTAAGCCGCGTCTCAAATGTTCTGGTATTGTTCCTTGAATAATCCACTTCCGTTTTTGCAACTTGAGAAAACATTTAATTTGCTCAATATACTGTTTCTGCTACGTTTCAAGTACCTAGTGCTTATTCCAAATCAGAATTGCAATTCGGCCGAGAGAGCCATTTACCTTAGAAGAAAAATCCCTAAACACTTCTGGATGACACAACAATCGGATTCCAAAAACCTTCACTCGCTCTAAATAAAATGCGCTACATCTCGAGGAATTTAACCCCATCAGTCATAATCACAACGCTAAAAGTTGAAATAACATCTGCTATCCACCCAGCAAGCATTAATCTTGGGGAAATCGGCTTTGATCAAGCTCTCGGTCTTAGTAGACAGACTCGAAAAATTTGACACACATGCGCTCCACGCGGATGACTGGAAAAACAGAGGGCAGTGCCTGTAAGCTGCCTATATACTCATATACCTTGGACAATGGAGGAAGTAGACAACATCGGCTCTGCGCCTCCTAAGCTAGGGTTTGGAAAAAAAAAAAAAAAATTATATATATTTTGTTATTTTGTAACAAAAATGCTATTTTTTGAGCATTTAAATAATCTAAATTCGATAGTGATATTACCAGGTTTTTATAGTAGAAGTAAGTAGGTACCTGTGGAATATTATGCCCCAATTGGCTGGTCCATTGTGATTAATTTGTTATTCTCAGTTACCCGCCTATGGGAATGTACCTTGAATTGTCATATTTTCAAACAAAGATTGAGGTAGGTATGTTCTACAGAATCCCTTTCGAGCTGTTTAAAAAAGTAGGTAGTTCAAAATTTATCTAGGATCCCTATATTTCCAGTTCCTATTTTCACGATAAATCATGGAAAACAATATTGCATGATTACATTCATTTCAATTTGTTATATTTATTTCAATTTATATATTTATTTAAATTTGTTTAGTAATTTGGTAATACGAGTGACAAAAATTATATTTTCGAATGATATTTATTTCTATATATTTATTTATTTTATTGAATTTTTACAAAGAACACTTTCAATTAATTACAAGGAATATATCTCAATATACCTAATGCTAGATGGAAGGCAATAGCCCTTAAGTATCAAGCAAGCTTCGTTCCGAGCTGAGTTTCTAACTATTCACATCTTATACATGGGAGAATTACAAAAATTAAGATACTTTTAAAATGAATCTCTATCATGATGTACATAGTTAATAATTATTACTGATTAAATTTATACAGTGTAGGTACTACTGAATACAGCTTCACGTTTGCTGTGTCCAAGCTTGACCCACCTTCATTATATTATTTTTTCATAGAGCGCGGGAGTGAAGTTGCGGAGATCTCAAATTTCCGTCGATAGACCGGTACAAAATATACAAAATACAGGATGGGCTCCTCGTGGTTGGCGTCATAGATGGCTTTGGGTTAACTACATTTCCCTCCCATCTAAATCTTGTTTCATAATCATGGTCACAAGCATTCCTATTTATCATGCCTGGATTCCGATGGAACACTGATAGAAGTGATTTTACAAATAACTGATGAGGGGTAAATAGGTATTTTAAATTCTTCATAAAGTTGGATGTTCGGATATCGGTGTGGCTTTCTCATTATTATTTTCATAATAGACCTTTGAATTATATTTAACGGTTTAATTGTAAGACTGATTGTACCAAAGAATAATATATGAAAGACTAAGCTTATCATTCCTGAATACATTCCTCACATTAGAAAACAAAAACGAAAATCTCCTTAGTTTTTCATGTATAATGTCTAAATGTGATTACCACGTTAACTTATTATCAATATGTACACCCAGATAACGATAGGTAAATGCTCTCTCCAAAGTCGCACATGTACAACACGATTTTTCTAAACAGTAATCCATGATGGATAAACTAATTTTTCAAACGGATTTTTCTAAACTAATATCATATTATGACTCATATTTTCTACGATTTAATTTTTACTCCCTACTTAAATGTATTTAGTTTTGTTTGCATTTAGCGTGAGGTAACTGTCCGAAAACCAGTTATTAAATGAATCCAGAGCGTCATGAGCTTTAGTGTATACCTTCATTCCAGGACTAACCAGAAACCAATGTCGACGTATCATAAGCCAAGAGATATGTTTTAGCGTCCTGCACGTGAAGAGGTAAATTATTATACTAGCCTAGTTCTCTCGCTCGCTACACACGCTCGGTATGGCAGTATAGATCCCATGGTCTTTACTGTTGAGTGGGACATGTAGAATCATTGGATACGGTGTATCACTAAGGGTGATTTGAAATGTGTGGGGAATGTTGCTCGCTTCGCTCGCTCTCAGTGGGATGCATAGATGCGATTGGATATAGTTAGTCCCCATACCATCGAGACTAACAGCCCATGGTTCAGGTGGGGGTGGAACATTTGAAAATTACTTACAAACCCTTTCTATAGACAATCCCAAGGGAATGAAATAAAAAATATCCTCATAACATATCCATAATTTCTCCCTTGATGGGAAAAACAATAGATCATGGATATGTCTAGTACCTACTGCTTACCAGTAGGTACCTACTACTCAATTGTATACCAACCATGTAGGGCCTTCTTTTCACAAGATTATTCCATTATGGTTACAAAACAATATTAGTTTATTACTTGGAGTAATAAATTAGCATTCCTTTACACTACAATGTCCTAGAGGTCATGAGATGTTGTAATAAAATGGGAGCATTCCAAGAAGTGGCGAACGATTTTCCTACTATGAAACCCGACGACTACGATTTTCCTAGCCTTCACTTTTCGAGTTAATAATAATCTAAAGTGCCAGGTCATCACAAATTTTGGTGTCGTTACGCAAATTTTAGAATGAACCCCAGCCCAAAAACATATCCATGTTAAAATAATGAAAATAAAATACGTAAATAAAGTTTATAAAAGGGGCAAAACGAAAATAATAAATTGCTGTGTAATAATTTGCTGCGTTTTCTATGTGGTTCCACGAAAAGTTTATTAGGTTTAATTATGATAGCCCATTTATCTGCGAAGAAGGCCATAGAGATCACGTGGAACCACAAACATTTTAGTATTATGCTACAAAACTGCCCACCCAACATGACAGACTTTTTTTGTTTTTGAAATTACTTTCACACCCGTCACCTCCATTGATGTTTTTCAAGAGAGACCACGAAAGATTATGTGGAACTAAGAAAAGTTTAGTTTTAAGAACATATCAGTACTATTTTTACTGCAGACTGCTGTATAATTATTCGGTGCGTTCTCTATGTGAGGAAGTTATACCTCCCACCCAACTTGGCAGACTTTTTTTTCTGTTGGAAATGACTATCAAATGCGGTACCTTATGTGGAACCACCAAAATTTTAGTTATAAGATCATTTACTAACAGAACTGTCGGATATTAAATGTTTGCTCGTATTTGTTTTCTTCGTCTATTTTTGTAAAGGTAGGCCATAATTTAATCTGCGTAGAAGGGCTATCCCTTTCCCTTTCTATTCGTACATGTTACAATATGTGAGGAAGTTATACTGCCCACCCAACTTGGCAAACGTTTTTTTCAGTAGGAAATTACTTTCAAACAAATTAAATCTTATAAAACTATGTGGAACCACAAAAAGTTTATTAGGTTTAATAAAGATATGTCATTATTTTATCTGCGTAGAAGGGTTATCGTTTTTACCGTCTATTTTTCTGTTGGATGTGTCTTTTAAATCAAGAGACAGGTTCGAAATCAAACTTCAGACCTACATAACTTTCGACGAAACAGGAAGAGCGCGTTAGCTCAAAATGTAGCTTGTCTACTTTTTGTTCACTACAATCGGAAAATAATATTTCATGTATCTGAACTCGCATGTGACCAAATTGGAACTTCAACGAACATTTAAGGACCAACCCGAACCAAGACCGTCAAACATTTACTGTGTCTATGGCGGGAAAAAACATAGCGGGGAACACTTTTTTTTTTTTTTTTTTTTTTTTTTTTGTCGTTTCCCGCCTACTGTTGCTGATTTATCCAGCAAGACATCATATTTCGGCAATTTTGACGGCACCATCGCGTTCTACTGATCCAGAAACGCAATTTTCTCGCTGACGTACGAAGTGCTCTCGATCAAATTTTAATGTGGCAACGGATAGAAGATCGAGCATCGAAAAATATAAGGATACTAATTTTGGTGAATTTTAGACAATTTCCAAGGGCGTTGCTTGGTCGTGACCAAAATTCATAATTCCCGCCTCTGACTAAATTCATATCTCCCGCCTCGGAGTTCACCGAACTCCCGAGTCGAGCGCTAGTGTAGCTGTATCTGAATGGAACAAGGAAACTACTCCCGAATGTAATTAAACTAATTAAACTTAATGAGTGATCTGTGCTCCCGAAACTGTACAACGCAATCAAAGATTATTGTATTCATGTTAACCATTTATGTTCATCTTTACCTATTGTGTTAAATAATTGATATTCCTCAACCAGTGTATGGACAGTAGCGCTCTCGGCGCGCAAGTTGCGGAAAGATGTGTAACCTGCATTCATTCAGTTCCCGTGTCTCATGACGATTGTATTGCTCTCCCATTTTATTCAACTTATACCGCTGTTGTATCACAATAAATTGTGTTCGATCCCGTAAACCTGTGTGTTTCGTTTCCGTGAACTATTCATTGGTGCCGTTAAACCCGGGAAATTAGTTCGCAGAGCTGAGCATTAGTTCCAGTCTGTGTAACAGGATCCCGTTTTCGTCAAGCACGCCGAGTGCGCCATATTGAAAATCGCAAGTTTCATTCGGTTTGGATCCCGCAGTGAAATTATCGCGTTTTATTTCGGTCCGAGTTCCGCATCCAGTAAAAAGAATTCGTAATATCAGGATGCCGAAATCAAAGCGTAAATCCCGTCAACCTTCACCTCCGATTTCACTGCCGTCAGTGGATAGCCTAACCATGACGGATGCCAAGCCAAAGGGATTCCGCATGGAGCACGGCAAAGTAGATAAATTGCCGGAAAATATCAAGATTATATACCGCAAAATCTCGTCATGGATCATGGCATTAGATCAGAACCTAAATGACGATAATCAAGAACCTCACTCCGCAGTTCGGGTAACCACGGACATCCTCAATGAAGGAGAACTACTATTGGAACAAGTAAACGGTTCCGACATCAAGGAAGAGCTAAGGTTAGCCTGGATCCCGTATATTATCGAAGGTTGTCGAAAAGCAAAAGGACTGATAGCAGAAAAGGAGGTAGCCATCGCGTCCACGCGCACAAAAGGTGAATTTTCGTTCCATGATGTAAAAACTCCCTACGAAGCAGTGAAAGTCATGCACATTTTGCTTCCATCCGTTCCGACTTATGATGGAGACATCACAAAATTTGCGCATTTTATCAGAAGTTTTAACTCCGCAGTACATAATGTTCCGCACCTTCCGGATCCCGTGAAGTTCGAAGCCCTTAAAGGGAAGTTAGTCTCTCAGGCGGAACAATGGCTCAAAGGGACAGCGCATCAAGCTGCTAATTACGAACAATTTTATCAGTATTTGTGTTCGGAGAATTCCGGAAGATACCGAATAGCCAGAGCCACCTTCGCCAAAAGAACTACGATCCCGAAATTGAATCAGATGGACGCCAGTACTTTCGAGCAGTATCTATCCTCAGCCAAGGCATGGATAGAAGCGATTTTTTCGGTGGAAGCTCCCGATCTAACGGGCTTCCTGTTGTTCGAGGCTCTCTTCTCGAGGATCGACGCCGCCCTTCAGCAGAAATTTAATAGGGAGCGAGTAAAGGACGAGGGCTTCATTCCCACGCACGTGCAGTTGTTGGAGTTCCTTGAAGAGGAATTAAGGGTTGTGCAGTTACAGCCCGTGCCGCTAGAGTCCGCCACACGCTCCAAAGGAGCACCAAATCCCGTTCCCGCCGCTCATCCTTCCGATTCCAAACCAAAGTTGGGCCCATCTCGCAGAGTGATCCCGTATCCGTGTGCGTTCTGTAATCAGGAGCACTTTCTCTATCTCTGTCATCGTTTTAAGCGACAATCCCTGGCGGAGAGAAAGAATGTAATCAAACGTAACAATCTCTGCACTAACTGTCTTTCCCCATACCACCGAGTGATGAACTGTACGTCTAAAAGAAGGTGTAGTGAGTGTAATGAACGTCATCACTACCTTATATGTGAACCCGTCGTCAAACCTGAACAAAGACGTAGCCCTACCTTTGAAAGGGAAACCGTGCGTCCCAGCAATGCGTCCGGTGGTCTGGAGAGGACGCTCCTACCGCCTCAGGATTCCGCCCGCTATCGCAGTCAGTCAAGTGAAGTCAGTGATACAAGTGCATTAAGTGTAGGCAGTATCTCAAGTCGCGAGTTCAGATCACGTAATAATTCGCAAAAAAGTAATTCAAGTTTCTGAAGTTTAGGCCACGCCTCTTCTAGGCGTGGCGAAAATGTATCCCGCAATTTCGTCCGCCGTTCCGCTACAATTGGTGAGTTTAGTCATGGTTTTCCTTGTTCCGTTCATGATTGTAATGCTACTAATTGTATTTCCGCCCAATCAAGTAAATCCCGATCTACTCATGTCTTTAGAAAAAACTCTCACTCAATTGATAATATTCACAATAAACAAAGTAACCTCCAACACCACCCCAAATCCATTTTAAAAATACCCTCAATTAATGACTGCGTAAAAAGAGCCATCAAATTTAATGATCCTAGCTTGACACCTACAGCACTAGTTTACATATCTCCACCTCGTAGCTCCCGCTCGCAACGCATCCGAGTATTATTAGACTCTGGTGCGGAAAGTAATATAATTTCCTTAGAAGCGGCTCGAAGAGCCAAGCTCCCTCTGGATCCCTGTGACGCTGAGATCTGTGGCGTTGGCGCAGCTAGACAAGCATTGAGGTTTACGACCTCGTTAGTATTGCATCTTAAGGATGGTACTTTCTTAACTGTAGGAGCCTCGGTGATCGACAAATTAACCATACCTATTCCGAGTCAATCTTTCAATATGCCAAGGGCAGGGGGAAAATTAAAATCACAGTTAGCTGATCCCGAGTTTAGTAAAAAAGACAATATTGACATGTTATTTAGCTCAGGTCTCTTTGCAGCGCTCATGCTCCCGGAAACAGCAGCGCCTAAAGGTCAGGGGCCCCACTTCATGAGAACTCGTGTAGGTTGGGTAGCTTTAGGCAACATACCCAGAAAATTTCCCACTAACTATGAGAAAAGCTATCGCTTCCCCTTCCTCAAGGAAAGGAAGGTCCGATTTAATGAAAGTGTGAAGCAAGGGGAAGACACCCCATTGACCTTGAGACCAGCTGTTACTGACCTAGTTCCCGTTCACACTCCCGTTGACGCTCCCGCTAGTTTGACCCTGAATTCAGATGTCAGTGACCTAGTTTCCGTTGACACTTCCGTTGACGCTCCCGCTCGCTTGAGCTCGCCACCTGTATTCATACGTAATTTGTATTCGTTAGTTCCCCCTCTTGTCGGACCAACTGAGTCAGTCTCCTTGTTTACGATTGCCAATAAGTTGCAAACCCCCCAGGGAACGAGTGTAGTTCCCGAACACGTTTGTTGTCAAGTATCCACCCTTGAAGTCAGTTGCAGTAGCGCAACAGAATCGCAAACTAATGATCTTCTCCGTCGTATGTTTGAAATAGAGTCAGTAGAAGAAGCTGCCCATTATACTCCTGCTGAACAGGAAGCCGAGGAAATTTTCCTAAATTCCGTCTCCCGTGATTCGTTAGGAAGGTATGAGGTGGCACTCCCGTTCTCGCAAGATAAATCATCTTTAGGTGACTCCCGCAACATTGCCCTCCGCCGACTATATAGTGTGGAAAGTAAATTCCGAGCTGATAATCAGCTAGCATCCGCTTACAGGGAATTCATGTCGGATTATCTTAATCAGGGCCACATGAGATTCGTTCAGCCTCCAAAGTTAGGTCAACCCCATTATTACATACCGCATCACGCCGTTCGCCGAGAAGGCGACCCTCCAGAAAAAATAAGAGTAGTTTTCGACGCTTCGCAACGCTCCTCAAATGGGAGATCCCTCAATGAGATATTACATGTAGGACCGAGTCTCCTCCCCGAAATAGCTACGATATTAACTCGCTTCCGGCTGTTTAAATTCGCATTCATCGCCGACATTAGGCAAATGTTTAGGCAAATCAGACATCCCTCTCCGGATCAGGACATGCTCCGTATAGTTTGGAGAGATTCTCCTCAAGATCCCATTAAGGACTTTGCGCTTACCACAGTTACGTATGGCACAGCATGTGCTCCGTTTTTAGCCAACCGCGTGATAAAACATTTAGCTGAAACCTCCGCGGAATCCTTTCCGTTGGCATCCCAAGTGTTGCTGCAAAACACTTATGTAGATGACGTACACGGGGGAGGAGACTCTATCGAAACGGCTATTAGAGTAAGAAAAGAACTTCAAGCACTTTTAGCCTCCGCTAGCCTAGAGCTCAGAAAATGGGCTTCTAGTGATCTCGCCCTACTAGAAGGGATTCCCGAAGAGCACGTCAGTCCGCATACGGACTGTGTAGATATGACCGGAGAGGAGGAGAAGCCTCTCAAAATGTTGGGAGTGGCTTGGGATCCCAGATCGGATTCATTCTTTTTCAAAGTACCTGTTCCCCCAATGGTTCGCACGAAAAGAGAGTTGGCTAGCCAGATAGGAAAAATCTATGACCCCGTAGGTTGGGTGATCCCGGTGGCGGTATTCGCCAGATCTATACAGCGAGAAGTCTGTCGCTCAAAATGCGACTGGGACGATCCTATTTCCGAACACCTCTCGAGAGAGTGGCAGGTATTGTCCGAATCCTTAGATTTATTGCAGCTCCTTAGGATTCCTCGTCACGTTCCCAGCTCCAACGTTTCACAGTGGATAGTGGGTTTCGCTGACGCCTCAGAGAAGGCGTATGCTGCCGTGATATACGTGGTCAGTGATGTGAATGGCCAATATATTCCCAGATTGATTATGGCTAAGGCCAGAATAGCTCCCTTAAAACTAGAAACTATTCCCCGTCTTGAGCTGCTCGCCGCCGAACTATTGAGCAAGACGATCTCGAAAGTACGCCCCAATTTCCCTTCCGTCACAGACAAGCATATTGTCACCTGCTCTGACAGTGTCATAGCTCTATCTTGGATAACTGCTGATCCTGCACCAATATGGAAGGTCTTTGTAGGAAATAGGGTAGCAAAAATTCTCAATCATGTTGCGCCCGATTCGTGGTTTCACGTGCGTTCTCAGGACAATCCCGCTGACGTAGCTTCGCGTGGAGCTCTACCATCCCAGATAGTGAATGACTCACTATGGTGGAGTGGTCCGGAGTGGCTGTGCACACCAAGAGCGGAGTGGCCCATTAGAAGGGTACGCCCCGACCTGTCCTCTCCGGATGTAACCTCGGAAATCCGAGCTTCCCGTGCCATTAACTTAATCACCAAGACAGAGGATGTACCTCTTGACATTGAATCTCGCTTTAGTTCCTACTCTCACTTAAAGAGAGTTATAGGATGGGTATTGCGCTTTGCGCACAATTGTCGGGCGTTCAAGAAGCGCTCGGGTCCGCAGACTACAGCTGAACTTGGTTCGGCGGAGAGAAGATTAGTTCGCCGTGCGCAGCAAAGGCATTTCCCGCAAATCTTCCAATCCCTGAAATCCCGTGGGAAGGAGGAGAATTTACCAAAATTTGTAGCTCAACTTTCCGTGTTCCTTGCCCCCGATAACTTACTCAGAGTGGGAGGTAGATTGGCCCTTAGTAGTTTGGAGTATCAAACTCAGCATCCCGCCTTGTTACCTTCGGAAGACAAGCTGACCGAACTGATAGTTAAGCAGGCACATGAAGCCTGTCTACATGTTGGCCCCCGCGCCACTCTGGCATACCTCCGCTCTCGCCTATGGATCATCAATGGTCGTGCCGTAGTGTCCCGTTGCTTAAAAGGTTGTGTCCGCTGTTTCTCTATAAAACCTGTACCGTATGAGACAACTATGGGACAGCTGCCCGAAGGCCGTGTTGAACGAGCCTTTCCGTTTCAAACGGTCGGCATTGATTACGCAGGTCCATTCGAAATCACTTTGTTAGGAAAAAGGGGATCCCGTTCATTTCAGGTGTACTTGGCTGTGTTTGTTTGTTTCGCTACAAAAGCAGTGCACCTAGAAACAGTAATGGACCTTACAACTGATGGTTTCCTTCAATGCCTTGAACGCTTCATGGCACGTCGAGGAGTACCTACCACCATCTGGTCTGACAATGGCACCAATTTCGCCGGTGCCGCCCGACTATTCTCAGAAATTCGCAAGGCCATGGATTCTGGTATCTCCGAGAGCCTACAAGTGCGTTTGGCCGCCAGGGGAGTTGAATGGAAATTCATTCCACCCAGAGCTCCCCACTTCGGAGGCTTGTGGGAAGCTGCAGTCAAGTCAGCCAAACGGCTGCTGATCCTCACGTTACAATCGCATACCCCTAATCTACAAACGTTCACCACAATAGTGTCTCGTGTTGAGGCAATTCTAAATAGTCGCCCTCTAGTTCATCAATCAGAATCACCTGATGACTTCTTAGTTCTGACTCCCGGTCATTTTTTAATTCAGCGGCCCCTCACTGCCCTTCCCGAATCTACGGTCGCTGAGTTCAGCTCGCGTCTCACTCCTAAGTGGAGATTTGTTAACGCTGTAGTCGAGCAGTTCTGGAAGAGATGGAGAACCGAGTACTTACTAGACTTGCAGTCCAAACAAAAATGGAACACCCCATTCAAACCAGCCAAGATAGGCGATGTTGTTCTGATCATGCAAGACAATGCTCCCCCTCTCTCTTGGCCAAAAGGCATTATAGTTGAGTTGATCCCCGGCAAGGATGATGTCTCCCGCGTTGCAAAGGTGCGCACTAGCACCAACATTATTGATCGACCCGTACGAAAACTGTGCCCCCTGCCTATTGACAATTGAGTTACCATGTTAGAATTCCGCTGGAATTGGGGGGGGGGGGGGGATGGTGCCGAAACCCGATGTTTGGTCGTGACCAAAATTCATAATTCCCGCCTCTGACTAAATTCATATCTCCCGCCTCGGAGTTCACCGAACTCCCGAGTCGAGCGCTAGTGTAGCTGTATCTGAATGGAACAAGGAAACTACTCCCGAATGTAATTAAACTAATTAAACTTAATGAGTGATCTGTGCTCCCGAAACTGTACAACGCAATCAAAGATTATTGTATTCATGTTAACCATTTATGTTCATCTTTACCTATTGTG
The DNA here is from genome assembly GCA_030762985.1 of Adelphocoris suturalis. NCBI lineage: Eukaryota > Metazoa > Arthropoda > Insecta > Hemiptera > Miridae > Adelphocoris > Adelphocoris suturalis. The sequence goes on along the minus strand of CM061040.1, from coordinate 25,050,016 downwards.
TTAAATAATTGATATTCCTCAACCAGTGTATGGACAGTAGCGCTCTCGGCGCGCAAGTTGCGGAAAGATGTGTAACCTGCATTCATTCAGTTCCCGTGTCTCATGACGATTGTATTGCTCTCCCATTTTATTCAACTTATACCGCTGTTGTATCACAATAAATTGTGTTCGATCCCGTAAACCTGTGTGTTTCGTTTCCGTGAACTATTCAGGCGTTTTGGGGAGATTTTTATGAAATTCATGAAATTTCGTATATCCCTTGAACGAAGCGTCCTAGCGCAAGACGGATTTCAAAATCGGATTCAGCGACTCAAAATACATACCGTCAAGCATTTTCGTCGAATTTCCTGTGTGTTTTAATGGAGAAATTGCGAATTTAAGATAAAGAATAATTTTTTAAAACAAACAGTTTCTTCAGAATGAAGCCCAAGTAGTTCCAGTAAGTGCCCGCTCGGCTTTTTTGGCAAATTCATTTTCGTAAAATTTTTTTTTTAATTTTCACCCACCATACAGGGGTCAATCAGTGGGTGGGGTTGGGGGAAGACCTGAAATGTTTGATATTTTTAGTTGTTGCTTATGGAGCACCTGCTTGTGATGGGGATATAAAATTTAGTTTTTCCCATGTGAAATCGAACAAAGAAACACAATATGAAGGAAATTTGGGAAATTTCATGAAATTGTGTTTTTTGTCACTTGCCGGTGAATGGAACGGCGTAGAACAAAACGGATTCCAAATTCGGATTCAGCGCCCTGATTTCCATAATGTAACACAAGTTGATGAATTTTGAACAATTTCCAAGATGAATCTTTGGAGTTTTTCATGAAATTCATGAATTTAATATATCCGAAGAACTAAACGTCGTAGAACAAAACGGATTTCAAATTCGGATTCAAAGACATAATTTATCTACGATAACACATTTTGATGAATTTTAATCAAATTCCAGGGGCTGTAAAGGGGCCTCATACAAAATGGTCGGATTCTTTTTTATACTATTCCGAAGCACCTATGTAAGCTGGGGCCTCCAAATGTTGTATGATGTACCCTTCAAATACTCTGTAGAAATGGCGTGAAGAATTAATTTCGATTTTTCATGAAATTGTGGAATCTGTCGAACGCAGCTTCTGAGAGCAAAATGGACTTCAAATTTGGACTCAGCGCATCAAAAAATATAAGGATACTAATTTTGGTGAATTTTAGACAATTTCCAAGGGCATTTTGGGGAGATTTTTATGAAATTCATGAAATTTTGTATATCCCGTGAACGAAGCGTCCTAGCGCAAAACGAATTCCAAAATCGGATTCAGCAACTCAAAATACATAGAGGAAAGCATTTATGTCGAATTTCCTGTGTGTTTTAATGGAGAAATTGCAAATTTGAGATAAAAAATACGTTTTTAAAACAGTTTCTTCAGAATGAAGCCCAGGTGGTTCCAGTAAGTGCCCGCTCGGCTTTCTTGGCAAATTCAGTTTCGTAAATTTTTTTTCTTAATTTTCACCCACCATACAGGGGTCAATCAGTGGGTGGGGTTGGGGGAAGACCTGAAATGTTTGATATTCTTAGTTGTTGCTTATGGAGCACCTGCTTGTGATGGGGATATAAAATTTTGTTTTTCCCATGTCAAATCGACCAAAGAAATATAATAAGAAGGAAATTTGGGAAATTTCATGAAATTGTGGTTTTTGTCACTTGCCGGTGAATGGAACGGCGTAGAACAAAACGGGTTCCAAATTCAGATCCAGCGCCTCAATTTACCTACAAGAACACATTCTGATGAATTTAAAACAATTTCCAGGGGCATTTTGGGGAGATTTTCATGAAATTTCAGAAATGCGGTAAAAGGAGCGTCCTTCAGCAAAACAGATTACAAATTCGGATTCAGTGCCCTGATTTCCATAATGTAACACAAGTTGATGAATTTCGAACAATTTCCAAGATGAATTTTGGGAGTTTTTCATGAAATTCATGAAATTTAATAAATCCGAAGAACTAAAAGTCGTAGAAAAAAACGGATTTCAAATTCGGATTCAAAGACATAATTTATCTACGAGAACACATTTTGATGAATTTTAATCAAATTCCAGGGGCTGTAGAGGGGTCTCATACAAAATGGTCGGATTCTTTTTTATACTATTCCGAAGCACCTATGTAAGCAGGGACCTCCAAATTTTGTATGTACCCTTCAAAAACTCTGTAGAAATGGCGTAAAGAATTATTTTTCGAATTTTCATGAAATTGTGGAATCTAGCGAACGCAGCTTCTGAAAGCAAAATGAACTTCAAATTTGGACTCAGCGCATCGAAAAATACAAGGGTACTAATTTTGGTGAATTTTGGACAATTTCCAAGGGCGTTTTGGGGAGATTTTTATGAAATTCATGAAATTTTGTATATCCCGTGAACGAAGTGTCTTAGCGCAAAACGGATTTCAAAATCGGATTCAGCCACTCAAATTACATACTGGAAAACATTTCCGTCGAATTTCCTGTGTGTTTTAATGGAGAAATTGCGAATTTAAGATAAAAAATACATTTTTAAAACAAAAAGTTTCTTCAGAATGAAGCCCGGGTGGTTCCAGTAAGTGCCCGCTCGGCTTTTTTGGAAAATTCGGTTTCCTAAATTTTTTTTTTTTAGTTTTCACCTTTTAGGTAGGTTATCTGCATATATTATTGAATATTTCTAGTGCATTTTCATCACCATACAGGGGTCAATCAGTGGGTGGGGTTGCCTGAAATGTTTGATGTTTTTAGTTGATGCTTATGAAGCAACTGCTTGTGATGGGGATATGAAATTTAGTTTTTCCCATCTTAAATATACCAAAGAAATATAATAAGAAGGAAATTTAGGAAATTTCATGAAATTGTGGTTTTTGTCACTTGCCGGTGAATGGAGCGGCGTAGAACAAAACGATTCCAAATTCAGATCCAGCGCCTCAATTTACCTACAAGAACACATTCTGATGAATTTAAAACAATTTCCAGGGGCATTTTGGGGAGATTTTCATGAAATTTCAGAAATGCGGTAAAAGGAGCGTCCTTCAGCAAAACAGATTACAAATTCGGATTCAGTGCCCTGATTTCCATAATGTAACACAAGTTGATGAATTTCGAACAATTTCCAAGATGAATTTTGGGAGTTTTTCATGAAATTCATGAAATTTAATAAATCCGAAGAACTAAAAGTCGTAGAAAAAAACGGATTTCAAATTCGGATTCAAAGACATAATTTATCTACGAGAACACATTTTGATGAATTTTAATCAAATTCCAGGGGCTGTAGAGGGGTCTCATACAAAATGGTCGGATTCTTTTTTATACTATTCCGAAGCACCTATGTAAGCAGGGACCTCCAAATTTTGTATGTACCCTTCAAAAACTCTGTAGAAATGGCGTAAAGAATTATTTTTCGAATTTTCATGAAATTGTGGAATCTAGCGAACGCAGCTTCTGAAAGCAAAATGAACTTCGAATTTGGACTCAGCGCATCGAAAAATACAAGGGTACTAATTTTGGTGAATTTTGGACAATTTCCAAGGGCGTTTTGGGGAGATTTTTATGAAATTCATGAAATTTTGTATATCCCGTGAACGAAGTGTCTTAGCGCAAAACGGATTTCAAAATCGGATTCAGCCACTCAAATTACATACTAGAAAACATTTCCGTCGAATTTCCTGTGTGTTTTAATGGAGAAATTGCGAATTTAAGATAAAAAATACATTTTTAAAACAAAAAGTTTCTTCAGAATGAAGCCCGGGTGGTTCCAGTAAGTGCCCGCTCGGCTTTTTTGGAAAATTCGGTTTCGTAAATTTTTTTTTTAATTTTCACCTTTTAGGTAGGTTATCTGCATATATTATTGAATATTTCTAGTGCATTTTCATCACCATACAGGGGTCAATCAGTGGGTGGGGTTGGTGTTTGATGTTTTTAGTTGATGCTTATGAAGCAACTGCTTGTGATGGGGATATGAAATTTAGTTTTTCCCATCTTAAATATACCAAAGAAATATAATAAGAAGGAAATTTGGGAAATTTCATGAAATTGTGGTTTTTGTCACTTGCCGGTGAATGGAACGGCGTAGAACAAAACGGGTTCCAAATTCAGATCCAGCGCCTCAATTTACCTACAAGAACACATTCTGATGAATTTAAAACAATTTCCAGGGGCATTTTGGGGAGATTTTCATGAAATTTCAGAAATGCGGTAAAAGGAGCGTCCTTCAGCAAAACAGATTACAAATTCGGATTCAGTGCCCTGATTTCCATAATGTAACACAAGTTGATGAATTTCGAACAATTTCCAAGATGAATTTTGGGAGTTTTTCATGAAATTCATGAAATTTAATAAATCCGAAGAACTAAAAGTCGTAGAAAAAAACGGATTTCAAATTCGGATTCAAAGACATAATTTATCTACGAGAACACATTTTGATGAATTTTAATCAAATTCCAGGGGCTGTAGAGGGGTCTCATACAAAATGGTCGGATTCTTTTTTATACTATTCCGAAGCACCTATGTAAGCAGGGACCTCCAAATTTTGTATGTACCCTTCAAAAACTCTGTAGAAATGGCGTAAAGAATTATTTTTCGAATTTCCATGAAATTGTGGAATCTAGCGAACGCAGCTTCTGAAAGCAAAATGAACTTCAAATTTGGACTCAGCGCATCGAAAAATACAAGGGTACTAATTTTGGTGAATTTTGGACAATTTCCAAGGGCGTTTTGGGGAGATTTTTATGAAATTCATGAAATTTTGTATATCCCGTGAACGAAGTGTCTTAGCGCAAAACGGATTTCAAAATCGGATTCAGCCACTCAAATTACATACTGGAAAACATTTCCGTCGAATTTCCTGTGTGTTTTAATGGAGAAATTGCGAATTTAAGATAAAAAATACATTTTTAAAACAAAAAGTTTCTTCAGAATGAAGCCCGGGTGGTTCCAGTAAGTGCCCGCTCGGCTTTTTTGGAAAATTCGGTTTCGTAAATTTTTTTTTTTAGTTTTCACCTTTTAGGTAGGTTATCTGCATATATTATTGAATATTTCTAGTGCATTTTCATCACCATACAGGGGTCAATCAGTGGGTGGGGTTGGGGGAAGACCTGAAATGTTTGATGTTTTTAGTTGATGCTTATGAAGCAACTGCTTGTGATGGGGATATGAAATTTAGTTTTTCCCATCTTAAATATACCAAAGAAATATAATAAGAAGTAAATTCGGAAATTTCATGAAATTGTGGTTTTTGTCACTTGCCGGTGAATGGAACGGCGTAGAACAAAACGGGTTCCAAATTCAGATCCAGCGCCTCAATTTACCTACAAGAACACATTCTGATGAATTTAAAACAATTTCCAGGGGCATTTTGGGGAGATTTTCATGAAATTTCAGAAATGCGGTACAAGGAGCATCCTTCAGCAAAACAGATTACAAATTCGGATTCAGTGCCCTGATTTCCATAATGTAACACAAGTTGATGAATTTCGAACAATTTCCAAGATGAATTTTGGGAGTTTTTCATGAAATTCATGAAATTTAATAAATCCGAAGAACTAAAAGTCGTAGAAAAAAACGGATTTCAAATTCGGATTCAAAGACATAATTTATCTACGAGAACACATTTTGATGAATTTTAATCAAATTCCAGGGGCTGTAGAGGGGTCTCATACAAAATGGTCGGATTCTTTTTTATACTATTCCGAAGCACCTATGTAAGCAGGGACCTCCAAATTTTGTATGTACCCTTCAAAAACTCTGTAGAAATGGCGTAAAGAATTATTTTTCGAATTTCCATGAAATTGTGGAATCTAGCGAACGCAGCTTCTGAAAGCAAAATGAACTTCAAATTTGGACTCAGCGCATCGAAAAATACAAGGGTACTAATTTTGGTGAATTTTGGACAATTTCCAAGGGCGTTTTGGGGAGATTTTTATGAAATTCATGAAATTTTGTATATCCCGTGAACGAAGTGTCTTAGCGCAAAACGGATTTCAAAATCGGATTCAGCCACTCAAATTACATACTGGAAAACATTTCCGTCGAATTTCCTGTGTGTTTTAATGGAGAAATTGCGAATTTAAGATAAAAAATACATTTTTAAAACAAAAAGTTTCTTCAGAATGAAGCCCGGGTGGTTCCAGTAAGTGCCCGCTCGGCTTTTTTGGAAAATTCAGTTTCGTAAATTTTTTTTTTTAGTTTTTACCTTTTAGGTAGGTTATCTGCATATATTATTGAATATTTCTAGTGCATTTTCATCACCATACAGGGGTCAATCAGTGGGTGGGGTTGGGGGAAGGCCTGAAATGTTTGATGTTTTTAGTTGATGCTTATGAAGCAACTGCTTGTGATGGGGATATGAAATTTAGTTTTTCCCATCTTAAATATACCAAAGAAATATAATAAGAAGGACATTTGGGAAATTTCATGAAATTGTGGTTTTTGTCACTTGCCGGTGAATGGAACGGCGTAGAACAAAACGGGTTCCAAATTCAGATCCAGCGCCTCAATTTACCTACAAGAACACATTCTGATGAATTTAAAACAATTTCCAGGGGCATTTTGGGGAGATTTTCATGAAATTTCAGAAATGCGGTAAAAGGAGCGTCCTTCAGCAAAACAGATTACAAATTCGGATTCAGTGCCCTGATTTCCATAATGTAACACAAGTTGATGAATTTCGAACAATTTCCAAGATGAATTTTGGGAGTTTTTCATGAAATTCATGAAATTTAATAAATCCGAAGAACTAAAAGTCGTAGAAAAAAACGGATTTCAAATTCGGATTCAAAGACATAATTTATCTACGAGAACACATTTTGATGAATTTTAATCAAATTCCAGGGGCTGTAGAGGGGTCTCATACACAATGGTCGGATTCTTTTTTATACTATTCCGAAGCACCTATGTAAGCAGGGACCTCCAAATTTTGTATGTACCCTTCAAAAACTCTGCAGAAATGGCGTAAAGAATTATTTTTCGAATTTTCATGAAATTGTGGAATCTAGCGAACGCAGCTTCTGAAAGCAAAATGAACTTCAAATTTGGACTCAGCGCATCGAAAAATACAAGGGTACTAATTTTGGTGAATTTTGGACAATTTCCAAGGGCGTTTTGGGGAGATTTTTATGAAATTCATGAAATTTTGTATATCCCGTGAACGAAGTGTCTTAGCGCAAAACGGATTTCAAAATCGGATTCAGCCACTCAAATTACATACTGGAAAACATTTCCGTCGAATTTCCTGTGTGTTTTAATGGAGAAATTGCGAATTTAAGATAAAAAATACATTTTTAAAACAAAAAGTTTCTTCAGAATGAAGCCCGGGTGGTTCCAGTAAGTGCCCGCTCGGCTTTTTTGGAAAATTCGGTTTCGTAAATTTTTTTTTTAATTTTCACCTTTTAGGTAGGTTATCTGCATATATTATTGAATATTTCTAGTGCATTTTCATCACCATACAGGGGTCAATCAGTGGGTGGGGTTGGGGGAAGCCCTGAAATGTTTGATGTTTTTAGTTGATGCTTATGAAGCAACTGCTTGTGATGGGGATATGAAATTTAGTTTTTCCCATCTTAAATATACCAAAGAAATATAATAAGAAGGAAATTTGGGAAATTTCATGAAATTGTTGTTTTTGTCACTTGCCGGTGAATGGAACGGCGTAGAACAAAACGGGTTCCAAATTCAGATCCAGCGCCTCAATTTACCTACAAGAACACATTCTGATGAATTTAAAACAATTTCCAGGGGCATTTTGGGGAGATTTTCATGAAATTTCAGAAATGCGGTAAAAGGAGCGTCCTTCAGCAAAACAGATTACAAATTCGGATTCATGCCCTGATTTCCATAATGTAACACAAGTTGATGAATTTCGAACAATTTCGAAGATGAATTTTGGGAGTTTTTCATGAAATTCATGAAATTTAATAAATCCGAAGAACTAAAAGTCGTAGAAAAAAACGGATTTCAAATTCGGATTCAAAGACATAATTTATCTACGAGAACACATTTTGATGAATTTTAATCAAATTCCAGGGGCTGTAGAGGGGTTAAATGTGGGAGGTTAAATAATTGTTCTTCTACTAATCCGTCCATGTTACAATATGTGAGGAAGTTATACTGCCCACCCAACTTGGCAAACTCTTTTTCTGTTGGAAATGTTACTGTGTCTCTAGTTTTCCTAATAATGTATTTCAACTTATTTCAATATTTTTATAGTAATCTTTTAATCGTTTACTGTAGGGTTGTTTAACTAATTTGCTAAACTTGTGTTTATCGCGTCTTGTAATAGAAATCGTTCGACCATTCGTAATCCACGGAGTATGTCTATTGAAGGTGGGTTTGAAAGTTTCAACTGTAGTATGATACTCAATAACATTTTTCAATAAATTATTAAATGCATTTGCCGACTGATTCAAATCTTCTTCATACACCGAAGACCGATCCATGTTAGAAAAAGAAACTCCTACTGCCTCAAAGCCAATTTTTTTCTTAAATTTTAAGGCGTTTTTGTTATCATTCAAGATTTCATTGTGTGAATCAACAATAGTCACCACCGTGCTAAAGTGGTCGGTAATCGCTCTCTTTATTTCAGCAGGGTTGAGCTGTGAGTGCTTTGATCGGGCAATTATATGATCTAAGCAACTAGTTGACAACCCTTGAACTCGGGTGGGCTCAGTAATTAGAGAAAGAAACCCCATGGAAGAAATCATATTCAGATGATCATTACTATTATCTTCTTGCAATAAAACGATATTGATATCTCTTACAATGTAAGTAAAACAATCTCGATCAACATTTTCAAGTTCCGACCTCAAATCTCGAATAAACTTGATAAGGATTGGTTGTAGGGGATCTATAAATTCCATAGACCTTGTCACACACAAATCTAATTTTAAGTAGCTACTGTTGCATCACACAATGTTGATTCTTCAATACTGTAATCATATTTATCATTGCCATAAAAAAAACCCTGTCATTATTATTTCTATTATTCGATGATTTTGAGGCCCTGTACCCATTCATAAGTTGCAATAGTACGCAAAGTCTACCATAGACTTCATTAAGAATAATAAAATCTGGCTTAAAAGTAACAGTTTCCAACAATACTCTCATTTCATCAAAATTACAATTGTAGCTCCTAAAGTGCATATGAAAAATAATTTTTTGTTCCCAATAGCAAGTTCATTTTAACTCATGTAATCATTGAAAGATTGGTAAGACATTCAATTAGACTCACTACCAAATTACAAAAACGTCTGCCGAGTTGGGTGGGCAGTATAGCTTCCTCAAATATTATAACACGGACGTATAGAATTAGTTGAAGAACAAAGTACGAGTCAAAATGATCGATAAATCGTCGTTATAAGAAATAAACGTTTGCGCATGCGCACAAACTACCATTAATCCAACAGTAATGAAATTCATGAGGGAACGTCTAGGAGCTAAATTCCATAATCCTTGAAAATTTCATAAATATCGGTCCATTAGTATCGTAGTTATGTCTGTCTCGATCAATTTTAGTTTTGCGCATGCGCTATAGTTATTACTCCACCAATCTTGATGTAATTCATACGACATTCCTCAAACAGGCAGACAGACAGACGGACACGTAACCAAAATTGATCAGCAAGCTCTGAAACGCAAAAAGCAACAGAACATTTTGATTTTGGAGGACAAAACTTTTTTTCGACTTCAATCACGAACACATAGCTTTCCTAACTTCGGTAGTGAGGAAGCGAAATTTCATTATATCCATCACTGAAATTGTCTACATGTGGATCAACCAATTTTCAAAAGCAAATATCACGTTTCGAATGTTATCTAGGTCGTCGAGGGTACGAATTACCTTCACTGGCTAATTTTCATTTTTCCTCGTATGGACTAGAAAGTTCTTAATCCAGACATATTTGATGCTTCTTTTCTCTGCTTTCTTCTTGATCATCCGTAGTATATCTGCTCTCAGTGGGGTCAAGTTTTCCGTTACGAATACTCGAGTGTTCGGCCAGGCTGAGACGAATTTATCAGCAGTTAAACTTCGAACATGAAAAATTCAGGTCTTTTTGCCTTTCTTCTTCCGATCCCAATAAATCCACAACTTATTTACACCGATATAAATATATTTTTCCAACATACCAACTATATTTTTTCGAAATTTTGTGCAAAAATACCATATATAAAAAGCCCGTGAAGGCAACCCTACCTAATCAATTAAAAAATTATCCACCCATAGTTCATCTTCAACGTTAACTATTGGCCTAACCAGTCGTCAAAATAACACATCCTTATAAAATATCCCCCCCCCCCCCCCAAAAAAAAGTCTGCTAATTTGGGTGTGGCACATAGCTTCCTCGTTTGCGTATCATGAATGTATAGATCATTGAAAAGTTTTAAATGACCTTGAAAAATCCCATAGCGGAAAAGATTAAATCAAGAAGTAGCGTAAAACGTCATAACTGGTCAATTAAGAAACGAAAAAATGATACTCAATGTTATTCACATTTGCTCATGCGCAGAATGAACTGATGAGTTAAGAACGATGAAGTAGGTACGGGACCACCTACAACCTACCCGCGCATTCAATGACAATTTCATCAAAATCGGAAGAAAACTGTGGAAATTAAGGCATAAGCAGAGTGAAGTATTGAGTCAGAAACGAGATGCAACTACTCCTGATTTACTATATAACCTCGACTTCTTATCATCTAGTGGTACGATTTTGATCAAACTCTGGCGGTAGGTGGGTATACGTAATATTGAAATGAATTCATCACGAATTTTACTACTGAAAAACTTTTTTTCCGATTTTAAAAAGCTGATATATAACAATCTTCACATTTACCCCTTCCCTGCCCGACCAGGTCCTAGGGACCATGAAAAATGAATTCATCGCGAATTTTACTAGTGAAAAACTTTTTTTCCGATTTTAAAAAGCTGAAATATAACAATCTTCACATTTGCCCCCTCCCTGACAGCCCAGGTCCTCGGGACCATGAAAAATGAATTCATCGCAAATTTTACTTGTGAAAAACTTTTTTTCCGATTTTAAAAATCTGAAATATAACAATATTCACATTTACCCCCTCCCTGACCACCCAGGTCCTCGGGACCATGAAAAATGAACTCATCGCGAATTTTACTTGTGAAAAACTTTTTTTCCGATTTTAAATCTGAAATATAACAATCTTCACATTTTCCCCTGACAGCCCAGGTCCTTCGGACCATGAAAAATGCATTCATCACTAATTTTACTAATGAAAAACTTTTATTCCGATTTTAAAACGCTGAAATATAACAATCTTCACATTTGCCCCCTCCCTGACTGCCCAGGTCCTCGGGAAAATGAAAAATGAATTCATCACGAATTTCACTAGTGAAAAACTTTTTTTCCGATTTTAAAAAGCTGAAATATAACAATCTTCACATTTACCCCCTCCCTGACAGCCCAGGTCCTCAGGACCATGAAAAATGAATTCATCACGAATTTTACTAGTGAAAAACTTTTTTTCCGATTTTAAAAAGCTGAAATATAACAAACTTGATATTTACCCCCTTCCTGACCGCCCAGGTCCTCGGCCCATGAAAAATGAATTTACACGAATTTTACTAGTGAAAAACTTTTTTTCCGATTTCAAAAAGCTGAAATATAACAATCTTCACATTTACCCCCTTCCTGACCGCCCAGGTCCTCGGGACCATGAAAAATGAATTCATCACGAATTTTACTAGTGAAAAACTTTTTTCCGATTTAAAAAAGCTGAAACATAACAATCGTCACATTATCCCCTCCCTGACCGCCCAGGTCCTCGGGACCATGAAAAATGAATTCATCACGAAACAAAAAAAAACAACAACAAAATTTTTATACCAACCCTCCAATTTTATATCATCAATCGCCGATGCACATATTTTATTTGAATCCCCAACCCATAGGAAGGTTTGTCTCCGCGCAGGCTTACGGCGTCACCTCCCAGTGCTACAAAACGATGCCACAATCCTGTAATTCACTTGACAAACAGGTATACGGCACCACTTGTCTTGAAGGCGAGGTATAACCAAAAACAATGAAGGGGCTCAAGTGAGTAACGTGAAACGCAGGATTGTGGCACACATACCGTGTTTTCTCTCTCTCTCTCTCTTTTTTCCTTTCTTTTCGGCCGCACCTCAACCAGAAGGGTCATTAGCGGCACAGCTATCCTCTTGTCGTGGGGCTCACCATGGGTTATGTTTTGAGATTGAAAGATTGGTACAAACGATTATTTTAGATCCGCACCTCCGGGGTGGAGACAAACCTTCCTATGGGTTGGGGATTCAAATAAAATATGTGCATCGGCGATTGATGATATAAAATTGGAGGGTTGGTATAAAAATTTTGTTGTTGTTTTTTTTTTTTTTTTTTTGTTTCGTGATGAATTCATTTTTCATGGTCCCGAGGACCTGGGCGGTCAGGGAGGGGATAATGTGACGATTGTTATGTTTCAGCTTTTTTAAATCGGAAAAAAGTTTTTCACTTGTAAAATTTGTGATGAATTCATTTTTCATGGTCCTGAGGACCTGGGCTGTCAGGGAGGGGGTAAATGTGAATATTGTTATATTTCAGCTTTTTTAAATCGGAAAAAAGTTTTTCACTTGTAAAATTCGTGATGAATTAATTTTTCATGGTCCCGAGGACCTGGGCGGTCAGGAAGGGGGTAAATGTGAAGATTGTTATATTTCAGCTTTTTGAAATCGGAAAAAAATTTTTCACTAGTAAAATTCGTGTAAATTCTTTTTTCATGGGCCGAGGACCTGGGCGGTCAGGAAGGGGGTAAATATCAAGTTTGTTATATTTCAGATTTTTACACTCGAAAAAAAAGTTTTTCACTAGTAAAATTTGTGATGAATTCATTTTTCATGGTCCTGAGGACCTGGGCTGTCAGGGAGGGGGTAAATGTGAAGATTGTTATATTTCAGCTTTTTAAAATCGGAAAAAAAGTTTTTCACTAGTGAAATTCGTGATGAATTCATTTTTCATTTTCCCGAGGACCTGGGCAGTCAGGGAGGGGGCAAATGTGAAGATTGTTATATTTCAGCGTTTTAAAATCGGAATAAAAGTTTTTCACTAGTAAAATTAGTGATGAATGCATTTTTCATGGTCCGAAGGACCTGGGCTGTCAGGGGAAAATGTGAAGATTGTTATATTTCAGATTTAAAATCGGAAAAAAAGTTTTTCACAAGTAAAATTCGCGATGAGTTCATTTTTCATGGTCCCGAGGACCTGGGCGGTCAGGGAGGGGGTAAATGTGAAGATTGTTTTATTTCAGCTTTTTAAAATCGGAAAAAAAGTTTTTCACTAGTAAAATTCGCGATGAATTCATTTTTCATGGTCCCTAGGACCTGGTCGGGCAGGGAAGGGGTAAATGTGAAGATTGTTATATATCAGCTTTTTAAAATCGGAAAAAAAGTTTTTCAGTAGTAAAATTCGTGATGAATTCATTTCAATATTACGTATACCCACCTACCGCCAGAGTTTGATCAAAATCGTACCACTAGATGATAAGAAGTCGAGGTTATATAGTAAATCAGGAGTAGTTGCATCTCGTTTCTGACTCAATACTTCACTCTGCTCATGCGAAAACGTAAATTCTACCAAGCATCATTTCCCACACCCTAGTCATCCGATCTCGCTCAAATTTGAATGATAGTTGGGGGATGACAATTTGATCATCCCATATCAATTTAAACATTATTGTATCACTAATAGCTACTGCGCATGCGCCTATGTGAAATACTTGCAACGACCTTAATTTCCACAGTTTTCTTCCGATTTTGATGAAATTGTCATTGAATGCACGGGTAGGTTGTAGGTGGTCCCGTACCTACTTCATCGTTCTTAACTCATCAGTTCATTCTGCGCATGAGCAAATGTGAATAACATTGAGTATCTTTTTTCGTTTCTTAATTGACCAGTTATGACGTTTTACGCTACTTCTTGATTTAATCTTTTCCGCTATGGGATTTTTCAAGGTCATTTAAAACTTTTCAATGATCTATACATTCATGATACGCAAACGAGGAAGCTATGTGCCACACCCAAATTAGCAGACTTTTTTTTTGGGAGGGGGGGGGGGGGAGATATTTTATAAGGATGTGTTATTAACTTTGACGACTGGTTAGGCCAATAGTTAACGTTGAAGATGAACTATGGGTGGATAATTTTTTAATTGATTAGGTAGGGTTGCCTTCACGGGCTTTTTATATATGGTATTTTTGCACAAAATTTCGAAAAAATATAGTTGGTATGTTGGAAAAATATATTTATATCGGTGTAAATAAGTTGTGGATTTATTGGGATCGGAAGAAGAAAGGCAAAAAGACCTGACTTTTTCATGTTCGAAGTTTAACTGCTGATAAATTCGTCTCAGCCTGGCCGAACACTCGAGTATTCGTAACGGAAAACTTGACCCCACTGAGAGCAGATATACTACGGATGATCAAGAAGAAAGCAGAGAAAAGAAGCATCAAATATGTCTGGATTAAGAACTTTCTAGTCCATACGAGGAAAAATGAAAATTAGCCAGTGAAGGTAATTCGTACCCTCGACGACCTAGATAACATTCGAAACGTGATATTTGCTTTTGAAAATTGGTTGATCCACATGTAGACAATTTCAGTGATGGATATAATGAAATTTGCTTCCTCACTACCGAAGTTAGGAAAGCTATGTGTTCGTGATTGAAGTCGAAAAAAAGTTTTGTCCTCCAAAATCAAAATGTTCTGTTGCTTTTTGCGTTTCAGAGCTTGCTGATCAATTTTGGTTACGTGTCCGTCTGTCTGTCTGCCTGTTTGAGGAATGTCGTATGAATTACATCAAGATTGGTGGAGTAATAACTATAGCGCATGCGCAAAACTAAAATTGATCGAGACAGAAATAACTACGATACTAATGGACCGATATTTATGAAATTTTCAAGGATTATGGAATTTAGCTCCTAGACGTTCCCTCATGAATTTCATTACTGTTGGATTAATGGTAGTTTGTGCGCATGCGCAAACGTTTATTTCTTATAACGACGATTTATCGATCATTTTGACTCGTACTTTGTTCTTCAACTAATTCTATACGTCCGTGTTATAATATTTGAGGAAGCTATACTGCCCACCCAACTCGGCAGACGTTTTTGTAATTTGGTAGTGAGTCTAATTGAATGTCTTACCAATCTTTCAATGATTACATGAGTTAAAATGAACTTGCTATTGGGAACAAAAAATTATTTTTCATATGCACTTTAGGAGCTACAATTGTAATTTTGATGAAATGAGAGTATTGTTGGAAACTGTTACTTTTAAGCCAGATTTTATTATTCTTAATGAAGTCTATGGTAGACTTTGCGTTCTATTGCAACTTATGAATGGGTACAGGGCCTCAAAATCATCGAATAATAGAAATAATAATGACAGGGTTTTTTTATGGCAATGATAAATATGATTACAGTATTGAAGAATCAACATTGTGTGATGCAACAGTAGCTACTTAAAATTAGATTTGTGTGTGACAAGGTCTATGGAATTTATAGATCCCCTACAACCGATCCTCATCAAGTTTATTCGAGATTTGAGGTCGGAACTTGAAAATGTTGATCGAGATTGTTTTACTTACATTGTAAGAGATATCAATATCGTTTTATTGCAAGAAGATAATAGTAATGATCATCTGAATATGATTTCTTCCATGGGGTTTCTTTCTCTGATTACTGAGCCCACCCGAGTTCAAGGATTGTCAACTAGTTGCTTAGATCCTATAATTGCCCGATCAAAGCACTCACAGCTCAACCATGCTGAAATAAAGAGAGCGATTACCGACCACTTTAGCACGGTGGTGACTGTTGTTGATTCACACAATGAAATCTTGAATGATAACAAAAACGCCTTAAAATTTAAGAAAAAAAATTGGCTTTGAGGCAGTAGGAGTTTCTTTTTCTAACATGGATCGGTCTTCGGTGTATGAAGAAGATTTGAATCAGTCGGCAAATGCATTTATTAATTTATTGAAAAATGTTATTGAGTATCATACTACAGTTGAAACTTTCAAACCCACCTTCAATAGACATACTCCGTGGATTACGAATGGTCTAACGATTTCTATTACAAGACGTGATAAACACAAGTTTAGCAAATTAGTTAAACAACCCTACAGTAAACGATTAAAAGATTACTATAAAAATATTGAAATAAGTTGAAATACATTATTAGGAAAACTAGAGACACAGTAACATTTCCAACAGAAAAAGAGTTTGCCAAGTTGGGTGGGCAGTATAACTTCCTCACATATTGTAACATGGACGGATTAGTAGAAGAACAATTATTTAACCTCCCACATTTAACCCCTCTACAGCCCCTGGAATTTGATTAAAATTCATCAAAATGTGTACTCGTAGATAAATTATGTCTTTGAATCCGAATTTGAAATCCGTTTTTTTCTACGACTTTTAGTTCTTCGGATTTATTAAATTTCATGAATTTCATGAAAAACTCCCAAAATTCATCTTGGAAATTGTTCATAATTCATCAACTTGGAAATCATCATCCATTCACTATGGAAATCAGGGCACTGAATCCGAATTTGTAATCTGTTTTGCTGAAGGACGCCTTTTACCGCATTTCTGAAATTTCATGAAAATCTCCCCAAAATGCCCCTGGAAATTGTTTTAAATTCATCAGAATGTGTTCTTGTAGGTAAATTGAGGCGCTGGATCTGAATTTGGAACCCGTTTTGTTCTACTCCGTTCCATTCACCGGCAAGTGACAAAAACCACAATTTCATGAAATTTCCCAAATTTCCTTCTTATTATATTTCTTTGGTATATTTAAGATGGGAAAAACTAAATTTCATATCCCCATCACAAGCAGTTGCTTCATAGGCATTAACTAAAAACATCAAACATTTCAGGTCTTCCCCCAACCCCACCCACTGATTGACCCCTGTATGGTGATGAAAATGCACTAGAAATATTCAATAATATATGCAGATAACCTACCTAAAAGGTGAAAATTAAAAAAAAAATTTACGAAACCGAATTTTCCAAAAAAGCCGAGCGGGCACTTACTGGAACCACCCGGGCTTCATTCTGAAGAAACTTTTTGTTTTAAAAATGTATTTTTTATCTTAAATTCGCAATTTCTCCATTAAAACACACAGGAAATTCGACGGAAATGTTTACTAGTATGTAATTTGAGTGGCTGAATCCGATTTTGAAATCCGTTTTGCGCTAAGACACTTCGTTCACGGGATATACAAAATTTCATGAATTTCATAAAAATCTCCCCAAAACGCCCTTGGAAATTGTCCAAAATTCACCAAAATTAGTACCCTTGTATTTTTCGATGCGCTGAGTCCAAATTTGAAGTCCATTTTGCTTTCAGAAGCTGCGTTCGCTAGATTCCACAATTTCATGAAAATTCGAAAAATAATTCTTTACGCCATTTCTACAGAGTTTTTGAAGGGTACATACAAAATTTGGAGGTCCCTGCTTACATCGGTGCTTCGGAATAGTATAAAAAAGAATCCGACCATTTTGTATGAGACCCCTCTACAGCCCCTGGAATTTGATTAAAATTCATCAAAATGTGTTCTCGTAGATAAATTATGTCTTTGAATCCGAATTTGAAATCCGTTTTTTTCTACGACTTTTAGTTCTTCGGATTTATTAAATTTCATGAATTTCATGAAAAACTCCCAAAATTCATCTTGGAAATTGTTCATAATTCATCAACTTGGAAATCATCATCCATTCACTATGGAAATCAGGGCACTGAATCCGAATTTGTAATCTGTTTTGCTGAAGGACGCCTTTTACCGCATTTCTGAAATTTCATGAAAATCTCCCCAAAATGCCCCTGGAAATTGTTTTAAATTCATCAGAATGTGTTCTTGTAGGTAAATTGAGGCGCTGGATCTGAATTTGGAACCCGTTTTGTTCTACTCCGTTCCATTCACCGGCAAGTGACAAAAACCACAATTTCATGAAATTTCCCAAATTTCCTTCTTATTATATTTCTTTGGTATATTTAAGATGGGAAAAACTAAATTTCATATCCCCATCACAAGCAGTTGCTTCATAGGCATTAACTAAAAACATCAAACATTTCAGGTCTTCCCCCAACCCCACCCACTGATTGACCCCTGTATGGTGATGAAAATGCACTAGAAATATTCAATAATATATGCAGATAACCTACCTAAAAGGTGAAAATTAAAAAAAAAATTTACGAAACCGAATTTTCCAAAAAAGCCGAGCGGGCACTTACTGGAACCACCCGGGCTTCATTCTGAAGAAACTTTTTGTTTTAAAAATGTATTTTTTATCTTAAATTCGCAATTTCTCCATTAAAACACACAGGAAATTCGACGGAAATGTTTACCAGTATGTAATTTGAGTGGCTGAATCCGATTTTGAAATCCGTTTTGCGCTAAGACACTTCGTTCACGGGATATACAAAATTTCATGAATTTCATAAAAATCTCCCCAAAACGCCCTTGGAAATTGTCCAAAATTCACCAAAATTAGTACCCTTGTATTTTTCGATGCGCTGAGTCCAAATTTGAAGTCCATTTTGCTTTCAGAAGCTGCGTTCGCTAGATTCCACAATTTCATGAAAATTCGAAAAATAATTCTTTACGCCATTTCTACAGAGTTTTTGAAGGGTACATACAAAATTTGGAGGTCCCTGCTTACATCGGTGCTTCGGAATAGTATAAAAAAGAATCCGACCATTTTGTATGAGACCCCTCTACAGCCCCTGGAATTTGATTAAAATTCATCAAAATGTGTTCTCGTAGATAAATTATGTCTTTGAATCCGAATTTGAAATCCGTTTTTTTCTACGACTTTTAGTTCTTCGGATTTATTAAATTTCATGAATTTCATGAAAAACTCCCAAAATTCATCTTGGAAATTGTTCACAATTCATCAACTTGTGTTACATTATGGAAATCAGGGCACTGAATCCGAATTTGTAATCTGTTTTGCTGAAGGACGCTCCTTTTACCGCATTTCTGAAATTTCATGAAAATCTCCCCAAAATGCCCCTGGAAATTGTTTTAAATTCATCAGAATGTGTTCTTGTAGGTAAATTGAGGCGCTGGATCTGAATTTGGAACCCGTTTTGTTCTACGCCGTTCCATTCACCGGCAAGTGACAAAAACCACAATTTCATGAAATTTCCCAAATTTTCTTCTTATTATATTTCTTTGGTATATTTAAGATGGGAAAACTAAATTTCATATCCCCATCACAAGCAGTAGCTTCATAGGCATTAACTAAAAACATCAAACATTTCAGGTCTTCCCCCAACCCCACCAACTGATTGACCCCTGTAAGGTGATGAAAATGCACTAGAAATATTCAATAATATATGCAGATAACCTTCCTAAAAGGTGAAAATTTAAAAAAAAATTTACGAAACCGAATTTTCCAAAAAAGCCGAGCGGGCACTTACTGGAACCACCCGGGCTTCATTCTGAAGAAACTTTTTGTTTTAAAAATGTATTTTTTATCTTAAATTCGCAATTTCTCCATTAAAACACACAGGAAATTCGACGGAAATGTTTACCAGTATGTAATTTGAGTGGCTGAATCCGATTTTGAAATCCGTTTTGCGCTAAGACACTTCGTTCACGGGATATACAAAATTTCACGAATTTCATAAAAATCTCCCCAAAACGCCCTTGGAAATTGTCCAAAATTCACCAAAATTAGTACCCTTGTATTTTTCGATGCGCTGAGTCCAAATTTGAAGTCCATTTTGCTTTCAGAAGCTGCGTTCGCTAGATTCCACAATTTCATGAAAATTCGAAAAATAATTCTTTACGCCATTTCTACAGAGTTTTTGAAGGATACATACAAAATTTGGAGGTCCCTGCTTACATAGGTGCTTCGGAATAGTATAAAAAAGAATCCGACCATTTTGTATGAGACCCCTCTATAGCCCCTGGAATTTGATTAAAATTCATCAAAATGTGTTCTCGTAGATAAATTATGTCTTTGAATCCGAATTTGAAATCCGTTTTTTCTACGACTTTTAGTTCTTCGGATTTATTAAATTTCATGAATTTCATGAAAAACTCCCAAAATTCATCTTGGAAATTGTTCACAATTCATCAACTTGGAAATCATCATCCATTCACTATGGAAATCAGGGCACTGAATCCGAATTTGTAATCTGTTTTGCTGAAGGACGCTCCTTTTACCGCATTTCTGAAATTTCATGAAAATCTCCCCAAAATGCCCCTGGAAATTGTTTTAAATTCATCAGAATGTGTTATTGTAGGTAAATTAAGGCGCTGGATCTGAATTTGGAACCCGTTTTGTTCTACTCCGTTCCATTCACCGGCAAGTGACAAAAACCACAATTTCATGAAATTTCCCAAATTTCCTTCTTATTATATTTCTTTGGTATATTTAAGATGGGAAAAACTAAATTTCATATCCCCATCACAAGCAGTTGCTTCATAGGCATTAACTAAAAACATCAAACATTTCAGGTCTTCCCCCAACCCCACCCACTGATTGACCCCTGTATGGTGATGAAAATGCACTAGAAATATTCAATAATATATGCAGATAACCTACCTAAAAGGTGAAAATTAAAAAAAAAATTTACGAAACCGAATTTTCCAAAAAAGCCGAGCGGGCACTTACTGGAACCACCCGGGCTTCATTCTGAAGAAACTTTTTGTTTTAAAAATGTATTTTTTATCTTAAATTCGCAATTTCTCCATTAAAACACACAGGAAATTCGACAGAAATGTTTTCCAGTATGTAATTTGAGTGGCTGTATCCGATTTTGAAATCCGTTTTGCGCTAAGACACTTCGTTCACGGGATATACAAAATTTCATGAATTTCATAAAAATCTCCCCAAAACACCCTTGGAAATTGTCCAAAATTCACCAAAATTAGTACCCTTGTATTTTTCGATGCGCTGAGTCCAAATTTGAAGTCCATTTTGCTTTCAGAAGCTGCGTTCGCTAGATTCCACAATTTCATGAAAATTCTAAAAATAATTCTTTACGCCATTTCTACAGAGTTTTTGAAGGGAACATACAAAATTTGGAGGTTCCTGCTTACATAGGTGCTTCGGAATAGTATAAAAAAGAATCCGACCATTTTGTATGAGACCCCTCTACAGCCCCTGGAATTTGATTAAAATTCATCAAAATGTGTTCTCGTAGATAAATTATGTCTTTGAATCCGAATTTGAAATCCGTTTTTTTCTACGACTTTTAGTTCTTCGGATTTATTAAATTTCATGAATTTCATGAAAAACTCCCAAAATTCATCTTGGAAATTGTTCACAATTCATCAACTTGGAAATCATCATCCATTCACTATGGAAATCAGGGCACTGAATCCGAATTTGTAATCTGTTTTGCTGAAGGACGCTCCTTTTACCGCATTTCTGAAATTTCATGAAAATCTCCTCAAAATGCCCCTGGAAATTGTTTTAAATTCATCAGAATGTGTTCTTGTAGGTAAATTGAGGCGCTGGATCTGAATTTGGAACCAGTTTTGTTCTACGCCGCGCCGTTCCATTCACCGGCAAGTGACAAAAACCACAATTTCATGAAATTTCCCAAATTTCCTTCTTATTATATTTCTTTGGTATATTTAAGATGGGAAAAACTAAATTTCATATCCCCATCACAAGCAGTTGCTTCATAAGCCTTAACTAAAAACATCAAACATTTCAGGTCTTCCCCCAACCCCACCCACTGATTGAACCCTGTATGGTGATGAAAATGCACTAGAAATATTCAATAATATATGCAGATAACCTACAATTAAAAAAAAATTTACGAAACCGAATTTTCCAAAAAAGCCGAGCGGGCACTTCCTGGAACCACCCGGGCTTCATTCTGAAGAAACTTTTTGTTTTAAAAATGTATTTTTTATCTTAAATTCGCAATTTCTCCATTAAAACACACAGAAAATTCGACGGAAATGTTTTCCAGCATGTAATTTGAGTGGCTGAATTCGATTTTGAAATCCGTTTTGCGCTAAGACACTTCGTTCACGGGATATACAAAATTTCATGAATTTCATAAAAAATCTCCCCAAAACGCCCTTGGAAATTGTCCAAAATTCACCAAAATTAGTACCCTTGTATTTTTCGATGCGCTGAGTCCAAATTTGAAGTCCATTTTGCTTTCAGAAGCTGCGTTCGCTAGATTCCACAATTTCATGAAAATTCGAAAAATAATTCTTTACGCCATTTCTACAGAGTTTTTGAAGGGTACATACAAAATTTGGAGGTTCCTGCTTACATAGGTGCTTCGGAATAGTATAAAAAAGAATCCGACCATTTTGTATGAGACCCCTCTACAGCCCCTGGAATTTGATTAAAATTCATCAAAATGTGTTCTCGTAGATAAATTATGTCTTTGAATCCGAATTTGAAATCCGTTTTTTTCTACGACTTTTAGTTCTTCGGATTTATTAAATTTCATGAATTTCATGAAAAACTCCCAAAATTCATCTTGGAAATTGTTCAAAATTCATCAACTTGTGTTACACTATGGAAATCAGGGCACTGAATCCGAATTTGGAATCCGTTTTGTTCTACGCCGTTCCATTCACCGGCAAGTGACAAAAAACACAATTTCATGAAATTTCCCAAATTTCCTTCATATTGTGTTTCTTTGTTCGATTTCACATGGGAAAAACTAAATCCTGTATCCCCATCACAAGCAGGTGCTCCATAAGCAACAACTAAAAATATCAAACATTTCGGGTCTTCCCCCAACCCCACCCACTGATTGACCCCTGTATGGTGGGTGAAAATTAAAAAAAAAATTTTACGAAAATGAATTTGCCAAAAAAGCCGAGCGGGCACTTACTGGAACTACTTGGGCTTCATTCTGAAGAAACTGTTTGTTTTAAAAAATTATTCTTTATCTTAAATTCGCAATTTCTCCATTAAAACACACAGGAAATTCGACGAAAATGCTTGACGGTATGTATTTTGAGTCGCTGAATCCGATTTTGAAATCCGTCTTGCGCTAGGACGCTTCGTTCACGGGATATACGAAATTTCATGAATTTCATAAAAATCTCCCCAAAACGCCCTTGGAAATTGTCTAAAATTCACCAAAATTAGTATCCTATTGTTTTTCGAGGCTCGATCTTCTATCCGTTGCCACATTAAAATTTGATCGAGAGCACTTCGTACGTCAGCGAGAAAATTGCGTTTCTGGATCAGTAGAACGCGATGGTGCCGTCAAAATTGCCGAAATATGATGTCTTGCTGGATAAATCAGCGACAGTAGGCGGGAAACGACAAAAAAAAAAAAAAAAAGTGTTCCCCGCTATGTTTTTTCCCGCCATAGACACAGTAAATGTTTGACGGTCTTGGTTCGGGTTGGTCCTTAAATGTTCGTTGAAGTTCCAATTTGGTCACATGCGAGTTCAGATACATGAAATATTCTTTTCCGATTGTAGTGAACAAAAAGTAGACAAGCTACATTTTGAGCTAACGCGCTCTTCCTGTTTCGTCGAAAGTTATGTAGGTCTGAAGTTTGATTTCGAACCTGACTCTTGATTTAAAAGACACATCCAACAGAAAAATAGACGGTAAAAACGATAACCCTTCTACGCAGATGAAATAATGACATATCTTTATTAAACCTAATAAACTTTTTGTGGTTCCACATAGTTTTATAAGATTTAATTTGTTTGAAAGTAATTTCCTACTGAAAAAAAGTTTGCCAAGTTGGGTGGGCAGTATAACTTCCTCACATATTGTAACATGTACGAATCGAAAGGGAAAGGGATAGCCCTTCTACGCAGATTAAATTATGGCCTACCTTTACAAAAATAGACGAAGAAAACAAATACGAGCAAACATTTAATATCCGACAGTTCTGTTAGTAAATGATCTTATAACTAAAATTTTGGTGGTTCCACATAAGGTGCCGCATTTGATAGTCATTTCCAACAGAAAAAAAAGTCTGCCAAGTTGGGTGGGAGGTATAACTTCCTCACATAGAGAACGCACCGAATTATTATACAGCAGTCTGCAGTAAAAATAGTACTGATATGTTCTTAAAACTAAACTTTTCTTAGTTCCACATAATCTTTCGTGGTCTCTCTTGAAGAACATCAATGGAGGTGACGGGTGTGAAAGTAATTTCAAAAACAAAAAAAGTCTGTCATGTTGGGTGGGCAGTTTTGTAGCATAATACTAAAATGTTTGTGGTTCCACGTGATCTCTATGGCCTTCTTCGCAGATAAATGGGCTATCATAATTAAACCTAATAAACTTTTCGTGGAACCACATAGAAAACGCAGCAAATTATTACACAGCAATTTATTATTTTCGTTTTGCCCCTTTTATAAACTTTATTTACGTATTTTATTTTCTTTATTTTAACATGGATATGTTTTTGGGCTGGGGTTCTTCTAAGATTTGCGTAACGACACCAAAATTTGTGATGACCTGGCACTTTAGATTATTATTAACTCGAAAAGTGAAGGCTAGAAAAATCATTGTCGTCGGGTTTCATAGTAGGAAAATCGTTCGCCACTTCTTGGAATGCTCCCATTTTATTACAACATCTCATGACCTCTAGGACATTGTAGTGTAAAGGAATGCTAATTTATTACTCCAAGTTATAAACTAATATTGTTTTGTAACCATAATGGAATAATCTTGTGAAAAGAAGGCCCTACATGGTTGGTATACAATTGAGTAGTAGGTACCTACTGGTAAGCAGTAGGTACTAGACATATCCATGATCTATTGTTTTTCCCATCAAGGGAGAAATTATGGATATGTTATGAGGATATTTTTTATTTCATTCCCTTGGGATTGTCTATAGAAAGGGTTTGTAAGTAATTTTCAAATGTTCCACCCCCACCTGAACCATGGGCTGTTGGTCTCGATGGTATGGGGACTAACTATATCCAATCGCATCTATGCATCCCACTGAGAGCGAGCGAAGCGAGCAACATTCCCCACACATTTCAAATCACCCTTAATGATACACCGTTTCCAATGATTCTACATGTCCCACTCAACAGTAAAGACCATGGGATCTATACTGCCATACCGAGCGTGTGTAGCGAGCGAGAGAACTAGGCTAGTATAATAATTTACCTCTTCACGTGCAGGACGCTAAAACATATCTCTTGGCTTATGATACGTCGACATTGGTTTCTGGTTACTCCTGGAATGAAGGTATACACTAAAGCTCATGACGCTCTGGATTCATTGAATAACTGGTTTTCGGACAGTTACCTCACGCTAAATGCAAACAAAACTAAATACATTTAAGTAGGGAGTAAAAATTAAATCGTAGAAAATATGAGTCATAATATGATATTAGTTTAGAAAAATCCGTTTGAAAAATTAGTTTATCCATCATGGATTACTGTTTAGAAAAATCGTGTAGTACATGTGCGACTTTGGAGAGAGCATTTACCTATCGTTATCTGGGTGTACATATTGATAATAAGTTAACGTGGTAATCACATTTAGACATTATACATGAAAAACTAAGGAGATTTTCGTTCTTGTTTTCTAATGTGAGGGATGTATTCAGGAATGATAAGCTTAGTCTTTCATATATTATTCTTTGGTACAATCAGTCTTACAATTAAACCGTTAAATATAATTCAAAGGTCTATTATGAAAATAATAATGAGAAAGCCACACCGATATCTGAACATCCAACTTTATGAAGAATTTAAAATACCTATTTACCCCTCATCAGTTATTTGTAAAATCACTTCTATCAGTGTTCCATCGGAATCCAGGCATGATAAATAGGAATGCTTGTGACCATGATTATGAAACAAGATTTAGATGGGAGGGAAATGTAGTTAACCCAAAGCCATCTATGACGCCAACCACGAGGAGCCCATCCTTTATTTTGTATATTTTGTACCGGTCTATCGACGGAAATTTGAGATCTCCGCAACTTCACTCCCGCGCTCTATGAAAAAATAATATTATGAAGGTGGGTCAAGCTTGGACACAGCAAACGTGAAGCTGTAGTCAGTAGTACCTACACTGTATAAATTTAATCAGTATTAATTATTAACTATGTACATGATGATAGAGATTCATTTTAAAAGTATCTTAATTTTTGTAATTCTCCCATGTATAAGATGTGAATAGTTAGAAACTCAGCTCGGAACGAAGCTTGCTTGATACTTAAGGGCTATTGCCTTTCATCTAGCATTAGGTATATTGAGATATATTCCTTGTAATTAATTGAAAGTGTTCTTTGTAAAAATTCAATAAAATAAATAAATATATAGAAATAAATATCATTCGAAAATTTGATTTTTGTCACTCGTATTACCAAATTACTAAACAAATTTAAATAAATATATAAATTGAAATAAATATAACAAATTGAAATGAATATAATCATGCAATATTGTTTTCCATGATTTATCGTGAAAATAGGAACTGGAAATATAGGGATCCTTGATAAATTTTGAACTACCTACTTTTTTAAACAGCTCGAAAGGGATTCTGTAGAACATACCTACCTCAATCTTTGCTTGAAAATATGACAATTCAAGGTACATTCCCATAGGCGGGTAACTGAGAATAACAAATTAATCACAATGGGCCAGCCAATTGGGGCATAATATTCCACAGGTACCTACTTACTTCTACTATAAAAACTTGGTAATATCACTACCGAATTTAGATTATTTAAATGCTCAAAAAATAGTATTTTTGTTACAAAATAACAAAATATATATAGTTTTTTTTTTTTTTTTTTCCAAACCCTAGCTTAGGAGGCGCAGAGCCGATGTTGTCTACTTCCTCCATTGTCCAAGGTATATGAGTATATAGGCAGCTTACAGGCACTGCCCTCTGTTTTTCCAGTCATCCGCGTGGAGCGCATGTGTGTCAAATTTTTCGAGTCTGTCTACTAAGACCGAGAGCATGATCAAAGCCGATTTCTCCAAGATTAATGCTTGCTGGGTGGATAGCAGATGTTATTTCAACTTTTAGCGTTGTGATTATGACTGATGGGGTTAAATTCCTCGAGATGTAGCGCATTTTATTTAGAGCGAGTGAAGGTTTTTGGAATCCGATTGTTGTGTCATCAACAAGTGTTTTGGGATTTTTCTACTAAGGTAAATGGCTCTCTCGGCCGAATTGCAATTCTGATTTGGAATAAGCACTAGGTACTTGAAACGTAGCAGAAACAGTATATTGAGCAAATTAATTGTTTTATCAAGTTGCAAAAACGGAAGTAGATTATTCAAGGAACAATACCAGAACATTTGAGACGCGGCTTAAAAAAAAAAAAAAAAAACTTGGTTCTTCGGGCCTTGCCAGGGGACAAGCCCCCTCTGGACCCCATAATGGTTAGTGCTTAGAAACTTCGTCTAAAATTCAAGAAACATGGAACATGCTTTAGCCGTGATTTTAAAAATGGACATTACTTTCCACTCTGTTGGGATGTTAGGAAAGTAATAATGGACATTACTTCCACTCTGTTGGGATGTTGGGAAAGTAAAAATGGATATTACTTTCCAATCTATTGGGATGCTGGGTAAGTAAAAGTGGACATTACTTTCCAATCTGTTGGGATGTTGGAAAAGTAAAAATGGACAATACTTTCCACTCTGTTGGGATGTTAGGAAAGTAAAGGTGGACATAAGTTTCCACTCTGTTGGGATGTTGGGAAAGTAAAAATAGACATTACTTTCCACTCTGTTGGGATATTGGAAAAGTAAATATGGACAATACTTTCCACTCTTTTGGGATGTTGGGAAAGTAAAGGTGGACATAAGTTTCCACTCTGTTGGGAAAGTAAAAATGGACATTACTTTCCACTCTGTTGGGATATTGGGAAAGTAAAAGTGGACAATACTTTCCACTCTGTTGAGATGTTGGGAAAGTAAAAATGGACAATACTTTCCACTCTGTTGGGATATTGGGAAAGTAAAAATGGACATTACTTTCCACTCTGTCAGGATGTTGGGAAAGTAAAAATGGACAATACTTTCCACTCTGTTGGGATGTTGGGAAAGTAAAGGTGGACATAAGTTTCCACTCTGTTGGGATGTTGGGAAAGTAAAAAATCCCGAGCTACTTTCGTTCCACGGTTTCGTCAACGTTATCTGGACGATCATGTTGATTTAGATGAATACGAAAGCGCAAGACAAAGAGGGACAACGTTGACGCCGCAATCCTGTAATCTGTGTTATATATAAAAAGACGGATGTTACAGAAGCGGTATTACGGCACCTGTGCCCTAATACTGGATCTGGTCACCTGTGCCGTAAGACTGTAAAAGTAAATATATATATATATATATATATATATATATATATATATATATATATATATGTAATTCCAGACGATAATTCTACTTAGGACTAAGATAAAAATTCCGTTCTTGTGCCGAAAAATCAAGCATTCCAAACGAAAGGATGAGTTCGTAGGCCAGCACTTTTTGAGCACATTAAATTGGTCAAATTTCAAAAAATATAATCATAAAATCACTAAAAATGGCAAAAACCGGTTAAAAATTGTTAAATTTATATTTTTTTGTAGAATATTGCTTGAATAAAGTCTAATAACTATAAAAAAGAACATTCAAAAATTGATGTACAATATCATGATGTAGGTACTTGAAATTCATTAAAAGTTGCTGAAAAATCGATAAAAACCGCAATAATAGCTAAAAATTCAAAACCTTTATTTAAATAGGAGATTATTTTTTAGAATACGTTTTTTCCGTACAAATAATTGGCAACAATTTCCTTGCACTCGAAATTCGAAACAATTCAACATTATACAAAACAATAACTTACGAAAATTCGCTCATGCGATCATGCTGCATGAATGGAACTTTATGCTTACTCCGTTACAAAATTGATTTCCTCTGTTAGTCTGAAATTCTTCATGTCCGTTAATTTGGAGCGAGTATGAATATTTTAACACACAGTCAGAATTTGATGACACTTTTTGAGATTGTGTGGGTCGGGATCTATATGGTGTCCTATGTATTTATTCACTGGCGGATTGAAGTTAGCTTTAGAGCATGCTCAAATATAAAAAACTTAGGCAGAGATGATTAATACTACCTAATAGATCTTCCTTTCCCAATTTCTTCACATTACCTCCCTGCAATTAATTTATAAAAATGTACATTCAAAATTTTTCAATCAATCTGTGTTCCTTCTTTCGACTACTAGAATAAGATGTTCAACATAGGAAATCTAGATGATAATTCTTTACACTTTTTTCTTTCTTACATTTTAATCGGATATGAGGAAGCTATATGCCATATCCAACTTGGCTGACATTTTTGTATTTTTAACCACCCAAAGATCAGAGTCCTAATAATCTCACTAGATCAGTGGTATATACACTATACTTAGCAATAAGTCTTTTAATGTTACGATATTTAAAAAACTGTATTAAATGATATAACAAGACTCACTTGATAATATATGTATATATTATTATTTCATATCAATATTAATGCAGATGCTCTTTTTGCAGAGATAAAATAGATAACTAGCATAGTACTTATATATACTCGTATATATTATCAATATCATAATTTAAAACGTCAAGTATCACTTCGTTAGTCTTCTTTATTCGGTTTTTGTCCTAGGACGCATCCTGGAATTAGGAAAATATTATAATTACCAAAATTATTCCTTCGCATTTAATTAGAAGTTTACAACACTCAAAATATTGCAAGATGAACTTCGTAGTTACCATATTTAATGGACAACAGAGAGAGAAGACGTTGATTTTGGGGGCCCTCAGCTCGAGCCATTGCGTCTGGTTGGGAACGTACATTTCTGGTGGCATTCTCTGGGGCGAGTTCTCGTTATTTTCTCCTGCAAGAAATATAAGGTAGGTAATAAGGCTAGCTTAATAGAAAAATAATTTGCTAATAAGGTTAGTTTACCTAGCGAATACAGGAGCACCCATAAGGAGGGCACTGCACGAATCTTCATTCCATGGCAAAGAAATGGTACCTACAGAATATATGAACTTTTTGTTCGGAGTCGGTAAAGCCAGGTCAACGGGTGATCGATCAATCACATCAAAATTCATTCATCTAAACCGAATCAAATAGAAAAAATGCAGTAAATTATTACCCTGAGGTTTATTATTTCTGTATTAGTCAGCTCTTTTGCGCTGGTCAATGCATAAGTCAGGCACCATTAGTGTATATAGACAGTTTGAGCTTACTGGAAAACGAATAAGACCAATCCAAATCAGCAGAAGTTCAGGCTAGTTCTGCAAGCCAACTCGATTGTTCCCCCATCCAACGCTTGAACCCTTCTAGGGAGCGAACAGTGGTCTCTTTCGATTCATTAAACTGAGTGTTATTTTTATGTTTTCATTATGTTCTGTTTTCACCGATGTTTAGATCAGGCATTCGACAAGATGTTTCTCTACATCACAAATTGTTCAACACACCTGCACGATCTACTCGTGGAGACAGACCTAAGGCTGTAAAGTGGGAAGGAAAATTTGTGGAAATGTGCACTGGAAGTCAGTCGGGACAATTCTTTCAGTTCTTAGCTGTGGGGAATCAGTCGGCACTGACGTCCTCTGAAGAGTCAGATGGGGTTTTCAATTTACGTTCTGCCCCGGGTGTCAGAGGGTATTTTTTGCGGCCGCCGGGAGTCAGTCGGGAAACTCCCATTCTAATTCAAGCCTAGTACGCACTGGGATTCTTTGTTCGGACTCTTTGTCGCGGAGCTGCGTCTCGGACTCATTTTCTTGCATCCGGGACGCTCCGCGACATTGAGTCTTGCATCTCGTGTGTTGCGTTTTAGTATTTTTTGAGTCCCATACAGAATGGGATTCTTTGAACAATGTCGCGCAACATTGAGTCAGTGCGTACGTGAATATCGAACAAAGTGGGCCTCTCACCGGTGTGTCTTCGTTGTTATCGCTTTGCAGTTATCGTTGTTATGCTTGTAACTAAAAACGGGTAAAAATTGTTAATTTTTTTTTTTAGCAGAATTTTAGTCAAAAGAACTTAATTAGGTAACAATAAACTAGAAAAACAAGAAATTTGGGCTGAAAAAAGTAGGAACTTAAATTTCATTAACATTTGTCAAAAATGGATAAAAACGGCAAAAAAAAAAAAAAAAAAAAAAAAAAAAAAAAAAAAGCTTCATTTTTTTTCGAAAACTTCGCTAAAACATTTGTTGAATTTGCGAAAATTATTAAGGTCAAGTTTATTTGCCACAAAATCGGTAGTGACATTTCTTCCTAGTTAAAATCCTAAATTTTCAAAACAATTTAACAATACCTATATACTAAGATAATTTACGAAAATCCGCTCATACGATTATGCTGCATGACTGGAACTTTTTACTAACTTATTAAGTCGCCTTATAAAATCGATTTGACATCAAATAGCTGGATTATCCAATTAACGCTGTTTCCAACGGTGGTCATATTTTTGATTTTGCAGTGATCTCAAGTGGAGTTATGGTCGTTTGAAGGTGGAAAACATATCTTAAAAATGAAATTACTCAGAAAACAAAGCATTAAAATAAATCTCTAACAAGTACTTTCGATCAGAAATGAAATCTAGAATTTACCCATGAAGCATCATTACACCCTTCTAAGTGGTTGGCGCAGATGGGCTATCTAATGCAGATAATAATAAAACATCATGTAGCATTTTTTTTACTCCGTAGAGCTATGTTTTAAATTGCTACTGCAATCCCCGAAAGCGCGACCTCGTTCGACATGGCTCAGGTTCAAACTAGATGCGTACACGATTTGCAGAGCGACAATGTCGTGGGGCAAAGAATCTGAGACATGAATCCGAGCGTCTGCAACAAAGAGTCCGAACAATGAATCCCAGTGCGTACTAGGCAAGACGCTTTGAGTATACGGCAAGGTCATAATCCAATAGACCTCGCAGGAAGTTGTTATTAGAGTGAGGCTTCTCTAAACCACGCACTCAACTTTGAACTAGAAGGGTTCATTTCCAAGGCCATGACCGAAGGTACCATGACTGACGTGAGTAGATATAAAAAGTATGTTCTGGCACAGGGGCCAACACGGGGCAGGGTATACTAACCCGCATAACAGATAACTTAAAAGATTTCAATACAATTCCCGTCGTTTATCGTAAGAAAAAGATGAAATAATTTGTATTGCGATGACCGAGGCTCGAACCATCTAACTTCCGAATATGAGCGGAGCACTCTTCCACTGGACTATACCAGCAGTTATCAATCATCTAATATTGGTAATATAGTAGACGGACGTGCTCCATTGAATTTTATGTATTAATGTAAAAGTTGGCAATAGAACGGTAAAATAAAGGTATTTGTTGTTTACTTATACTCAAATTGGATTAAGAACTGAAAATGCGTATTATTATTCCATTTTAAAGCTTTTCGAAAAATCTGATCTACACAGTTCCTACATTGGTCCTAAGTGGATTTCTCTTGTTTATCTTCTATTCTTCATAAAACTGTACACTAGCTCACAGAAATCTTTCTCTTTCCATTCGACACCCAATTAATTAGTCATGAACTAACTATTAGTGAAGTTTGTCTTATAGATGTATGTTGTATGCATCACTTCAAAATTCATAAAAATTGAAGAGGTTTCATATTGTGTCACTGTTATGCTTTAGAAGAATTTACTTTTACTGAACGAGTTGGGCATACCAAATGTGCATTGATTTTAATAAATATGTTGAAAGTGATAGGACTAGTGACATTATCAAAAAAAATTTCCCTAGGGGCATTGTGTCATGTACCCATAGGTACGTATAAATATTAACAATTTTTCTTTATTCTCTTTCTTTGTTACTTAATCAGTGAGTCACAATGTTATATAGATGTAGTTTGTGCCTTTCTTAGTCAAAAGCTCCATCACCACATCAAGGTGAAGGCACTTTGATGGAGTCCTACATACTAAACATTCATACTGTTCAGGGTCTTTACGACCACGCTAGAGGCCCATTCATAAAATACATAGGTATACTCTAAAACGAAGCAATCATCGGTGAATTTCGTTACCTTTGAATGCAACCGCTAGAGACCCTTTCATACAATACCCACACTCTAAAACGAGGCAATCATCGGTGAATTTCGTTACCTTTGAATGCAACAGCTAGAGACCTTTTCATACAAAACACACACTCTAAAACGAGACACTCATCGGTAAATTTCGTTATCTTTGAATGCACCATAACATGTTATTTTTTTTTGTTAGTACCAAAGTTTAAAATAATGCATTTCATTACAATTTTACTTTTGTCGATGCTTATTCCAAGTACCCATGAGCAACTGTTATACCCCATCCTCCCAAATTTTTCTTTTAGTATCAAATGGGGACAAAGCAACTTTGTTAACTTGCACCGTGGAAACTTCATGTTTTTTGGATTGGATAACAACCATTTGATTTCTAACTATATTTTTCAAAAACGAGGAGTTGTAATAATCTACAAATTTTATTTCATTTTCAACGACATTCTTACTAATACCCTTGATCTTCTTTATCTCTCTTCCACGTTTTTGTGGCCAAAATGCCGGAAGTTTAATGGTAATAGCACCAACATCACTCTCTACTTCATTACCTGAGTTGGACGACCGCAATCTCAGCTATGGAGTGCCTACATCGGACCCAACACTTTTAGGGGAAAAGTGGAACTTTTTTTCGTTTTTTTCCTTCAAACTTGTATTTCCTGTCGGTTTATTTGCCTTCTTCGAGTGTGGCATTTCGTGAAGAATGGAAGGCGACTTGAGCCAGCAGGACATTCAGCTTTGGACAGTCGGCGGATCCAGCGTTCCTCCAAGATTTGTCTGGTCACCCGAGCTGACGTCTGCGTTCATTTCTCTCAGGTCGACTCATGACGAACTTTTCACCAAATGCCGAAATTCAGCTAGTCAGGGATACAGTGTTATAATTCAGAAGCTGGGATCCTCCCAAAGATGCTTTCTACAGCAGATTGCAGAAACGTGGTATTACGGATGAGGATTATCAACATGCAAAAACAGTATGGAATCACTTCAAATGTAATACACTTGGACAATATTCTGATCATTACCTCAAGACTTTGTTCCGCAGGGCAGCCATCTTGGACCCTGGTGTTTCTTGCTGGCTATCAACAGTGTTATTGCCCACTTGGGTCCTGCCGTGCGTTGCCTGCTTTTTGCTGATGATCTGAAGATTTTCCGATACGTCACCTCGGTTGAAGACCGTGACATCGTTCAGCGGGCCATCACTGAACTGGAGAGATGGTGTGTGGTGAACTGCCTTTTTCTGAACCCATCGAAATGTTCTGTCATCTCATTTCATCGCTCAGTGGCGCCCCTTCAGTTTGTGTACACCCTTGCGAATGCACCCCTGGCTAGAAGGGATGAAGCTTTGGATTTGGGAGTTAGGTATGACGGTCAGCTCACTTTCTCACGGCATATTGAAATGGTTGCCAGTAGCGCTATGCGCTCGCTTGGCTTTGTAAAGATGCCATCGTTATGCTTTATAAGGCGCTTGTCCTTCCTAAGCTAGAGTACGCCTCAACGATATGGTCTCCTTATTATGCTGTCCACAAATACCAAATCGAGCGTGTCCAAAATAAGTTCCTGCGGTATATTGCATTTAAGATTGGAATATCTTCAGATAACGTGGACTATCCATCACTCCTCAGGACCTGCAGACTCCAGTCCCTGGAAGTGCGGCGTGGCATGGCCGACCTGTCATTCCTCCACAAGCTTGTTAACGGCGTTATTGACTGTCCTCCGTTGCTGGCAGAAATTCGTCTCTCCATCCCTCGAATCTCAAGCCGTCAGCCTGAAATTTTTCACGTTCCTTTCTCTCCGACTAACTATCTTCTGAACCGTCCACTTCACCGCATCCCCCGTTCTGCAAACCTCTTCTTAAATTTAAATCCAGATTTCGATTTCTTCAATAGCCCCCTTTCATCTCTAAAATCTATAGTGCTCTCTGCTCCCGCTTTGTTTTGACTCTTCTTCGTTTTGTTTTATTGTTGTTTCTGGTAAAACTGTTTTTTTTTTTTTTTTTTTTTTTCTTCTTGTTGTTTTTTTTAGATGTGTAAATTATGTAACTTATATATATGTAACCTATATTTTGCTGTAGTAAATTGGGCTTGCCCGTTAATAAATAAATAAATAAATAAAAATAAAAGACTGATGTTCTCTTGCTGGCAGATGTGTTTGAAAATTTCAGAGATAAAATAAATAAAAGCCATAAACTTTACACTACCCGGCTTGTCATGGGATGCCATGTTGAAATATAGTGGAATTAAATTGGATCTTTTAACTGATTACGATCAGATTTTAATGATTGAAAGAGGGATACGAGGTGGCATTTGTCAAGCTTCTCATAGATATGTTAAAGCTAATAACAAATATATTAAAGATTATAACCATACGGAAGAATCGACTTTTGTTACTTATCAGGACTATAACAATCTTTATGGACTTGCCATGTCAAAACCCCTACCCTACGGTGGATTCATGTGGTGTGAAGAGAATATTGATATAATGAGCTTGAATGAGGATGGTCAGTTTGGATTTTTGATGGAGGTTGACATCCATTACTCACAATACCTACGTAAATCACATAACGATCTTCCCTTACTCGCAGAAAACACCACAAAATCCCGGTGATACAACCACAAAATTGACGCCTCATCTGGGAAATCGTGAACGCTATGTAGTGCATTATATGGCACTCAAGCAAGCCATAGCTCACGGTTTGAAAGTCACCAAAATCCATCGTGTATAAATTTAAACAATCACAGTGGTTACAACCTTACATATCCTTTAATAAGTACTGAATTGAGAAAAAAGGGTAAAAACAATTTCGAAAAAGACCTATTCAAATTGATGAATAAAGCAATTTTTGGAAAAACTATGGAAAACATTAGGAACAGACTTACCATACGTCTCGTGTCAGATCCTAAAAAAGTTAGAAAAACTTATTGCAAAACCAGAGTTTTTAGATCGAACTATATACGCGAAAATCTGGCGGCAGTACACATGGCTAAAAAATCTATCAACAAAAAATCTTATCACAACAAATCTACCGATATATATCGGTATGAGTATACTGGATATTTCAAAGACAACAATGTATGAGTACCACTATGATATTATGTTGCCAAGATTCGGGCTTGAAAGGTTAAGACTGTGTTATATGGACACAGATAGTTTTGTATATGAAATAAAAACAGATGATTTGCATCTCGATATTCTAAACATGATGGACTACATTGATACATCAGATTATCCTCAAGATCATCCATGCTTCTCTGTAAAAAACAAAAAAGTAGTCGGAAAATTCAAAGATGAAATGAATGGAGAAATAATTTCGGAGTTTATAGCTCTGAGAGCGAAAATGTATGATGTGGGGACTACCTACAGCGATTTTTATTAATTTCAGTTATTAATTTACATTTTGACATTTTCATGTCTTTCATATGGCACA
This sequence comes from Adelphocoris suturalis, assembly GCA_030762985.1. Taxonomy (NCBI): domain Eukaryota; kingdom Metazoa; phylum Arthropoda; class Insecta; order Hemiptera; family Miridae; genus Adelphocoris; species Adelphocoris suturalis. The sequence continues at coordinate 25,013,558 of CM061040.1, read as the reverse complement.
TAACAAAAAAATCGTCACGAAAAAAATTGTCCCAAGTGGCCACAACGATGATTATGACCATCAGAAATGACGTTGACCATTCATAGGTAAACACATGAAAATGTCCCAATGCGTTGCAGACTCGTATGCAAGCGTTTCACGTACTTTCTGATGGTTTCGCTCTCGGTTCCAGGATTGATATGCATTTGTTATTCCAACAATGTGCATTATTGTGAGTTATCAGTTGTTTTGTGTGTGATCAGTTGTTTTGTGCCCACCCCCCCCACCCTTATAGGAGACACTCGACATACCTAATACTCGTCGGACTCTTGGCGTGGGAATGAGAGATGAAACACAGTTTTGTGTGTAGAGTTACACTCTTTCCAACGCTTTTTAGTTTCCACGTTCATGATTATGAATTCTTTAACAAGTATGACTGGTAGTCATGCTAGTGTCATAGTTACTCAATAAATATTCATTCGTTCTTGAAACTTCTTGGAGTCAAGTTATTCTAAAATTTAAAAATTAAAAATCTTATAGGTGTTTGAAAGTCATTCACCTACAATTGGTGACCTGGCAAATAGAATTAGATTCACCTGAAGAAATAGATTCCTTAGAAATAGATTCACCTGCCTTGGTGAATTGGCAAATAGAATTATTCAAAACGCTAAACGTGCTTTTTTCATTCCGATCCCCAGTTCCCTTCAATTTAATTAATTTATAATATCCTAATAAGAGATATTAACACAATTTCGTTGGAGGGAGACTGTGGTTCCACTACTTCGACAGTGGAGCAATCTTCAGAACTTTTAGCATCAACAGCGTACTCTTCCATGTCTTTGTAAAAAGGCCAATTTTCAAACGTGTGACAGAGTTCCCGTCATCGAGGTCCCGTCAGGGTCTCAAAGATAGCGCTATCGTCGTCCCGTTGGTGAACAACGGGCGTCGCCGCTCATACCCGTGTTTTCCAGAAGCTGAGTTTGACGTTGGATGGGCAGCTTGTTTCAATTTCCTGTATCTCTTGAGGAGGTTCTCCCATTTCTTCCTCAATTGTTTTGGCGTCAAAGTGTTTTCATCAACGAGAGTCCACCAGCTTCCACGCCGAGAAAGCTTACAAAGACGCACATGTCCGCGGAATGTCCAGCTGGCTCAAGTCGCCTTCCATTCTTCACGAAATGCCACACTCGAAGAAGGCAAATAAACCGACAGGAAATACAAGTTTGAAGGAAAAAAACGAAAAATAAAATTGCTGAAATCTTTAAAACTTTACTATTTAAAAAAAAAAAAATCCTGGAAACTGGCAGATCTCATGAAAATTGCTTCATCTAATACTCTTTCCAACGGTATAGTCAATTTTACTTTTACTTTGTTATTTAAGGGAGAAAATCATGTTATAATGTTGAAAAATGTGGGGTTTTCAAAGAAATCCTTGGTTTTCTCGAAAAATGACCCTCTATGAATCTACGAGTATGAGGTCGGTTTCTACGTATTGTTTCACGCTGAATCAAATGGTAACGCTTGCAGATCTCTCCAGCTACGTTATAATCGAGTTTTTCACTTTAATTAACTAGTTTACCCCATAAGACACATACATTTAAGCGTAAAAAAACAAACTAAAAATTGTGAGGTTAAGTGTAAATTTCGGTTATAACGGAGTTGGAGAGATCTACAAATGTTACCATTCGATTCAGCGTGGAAAAATACGTAGAAACCGATCTCATACTCGTAGATTCACGGAGGGTCATTTTTCGAGAAAAACAACGATTTCATTGAAAACCCCACATTTTTCAACATTATAACATGATTTTCTCCCCTAAATAACAAAGTAAAAGTAAAATTGACTATAGGGTAAACGCACCAGTAGCTGACACCCTTAAGAAATTTTCTCGGAATGTTGCGATGCTACAACTCTAAAAATCATTTTCTTGAATCTTTCTTGTTTTCATTTGATAGAACAACTTTCCAGCTTGCTAACTAGCCCTTAAAAGTAAGAAATCTTGAATCAGAGTGAAAATAATAGCGAATTTCGTGAAAAGTTCCGATGCGCCTAAAGCTGACACTGTCAAAGTGCGAATGTTCCTGTAGCTGACAGGGAGGGAAATATTGAAAGTAAATGTTCGAAATTTCGAATTTCTTTATTTTAAAACGTGAGCAGGTATAGTAGGAACTTGTGTTTCTTTCGTATCACATTAAGCTCTACCTTAAGTTCATCCAAAATAGGAAACTGAGGACAAAATAGGTACTCAAAATCATAAAAATTGTCAGTAAGTAATGGCAAATAGGTGATTTAACTTACTCAAGTATTTACTTAGTGGTAAGTTGCGATGGATGTATCGAATACAATTGAAATAAAAATTGTCAAAAATTAAAAGTCTAAAATTGTCTAAAAATAAAAAGGAACATTAGTAACGGACTTAGGAAACTGGTACCTCACATTTAAATCTCTACCAAAAACGAATAGAGGAGGTAATTTTTTCTCTATAGTTATCCAATTATTATTTTCACGGACCCAAGGTACATTCTAACTTTTACCCTAATAACTTTTTCGTAGAAAAGGGTGTATTACAGCCGTCGGTACGGCAGCACTTGGGGATGAGGATGCATTTTCTTTGTGTTTCAGAGGGAGTAGAACACGATTACCTATAATGTTGATTCATTTTCAGATTTCTCCATATATATATATATATATATATATATATATATATATATATATATATATATATATATATTTGTGTCTGTGTGTGTTCGTTTATGGACAAAATTTTGTGCGAACAACTCCTCCGAAACCGATGGTATTTTGATATGATATATTACCATGTTGGAACTTGTGCCTCGCTGACTTGGGTGACTTGGATACGAGCCGTAATAATCATAATGATGGCAAAATCGTGCTCAAATCTCTCATATTTACCATCAACATTCGTTAGGGAGCCTCTTTTGGGATAAAAAGATACGAGCGAGATAGGAGCGCTATCCTGATCAGCTGAGTGATCTAAATTCTCTCCTATTTACCTTTGGGGCGTCGACATTTGACAGAGAGCCTCTTTGGGGCAACAAGAGACGAGCAAAGTAAGGAGCACCATCCTGATCAGCTGAGTGAGCTAAAATCCCTCCTGTTCACCGTAGGCCATTGCAAACTGACAGGGAGCCTCTCTGGGATAACAAGATTTCTCTGGCTTTCTTTCTCTTCGAATTATTTCTCAGCAACTCTTATTTTTCTTGATTCTTTCTTAATCTTTCCTCAGCTCTCTTACTTTTATTTTCTTCGTCTTCTGTTTTCTTCTATTCCTTCTATATGTATGATACCCTTTCCAAGAATAGGAAATTGCAAAGCCTGGGTAACTTTTTCTTCAGATTTCTTTTTAGAGGCTCAGGCCAGGGCGATGCCTTTGTGAAAGGGCTTGGGAAGTCATTGAGAGGAGTTTCAGGAATAAAGGGAATAGGTATTGGAGAATTTTGTTGGCTTTGTGAGCCTTAGAGAACCGTCTGGAACCAAAAAAAACCCAGAGGCTGGATGTTGCCCCAATAGCTGACATGGTCTGTTCTAGTACCTGACACCCCTGTCAGCTACTGAAAAGTAAAATCTGCATTGAAAATAACGTTCAGTGGTGTGACTCATGTAACTAGGGATAAATAAATATAACGTCTATGAGTAATTGAAGAAAATTATGTGATGTTCCAGTGGCTGACAGGCCTGTCAGCTACTAGTGAAAAGGCCATTTTAAGGACCCAGTAGCTGACACCCATTAAAACTATAAACTCTATCGCAAAATAGGTTCAAAAATAGATTAAACATAATCTACAATCACTCAGTAATAGAAATAACACAAACATTTTGGAATAAAATGAAGTACAAAAGCAGCAGAGACAAAAGCTCACCTCCGAGTCCTTGCTCGTAGGTGTCTGGTTCTGGAGCACTTGACAAACTGAGAAGAAGTTGCCGACCACTTATTGACATTAGATTATGATTCCCGCCAGAACTGACGTAGTTCTGCCAACTAATAAAGAAAGAAATACCTACAGATGCCGCTAATTTTTGAAATAGAGGTGTAGGAGGTCCTGGCACCTTACTATTTTAATTTTTCGTGGGGGATGTCAGGTAATGGTGCACCTGTCAGCTACTGGTGCATTTACCCTACCGTTGGAAACAGTATTAGATGAAGCAATTTTAATGAGATCTGCCAGTTTCCAGGATTTTTTTGTGGAAAAATAGTAAAGTTTTGAAGATTTCAGAAATTTCATTTTTTCAAAATTGTCTATGTTTGAGGTGATGTGAAGGTCTTCGGATGGTACTTTTTAAGAACCCAAGTACACTATTCTTATAGGAAATTCAACGCTGATTCCGAAAATGAGTCCAAAAGTTAAAATTAAATGAGACAAAGTGGAGAATTTTGAGTTTGAAAGGAAAAAACACGGTTTTCCTGGAAAAACCTTTAAAAAATCATATCTCCAGTACGGAATAAGATGAAAACTCGGCGCTCCGCGCCTCGCCAGGGGGCAAGCCCCCTGGACCCCCGGTTACCTCTATTTACATACTTCGGACGAAATTATTGAAACACAGAATGTGTTTGCGTTGTCGCGCAACCAAGTGACAACCAAACAAGCGTCATTGTTTACTATTCATTTATAACATCAATTTATATAGTTATAGTATGAAACTACGAAAAAAAATACGAAATAAATTCGTGATAAATCAAGAGCGATTTATCAAGTAAATGTCCTAAAGAGGCTACATACGAAATTACAGCTTCCTAGAGTGTAAAGTATAGAAATTAGCTTTAAAAGCCACTCATCTGATCCGGACCCTGGACATCGTCAAGTAAATGTCCTAAAGAGGCTACATACGAAATTACAGCTTCCTAGAATGTAAAGCATAGAAATTAGCTTTAAGAGCCACACATCTGATCCGGACTCTGAGCATCGTCAAGTAAATGTCCTAAAGAGGCTACATACGAAATTACAGCTTCCTAGAGTGTAAAGCATAGAAATTAGCTTTAAGAGCCACACATCTGATCCGGACCCTGAGCATCGTCAAGTAAATGTCCTAAAGAGGCTACATACGAAATTACAGCTTCCTAGAGTGTAAAGTATAGAAATTACCTATTCAAATTATTTAACCTCCGCTTCACAAATCAAACCGTTTTCGTAATACTCAGATCACCTGCTATGAATCAAATCATCGAAACACCAGCTCAATGAAATCATCAGAAATTAACAAGCGGTTGCAATCATGTTCACAATATCAATTATTGAGAATGATCACCTGTGTGTAAACAATTATTTATATAATCATGCTCATAACTCAGTTTGTTGGACACGCACTTCGCAGTAGTTAACATAATATTGTTGGATAAATCGAGAGCTTTCGAACGAATGGTCAACGAATTTTGTGGGATGAAAAACGACGAAGTACCATATCCCTAGCAACGACTCGGTTGTACGTGAAAATCATCCGTCACACATTTCGTTACCATCCCGCGTTCCATTTTCGGCTAGTTAGTCCATGGCTAAAACACATTCTGTGTTAAAAGTTCCACTTTTCCCCTAAAAGTGTTGGGTCCGATGTAGGCACTCCATAGCTGAGATTGCGGTCGTCCAACTCAGGTAATGAAGTAGAGAGTGATGTTGGTGCTATTACCATTAAACTTCCGGCATTTTGGCCACAAAAACGTGGAAGAGAGATAAAGAAGATCAAGGGTATTAGTAAGAATGTCGTTGAAAATGAAATAAAATTTGTAGATTATTACAACTCCTTGTTTTCGAAAAAAAATAGTTAGAAATCAAATGGTTGTTATCCAATCCAAAAAACATGAAGTTTCCACGGTGCAAGTTAACAAAGTTGCTTTGTCCCCATTTGATACTAAAAGAAAAATTTGGGAGGATGGGGTATAACAGTTGCTCATGGGTACTTGGAATAAGCATCGACAAAAGTAAAATTGTAATGAAATGCATTATTTTAAACTTTGGTACTAACAAAAAAAAAATAACATGTTATGGTGCATTCAAAGATAACGAAATTTACCGATGAGTGTCTCGTTTTAGAGTGTGTGTTTTGTATGAAAAGATCTCTAGCTGTTGCATTCAAAGGTAACGAAATTCACCGATGATTGCCTCGTTTTAGAGTGTGGGTATTGTATGAAAGGGTCTCTAGCGGTTGCATTCAAAGGTAACGAAATTTACCGATGATTGCTTCGTTTTATACCTATGTATTTTATGAATGGGCCTCTAGCGTGGTCGTAAAGACCCCCAAGCAGTATGAATGTTTCGTATGTAGGAATCCATCTTCACCTTGATGTGGTGATGGAGCTTTTGACTAAGAAAGGCACAAACTAGATCTATTTAACATTGTGACTCACTGATTAAGTAACAAAGAAAGAGAATAAAGAAAAATTGTTAATATTTATACCTACCTATGGGTACATGACACAATGCCCCTAGGGAAAATTTTTTTGATAATGTCACTAGTCCTTTCACGTTCAACGTATTTATTAAAATCAATGCAAATTTGTCATGTCTAACTCGTTCAGTAAAAGTAAATTCTTCTAAAGCATAACAGTGACACAATATGAAACCTCTTCAATTTTTATGAATTTTGAAGTGATGCATACAACATACATCTATAAGACAAGCTTCACTAATAGTTAGTTCATGACTAATTAATTGGGTGTCGAATGGAAAGAGAAAGATTTCTGTGAGCTAGTGTACAGTTTTATGAAGAATAGAAGATAAACAAGAGAAATCCACTTATGACCAATGTAGGAACAGTGTAGATCAGATTTTTCGAAAAGCTTTGAAATGGAATAATAATACGCATTTTCAGTTCTTAATCCAATTTGAGTATAAGTAAACAACAAATACCTTTATTTTACCGTTCTATTGCCAACTTTTACATAAATACATAAAATTCAATGGAGCACGTCCGTCTACTATATTACCCATATTAGATGATTGATAACTGCTGGTATAGTCCAGTGGAAGAGTGCTCCGCTCATATTCGGAAGTTAGATGGTTCGAGCCTCGGTCATCGCAATACAAATTATTTCATCTTTTTCTTACGATAAACGACGCGAATTGTATAGAAATCTTTTAATTTATCTGTTATGCGGGTTAGTACACCCTGCCCCGTGTTGGCCCCTGTGCCAGAACATACTTTTTATATCTACTGACATGGCAAGGCTAGTGTGACAAGAAGCACAAGTCAAATCCATAATGCTGGAGTATGAAAATTATTCACCAGTGCCAGGGCAGATTGCAGATACTTATTCAGGTGCATGCAGTATGGGGTGGGGAGAGAGCGCGTATTTTTTTCTCGATATCCTCGTGATAAACGTTGGTGCTGACTCCCATATTGGCCGCTAGTGGCCTGATATCGCTGAAAATGCTGCGTGAGAGAAGCGCCGCAAATATGATGAAGCCACATAAGACAACCGTGCTTCTGTACGAACTAAACTAACTAATTCACTCGTGAGGAAGTTATAGAAACCCGTTTCAAAACAAAAGTTAGTGAAAAAACGTTGTCTATATCCACGAAAAAATTAACTCTTTATTTTTCGTGGAAGTACACAACTTTTGTTTCACTAACTTCCGTTTTTCGTGCTTCTGTCACTCCACTTATCACTTCCAATGAGAGAGTTCCCCCACGAGAGCTCTCAGCTTTTCAAAATACTGGTCGACGTGCTGGAAGAGAAATGGAAACAACCATAATTACAGGTAGCAGAATGGGGAAAAAAAAAAAAAAAAAAAAAAAAAAAAAAATCAAATGGCAATACGAGTCTCATTGCAGCCTGTTCGCCACACAAGAAGACACCACCGAAATATGCACCCAAATAGCGGCCAGTAAGAGGGCAGTGATGGAAGGCGGAGTGTGGCTGCCTCACAGTATGCTCCTTGAAGTATGAGCAGTGGATCTTGGCTCATCCAATTCAATAATGCTGGAGGGTAACCTATGCCAAAATGCCGAACGCATACTTGACTGTGCGGTTTCCCCTTCTATTTAAATGACTAAATAAATGAAATAAATTTATTGATAAACTCTTTTTGATAAAATCGTGTGTCATGAAAGAAAGGGTATACGTTTGAAGAGGAATTTCGGGTGCTAGATATAATATAGGTAAGTGATCGTACCTTGGTATTTTCGAATAGTCTTGTCGACCATCGGAACTCGGTGTCCCCTCTGCGAGAGGAGGAGACGGCCAACACCTTCACACCTCCGCAGCATCTCAGTGCAGAGGAGGTTTGGAGTTGCCTTCACGCGTTCCATCAGCCACGTGGGCACTGCTCCGAAATCAGCCAGCAGTTGTAGCGCTCCCCATTCTCTGTAAACAAATGAAAAAGTTACAATCATGGAGCATGACCATAATGAGTTAATTTTTGGTAAAACAGTAACCTATTGCAAAGGTCCTAAAATTGAAATTACCTATTTCCCTTTTTTTTCTTTTTTCATGGAAATCCGTTTTGAGGCACTCTGAAACGATACGCTTTTTATAATTTATATATATACATAAGTGTGTGTGTGTGTGTATGTGTTTGTGTGTGTGTGTGTGTGTGTGCGCGCGCGCGTGTGTGTGTGTGTGTGTGTGTGTGCACGCGTGTGTGTAACTGTTGGTGCTTTTATCTCTTCAGAGCTCCCTCATATCCCTAACCTAGTGAAGGTCATACATCCCCATCGTGCAACTCGTGCACCTTCTGGGGGAACAGCCGGTGGCAGAATGACCCGCTGGTAAGGCTCGATTCAATGGGTTTCCCGACCCTTTTTTACCGTATCCCCCTTTATGGATTCCGAAACAAGAGAGCCTCATAACAACTGCCGACCCATTGGCACGTGGATACAAGGGAGATGCTCGGATGCGCTCCAGGCAGGGGTGTCGGCCATCTGCTCCCTCATCTTTTCCCTCATCGTCCTATCCCACTTCCTCTTGAGCTGCCCAGTTTGTGTGCCCACTATGAGAGAGCCTTCAGTTTCAAGTGTGGCCTCAGTACTCACGTCTGGCAGAAGCATCCTGTACAGGCCAACACTGAAATTGATATTGAGTGAGAGCGTTGTTTCTGAGGATTTGCGGCGTTTGGCAGCAGAGGAGGCAGAGACTGTGCACAATGGGGTAGTCATATAAATATATTTTTGCAACAATGGTGTCACATGGACACACTTTCTGCCATTCAATCTCTTCGTCTGAGGCCCCGTTATAAGCAGCTTGTTCAGAATGCAATCCTGGCAAATAGATGTGGGGCCTCTCCCGCATCTCCGACAGGCGTGGGACAGCAGCCTGCCATTCAGCGATCCTCCCTGAGGTTCCTGGTCTTCTTGAAGACTGATGTGTTGAGGCTCGAGGAGCAGGTACGCCGTATTGAAGGTTACGAGATCGCCTACCTGCAGGATCTGGCGAGGCCTGTTGAGGGGCCTGAAGGCGTGTGGTTCGAGGTTGCAGCCTATATATACAGAGAATCTTCCCAAGTGTTGAGGAAGCGACCGTGACGGGGCATTAGGGAGTGGTTCCTCCTATATTGGTACCTCGCGGAGGTCGCAGAGCGGCAAAGCAAGCAAGAAGGCGGGATTACCAGCGGGTCCAGATGTTGTGGAGGAAGCATCTCTTTTTTGAGATCCTTAAAAAAAAACATTACTTAAATTTAAAAAAAAAAAAAAAAAAAAAACGCGTATATTGTAAGCGGGGAGAGGGGGGGGGGGGCATTTTGGGGACACCTTGTATATATAGTATATATATATATATATATATATATATATATATATATATATATATATATATATATAATTTGTTTTGAATTATTAATAGATAAACGAAGAAAGGAAAAAGATGTTTTTGATATTTCGAATAAATCTTGTTCACAAGTTAGAAGTTGAAAATGAAAATGAAAAAATAATTTATAGATTGTTCAGGTGATGGGATATATACATATATATATATATATATATATATATATATATATATATATATATATATATATATATATATATATATAATCCCGGTAATTCGTAATATTATTCAAGTCCCTTGACGTTACGAATTATCGGGATTCCGCTGTATTCTAATTGTTTCCAAGAGTATACAAATTGTTTGAAAACTTACGAGAATTTAATTTTGTACTTGTAGATGTGGTCTAGCCATGCTTCACACATTATGTCCAATACCAAACATGACACACGCTGCTGTACTTGGCTCTCCAGTTCGGTGGCAGCTTGTATTACTGGCTTCAGCACCACTTCTGTGAATAGTAAAAATCTTCATATTTCAATTTTCTATGAATTTATTCTAAAGGTATATAGTTCATCCTGAGGCGATATTTTGGACTTTCAAAAATATATTAGTGATGCATGATTTAATAATCATCAAAAATATTGGTAATTAATGCATACATTACAGGAACGTCCCTATGAATGGATTGCATATATTTTGATGAGAATTAAAATAAGAGGGGATAATTCATGATTTCTCGGAATTACCCTCTCCATCCTTATTCACCTTCCACCATGAAATTTGAAACTCCTGGCATATTTTCCTTAACTAGACAGAATTCGTAATTAAGAAAAAAAAAAGAATAATGAAAATCTCACGAGATTAGTTACAACATAACAATTTATCACTATTACCCCCTCCATTCACCCCTTCCTTAAAGAAATTTGAAATTCCTGTTATACATTCCAAAATTAGACCAAATTCAATGTTGAACGAAAAAGAATCATGAAAATCTGAAGAGAATAGTTGAAACATCCCAATTATTACTATGGCCCCCTCCATTCATCCCCTTCCATAATGAAATTTGAAACTCCTGACATACGATTCTATAGAATTCGACATTTACTGGGTGTCTAAGGCGCGAACAAGCATAGCTGGAATGAATTCTTTCATTATTTTCTGCATATTTTTGGTGATTTCTCCTGAAATACAGCATCTTTCGGCAATTTTGATGGTACCATCGTGTTTTGCGGGTCCAAGACCGTAACTTTGCCGCTCTCGATCAAATTTTAATGTGGTAGCTGGTACAAGATCGAGCGCTCGGCCAAAAAATACTCATTACTCCCACCCTAGGGCCTTTGGTTCAAGTGGTGGTAGAAACTTTTAAAATTGCTTATACACCCTTTCGGACGAACCCAAGAAGATCCCCGCACTCGTAGACAGAATCAGTTGAGCGGTTTGGCGGTTGCCGACCACGCTCTTCCAAACCGAATCACGCCCGTAAAAACATTTTCCATGTTAAAATGTTCGTGGTGTTTGATTACTAACCCATATAATCTTCGACGTAATTGCTGGCGTACTGCGGAACCTCGTCGAACTGCTGCTTCCAGTACTTGGCCTCGGGGAACATGAGCTGAAGGTTTGCGAGGCTGTAGATCCGGCACACGGACGCCAGAACCTCAACACTCTCATTCGGCACTTGCTGAGTTCCGAGAACATAGGATACAAGATGACATGAAGTAAGTATAGCACGAGCGTTATAATTATAAGATAGAGTGCTCAAGTCCATACATGAAATTAGCTATCGTCTCAGCCCATCTGTAGGTACATACAGGGTGTCCACAGTAATTAAGGGACAAACTCAGTGAATCCATTGTGTACTAATTTGAAGTCAACACTTTCCGAACAAAAATGATGTAATTCTTACCTACCGATTCATTTATTTCTGAACTCACCTGCAGCTGCATAACGTTGTCTTGAATTTCGGAGACCAGCTTAGCTCTCATCTTACCGCAAACCATCACATGAACGCTATTCTCAGGGCAGAGCAAGTCGTCGTTTTTTGAGAACTGGGGAAGTTTGCATCATCTTAATTACTGTGTAAGTTATGAAGTTGAAATTATGATGATCTACTCAACTTATACAGAATTTCATTGAAACAAATAATTTATTTGTATAAACCCATTGGGTACGTATTACAAAAAGGAATTAATGCATATTTTGCGAATTTTGAATGTAATGATGGAAACAAAGAAAAGATTACTTCAGTCCATCTGTTAGTACCTACCTACCTATTTAATTTTCATGTGAATATTTGCAAAATAGTACCATTACAACGAGTTGCGGATTAAAACACATACATTTCTTGTGGTTTAGTTTAGAATGAGAATTACAGTATACCAGGTGTCCCCAAAAAACCCCCCCCCCCCCCCCCCTGCTAAAATCGTTAATAATGTGTCAAAAAAAAAAAAAATGTTTTTCTTCAATCAATGTTTTTTTTAAGGATTTCAAAAAAGACAAAATCGCTCATTGCGCACGTGCGCAAACGTAAGCAATCGGAATCAACTTCGTTATTTTGAATGAGAATCCCCATTTTTTATTGCAGATTTGAATTCTACGCAAAATTTCATGAAGAAATGACCCATCAATCTTTTTTTAAGTAGGTATGCGCAAATGGGCGCAATTCCGCTCCAAAAGTGCACAATTCCGCTATAAAAGTTTAGTAAACTTGAAATACTGAGTTTTGAAGATAATCAATTGTCACATGTAATTCATGATTTTGGCGTATTTTTTCATGCTGAACCTCGTAATGATATTAATTTATTGCAATTTTAGAGCGGAATTGCTCACCTTTGGAGCGGAATTGCGACCGTTTGCGCGCACTTAAAAGTGATGGGTAATGCTAAGAAAATCGCAATCATATTTTACGAAGAATTTAAATCTGCAATAAAAAATGGGGTTCCGATTCAAAATAACCAAGTTGATGTCAATTGCGCATGTTTCCGCTCGTCAGCAGTGCACATTTTTGATATCCTTACAAAAACACATTAAATTTAAAAAAAAAAAAAAATTATTACTTTGACCCATCATTAACGATTTCAGCAGGGGGGGAACATTTTTGGGGACACCCTGTTGAGCGAAATTTACATCAGTCCACTACCTTCTTCCCCTTCTCTTCAAACAATGAAGCAATTACATTACAACAAAATTACAATAAAGTTAAAAAAGGGTTAACTGCATAAATATTAATAGAAATATCATAATTATATGGCATAATACTAATCAAAACCAATCGCTCATCATCGTTTAAATTAAAATTGTGTTAATCTTCTCACAGAGACAATGACATAGGTACGGTTGAAATGAAGAAAACTAAAATCTACGTTACCAGCGGATTACACAACTGAGTGGTGATGGTTCTACTCATTCAGAAATAAGGCTCCAGGATTTATTCAGATAGAGAATATAGGGAGAAAGGAAACTTCATTTATTATTATTATCATTTAAATAACTATTAAATAGGTACATTATGTACAATATTAAATAATGAATTCTGCTTACATGGCGTTTGCTGAGGGCCTCCAAACACCAGGAGATGTCAGTCTGTGTGACGCGAAAGAACTGGTCCATGTTCCACATGTTGGCGAGCTGGCGGGCTTTCCCCTCTGCCCACAGCCTACAAGTGTGCACCTGTGCAGTATTAAAATATTTGAGCGCAAAAAACTTGTACGAGATGGTATTCATTCAATTTCAAACCGTCTTATTTTGGGTGGATTAGCTGAGATTTTATTTAAACTAACACCAGGTACCCAACACATAAAAACATTACTCTATTCACATAATCACTCGTTTCACCACTCGCATGACATAATATAGTGTCCCATCAGATCCCAAGTTACACTAAACCCCCAAAAAAGTCGCTTCGCGTACAATTCATGCCTAGCTACAAAATGCATGATATCATCCAATTTGTGCCAAGCACACGCTTAGGGATAACAGCATACCACTTGCTGTCCACTTATTCACCGCCTTTACAGTACAACCACTACTGAACGGCTTGGCCGATTTTCATTATTATTCAAATCACAACAATTTGTTTGGGTTTGTTCTGATAAACTTCCTTCAACGGAAGGGGGTGATCATACGAACGTGAGGGCTGAGGGATTTGCGTATTGTCTGTAGGTTCGTTAGGATGATATTTTAGCATACTAATCGGTTGTTGTTATTTGAATGCCACCTGCTCCTTCTCCTGCAAACTGTATTCAAGGGTCAAGAAAACAACAGCTTCTTGATACTTATTGTTCAGTCTACACTATGATCTTTATTATTTAAAGAACCTTACATTAGTCCAGAATACGGCGTCTCATACGTTCATCTAATAAATGAGTAATAGTACTGAACAGTTTGAGGGTTTTTTTTTTTTCTTTTTTCCAAACGACGAAAAAATTTGGAAAACTTTTTTTAAATCGTAAGCGGTTCAAGTGTAATGTCATCCCCCTGATGGTGATTGTTGATTATGGACGCTGGGGTCTGATGATAGATAGTTTAATGCTGATTTCAAAAGTGTGGTGAACATCTCAAAAATTGAAGATAAAAATAGTAAGAAAGTGAGGGTAGTGTCTGAAAGAAATCGGCGATTTTCTGTATTTCGCAAAAAGTGAAATTACTCAAAAACGAAGCCCCAAAAAGAAAATTTCAATGAGGCATTTTCTGTTCCAATTTCAACCTAGAATCGGAAAAAGCAATAAAAAAGGAGGGTCAAGAGGAAACCGTAAGTTTCAATCAACGATTTGAGACAGGGAAAAATAAAAATCGGACTTCCGCAAAAAGTGGAATAACTCAGAAACGAAGCCCCAAAAAGAAAATTTCAATGAGGCATTTTCTGTTCCAAATTCAACCTAGAATCGGAAAAAGCAATACAAAAGGGGGGTCAAGAGGAAACCGTAAGTTTCAATCAATGATTTGAGACATGGAAAAATAAAAATCGGACTTCCGCAAAAAGTGGAATAACTCAGAAACGAAGCCCCAAAAAGAAAATTTCAAGGAGGCATTTTCTGTTTCAAATTCAACCTAAAATCGAAAAAAGCAATAAAAAAGGGGGGGTCAAGAGGAAACCGTAAGTTTCAATCAATGATTTGAGTCCCTAAAACATGGAAAAATAGAAATCGGACTTCCGCATCGTGAAGCTGAGTTGAAATACTATAAAAAAGGTCCAGTTCAATTTTTCGATAGCTCGCACCGTAAGGCTTTAATTTCCCGATGGGCCCGTTTAGATGGGACACCCTGTATAACACTTGTCCAGTCGCTCAATTTCGAAAAACATCCTTGAAGACCGTGGTGTCGAGCGCCCACCGCCGACCCTAGGTCCCTCCTCCCCCATCCCTCTGCAAATGTTCCGGATACCTTCCACAGTGTACCCAGGGTGGTTGGTGTCGATGGGAGGTGATCTCGTCGTAATCCGACCACTTTAAATCCCCCCCCCCCCCCCCAAGCTCCAGGAATCGTTTTAGAATGCCTCAAAACCGATTTCTACGAAGAAAATTTTGGAAAATTTTCATTTTGAAATTTCAGGAGCCTTTGCAATAGTTTTATTATCTTCAAAAATGAGCTAAAGTACATGATTTACCTAGACTTGGAGGAAATTATTTTGCTTTAAATTTTGATTAATTTTATCCCTGTACTTCGTTGGAATTTAGCTTATTCAGTTGATGAGAATAGATATTGTCATTTCATTTGTACCTTGTTGTTCACGAAAGGCTCTCTATCAAATTTCAATTTCCTAGGAAGACCAGGAGAGAATATTGCTCACTCACTTGATCAGGATGGAGCCCGTAATTAAAGTCGTCTCTTGATGTCTTAACGAAGCTCCCTATCAAATTTCAACTTCCTAAGGTGACAGACGCGAATTCAGCTCATTTGTCAATTACTAGATAATCAAACTGAAAACTCCAATCAAATTAGTTTGTACCAGTGGGTCTCATAAGGAAGATAAAGGAGTGGGAAGTCGGCGGCATGTAATGTTGTGTGACACTTAATAAATCAAGAACTTTCCAACGAGTAGTGAATGATTTTTGCTGGGTGGAAATGGAGCAAGTTACAACGCCCTATCAATGAATGGTTGTACTTGAAAACCACTATAAAACTTGAAGATTAGGAGTTATATCGTAGTTAGGGTTGTATCGTGTAATCCTGTAATATTTTTATTTTACTATATACCCAAGATCAACTTCCAATACGAGCTTAGGGTCAAATGGAAGATCTATATCTAGATAAAGTGAAATTTCCAGTTTCTTGGTCTTGTGTAATTTGTATTTATATTTTGGTGTTGGTATAACTTCTGATGAAAATTGTATTAATGTAAGCAAAAATCATTAGAATATCCATTTCCAGGAGACATTTTCATGTTTCGGTTACCACATTTGCTTTCCTCTTGGTTAATGAAGTACCTAGTAGGTACTAAGCCAGCCTGGTTATTACCAAATCAAGTTAGAAACAATTGAGGATTGTTTACAGTATATTATTAGCTTTGCAGGCCGCTCATATGCTTTTATTTTCGGAGGGTTTAAACAGCATGACAAAGGAATCAGAAATATAAGTACCGTAAAACCGGGTAATTAGGATCACTTTTCAACTTTGCTGCACGTTTTCTACCCTATACAATTTTTTTTAAATTTATTTTTTTGGTTGGGTCTTAAGAGTCTTTACGTGTACAATGGGTTTCCATACCCACTTTTAATTTAGCATGCACCAGCCCATGTGCACATGTGAAAAAGTGCTCTGATCCTAATTATCCGCAATGCTGGGTATTTAGGATCACTAACTTCCTTTTCCTTAGTTTTCTCATTTCTGTCCTGCTGGTCATTTGAGATCAATGTTTCTAAGTAAGAAAACAATATAACTCACATTTTAGACTTAAAAAAAAAAAAAAATGTATTTTTCAAAAATATGCTTTTTAATGGACCATATCTGTATTCAGTCTTATTCATTTCGATTTGGAAAATTGCAACATCAAAAATTGTTTATAACCCGAATTCACCGAAATAAATATCTTACGAAAGACTAGTCTAAATTGACTAAAATTACTTTACCACTTTTACTCATGGAAACTGCCTTATCTAAATCACAAAATTTTCCTTATTTCCCCTCAACATTTTTCATCTAAAAACTTCTTAGCAGCAGCACGGATCGTCATTCCCCATCTAACAGCATCGATTGCCAACGAAGCTTGGCTACAATTTTTATTTTGGGCGCGGTTTTGCTCGGGGATCGCGACGGCGGGGCATGATCCTAATTACCAAACAGTTTCGAAAAACTGAACTAAATTCTCTGAACTCAAATTTTGACTAGGAAGTTTTTGCACTAAAAATACCTGCTTGGGACCGAAATGGAGGGGAAGAGATGCCGTTTCCTAGGATGCAACGCTCATTCCGTTATCATTTTTTGGTAAGGTTGGCACATAGAAGTTATTGTAGGGAGGAAATCAGCTGTTTTTAGGGTCGCTTTTCCCGATTTTTCTGTCCCCTAGTGGCAACATCTACAACTTGAATAGCATGGATTAGGAGTTAAGTTACCTACAGTCCCATTGATCCATGAACACCACAAGAGACTTGGGAGCTGAAATATGGCAACATTGAAGTTATGATCCTAATTACCCTCCTGATCCTAAATACCCGGTTTTACCTCGGTTACTCTTAGTAAGAGCAAGTGCTTATGTCTACGTACTGAATGGTCAAGGCGGTGAAGAACTGGAATCTGCTCAGTGAGAGGGAGCTCCTCCAGAGCCACAACCGTCCAGTTGGAGCCTTCACAGCTGTTCGATAACGCCACCAGCTCTTCGAACATGTCTCTGAAAAGTAGCCCAGCCCGCGTTCCCTGAAAACATCCCAAGCAAATTAATGTCAGTCAACCACATTATGTCAGTTAATACAGACGATATTAATTGTCCAAAAAAACCAAATTATGTAACGATTCAAGAAGAAACGGAAGTGCAGCCTAATCCAGCATGCCAAAGTCTCTTTGCGATTTACATTCGTGTTGACGAATTTTTTCCTCTCAACACTCCGACTCTTCTGGAGCGCGAACGGTCGGTCGTACTCCTGGTGGTCTCATATTATCTGAATCGGACAAAAAAAGTACCTTTTCATTTACCCTTTTCATAATTATTTCACCCCTTGCAGTAGATCAAAAGTGATGCCACCTAGAGCACTAGCACATCCCCGCCAGATGAGATGAATGCTTTTTGAGCCGAATTCAATAAAATTTGGTCCAGCAGTTTCAGAGAATAGCTTCAAAACTTGGACGGCCGGATTTTGGTTTATTATTTTTAATAAAGAACCGTTACAGAAAACAAATTCTTCAAGCCCCCCTCCCCCCCCCCCCTCTTCCTCGAAATTTGTTTGTCAGATTTCAGGATACGTAGAATCCAAAATGATGAAAATTGTAATAGAAACTATATTTCTGTATTAATAACTAAAACTAAACTGATAAAAAATGTTATATATACTAAAAATAAAATATACTAAAGGTGGTAATCGGATCTCGTAAGATACCCAAGAGGGACCGCACTCCGGGTTATGTGGGATTCAAACCCACTAAAACCTCACCTTCCTTTTCCCACGTTGGAACTCAGCCTGGAACTGTTTAACACATTACTTCAGGCCGATAATACAAACGTTTGCGTATGCGAGAATGCTAGCAGTTAGTCAAAAGCAATATATTAATTGCGGGCCATCTACAGTCAAACTGTTCAATCTCTGGAAATTTAATCGAATTCGGATGAAAACTGTTGAAGTCATACTTGTCACGAGGATTTGAGTTTCGCGCATGCTCATTAGCTACTAATGATATAATTGTAGCTAATGACAAGGGAAGATAACATCGTCTTTTCCCAACTACCCTCCAAATTTGAGCGAAATCAGACGACCAGAACTTGAGAAAAAGATGCATAATTGAAATTATGTTTACGCATGCGCAGAGTGATGTATTAAAGTGGTGTGCAATGAAATTGATAGGGGATCATCTACAGTCTAATCCGCACACTAATCAAAATTGAAAGAAAAGTGTAGAAGATATGCGTGTGGCAAGGATTTACGAACAGATACACTAACACATGATGTCACACACACCACAAAACCAAATTTGTTCAGAAAGGTCTAAAACGTGAAATGCGAGTGGAAATTCTGATTTTGGTGAGAAAAAAATGTGTCTACCCCGAAAGTGAAAACCTATAGGTAGACTCGCAAGCAATATCAGTTCAAATTTTATTCAGAAAAAGTCTTAAGAAGAGAGACGTAAAAATATACGTACGTTGAGCACATCGTCGGTGACGTAAGGTCCGTTTTGGTGGCCGGCAGCAACGAGAGCTTTCCTGAAGGAGTAGTCCCACGTTACAGTCGTCACGTGAACTGTCAGCCCGTCGATCAAACTCTGCAATGCTGGCTTCAAATTCTGCGGCAAATTCACTGCACATTCAAGCAGTAGGCAACTGATGCCATCACTGGTTCTGCCCTTACAATGTGTTCTTTACGACAAAGTTATAATGAACTGGGCCACATCCCGACAGTAAAATAAGCACGGGGGTGTGGAGATATGAGGACACAAAAGCGGCAATCCTCATTTAGTCGTCATATATATATACATTACACAAAAAAAGTGGACATTTAAAAAAAATTATTGGGGGTCGGCCTAAGAATTGCATAGCAATTAATATAGGTATATATATATATATATATATATATATATATATATATATATATATATCAGGGGTGCCCACAGGGGGGGGGGGGTCACGACGCAAACTGCGTCGTTAAAATTTTTGGGGGGGTTAGAAAAATGAGTATTTTTTTATGAACAAGTACCTAATAAGATTTATACTAACAATTTGCTAGCGTCAGCTGTTTTCAATTCGAGTTACTTTATTGGATAATATGTTGTAGAAACAGGTACTGTGCGCATGCGTTGTGAGTGCCATAATGACAGCGGTAATGTCTTTGACTTATTGTACTTGTTTTACTGTCAATTAAAAATTAATTACTTACATTTGTAAAACAAGAAATACAACATTCTTTATCACATCATTGTATCATTTACATTACCTATTTAAATATATTCAGAATTGTAGGTTCGCCCTTTCGGGCATCTTCAGGTCTTTTTTTGTTCAGAAGTATCAATATGCAGGTTGGTACTGCTTAGTCGCACATGACTGACATTATGGCTTAGAGAGTTGGCTTCATCAAATAGATGCTGCTCGGGTTTTTGTAAACTATGAAGGAAAATGTCATTGAATACATAGGTAGGTACTAAAAAAATATCTGGAAATAAATTGAGGTTTGTTAACTCAAGTCAAAGACAGCCAAATAGAGTAGGTGTATACTGATTGAGGATTACCGTTGTGCCTTTACCTCCATTAACCCCCAGCTATAGAAATATCAACAACCAAACAGCACTCCATAAAACAAGGGGGTTCTCAATTCCCATTCTCCACTTCATGTGAAGAGAAACCTAACAGTAGCGGAAGCAGACGAGAAGGACGTGAAAGAAAAGAGTTCCATTCATGCAGTATGATCGTATGAGCGAATTTTTGTAGATAGTCGTACTATATTTCAAATTTGAGCACTTTAATTGCAAAGAAATTGTTTAATACAAATTTTATGGCAAATAAACTAATTCTCTCTCATTCATCATATTTAACGATTCAAACACATGTTTAAACAATTTTTTAGTTTTTTAAACGATTTTTCATCAAATATTAATGAAATTTAAGTACGTTTGTCACCATAATTTTGTGAATAAATGTTTTAATGTTCTATTTCATTGTTGTTAAACTTATTTTGACTAAAATTCTGATAAAAAATAAATTTAAATATTTTTTAGCACATTTTTGTAAAGTTGACCAATTTAATGTGCTCAGAATGTGTTGGCCGAACGTACTCATCCTTTCGTTTAGAGAAAACACACACACACACACACACACACACACACACATATATATATACATATACTAGCCGCTCCGGCTCGCTCCGCTCGCCTCCACGTCCAGCCGGGGGGCAAGCCCCCCGGACCCCCCATTAAATTGCTCGCTTCGCTCGCAAAGTGTGGGATATAGGGAATGTTGCTCGCTTCGCTCGCAAAGTGTGGTATGTAGGGAATGTTGCTCGCTTCGCTCGCAAAGTGTGGCTGTATACATGGAATGTATTGCAATTGAAACATGTAGGGATGTTGCTCGCTTCGCTCGCAAACGATAGATCTCTAAGGGTAGGTTTAACTTCTGTAGGGGATGCTGCTCGCTTCGCTCGCTTGAGGAAGTTATACTGCTCACCCAACTTGGCAGACGTTAAATAAAATAGAAATTAAAAATCTTCTAATATATAAAATTCTCGTATCACAGTTTTCGTTGCCATACTCCTCCGAAACGGCTTGACCGATTTTGATCAAATTTTTTGTGCTTATCCGGTATCTATGAGAATCGGCCAACATCTATTTTTCATCCCCCTAAATGTTAGGGGTAGGCCACCCCTAAATTTTTATTTTATTTTTTAGAAAAAATTTTTAATTTCTATTTTAATTAACGTTTTTTAAATTTTTAGATGTTGGCCGATTCTCATAGATACCAGATAAGCACAAAAAAATTCATCAAAATCGGTCAAGCCGTTTCGGAGGAGTATGGCAACAAAAACTGTGACACGAGAATTTATATATATATATATATATATATAATATATACCTATATATATATGAAAAAGCGTTAAACTCTAGGAATCGTGTCAGAATGTCTCAAAACGGATTTCAATGAAAAAAATTTCGAAAATTTTGATTTTAAAATTTTTGGAGCCATTGCAATAGCTACATCTTTAAAAAAATTAAACTACATCTTAAAAAAAAAAAAAACCAGTTAATTATTACACAAAGGTTATTATTTCTGTATTTGATAGCCCTTCTGCGCATATCACTGGTCTATTGTACATACAGTCAACTATCACACGTGCATAAAAAGTTATTACAAATTTATTAAATCAAATAAAACCGAGCCAAATAAGTTGAAGTGCAACCAAGTCTTACAGCTCAAAGTCCCTTTGCGATTCGTGTAGACGATTTTTTCCTTCCGACACGGTTGATCGAACATATACTACAGATGGGCTTATATTTGATTCATAGTAGTTAATCCAACCAAAAGTAAAGCAATTGTAATTTATAAATCAGAAATCCTCACTAGTTTTCTTGATCCCATCATGATTAACAGGTCTCCTATTTCCTACCAAAAGTCAGTTAAGAATCTTGGTTTAATTATTAATAATACATTAACGTGGAAAGACCATATTGCCAAACTGTCCAAAGCAGTGTATGGATCCCTATACGCTCTACATCATCTTGCATATTGCACACCTTTCAATGTACGATTAAATTTATTTAAATCCCTTCTTTTGCTTCATTTTACCTATTGTGCAGTGCTTTTCATTTGGTCTATGGATGCCTCAGCCATGAAAAAACTTAGAATAATTTTCAATTCCTGTGTGAGGTATGTGTTTCGGTTAAAATCTCGAGGGCATGTCTCTGATTTTTCAGAAAAGCTTCTTGGGATGGATATCGTCACCTACCTTAATGTCCAGGGCCTTGGATTTGTGTTCCGTGCTCTTCAAG
The DNA here is from genome assembly GCA_030762985.1 of Adelphocoris suturalis. NCBI lineage: Eukaryota > Metazoa > Arthropoda > Insecta > Hemiptera > Miridae > Adelphocoris > Adelphocoris suturalis. Next base: position 24,991,254 of record CM061040.1, on the reverse strand, counting down.
GCAATCAGCCTCATTATATAAAAGACCTGTTTTCTCGTGGAAATTCCACGACACGACATTTTCTTTCTGATTAAGTCTCTCTCTCTCTCTCTCTCTCTCTCTCTCTCTCTCTCTCTCTCTCTCTCTCTCTCTCTCTCTCTCTCTCTCTCCTCTCTCTCTCTCTCTCTCTCTCTCTCTCTCTCTCTCTCTCTCTCTCTCTCCTCTCCTCCATCTCTCTCTCTCTCTCTCTCTCTCTCTCTCTCTCTCTCTCTCTCTCTCTCACTCTCTCTCTCTCTCTCTCTCTCTCTCTCTCTCTCTCTCTCTCTCTCTCTCTCTCTCTCTCTCTCTCTCTCTCTCTCTCTCTCTCTCTCTCTCTCTCTCTCTCTCTCTCTCCCTCTCTCTCTCTCTCTCTCTCTCTCTCTCTCTCTCTCTCTCTCTCTCTCTCTCTCTCTCTCTCTCTCTCTCTCTCTCTCTCTCCTCTTTCTATTTTCTCTAATTTCATTCCTGTTTTCCTTCTTTCCCGTGTGTTAGATAGAATTAAAGTGCCTGATCTTTTTCATTAATCACAATAATTTTTTTTCTTTTATTCAAACACTTTTTATTTTATTTTTAAAAACCATTTACTTACTTTTTTACTACTAATGTTTTTTTGTATATAACGTTGCTTTTTTTTTTTATTCATACCAACACGCCAGGTGGGACCTGTTGTCCTATGTGTTGAATAAAGAATTGAATTGAATTGAATTGAATTGAATTGAACCAAATGAATCATACAAAATCCCTATCTAAATCATACAAATAAACTAGGTACCTACTAATTTATTCCGAAAGATTTTGAGACTCCAATTTTCTAATATTTCAACCTTTAAATTTTGCCCATTAAGGTTGATTGAAAGTGATACAAGGATCCATTTTAAGTGATTTTTTAAGTACAGTGATTTTGGATCCATGTTTCATTAACTTTGTCCCAATAGTTTTGGAGAAAATCTCCGAACGGTGGACGGTGAAGTGGAGTTTTTTTTTCTCTACTTATCTTGAAAAGTAAGCCAAAACATTTTGAGGGAATTGATTTTTTTTTTTTTTTTTCGATTGTAAAGGTTCATTATTGAAAATAATCCAAGAAATTTGATTTTGGCATGGCTTGAAATTTAAGCGTGATTCTTGCTTCCAGGTCTACGGAAGTACTATTTTTTTAAATTTTAGTCGAGGAAACACTGGAAGAGAAGTATGTTTCTGCATTGCAAGTATTAGAGAGGTACACAGAAACAATAAACCTTTGTGTAAAAACTTGCAGAGTTTCAGATTCTACACATCTTGAACTGTAAACCAATAAATTTTGACGGGGGTTAAGCTTTTTTTCTTGGTCGATTACGAAAGTTCATAATTGAAAATAATAAAATAAAATGTCTCTGATGAGGTACTTGATAATCTGAATGAATTTCAGTAGCAATTTCGTTTGACCACTTACGTAGTATATTTACTTATTTATTTATTAGAATGAACTCCATACTGAATTAGTCACTGCAAATTGCACTACTGAATTGAACCGTTACGATTCTAACTAAAATTAGCAAGTTATATAATACATCTCGATGACAATACAAGTCATGTACAATATTATACAGACTTTTAAATACTTATGTGAATCTAATTTGTTTAGCAATTTGCATACACTGTCTAATGTATAACTATTCCTAACTTGGAAATTTAGTTGAAATTGTAGAGTAAAAATAATAGGTAGGTACTGTACCGTTCGACATAAATTTACGGAGCCAGCAAGACCATTTATTACAGGTGTCGCCGTAGAAACCGATCGCTTTCCAGATCAGGCTGTACTCAGCGTAGCCTCCCACCATTCCCCACAGCACCTCCTGGTAGTAACCCACAATCTTATGTTTGGCTTTTGCGCTCATCTTAAACTTAGCTGAAATAATAATAATACATTTTGAAAGAAACAGGGATGACTTGAAGAAACAAAGAAAATAAGGAACCTATTTAATGAAGTCTTCAGTAATATCATGCAACTACAGTTTTTCATACTTCGATTAGTCATTGACCAAGAGTTATGAAGAGAAAACCCAAAAATTTTATATTTTTTCGATTGACTTATCAAATATTTGGGCTTAAATTCAATTCGCAGTAATCAGCAGATACGAAAATTATGGCCATGGAATTTAATCACACATTATTACATGGGGAAAGTGTTGGGTTTTTGGTTCTTTCGAAAAACCTAAAAATCATCTGCATTACAGATAACTTGAATACTACAGAATACATATTTAGTAGGTATCTGTATGACCTTGTAACAGTTCTAACTAGGTAACTGTTACTCGGAGCGTTCCACGGAAAGCCGAGCGAAACTCCTCTCGTCATTCGAGATTCGCCCTGTCCCAAGGTAAGAGCCCTCTCTCTCTTTTTGTGCGTATAGCAATTAATTATCTTTCACACCATATTGATTTATATCCAAAACCAACCCAATTGCTACCCTCACACACCTATACCCCAGTACCATAACTGAATTGTATTCAATATAAAAACTCGACAACAGATGTCAGATAATCCTGCTTTAATACGTTTCTTGGAACGTCATTTAAAGAAACTGGTATTAAAAAGTTCCAGTTATGCAGCATGATCGTATGAGCGAATTCTCATAAACTATCTATCGTACTGTAGTATGTTAAATTGAATTGAAATTGGAGCAATTTTAGTTGACAGAAATGGTTAAAAACCAATTTTATGGCAAAAAACTTATTCTAAATAAAATTCCACTGATTCAGAAGGGATTTTTTATGATTAATTTTTTTTGCAGTTTTTATAGATATTTTAGCAAATTTTAATGACATTTTACATTTTTCATCATAATTTTGAGCAAAAATTTTTAATGTCCTAGTTAATCGTTGGAAATTAAGTTTTGACTAAAATTCTGCAAAAAAATAGAAATTTAACGATTTTTGGACGTTTTTAGCCATTTTTAGTGATTTTTTGGGTACATTTTTCGAAATTTGACCAATTCAATGTGCTCAAAAATTGTTGTCCAACGAACCCATCCTTTTTTTTTGAAATGCTAGATTTTTTGGTGAAAGAACGAAGTTTTTATCTCAATTCTATCAAGAGTTATCGTCTGGAATGACACATACATATATATATATATATATATGTATATATATATATATATATATATACATATAAAAAAGCGTTAAAATCCAGGAATCATTTCAGAATGCCTCAAAACAGATTTCGATGAAGAAAATTTTTGAACATTTTTATTTTAAAATTTTTGGAGCCATTGCAATAGCTTTATTTTCTAAGAAAATTCGCTAAAAGAACTCCAGTGATTAATTTCTGTATCTCATTTAAAAACCCTTGTCCTCAAAGAAAAAAAAGTTTAGTAGAGAAATAAGAAATCATTCAGGACAATTACTAAGATTTCCGCAACCTCTCCCTTTCTCTTGTAAACAACCTGGGCTAGAGTGGGGGGACACCCAAAGGCATACCGAATAAAGACACACTTCTCCTATAGTTCTCTTTCTGACTCCTACTACAGTATCCATAGTATTCTTTTAAATTTCATCAACGTTCAACAAAATGCGAGAGTTCATTGTGGATCACAGTGGAATTTATTGCGTACCATCAACGGTCTCACATGGTCCACCATGCATGCTCTCCTGGTTTATCCAAGACCAAGTGATAGTCATCACTTCGAAATATTTTATGAATGGGTGTTCCACTCATGTAGCGCTGCTACATTGACAGGTCATGAGCAGAGGCGAATCCATTGCTGAATTAGTCTGAAGGTGGCAAATATACCTGATACCGGGATATATTGGGCGGAGAATTGGAGAGCTCTAGCGACAATGCACCTTCCGTCTCTCGACCCCTCCTTCCTGATGAAAGATGTGGGATTGATTCTACAACGGTTCACAAGCCAGAAAAGAGCCAATTTTAAACGAATCAAGTTTTCCAAATGAAAGGATGAGTTCGTTGGCCAGAACTTTTTAAGCACATTCAATTGCTCAAATTACAAAAAACTTGCTTAAAAATCACTATAAATGGTAAAAACGGATAAAAATCGTAAAATTTAATTTGTTAGCAGAATTTTAGTCAACAAAGGTTCATCAACGAAGAACTGCACCATAATTAAATGTATGCACAAAATTATGGTGAAAAATTAACTTACATTTTAATAATATTTGCTGAAAAATCGATAAAAAACGCAAAAATAGTAAAAATCCAAACTCTTATTTGAATTACAGAATATAATTTCGAATGATTTTTTTTTGCCTTAAAATTGGTTGTTAACTATTTTCTTGCACTCCAAGTGCTAAAATTTTGAAACAATGTATCATATTCGCTCATACGATCATGCTGCATAACCGGAACAGCCCCTCAGCCTTTCTGCTTTCCGCACTAAATTTGTCTTAAAACAAGATTTTTTTCGAATTTGAGTTACCTTGTTCATTTTTTATTCTACAAGCACCTTTTAGTATATCTTAGAAAATACTGTTTACTTTCACAGAATTTGAGATTATGTGTTTTCAAATTGGTTTCATAATTTATAAATTACGACAAGAGCCTTACTCGCCGTTCTTAATTCAGGAAAATGTCACCAAAACCGGAGAAAATTGTAGAAGCTGTGCCTATAACAAATGGCTTAAAGGAATTCTATCTTCTTCTGGCTGGTTCGTCAGGAATTTTGACTAGTCTTGAAGGGCTAGTGGGAATAACTTTGAATTTGTGTCGTTTGAGTAATTTTGCTTCAAAAATCAAAAAATCTTTTTTCCGCACGTGGATGAATTTAAATCAAATTTCTAATATAATTTTTTTTTTTTCAAGTGACTAAATTCCTATGTAGGAAATTGTTGTCACTTCCACGTTTTTGTCTCCTAGAGCCCTTTAGTAATTTTTATCTGTTATTGTTGTGTTTCATCCTGTTATATATTGGGTACTGTAGTGTATTTTCGTTTTACTTTAGAGGTTGCAATTATGATTCTTGGTCTTATTAGTAGTTTCCCCTTCCCCTTTTCATTTCTGTTAGTTGTTGTGCACCCAATGTTACTATTTCATGTGCATACTCTATTTCCAGACGCTATGTGGCTTGCTGCACCTTTTGCCACTCCCTAATAAGTTTTAACTTTTCTTTCATGTTGGATGATTTCAGAGACATTGATGTTCTTGAAGGTATGTTTGTTCCTTATACCTTATTAGTTGCTATTCGTAATATTAAGTTTTCTCTCTCATGTTATTGTTGACGTATATGCCTGTTTTGTTTGCTCTTAGGATACTCGGAGTTTTTATTTTTTTCTGGCTGAGGATGGTCTATGTTCAGACCGAAACCGGTACTAATAAATTGACGCTCCCTTACAGGGGAAGTAAGGAGTTAAAAGATTTTTTCTTCACTTCCCACACCCCTACAGGGAATAATCCGCAGATTACGCCAACAACTGTTTAGAATAGTAATTCTTCATATCTGCGTAGTTAGGTTTATGTTAGTAATTTTGCTTAATCAATCAAATAACTCGCCTATTGCTCCGGTTTCCGGGTCCGGAACGGGGTGATGTCCGAGGTAGTCCGGAGCGACTCGGACCGTCGTGGTGAAGAGGATGCGGAGTCTGGTGCACTCCATCACGATGAGCGACTCCAGCATCGCCTCCTCGCTGTCCTGCGGTGGCGCCGTCGAGTTGCCGCCGTTGCCGTTCGGTGGGGAGGCCGCCGCCACGCTCGTATGTGACGGCGAAATGTTTTCCGTCAACGCTCTGTAACAAAATTTTACGATTTTAACAAACCCAAAGTCCCTGGTTTTACGCCACAAAAAATTTAATTAAAATTCATGATGTCTTGCTACGGGGGAAGTTGTTCTTGTACCTGCTTTTCGTTATCCTTCAGTGATCAGTGCAAATATTTGGGATTTACAATTGACTGCCAAAGGTTTAGTGACAGGAGGGTGGAAAGTAGTCGGCTTCTTCATTTTTTTTATAAATTTATAATTGGTCATAATAATCCATCATAATGTTCACCTCATAATTCGTCACAAGTCTGTTAATTTAGAGCTTAGAATAATACAGATTCATGTGTAGGCATAGGATTTTATGGGCTTCCCCAAAAAAGGTAAGAATATCAGCGTCCACCTCATAACTCAACATATGTAGCTAACTCCCAACATATTGCTTTCACATTAACGCGATATTAGCGAATTATGTAGAAAATGAAGCTATTGCAATGGCTCCAAAAATTTTAAAACCAAAATTTTTGAAAAATGTCTTCATTGAAATCCGTTTTGAGGCATTCTGAAACGACCTGAAGTTTGCGTTTTTCAAATATGTATATACAGTATATATATATATATATATATATATATATATATATATATATATATATATATATATATATATATATATATATATATATATATATATATATATATATATATGTGTCATTCCAGAAGACAATAACTCTCCTTAGGATTGAGATGAAAATTCCGTTCTTGTGCCAAAAAAATCAAGCTTTCCAAACGAAAGGATGAGTTTTTGGCCAGCACTTTTTGAGCAAATTAAATTGGTCAAACTTCAAATAATGTGCTGAAAAAATCACTAGCAAATAGCTAAAAACGGCTAAAAATTGTTAAATTTACTATTTTTACCAAAATACTGCTCAAGTAAAGTTTATTAAATTTAAAATAGAGCATTAAAAATATATGTACAAAATTTTGCTGAAAAGTGTACTTAAATTTCATTAAAATTTTTATAAATTCGACAAAAACTCCAAAAAAAAAACAAAAATCCAAAATCTCTTTTTGCATACCAGATGACTATTTAGAATAAGTTTTTTTGTCATAAAAATAATAGTTAACACTCACTTTGCACTCAAAAAGCTCAAATTTCAAAACAATGTAACTTAATATGATACGATAACTTCCGAAAATTCGCTCATGCGATCATGCTGCATGACTGGAACTTTTTTAATTCCAGACATCCCCTTTGGCTCAAAATAAACTATAGTACCGACTAACGTGCAAACTTACAGAGTAAAATAAACCATTTACTTATGACAACATACTTCAAACATTGTATGGAATAAGTGACCACCCACCCTACTTGTAATTACCTACTTTGTTAACCATTCAATTATATTAACTTACTCTATAAGTATAATCTTCCTCTGTAATCTTACCTAATTGTACTTCCTAACATAATTGGGCGAAACTAGTTGTGAATATAAATTTATAAAAAAGGAAGAAGCCGAATGCCTTCCACTCTCCTGTCAATTATCCTTCGAGATAAGATGGGTACCACTAAGAATATGTACATAATATACAATTGACTACCTTTAAGCTATAAATTACATATTGCTAACATAATTTCAAGACTGTGTAAGTTATTTTACGTTCATAAAAAATTCAATATTTTGGTTTATTATTTTCAATAAAAAGACCAAGAAAAAAAAAGAATCCAAAACGCTGCAAGTTATTACACAAAGGTTTATTATTTCTATATTAGACAGCCCTTCTACGCAGATCATTGGTTTATAATTATTATTAAGCCCCATATATACACTTAACAGCAAAAAAACCGGCGCACCCTATATTTTGTTATTCTTTCACCTTAGCTTCGATTGGTTAATTTTTTTTTTGCATGTGCCAAGTAAAGTCGGTATCTTATGAGAGAACAGCAAGAAACAGAGTGGCAAATAAAAAATACCCGTTCGAAAAAATCAGCTTCATTCAGAAAACTTCGATTTTTGGACAAAAGTAACAAAACATTCTTCTGCAGTTCTCGTGTGAAAAAAAATTGAAAAATGAAATTTTTTTTTTAAATAAATTTTTTAAATATCGGGTGGTACCGTCCCTTGCTTGTACCACCGCCTGCATTCTTCTCGGCATGCTGTTGATCAAATTTGAAACCCTTTCTTGTCTGATGAGGTCCCATTCTGCGACCACCGCTGTCCTGAGGTCTTGGAGGTTTACAGGAGGGTTCGGTCGCTTTCGGATGCACCTCTCTAGCTCGTCCCATAGATGTTCTATGGGATTGAGGTCGGGTCTGCGAGCTGCCCATTGTAGGGTGCGCATGCCTACCTCTTCGAGGTAGTCAGTAACCACGTTTGCTACGTGTGACCGCGCGTTATTGTCCATAAAATTAAAATTATCGCCGGTGTAAGGGGCGAATGGCACTACATAATCTTCCAGGATGTCAGAAATGTACCTCAGTGTGGTTAGACTCCCTCGGGGATACACATGGAGTTCCGTATTCACCTCTGAAGTGATTCCATCCCAAACCATTTCAGAACCTCCCGCGTAAGGCACCCTTTCAGAAATATTGCACTAAGCGAAACGCTGCCCTCGTCTCCTCCACCCTCTAACATGACGATCTGAAGCGAATAGTGAGAACCTGGACTCATCGGAAACATTAAGAGTGCTGAAAGGGTGCCTAACGGGAGTGGGTCTGAAATGGTTTGATGTGGAATCACTTCAGAGGCGAAAACGGAACTCCATGTGTATCCCCGAGGGAGTCTAACCACACTGAAGCACATTTCTGACATCCTGGAAGATTATGTAGTGCCATTCGCCCTTTACACCGGCGATAATTTTAATTTTATGGACGATAACGTGCGGTCACACGTAGCAAACGTGGTTGCTGACTACCTCGAAGAGGTAGGCATGCGCACCCTACAATGGCCAGCTCGCAGCCCCGACCTCAATCCTATAGAACATCTATGGGACGAGCTAGAGAGGTGCATCCGGAAGCGACCGAACCCTCCTGTAAACCTCCAAGACCTCAGGACAGCGGTCCTCGCAGAATGGGACCTCATCAGACAAGAAAGGGTTTCAAATTTGATCAACAGCATGCCGAGAAGAATACAGGCGGTGGTACAAGCAAGGGAAGGTACCACCCGATAATAAAAAAATTTATTTTCCAAAAAAAAATTCATTTTTCAATTTTTTTTCACACGATAACTACAGAAGAATGTTTTGTTACTTTTGTCCAAACATCGAAGTTTTGTGAATAAAGCTGATTTTTTCAAACGGGTATTTTTTATTTGCCACTCTGTTCCTAGCTGTTCTCTCATAAGATACCGACTTTACTTGGCACATGCAAAAAAAAATTAGCCAATTGAATCTAAGGTGAAAAAATAAGAAAATATAGGGTGCGCCGGTTTTTTTGCTGTTAAGTTTATCAAGTAAATGATCAAAACTTGGCGCATCGTGCCTCCCAAAAGGGTTCACTCCTTTACAGCTCAGGACCCCACAATTTTACAGTTTATAGTAGGTAGGTGAATGTTGAAACATTTCCTAAAAATCACAAAACAACAAAACAAAAAGCTTAGTAAAACGGCAGGTTGAAAAGTAACGAAATTAGCCTCAGAGGCCCCATCAACTATTAAGTGATCCTCCGAACATTGTAATTGTTTCTGAGGTGAACCGAACGAGCTCCATTAAATTTCAGCAACGTGAGTCGATTAGGAGAGAAATCAGCCTCGGAGGTTCCGAAGCTGATCAGAATAACACGAGAACTGAGAATATTACAGCAATATAAAATAACCAGGTGACTCAGAAAGAGTAACGCTTAGACCACTAAGAAGTTTCAACGACCCTCTGTTTGCGCGCAAATTGAAAAGAACCAGAACTTTTAGATCAAACTCTACATACACATATCAAAAAGCATTAAACTCAAGGAATTATAAAACGAATTTCCATGAAGGAAATTTTGGATTCATTGCAATAGCTTAATTTTCTTAGAAAATTCGCTAAAACGTTCCGACCTTGGTAGACTCGGAAGTAATTTATTAACCTTCTGTTGTTGGAATAGAAATAATAATTGAATTAAGAGTAATTCCTAAGTATTTACTAATCAATAATTTAATGAATTAATATAACTGAAGTAGGTGATTACCTACCCATGCTTCACAAGCCCAATAGGATATAGAAGTTATAATAAACTCGATTTCGGGAAGTCAGAATTCCATTGGAATTATATGATCTGCTGATAAATTTGTCATAGTTTTCAAGGCGATTTTTGATAAATATGTTTTACTGGTTACGATTCACTCCCGTGTTGTTGTCTTTTTTTTCTTGTCAATGCTTTAGCCCTTAGGGAAAGCAAACGAATTAACGCATAGCGACCGGGGTGGTTTCGTTCGATTCTTTGGGCGGATAACAACAAATAAAACTCAAAAAATCATTACTGTTGCATAGAAAGATTTCAAGATCTCGATTTTTGAATATTTCAGCCCGTAGGTTCTACCCTTTAGTGTTGATCAAACGCGATGCCGAAGTTACTAGCACATCCCCGGCCGATAAATTATTTTTAAGCCCAATTTCTTAAAGTTTGGTCCAATACTTTTTGAGAAAAGCTTCAGAAAGCTTGAGATTTTTACCATTTTCATTTAAGAATTAACCCACATTGAAAAAATAACTATTTTAAGTGGAAAATTCTCGTGTTTAGTCCATTTTTCGCCTACGTGATCTTCTGTAAAAAGAATTCAAATGCCGTAGAAAGATGGGAAATTTAACGCTCTTTTCAACGATATATCTGTTTTAAGTTTACACTGTGAGTTAGGGAAGATATGGTTTTTTTAGAGATGTAAGGTTGAAAACACGGAAAAAAGTTAAAAGTGAATAAACTCCAAAAATCAAGGGCTTAAAAAATTGCAAAGAGGACCTTTTTGTTGGAAATTAGTTGTAAAACGAACCCCAGGTGGTTAACAATCTTAAGTGTGAACACCCTATTAGAATCTGGTTATACATAGGTACACACACACATACACACCCATACATATACGCATATGCACGCATAAGTAAGTAAGTGAATGTAATTTTAATTCATTTAACGTGTGTAATAGATGTTTTCAATGATTCACCGTTCACAGTTTCCATCGAAAAGTCGAAAAAAAAGAATTATTTTCTGATAACAAATGCTGAAAAGTAGAAAATTGGTTAATTTCTCAATGAAGAAAAATGACCATAAAATGAGAAAAGGATCAGCAAGATTTCAACTCTTTCAGATTTTTAATCCTCTGATGATGCGGAAACGCTAGAACAAGTTCGTCTTTCTCACCATTTTTGTAAAAGTTGGGTGTCGTTCAGGCGAGGTGTGCACCTTCTGCAAGATACGTCTCCGGGCTCAAAACCGCCGGCAAAAGTGTATCAAGTTAACTATAACGTATCAACTCCAAAACCTACTAAATATGATAGGTACAAGTAACCCGAAATAACCTACTTTACCTGATGAGGCCTCCATAAGCGAAACTTGTTGTGAATAAACTACCTCATACTTCTACCCTCATCCCATCACACCATGTGGTTCTTTATTCTTGACTGAGTGTTGTCATAATTTCACCGAGATCAAAATCATTGAGGCTTTCCTCATTTCTGAAGGAACAACGTAAAAATGAATTGATGTCCTCACCTGTAAACCTCCATACTGGAATTATCGGAAGTTGGGTAATCTTCCTCGCCTTTCGTACTTCTGGCTTTGATGTTCATCAGCATGTAAACAAGCTGCTGTCCACACTCTTCTGCCCTCAGCTGAGCCACAATCTTCATATTGGAAAGAAAAAGTGGAATGAATATATTACGGATGTATAAGAAGTTAGGTATTATATGGGTACCTACACCTATTTAGGCAGTGGTCATTCTACCGATCCCCATTGGAAAATCTGTTCTGAAATTATGAGACTAAAATACGTGAAGCAATTTGGTCCAAAAACCATAAAGAATTCAAGTGCAAGATTCATATCTCAGTGCAGGGAGATTTGAGCTGGAAATCTGCCAGAGTGCGTCCTTTATGAACGCATCCCGCTTCTCGCTGTATCGCGTCATATTGTAACTAAATACATGGGCATTCTGAACTCGCGTGGCCATAGCGTGCCCGCCTGCCTGCTTTAACCAAAAAAATGTTTCTTCTCCCTCCCTCAAAATTTGTTGATTTACTTTATGAGAAGCCAAAAACAAATTTAAAAAATAAATAAATCCGTCTGTCCGCCGTAGGTACGCGGTCCGGAGCTTTTCTCCGGAACTGCAGGACCAAAGTTTATGAAATTCGGGTTAAAATCACAGTGGGGGTCAAGTTCTGAATCGTCGAATTTGTTGGTTCTGAATCGTCGGCGTCACTTTCAATAAATAGTAGACTTTAAGTGATGAAATACCACAAAATTTTTTTTTTTTTTTTTTTTTTTTTTTTTTTTTTTTTAGAAATCTCCCCTCAAAGACGGAGGGGGCACGCCATTAAGAAAAAGAAACGAAAAAACTTAATTAAAAAATGGGGAGGACGCCCAGGTTTACCCGACGCCGGCCCTAGGGATTAGGGAAGTAGAGGAAGATGGAGGAGGGAGAGAGGGATGAAAGGAAGTGCCCCTATAAAATGACCACCGATTGAGGTAAGAGCCCCGAAGGACGCGGGTGGTGATACCACGGAGCACTCCTGCCGAGATGCCCAACTCGAGAAGCTCCGTGGCACTTTTCCCGCACCACACCCCGCGCCATGACACGGTCGCGGCCATGACCATGATTTTAATAGGCGCCACTCCCTTTAGCTCAGATATCGCTTGTCACAGGTCGTTCCTATCATATTTACTTATTTTAGCCATCCAGGTCTGCTCCATGTCCACGCTGCCACTGACAACTTGGAAATCCAGGATTATGGCAGACCCATCGGGCTTGATGGCGACGATATCTGGCTTCTTGCCCCGGTCACTCGGCATATGGTACAGTCTCTCTCTCTCCACATCCCAGCCGCTGGATGACAAAGCACCTACTATCTGCTTGGCAACCGCATCATGACGCAGAATGCGGCCACCATGAGTCCGTGGACACTGCTGCACCACATGATACAGGTTCTCATTTTTACCCCAACAGGCACGGCAAAGGGTATCTACTGTCCCACGACTACCTCTAGAACACCTCACCGCAGTGGCTAATGTTGCCACGCGGACGGCATGAAAATGTCGGTAGTCGCAGGCCCCAATGCCCTCTGAAGCCCATTCAACCCACTGGGAGGAAATGGGGGATTCAGAGCACTGTCGGAGTTCTTTACCATCCACTGAATCATGCAGAGCAGCAGCAAACTCAGCAGATGAGCTGGGTTTTGGAGCAGTTGGAGTTGCTCGATCGCACCACAACAACTGCTGTCTGACAAAATCAAGGTCAGCAGCAGTGCGGGCGACCTCCCAGCTAGAGCCCCTTAGGGCAAGCAGGCGCTGGCGGCGTAAAGATGGGATAGCGGCTGAGAGAGAGACAATGCCGAGCCCACCGGCCTTGACCGGTGCATGGATATAGGCACTTGGGACACCAGGTGGAAAGCCTAGCCAAGAGCGCACAGCAGAGCGTACTTCACGGTCTAACTCAAATAGCCTCCCTGCAGTAAGCCTGCCAAAGACTAGCCCATAGTTTAACTTTGGCAGTAAGTACGTGTGAAGGAGGCGCAGCTTCTGCTGTGGCTTCAATGGAGCCTTGGTGACACGAGCTAGTGCTCCACCAAGGTCCACACGGCTTGCGGCAATGGTGGCAATACCCACGAAGTCGACTCCCAGGTACCGCCAGACCTCCAGCACGGATCGGGCAGGGACGGAAGTTTGTCCTGTCAGGCAGGGACGGGAAAACGTTGCTGCAAATAAACATTCATATGACGTACCCCATTACGCACTGCTTCTGCCTCTTCTGCTGCCATTCGCCGCAAATCCTCAGAAGCATACCTGGGCCGGTCTCGCTCTATATTAATTGCTGCGTTGGCCTCTACAGGATGCTTCTGCCAGCTTGGAGCTAAAGGCTCTTTCACAATGGGCACATTGGTGGGCATTAATTGGGGCTGTGAAAGAGGAGGACGGATAGGATGATGAAGATGAGGGAGAGGATGGCCGACGCTCCTGCCTGGAGCGCCCCCGAGCGGCTCCCCTAGAACCCCGGCAGCCAATGGGCCCCGCCGGCCGGGTTATGAGGCTCATTGTTGGTCGACATCATAACGGAGAGACTTGAAAAGAAGGGTCGGGAGACCCGTTGACACGAGCCTCCCCCCCCTAATCGCCATTGGGTCATTTTGCCACCCTCTGTTCATCCAGAGGGTGCCCGGGTTGCATGACGGGGACGTATGACCTTGACTTGGGTAGGGATATGAAGGAGCTCCGAAGAGATAAAAACACCAACAGTAACCCTACCCCAGCAACCCAAGCCACCCAAGCACACACACCACACACACACACACACAAACTAGATCTCTACAAATTTTTAAATGAGAATACTTGGTGTTTTTTGCTTGTTAACTTGTTAATGAATGTGACAACAGACAATGTGAAGACAGACAGGGTTGATAATCTTGTCGAAACAGACAGTACAAATTCATAAAATACTGGTAAGTAATGCATGCATTACAGGAACGTGCCTGTGAATGGATTGTATATAATTTTGGTGTGAATTAAAATAGGTGAGAAAAAAATGCACGATATCTTGGAAATACTCCCCTTTCTCTATTTAACCCCTTCACCCCTCCATTTGATACTTTCAAGGTTGCATAACCAGACTAAAATCTGGATGGAAGAAACAATAAAAACAGTCACGGAAATCAGATGGATACAGGAAAAATATCACGATTTATCGTTATTACCCCCTTCATTCACCCCCCCCCCCCCCCCCTATCATAAAAATTTAATCTCCTGACACATTTTCCAAAACTAGACCAAATTCATTGTTGATCAAAAAAAGAATCACAAAAATCTGACGAGAATAGTTAAAACATCATGATTTATCAGTATTATCCCCTCCGTTCTCTCCCACGTTTGATGAAATTTGAAAATCCTGACATACTTTCCAAAACCATATTGAATTCGTAATGGAACAAAATAAAAATCACAAAAATCGGACGAGATTTGTTGCTTGGGCAGCACTTGAAAAAATCGGTAATTATCCTCTTCAACCCCCTCCTCGACAGCAAATCCAAAATTCCCAGGGATCATTGCACAATTAGACTAAAATTAGAATCGAACGAGATAAGAAATACGAAAATCGGTTGTGAAATGTAGCCTGGGTGGCATCGACAAAATTTGTCGGTTAAACCCACGTTTCTTCAGCTTCACCCCCTCCATTACCCCTCTTCCATTTTGAAATTTAAAATTTCTGAAGTTTTTTGCACAACTCGACTAAAATTGGGATCGAAAAAAGAAAGAATCTCGAAAATCAATTGAGAATTGTAGCCTAGGCAGCGTTGACAAAATTTGTCTCATTTACACACATACGCATACAGGCATACACACACATACACACACACACACACACACACACACACACACACACACACACGCATACACACACATACGCACACACACGCACACACACACACACACACACACACACATACACACACACACACAAAATGAAAGAAGAAATCCGGGAACACATACGTAAACTGCGTGAAGAGTCGTGGAGGATTGAGGTTAAATGGGTAGGGGCCCATGCTGGTGTTTTCGGTAGTGAGATGTTCTGCGCAAAATGGAGTAATGATTTGAGATGAATGAATTTAATAGGGGATCATTTAAAGTCTAACCCGCAGAATCCCTGACAATTTAATCAGAATCGGAGGAAAACTGTTGAAATTATGCTCGTTAAAAGGAATACAAAATCGTGCATGCGCTGTAGCTAACGTATTTCTTGTTAGTTTTTTGAAAACTTATTATTTTTCTCGGTAAGTACCTACTTATATTCCCAAAAACCACGTTTACGGTAGTTGAAAAATCGTAAAAACACCTCCAGAACTGCTGTTGGTCTCATTCAAGGTAGAAAAAGTCCAAGTAATAGCACTTTTTTTCAGGTCGCCAAGTGGTGTAATTTGTACAAAGTTAAGTTTTTCAAAAACTGTAGAAAAATCGTCAAAATCTGTGAAAACCCCGTTTTTTGGCAGTTATTAAGGCAAAAGGCACGTCAAGGAGGCATTTCAGACCCATCATGCGTAGTGTAGGCGTTAAATTTCCAACAATAATGGCACTTTTTAATTGAACATCAATTATCTTGGAATTTTAGTTTTTTTTTTTTTTTTTTTTTTTTTTTTTGTTCAAAAACGCTGGCGTGTTACCTCAAAAATTAGACATCTACATGAAAAACGAACCTTGGTTTCGGATTCAGCACCCTCTAAACCCCCCAGAACCAGTGACAGATTCGCAAAGATGTGTTTTTTTTTTTTTTTTTTTTTTTTTTTTTTTTCAGTGTTACTAGAACTAAGAGTAAAAGACTAAAAAGTGCAGTGAACTAATAAATTAAGTTATTAAATTATGAGAATCGTCAGATTGATGAATGGTCCAGTACGAATTTCATCCCCAACATGGACTTTATAGGAAAATGTACTCCATGAACCGAATAGTTGGCAATAAGTTGTAGTTGTTTACTCTAAGATCTATTAGGGGATGACATGGTCCGCACTTTCCTACGATGAGTGGTTCGCTTTTTATGATTCTTCTAAGTTTCTGCAAAATTTGACGTCACCGTCAATTTGACGTCAATTTGATTTCACACTTCCAAATTTCATAATCTTAGGTCCTCTAATTTCGGAGATAAGTTACAGTTAGCTAGACGAAACTTATAATTCTATTGAGACTCGCATAAACCATACTGAAATATGTTCATTCGATATTCAAGATGATATAACTGCTATATAAATAGAGTTTGGTATACGATATAAATGTGACGTAGAATGAGGTGAAAAAGTCATCCAGAATAAGATAGGCAATCAGAAAATATTCAAGAAACCGATTTGGTGACTTTTAGATGTACTTACCTACCTATTACAACTAATTGTATTCATGGGAAATTTTCATTAAAATTTTTGAGCTTATTCTGAATATATTATTGTTATTCAACTATATTTACGTTCATCTAAATTCTCTGAGCCATTTGAGGAGTAAAACGCAAAATTCCAAAAGATCATACAATTTCTCGTGATAGGTATGATCTTTTCTGTGTTCTGTGGGTCTGTAAGCGCAGGGCCCTAACGTTGCCCTCCTTACATTGTGCAGATGGAAGTTACAAAAACTTCTCGACCAACTACATAGATTCATTGTTTGAACAATAATGGGGGGGGGGGGTGGATCGTTTTGTCGATTGGATTGTAAGTGCATCATTGTGGAAAACAATGAGCGTCTTGGTTTTCTAAACGCTACACGTTCTTATACTTAGATAATTCACACTTTATTCACGCGTTTAATACAATCAATTGCCTTGCTTACATACTGTAGATGCACGATGTATGATTGCTGTTCAAACGTACCTGAAGTATTTTGGTTAACGAAAGTTTCCTCATGGGCAGCAACATTACAGGACACGTGTTCCTCACAATACTAACTGATTTGCTCTCAGCGCCTGACCCGAGCGGTAGAATGGTGTCGTGGAAAACTATTAACCTGTAAATATAAATTATGGTTCGAAAATCATCTGTAAAACGACGATACACACATCAAAAAAAGGTTTACATCACCCTTATCCAGTCAAAAATATGCATGGAAAAATTTGGGTTTTGGAATTTAAAATGTCTCACCTCTGACTTTTTTCTTTTCAACAGATTCTAGAGAAATGAACGGCTAGAAAAACTAACCCCTTATCCCCAGCAGGCCGAAGAACTGCCTTCAGACACCCACAGAAAATATCTTCCAGTTAGTCTAAGAGCTTAAGGTTAGAATATATAGGTTGTATAATGAATAGGTTGAATGTACAAGTGTACATTATCAGGCACGTAGCGGCTCTCTTCCCATTTCAATAAATTTTAAAATACGAATTTTAAGTCACAGGATAAGAAATGTTTTACAAACATGATGGAATACTATCTTTAATAAGGCAAAAATATTTAACAGGTAGGTACATAATAAGGATTTTAGGTGACAGTTAAAACAATTTTTTACAATCATGATAAATCTTGATCTTTATACAACAACAAAAGTTCAATTTATAGGTATTTAGTTTATCATAAAATGTTTATAGTAAGACTTTACTGTTTGCTTTCAAAGACATCAAATCCAGCACGTCGTCAGCCGCGAACGACAGTTGATAATGAATTGACATCATGGTCAAATGAGAAAGGCGTTCTTTACCCATCTTATTTCTAAGGTATTTTTCTAATCTTAATTTCTAAGGTACTGCAGGATCCCGTAACGTAAAAGTTAGGAGGACATCTAGGAACATTCTCCCCGTAGGAAATTGTATGGAGTGTGAGGCGGAATACAGAACACCGTGTCGCACATAGGATAGATAACTTTCCCCTAGACTGCAAGATCCCATGAAGTAAATTTACGAATTTTCTAATCCCGGAACGGATGGTGATGTGTTGTGTGAATTTCCGCTCTGCAAGAAAATCGATTTTCAAAGCGTTAGATCGCGGTTTTTTTTTCTTTTAACGAAAAATCGATGGAAAACGTACCAGACAGGTTCACACTAGGTACCAGTCATACTTCTTCAAATTCCTACTTCGAAGTTGAGTGCCAAATTCTGTCTCATTCACTCATTCCAAAAATGTTAACTTAATTATTCTTATTGTTGTGATATCGTTGGAGCAACGTAATTATGTAGCTCAGTAACATGGATGATACCTTGGTGAATAGTCAAAGAGACAATGCAACCCAATGTCCCCATTGTTCTAGAGGCTTTACAAGAAGAGAACTCACTCTACATATACGCTCCAGACATCCAAATATTGCGAACCTGAATACCAACCGTGGTACTCAAAGTATAATATCAACACCAAATGCTGATCCTATTCAGAACTATTTCATAAGAGGCTTCGGGGACGGGATGTTAAATTCTCCAGGAGGCTGGACCACATTAAGATGGGACATGCTGTAGCAGAGAGCCATGCGTCTGCAAGGAAAGCAGTACGAGTTACCTCAGGGAGCGGTCGGCGTGTCACTCCTAGCTGATGAAGTGAAAGGGCTAGCCGAGGGAATACGAGATTCGGAGAGAATTTTCTTCCTCTGTAGTACTGTCCTCCAGAGAGAGAAAGGAATCTCTTCAGGGGAAGATGTCAGAAGGCTTCTGAACACCATAATAAAAATGTGGAGTGCTGAAAGGTATGAAGAGTTGCGACACGGCAAGGCTTACACGGGTCGTTCAGGTACAGTGCTAGAGGCGTTGATCTGTCTTTAAGGTCGTGTACATGACCCATGTCCGTGAACCGAAATATCTAACTTCTTATCTCAGGAATCTTACCTCTACGTATTGGCAGAACTAGTTTGGCTACGTATTGGCTCTATTAGCAGAACCTATGAATATTATAAAAATAATTTCTGAAGAATTTCACATTAGACGAATATTCTCTGTTGGTAGTTCGTGCTAGTGAAATAATAGATACTATCCTAACCATGAATAATTTTTTAATTCATCAAAAAATTTCGGGGGGGGGGTCCGGACCCCATGGACCCCCCCTCTGGCTACGTGCCTGTACATTATTATACAATACATGACTTGAACAAGATATCAAACATCAGAGCTCACTTGAGAATGTGGACTAGGTGTTCTGGAGACTCGAGGAATTTACCGAGTCCGATAGTGACCGTCTGATTAAGGAAGTAGGTGAGCGAAAGTCTCTTGTTGTTGATGAGCTTTTTCCAATGTGTGCATTTGAAGTTCGAGACGATCGCAGCTCTGTGATCTCCCGCTACCTTCACAAACAGTTTGCACGTTGAGTCCAGTCCATTCGTCACCTGGGCCAGACTCTTGCAGACAAGCATAAAAGTATGAAATGTAGGTACATACAGATTCAAATCGAACAAATTCAATACAGACAAGGTTGAAAACTAGGAACCTGATGAAATTTTTAGATTATCTATGACACTATTTAATTGGGAAGATAGAGTAGGCACCTACTAGGAGGCAGGTTTTGCTTATACGTCGAGATCTGTTTCTTAATTAAACCAGTAGTTACAATAAATAAATGATTATTTTTCTATTTATTTATTAAGATTAGTCTTCCCTTGGTAGGTAGGTAGGTACATTGAGCACCTCGAACTCTTCATTCATCCAATAGGTAGTTGCAGTTTGATTTTAAAATTGGTGGGGAAAAGGCAAGTACAGTTAGGTACTAACTTTTGCTCAAGCTTTTTGTAGACATTTTTATTCAAGTTGGTGGTTTAATTCGGGAACTGCATTTACAATTGAATCTATAGCCACAATAGATAGGTACTCTACAGCAACGCAGCAATTATATAATTATTCAATAGTTAGTTGAACCTTTTTAACCCCCTTCAGTTCTAAGTTTTTATCAAATATCCAAGCATTATAATCATATAGGTACCTATTGCATTCCAAACAGTAAGTGCCTTACATTCCATTGAGTGCTGTCGTCATAGAGAAGATATCCAAGGGTAGTCTCAAGAGCCTCAGCCAAGTTGTGCAGCTTTTTGCAGTTGTGTACATACTCTTGGACGGCTGTGTCCTGAGGGGGCAGCCATCCTGACGTAGACATCGCTGGAGGCTGTCGTCCAGGTGCTCAGTCAGTCAACTCATTTGGCGCTTTGGCTCAACCTTGCACCTCTGACCTGTATTCCTGTGCATACTTCCAACATCTTTCTGAATCCACTCCATCTCACTGCTACCTTAAGAAAAATACTGATTGCGAACGTTTATGAAGAAGGTCCTCTGCTGAAACGAAAGATTTGAGTTAAACCATTAGTCAAGTTAAACCTTTTTTCCTGGTAAATTGAAATAGAATGATGGATGTGAGGGAGTGGATTCGAGTATTTTCAATGTTTTAAAATCTATGCTTGGCTATATTTGGTCTAGATCAGCTACATTCAGCTTTTTGAACCCAAACATCCAATGAAGATCATCAGGAAAGAAGTGCTTGCTGCTGATGAGCACTATACCTACCCGGGCGACTGAGAGCAGATGGATCAAGATCGCGGATCTGAGAGTACTGATGAGAGTAACTACTTCAGAAAGTGATTCCATGAATAATCTACCAGATTCCGGTCTGGCGATTGCAGCTACAGCCACGATAGAAATGGCACCGTGTGTCATCCTGTCCAACCACATAAGATACTGTTCCCACACCCTCCATTTATGCACGGTTTCCGACTTGAACAACTTGCTCAGTTGGCATTATACTTTGAAAGAACTAAACACGTCAGTGATGTCAAAATGCAGTGTTCTGTGGAACGCTGCATCCACACCCAAATCCACAGAAATAATGGAATACGTATTAGGCCACACGCTGTCAATGCAGGGCATAACAAGGTGGAATAGGCAAGACTCCCTGACCCAAATTTCTAAAATTAAAGGGAAATGCTCAGATTTGTACCGTTTGTTGAATTGCAAACCGCACCAATAACTAACGGACGAGGACTTTGCTTACAATCAGGAGTACATCGAAATCTCCCAACCTCTCGCTAACCTTTTTGATGTTTTACAAGGAGAGGAAAAAAATTCTTAGGGATACTGATCCCGTTGTTGCTCTCATTGCAACGAAAACTTCAGGTATTGCCTACGAAAACGAAGACCTTTTGCCGTCTGATCATTGAAAACTATAAATTGTGTTTGGAAACCCGATTTCAAGAGTATTTGTGCTTATCATCGGAAACGGCAGAGACGGCTGTACTAGCGGCCTACTCTCACCCAGCCATAAAAAGATTACGGCTGAAGTGGATCGACAAAAACCAGCATGACAAGTTGATGAAGTTATTTACAATGACTGTGATGAAGGAGACTCAAGAAGACTCTGAGAGACCAAGAGCACTTGTGGATTCAGCTTCCGACATGGAGTTCTTAGATTTCGGTGGAGGAGGAAGCTGTGAGCTCCAATAGTGCTTAGGAGCAGATTTACAACTATTTTTCAAATTGTTCTGAAAGAATTCCAGACCCTCGAAAGTTACCCAGCAGCAAAAAGTGTTTCTGTCATCTGCACCAGTTTAGAGGCTTTTCTCCCTCGCGTCAACGACCAATGCACCAAAATCAAACAGGCTAGCCAGCATAAACTTTGAGGCAGGAGTCATTTTGAATAGTAATGGTTTTAATTACTGGTATAATTTAATGGTATAATTTAATGGTATCTGTAAAAAAAATTAATAACGCAAACTTCATTTTATTCATTCATTTTTTTCACGTGACAGTTGGAAGAGCCTCCCCCCCCCCCCCCCCATTAAATCGTTATTTTATTTTTTAAATTCTTTTGATTCTTTTTCACTAGTCTCACAAATTCATACATGAAAAAAATTCATTCGAAGAAAATAATTACATCAATTAACTTAGTTTGAATTCGTTACATACTATTATGTACATATATTTGATTAGAATACTATACTTTCGCAGTATTTCATAAATTTCTATTCACGTTACTTAGGCGTCTTTATGAGATGACAGTTTTTTTCCCAGAGAATTTGAAGTAGGTATTTTTTTTTTTAACATGTAGGTATCATGTTTTAGCCCTGGGGTCCTAGCGAATTTTGCGAGTCAATTTTTTTCCGCGCACGAAATTAATTACAGTGATTTCCGCCTACAACCGAGTCGTTGCTAGGGAAATGGTACTTCGTCGTTTTTCATCCCACAAAATTCGTTGACCATTCGTTCGAAAGCTCTCGATTTACCCAACAATATTATGTTAACTACGGCGAAGTGCGTGTCCAACAAACTGAGGTATGAGCATGGTTATATAAATAATTGTTTACACACAGGTGATCATTCTCAATAATTGATATTGTGAACATGATTGCAACCGCTTGTTAATTTCTGATGTTTTCATAGAATTTCGAATCAATATCGAGGAGAAAACATGATACATGGTTAAAATTTTTGGTTCTAGAACAGAAATATTTTTCCCGACCGACATTTTCTCGTGAGACGAAGGTTGTGGGTTCGAATCCCGGCCAGGCCTGAAAATTTTTTTTTTCCTCTTGAGACGAATTGCATAGCAAATTATCCTCGTTTTCTACACAGTAGAAAAGAGAAAAGATCCGGCGAGGCGCGAAGCGCCGAGTATAGATTAGGGGGCCAGGAGGGCGAAGCCCCCCTGGCGGGGTCAAGGGGCGGAGCCCCTTGCGAGGCCCGAAGGGCCGAGAATATATATATATATATATATATATATATATATATATATATATATATATATATATATATATATATATATATATATATATATATATCCTTCCTGACGATAACTCTCCTTAGGATTGAGCTAAAAATTCCGTTATTGCTCCGAGTTTGGACACTGGGTGATCTTGTACCCAAGCATACCCGAACTCCACAAATTCTCAGAGCCAACAGAAGTAGGTCAGTGCCTTTACCGCTTAATAGCAACCTAGTAACCATCCGTAACCAACTGAATTTACATGGATACCAATCGGGCAGGAAAATTTTTTTGAAGGGCACGCACCTGAAAGAAGAAACAATGGGGTACATTTGGGTACAAATGGGTTTGGGGGGTACAGTGGGGCCTCTAGGGGTTAATATTGTTAATATAGGTTACAGACTTTCTTGCTGAGCCATAATATGCAGCCCCATAATCAATGCGTGATTGCACCACTGTATAGAAAATCCTCGAGGACATCTTGCTGGGCGCCCTCAACTATAGCTAGAGAGGGCCATGTGAAACTGCACACCCTGCACAGCAGCATGGCATTATATTTTTTGCCCGAAAGAAAGCTAATGCAGAAAGCGGCAGGTGCTCATCTGTAATTGTAGGTACTTGAGCCAGTTGAAATTAATGAAAGTACCTCACCCAAGTTTTAAAGGTCAGAACGGAAATTCGCTTCCAACGTGCTGCGCTCTACCTCGAGCTACTCATGGCTCCATGCAGTCTTGCGACATGTATCAATATTCTATGGACTTCCGTTCTTCGATCCATGTCAGCTAGGAAACCGGAGACAAATAAATGAAAGAAAACTGGATAAAAACAACATTGATATGGTTGATAGCAAAACAAAATCCCACCTTTGATTCGAGATTCAAATGATTATTTTTGTTTGTGTAGAGAGAAGAAGGTACATAATTACGAAGTCTTAATCGTAGAAAACTAGAATATTTGAGCGGTTGTGAGTGTGTAAATTTATCCCTGGTATATGTTTCAACTAGATTTTGAACGTGAATGGAACATCCTTAATTGGTAGGTACTATATTGTTCTACTATGTTGACAGTATCTTAAGTTCGTACTAAATAATTTCGCTGGAAATCGATGCTAATTTCCTCTAGGTAGATAACAACGTCGATAATCCCGTTAAGGAGCCGGTATGTTTACTACCTAGTACCTATTGGCAGCGAGCCACATACACGTACAAATGTGTTGAGAACAACCTTTAAAGAACATCGTCTTAACCAGTAATCTTCGTCAGCAAATCATTACATCCTCTATCAGCAGGCTTTATTTACTCAACAAGCAATGTATCTAGCTGCGTTAGTTTACCGTAAATTCTCGCACCGGTCTTGAAGTTTACTTAGTGGTTTAAGTATGCTAAGTGTAACCAGCTGTGAGCGCTGGTTAAAAAAATAAAAAATGTATACATGCCTTGCGGAACTCAAACTCGCCCATTTTTCCCCCAGTGCTTCGGGTAATGTACACCCAGTATCACAGCCACAAAAAAGAAACTTCTGTGTTCTGCGATCACAGCACACACAGAAATAGCTGATCTACCTTCCCCCAACTGCTACTACTTGCGTCTCCATGGAGCTCACATATAGGGATCCTCCACCGAATAGTCTCGATAGTATCGATTCGGCCTCTTAACACATCGATGCATTCAGATGCAGTGATAGGAGTTGTTTCAGAGCACTCTGGAGACCTCCCTCAAAAGCATTTCCTACGGAGCGGTAAAGTACTGTGATTGTTTCTAGAATCAACGGTTGTGGCGTAGTCCAATAGATAGGATAACGATCTCGTGAGCCGAAGGTCGTGGGTTCGAATCTTGGTACATGATTTTTTTTTTTTTTTTTTTTTTTTGCTCGTAGAACTCCCGAAATATACTTCTGAAACGTCATTCTGACCTGCATGTCCAACTAATCTGCATTTTCACTAAGGGATTGACTACCTACTTGATGTTATGTATTTTTGAGATGCGAGCTTGCGAGCATCCAGACCACCAAACTATACTCTTCATTCTGACGTACATGTCCAACTAATCTGCATTTTTACTAAGGGATTGACTACTTTATGTTATGTATTTTTGAGATGCGAGCTTGTGAGCATCCAGACCACCAAACTATACACTTCATTCTGATCTTCATGTCCAAATAATCTGCATTTTTACTAAGGGATTGATTGGAATTTTTTCAATTTTGGCGCTCAGGTCAGTTGATTTCAAAATGAGCAAATCGATGTGTTGGGAGGCTGAATCGATACTATCGAGAATGGCTATTCGATGGCAGTAAATAAGAGTGAGGGATCCCCATTTGTGAGCTCCACGGAGACGGAAGTACTGCTACTTGAGTTAGTTGGCGTAGTTTCATAACTTATTCCCACTCCAGAAAGCGGACCTGTAGTAGGAGTAGCTATGTTGGGTGTCGCACAGTCACACTGAAAGGGTGGTGTGGGTGACAAAAAGGGATGGGTTGGGTATCGACTATTGAACACAAATATACCGATATTGACTACTGATATTCTAACTCGGCCTAACTATGTATCATCGACGTATCAATATATTGGTGGAGAAAATGATATAGAAAAAACTAATTATTAGTGAATTTTCGTGGAAAATGAAGCTATTTAAATGGGTCAAACAAGTATGAAATTAAATTTTCCAAAAATTTTGTTCATGGAAATCCGTATTGAGGAATTCTGAAACGATCCCTGGAGTCTGAGTCTTTTCAAACACACACACACACACACTTAAAAAAAAATAAAAAAAAAATAAAATAAAGTGGGGAGGACGCCCAGGTTTACCCGACACCGGCTCTTATGAAGGATGTTGCAGGAGGAGGAGGAAGAAGAGAGGGACGAAGGAAGTGCCCCTACAAAATGACCACCAGTTGAGGTAAGAGCCCCTGAGGACGCGAGTGGTGATACAAAGGAGCACTCCTGCAGAGATTCCCAACTCGAGTAAATCTGTGGCCCTTTTCCCGCACCACACCCCGCACCATGACACGGTCTCGGCCATGACCTTGATGTTATTTGTTGCCACTCCTTTTAGCTCAGATATCGCTTGCCGCAGATCATTCCTATCATATTTACTTATCTTAGCCCGCCAGGTCTGCTCCATGTCCACGCTGCCACTAACAACCTGGACATCCAGGATTATGGCAGACCCATCGGGTTTGATCGCAACGATATATGGCTTCTTACCCCAGTCACTTGGCATGCGATATAGTCTCTCCCTCTCGACATCCCAACCGCTAGATGACAAAGAACCTGCTATCAGCTTAAGACCGTATCACACCAGCATTTTTTCTGCGTTTTTTCGGCGTTAATGCCTAAACGTGAAGAAGAAGAAGTGCTTTTTTCCAAGGTCAGCTTTTTCGACCATTGCACATCCTGGCGGAGCGTTTTTAAACTCACTTTGGAAAATTAGAACACGTTCTAATTTTTACCTTGACGCAAGAAAAATGCTAAACATAACCCTTGGGGAGGTTACAATTCAATGAAAAAACCCTAGGAGCCCTAACCTGACAGATTTAATAAAAATGCGTTCCGCCAGAATGCGCTGTTTTTGCACTTATTCCTCCTCAAAATCCACAGCTGACCTTGAAAAAATGCAAGTGTGATACAGCCTTTAGCAACCGCATTGTGAAGTAAAATGCGTGAGTACAAGGACACTGTTGCACCACATGATAAGGATTCACACACACACACACACACACACACACATATTATATATATATATACATATATATATATACATATATATATATATATATATATATATATATATACATATATATATATATAAAGTTATATATAACAGTTTATATATATATTAAGTTGTATGGCCAAAGTGGAGCAGGATTTTCTCTCATCGCAGCCACTATGCCCATTGATATGGCAAAGGTTCCTAGACGACATCTTTGTAGTGTGGCAGCATGGACGAGATGCCTTGGATGTATTCATGGAGAACCTTAATAGGTCATCACCCCTGTCGTTCTGCCACGAGGTTTCGGAAGCAACCATCACATTCTTGGATGTTGAGGTAGAAGTCAAAGACCGGGGCTTTTCAACAAAGGTTCATGTGAAACCCACTAATGCCCAGATGTACCTCCAATATCAGAGTTGTCATCCACCTCAAACTAAAAATGCTATTCCTCGGTCACTTTCCATCCGTGGTCACAGTCTTTGAAGTGATAGAGCTGACCTTGAAGAATATACCTCAATGCTTAAAAAGCGCTTGATCGAACGTGGCTACCCTTCATACCTACTTCGGTGGAAGATAATTCCAGCAAATATTCCGTATGTGGCCCCATCCAGAACCCAGGAAAGAAAAGGACCCTTCCTGGTCACCACATTCTTTCCTGGTGTACAGCGTACCAACAAAATACTGAAAGAATTTCATCCAATTTTGTATAACAGTCCTCTAACACGAGAGGTATTCCCTGATACGCTGTGCCTGGCTTATATGAAACCAAGAAATTTGGGCAACATGCTCTCACACAAATCTGATCGCCCACCAGTCGAACCTTCACGTGGGTTACTGAGTTGCCATCATCCTCGCTGCCAGCTGTGTGATCTTATATCACCGGGCGTCGAAATTTCCTCCCCCAATACGCCACTGACCAACAAAGTTGAAGGCACAGCTTACTGCCAGAGTAGAATGTGCATTTACCAACTGCTCTGCACTCAATGCAATGGTTTTTATGTAGGCAAAGCCACACAATTAAATGAGCGGATGAACAACCATCGCTCCACAACCAAGAGAGGGGGGGATCAGCCTGTTGATCGACATGCAGCCCTACATGGACTCAATTTCAATGAGTGCTACAGAGTCTGTGTATTAAAACGTCTGCAAGAGGAAAATCCACTTCTCCTCCATTATGCTGAACACGCCCGCATCTGGGTCCTGGGTTGCCTCACTCCGCCTGGACTGAACGTACGGGGCTGATTCCCCCCAACAGCCAACTCATTTTAAAATTAATCCATCTCAGGCCTCATATTCAAATTCAATCTCTAACTCAAAAACTTCCATAAAAAATCTAAACCATCCCACCATTATTATTTATATTTTGCCTTATTCTAAATTTGTCCCTCATTTGCTCATATCGTACCTCCGGGAAAGTAGTGATGTTTACCTGCGTGACCATCATGGACACTCCACTGCATTAAGCCACATCAACACAAATTGCTAAGAAGATGGTTTTATTTTATATATTAAAAAAATTTTGAAATTTATTTATGAATTCCTTTGTGAATAGTTTGTGTCCGATTTAAGTATATATATATATATATATATATATATATATATATATATATATATATATATATATATATATATATATATTATGACAACTCTAATTTAAATTAAGATGAAAATATCCGTTCTTTGGCCTTAGCACTTTCGGAGCATAATAATAAGCACTTAGACGTATAATACTTGTACATTAATAATAATAATTGCAAACATCCCGGCAGTGGCCCATCCAGTTAAATGTTGCTGGAGACTGGCCATCATTAACGTCGAGTGCCAAGCATGGGCTGATCCATATTCAAATTTGGTTACCCACTCATTTTAGGCTCTGGCATTGAGAAGGCTAGACTCTTTCCCATCACAGAAAAGACGAATGAGAATAAAAGAAGAGAAGAAAAAATGTTCAATACAGATACTATTTTCAATGACACGAGAGTCGGAGCATCGCCAGACTCTTCCTGACAAAAAGGGGAACAGCCAATCATAAAAGTTCCAGTCATGCAGCATGATCGTATGAGCGAATTTTCGTAAATCATCGTATTACATTATGTAACAACATCTTTTTGAAATTTGAGCACTTTGAGTGCAAAGAAATAGTTAACTACCAGTTTCAAAAACAATGCACTGCCAAGGAAATGGCACATGAGCTTCCTCGTGACCTTCACAGTACGTCACAATTAAATTCCAGAAAACTAGAAACGACCGGTTCTGGCATCAGGGAATTAATAAGGTGGGAAATTGGAAGCTGAATGGTACATATAATAAATGAAATTAATAAGGAAAATTTTGATTTTAATATGGGACCATCCAGGATGTAGTCCGCATGTTCCCTGAAAATTTCGTCTAAATCGGATCAAAACTGAAGGAGTTTTTAATTGATTTACAGGATTTCATTAATATTTTGATCTAAATTCATGATTAAAACATCCTTGGGGATATTTTTTGGCAACTTTGAGCATGATGGACCACCCGATTTGTTCATTTTCCAAACTTACCCTGTATTGCTGGCCCACCCTGCTACCGCGCCGTTCATCCGCTAGAGTGCATTCAGAGCGTTCGGGCTCAAGGAGGATTGCCGTCTGGGAGGCTACTGCCTCTGCTAATTGTTACACCATGAAATGCCACAAAAATTAGAAACGACCTTTCTGGGCATCAGGGAGGTGGCAATAATCTGACCGAAATCCGTTCACAATTGCCTGAGTTATGACCGAAACTAGAAAATTTTGTTTGCGCCTGCACAGAGGCTACCGTTGATTCGATCATGACGGAACTGATAGGGGACCATGTAGAGCTATACCCGCACGATCCCTAAAAATTTGAAGAAAATCGCATCAAAATTGTGGAAATTACGGCTGTTGCAAGGACCGTAACAAGAATATTTCGTTCACGCATGCGCAGAGCGTACCGCTAATGCAATTATGATTATGGTCTTATGGGACCTCAAGGGACCTTACCCACATCATCCCTGAAAATCTGACCGAAATCCGTTCAACATTGACCGAGTTATGACCGTCACAAGGAATTCACGTTAGCGCCTGCGCAGAAGCTACCGTTGATTCGATCATGATGAAGTTGATTCGATCATGATGAAGTTGATAGGGGACCATCTAGAGCTTAACCCGCACGATCCCTGAAAATTTGGTTAAAATCGGAACAAAATTGTGGAAGTTATGGCTGTTACAAGGAAATGTGGACGGACAGACAGACAGACACGGAACCAAATTTGTTCAAGAGGCTCTGGAACGCAAAATGCGAGTGGAAATTTTGATTTTGGAGCAAAAAAATTTTTTTCATTTCGAAAGTGAAAACAAAGCTTCCGCTACCTTGCAGTCTCGGAAGCAAAAACAAAGTAACAAAACTAGTTCTAAACAATATTCTGCGATTCAAAAAAGATTTGGAAATTTCAGTTTTTTTAGGGAGTTTTTGTCGATTTTTTAAATAGAAATTATTAATGAAATTTAAGTAGGGTAAGGTGCTGTACCTTGAGCCACTTTTTGGATTGTGATTTTTCCTGAAGGCGATTTTGATCAGATTTCAATGGTTTTGGTCTACATCCATTCGGAAACTAGTTGGCTACAATAATCAGTCCCGGAAAATAATTTAATCGTCATTTCTCTATTTGCAATTTCCATTTTTCCAAACCCTTCCAAACTGGCTCCAAGTACAAACATGGTCTGTACCTGGGGCCACCTAGGATGTACCTTGAGCTACCTTTATTGCATCTTATATTTCAAGTATAGTTATCAAGAACCAGTAAGGATAATGAGCAAGACAGTTCGAACATTATTGTTTATTGAACTTACAAAAAATAAAATACAGAACTTCAGTCAACACTAGGAAATTTTTCACGAATAAAACGGTAGACAAATGCCAGACTTGGAAACTAAAACCCTTTCATTCGTGAGCATCCTTACAAATATGGTTGTAAACCATCTATCAACATGAAAGAAACAACGTGTTGAATCTTTTGAGTTTCAGCAGTATTAAAACAAGATCTATCAGTCTTTCAAAAATATTGACATACCTTTTCTAAAAAGTTGTTTAATTTCTATGCGAAAGTAGGAATAAGCAGCGGGCACATTTGTTTTCATACCTGAATTCTTTCGATGGTGAAGTATTCTTCTTTCTTTTGATGGTGAGCTTCCAAGTCTACCTAAACGTAGCGGAAGCATTGTTTTCATTTTCGGGAGAAAAAAAAAATTGGTCTCCAAAATCAAAATTTTATCCACATTTTACGTTTTAGACCATTCAGAATAACTTTGGTTCCGTGTCTGTCAGTGTGTGTGTCAGTCGTGTGTCCGCGAATCCTTGTAACAAGCTTATTTTCCACAGTTTTCATCCGATTTGGATGAAATTATCAGGGGATGTGTGGACTAGGGGGTAGACGGTCCCCTATCAGTTTCATCGTTCTTGCCTATGTGAAATACTTGTAATGACCTTTAGCCCAGTCAAATTAGACCAAAAAAAGGCAAATAGGAGAAAAAATTCATAGTAAAGAAATTTCTTCACCAGGCTCTTCCTTCACACCTAGTAAATCATATCTCAAAAGTCCCCTAGTATGGGGGGTGAGCTCGAGGAGGGAGGGGGGGGGGGGGTATTTTTCTCCTTTTTTCGACTTTTTTTCGGTTTTTTGCCTATAACTCGAAAAGTAAGCGTTCTAGCGACTTGTTTACTATTACCAGAATTAAAGTGCATACAATTTCCTACAATTTTCACTCCTGACTTTATTCTCTACGATTAGGCGTTCCGCCGCTAGAGCGCGTTGAAAAGGAGGTATAATTTAAAAAAATCAGCAAAAAGGCCTTTATGCTCTTTTTACGCAGAAATCATTCGTATGTAGCTTCTGGGTGACTTAGAATACATCATGATTTGTTTTAAGAACATCAGTGATGCTCGAACAGTGGTTTGAGCAGGTTTCATGTATGTCTTTTTTATCTGTTCTTCGCTTACATTGGAAACTGTGATAACCATAACATATTTTCAGCACCGTTACCAACTCACTGTGAATTATCAGTGAATATATATGTATATAAAACACAGTGGCTCTAAAAAAGAAAAGAAAAAAAAGGAACTAAAGAAAATGAGCTGTGTTTTGCCAAAAAATGTTTAATGAGCAGGTACAGTATAACCCATGTTAAAGTAATATTCACAAAAGGAGTGGGAGGGGGAAGGGGTCATCAATCTTCACAGGTATCTGCTCTTCACCCATTGAGAATCACCATCCACGGTTAAACTGAAAATTCAAAATCAGATTACAGTGAGGTGCATATAATCTTATATTGATAGATAGATGAAGTTTATGCAGATGATTAGGATGAAACTTGCAGGGCGATGACATATGTGTTGAGTGGGTAGTCTTATGGTTCCATGTCTGTTTCATCATCTTCTGTAGATGAACCGTCGTCAGCAAGTGGTGGGTTATTTTTGCAGGAACCTGAACAGTTGGAGCAGAGTGTTGAGCAGTGAACGCTAGCTCTGCGGCATCCACATCGACCACTACCGCAGCTTTTGGTGCAGCTGCAAAATATATTCTGCAGAATTGGGGCTGGAATAGAGAGACGATGGCTTCCTCAAACCAATTCCAACTTTGGATCCACCAGCAACATCTGAAATTCTGCAGAATATATTTTGCAGCTGCACCAAAAGCTGCGGTAGTGGTCGATGTGGATGCCGCAGAGCTGGCGTTCACTGCTCAACACTCTGCTCCAACTGTTCAGGTTCCTGCAAAAATAACCCACCACTTGTTGACGACGGTTCATCTACAGAAGATGATGAAACAGACATGGAACCATAAGACTACCCACTCAACACATTTGTCATCGCCCTGTAAGTTTCATCCTAATCACCTGCATGAACTTCATCTATCTATCAATATAAGATTATATGCACTGTAATCTGATTTTGAATTTTCAGTTTGACTGTGGATGGTGATTCTCAATGTATGAAGAGCAGATACCTGTGAAGATTGATGACCCCTTCCCCCTCCCACTCCTTTTGTGAATATTACTTTAACATGGGTTATAGTGTACCTGCACATTAAACATTTTTTGGTAAAACACAGATCATTTTCTTTATCCTTTTTTTTTCTTTTCTTTTTTAGAGCCACTGTGTTTTATATACATATTTATTCACTGATAATTCACAGTGACTTGGTAAGGGTGCTGAAAATATGTTATGGTTATCACAGTTTCCAGGATGTAAGCGAAGAACAGAAAAAAAAGACATACATGAAACCTGCTCAAACCACTGTTCGAGCATCACTGATGTTCTTAAAACAAATCATGATGTATTCTAAGTCACCCAGAAGCTACATACGAATGATTTCTGCGTAAAAAGAGCATAAAGGCCTTTTTGCTGATTTTTTGAAATGATACCTACTTTTCAACGCGCTCTAGCGGCGGAACGCCTAATCGTAGAGAATAAAGTCAGGAGTGAAAATTGTAGGAAATTTTATGCACTTTAATTCTGGTAATAGTAAACAAGTCGCTAGAACGCTTACTTTTCGAGTTATAGGCAAAAAACCGAAAAAAAAGTCGA
This sequence comes from Adelphocoris suturalis, assembly GCA_030762985.1. Lineage (NCBI taxonomy): Eukaryota > Metazoa > Arthropoda > Insecta > Hemiptera > Miridae > Adelphocoris > Adelphocoris suturalis. Next base: position 24,957,968 of record CM061040.1, on the reverse strand, counting down.
AAAAAAGGAGGAAAATACCCCCCCCCCCCTCCTCGAGCTCACCCCCCATACTAGGGGACTTTTGAGATATGATTTACTAGGTGTGAAGGAAGAGCCTGGTGAAGAAATTTCTTTACTATGAATTTTTTCTCCTGTTTCCTCTAATTTGACTGGGCTACTTAGCGCTTCAGCCACAATGTTTCAGACAGTGGCAGCATAACATCTGGCTCATCTAATCCTTACGTCTATATCCGGGATCAATCAGCTTCCCCACCTAATTCAAGACAAACTCTTTCAAACAGTGACATTCGAGAGATAATAGAGAGAATCTCTGAAGAAGCGAAACAAGTGGAATATGAACACATGTGGCCATTGACATGTCTTAGTGTAATAAAAGATGCTCCCAATGTCCCTGGGTGGGAAGATTTCTCCATGGAGGAGATCCGAGCAGCTGCCTATGCCTCCAAAGCTTCTGGACGTCTTGACGAATACCTTGACTTCTACAAGAGCCTCCTACAGAAGGCAAAAGAGAATAGAGAAATATTTATCCGGCCAGGAAAACAAGCTGAAAACAAAGTCAAGTGCATGTTTATTAAACACAATCAAGAAACTCCCCAACCCAATACCTCAGCACCATTCAGTTCACCTTCAAAATCATTTTCATTCAATTCTGCGCAAATTCCTGCTTTTGGTGGCAGGCCGACCTCAACTTTTGGTTCAGCTGGATCCTTCAATACATCTGGCTTTGGCAGCCAACCGTCCAGTACCCCATTCATGACAAGTTCTTCATTTGGCTCTGTTTCCGCAAACAAAGACCCAAGTGCTGGCATTTTCGCCATGGCAGCTCGTGGTTTCAATCCATCCAGTTTCAATCAGTCCCAGGTGAGTAAAAACGTAAATTCATTTGACTTCCCATTACAATCAGTGTCCATACATTTATTGAGGTGTTTGTGGAAGATCCGTCAGAACAGGATTTTTACGTATCACCTTAATTATGAGCACAGAGGTAATATTGGTATCCACCATTAGGCCATAAATTACGTATTAATATTTCCCGATAATAATCGATCTCCTATATATATATATATATATATATATATATATATATATATATATATATATATAATCACAAAATTAGAAAAGATAACAGAAAAAACGTCACAAAACTACTTATATATCTTTGTTGCCTTTTTCAAACTAACAAAGAATATTCTTTGTTAGTTTGAAAAAGGCAAAAAACCGAATTATAAAAATAGTTTTGTGACGTTTTTTCTGGTATCTTTTCTAATTTTGTGATTATAATCAAGCTCTCCTAGAGTCATTTTCAATAAGTGATATATATATATATATATATATATATATATATATATATATATATATATATATATATATATATATATTGCTAGAGGATATCCCAAATCTAATGGTAATAATAACTTTAGGGGTCGACTCTAGAGGTCATTTCTAATGGAAAGTTCCTCCTATCCCCCCCCTTCCGAGCTTTGTTTTAGATTAACGATACTCGAGGATTATCATCTACTATCAACGTTGTTACCTATTACGACTTCTTTTATTTTTTGTGGTCAGGGAACTTAGCCAACTGCTCAGGGAAATTTAACGTTTCTTATTCTGGGCCACGATGGCCTCAATTCTCTTGCGAACATTGCTTATCTCTATCATTGTAGCAGATTTAAATACTCCTACTGCTGATAAGTGTTTTACTATTCTTTCCACGAGTTTTGGAATGCTTTCGACTATGGAACTCCATTCCTTTCATTTTCTCCATTCTCGTGGTATGACAACCTGACATTTCTCTTCATACGATACATTAGGATATAAATTGGTAGGCAGTGACTTTTAATGTTTGGAAGAAAGTGAGGAAGTGAAACCGGATATATTCCTAGTTCATTGGTTGACTAGTGATTAGTGAATACAGTTACATTGGTAATTCTCTTTCTACCACTTCCACCCACGTACACGATGACAAGGTTTTGTAACGGTGAGATACCTGTAGAAATTCATGAAAGCAAAAATATAAGATTTTTGGGTGGCATAACTTGAATAACACGATTTTTTGCTTGATGAATCGTTAACAGCTTTTTTTATGAGGGGATTTTGACTATATTTCAGAACTCCAGTAAGAATGATACAGCCATGGAAACAGCAACAGACATCAGTTTAAGTCAGAGTGCCACGTCACCATTCCTTGACAACATATTTGGTCAAGTGCCTCAACTGCCATCGTCCGGAGGGCCTTTCAACGGCACAGCTCCGTCCGGTTTCGGTTCCAGTTCTGCCCCTACTGGATTCTCTTCCTTTGGAGCTCCGGCTGCCAGTCCGCCTCCAACACTTGTGCATCTTAATGCTGTTTTCACACCAATGGATGATCTCACAGAGATGGAGATTGAGCAGTTCAAAGCCACCACTTTCACTTTAGAAAAATTACCGCTACGGCCACCACCTCGAGAACTATGCTAGAACTATGCAATCCTCCATCCCTTTTCTTTATATTCCAATAATTTACTCCAATAAGGATAAAAATAGAAGAAATTTTCCTAGATAAGAGTCGAATTAATAGTTTACAAATAAAAATCCATGTTATGTTGTACAAATGATCGAGCAATAATAATTGATGAACCTACATAAAAAAGTGGAGAGGTCCACATTCTTATTAATGTATACTTTAATCTTGGTTTTATAAGATTAAAATTTTTGCATCGGTTTACAATAATTGGTATAATTAATTTTATTAGAAGTAGCTCCAATTTATTTGGAAAAAGGTTAGTAGGTCAAAATCATTATACATATACGAGCAGCTCAAGTTGATGTAAATATTATCTCTTAAGAATATGAGTTTTCTTTTTTTTTTATTTAGCTGTATTTGTGATTTTCCTTACAAACAATGAAATGTACATTTGGTTTGTAGGAAAAGGATTTTCAATTCTCCAATATTGTCTTGGATTCTACCAAAGTTTGTTAACCTTTTTGAAAGGTAAAGAAACAAATTCTAAATTATTATCGCTAATCTCCCACAGTGATATAATCAAATTTTTCATCTAACATCTTTTTGAAATGCTCTCTTTCAGAAAAATAAAAATGTCTTCCTTCCCTCAACTCGCTGGAATTTTTTTTCCTTTGGTTCAGGGCGCAAACTTGAAAGGAGGTTCGAATGACTCCAAAATCTTGTAGACACCTTTGTAAATTTCCATACAGGTATGTGGGTCATTCTCCCATTTCGTACAAAATTAGAGTTTTCGTTTCCATTTAAAAAAATGTAGTTTGAAATAATTTTTTTCTCCCGTTAATCCTTTTTACTTAGGCTAATGATCATGCTGAAGAAAACTTAGTTCACAGAAATTTGTTATCCAGGAGGTACATGGTCATGTTTGAAATCATCATAGTGAGGGAATTAGGCAATGAGTGGGAATTAGTTAACAGTTCAATTCAACTCATAAAACGTTAAATTATCACATAAAGTCACTAAATGAGTATTCAAGCTCTTAATTAAGATAAATCTAACTACCAGTATACTCGGTTTGGCATCATCAATTTGAAATGTATGGAATTTAAAAACAATAAAAACTCTGCCTATGCTATCTAATGCACCCTTTCCGTAGCCAAGAGCTGAATAGTTCCACACGGCAATTCGAAGTTTTGTGGTGAGAACTTCAAGTGCATAAGATGGGAGATTAAACAAAACTATAGGGTCCGAAATTATTTTCATATTAAATATCAAGCAAAAATCAATTGAAAAAATACCCTTTTTATTCCCGAAAGTTTTCAAAATCTCCATTTTTTAATATTTCAACCCTCAATTGTCATCCCTTGGGATGGGTCAAAAGTAATGCCGATATTACAGGTACATCCCTGGCTTAAGTACTATGGTTTTTGAGCCGAATATCATAAACTTTGGTCCAGTAGTTCCGGAGAAAAGCAACGGGAGGAGGATTTTTTTAAATCGATTTTTCGAATATACATATATCTTCAAACATAGCCAACTAATTTTGAGGGAGGGTTATTATCTTATTATGATTCATTAAAAAGGTTCATTCTTGAAAATAATTAACCAAAAGTTCATAGTCTATCATGGACATTATTTTTCCACTTTCTTTTCGATTCTCTTACTATAAGTGAAGTGAGGGAATTAGGTTTTGGCAGATTATCATGGGTGTACCCCTCTACCTGCGTTTTAAAGAATAAACAAAGAAAAACATTTCTTCCTATGATAATACTTAGATGAACGCAAAAAGAATGAGATTCTAACTCCCCTGAGTCAAGATATAATCGAATTAGGCTTTTGATTTGATGAGGGCAGTCTTGCTCTGTAAAATTTCTCACAAACTGAAGAAAGAGACCGAACCGTGCAAAACGTTACCCTCAGTTTGGTGGAAACGTTGTCAATATTGTCAACACTTCAAAACATAAAAACGATGCTCTGGGAAGATGTGGTGCCATGTTAAAAAAAAATGTGGGGGAATTAGGGTAAACATTACGGACATAGGTGTTTAATGTTGCACATTTTGGGGCACTACTAATTATACTAATCGTTAGCTTATAACATACGAAAGCCACAGGAAAAAGAAGAAGAACGCTACTTGATGTAAAATGTGTTTTATTGACCACCAAAGTTAGCTACTCCGGTTGATGGACAGGTGAAGATATTAGGTTTTGGCGTTTTGAAATTAAATTTAGGTATGATATCAGGGGGCTATCCATCCAAAATTTGATTGAAAATTGAGGAAAGGTTGACTGCTTGTAATTCAGCACCATTACATAACAATTATCGCAGAAATTGTTGTCGTCCCAAAACATGAATTCTGATGAAATGGGAAAATCACCCATATACAGTTGAGTAGCTGAATTTGGAGTATAATTTGCGAGTTCAACATTTATTTGGATCGGCATTATGGATGAAGTTGCTCACTTGCAGATTGACTTTTAAGACAATGAATGCAATTTCAATCGATTTCCGTGAAATCTTTTGTTGAAGTGGGATCAACAACGAACTTCCGAAACGTATTATTATGGGTCCCATAGTACAGTCTCGAACACTTCTTCACTTTCGTCTGGGACTTAACTGTTATAGACTAGCTCTGCCATTCTACGAAAACCCCACCCTTAGATTAAACTATTGCGCAAATGAACCTTGGCCAGTTGATAACACAACAGCTGATTTGAACAAGCCTGTTTATGCGCTCCACCAACTTTTTCGATAGCAAAAAGAAGATGCAATGCAATGCAGAATGCAATGTAGTAGAAGCTGAAATTTACAGGAGTTACTGTAAGGTATCTAGATTACAGAAATGGCAATGCCATGTTGGAACTCAATAGAGCTTTTTCAAGCTTATTAACGCAAATACTCACTAAAATTATGTGTTTTAATTTCGAACACCTAGTATATACTTCTCTCGCCAAAACTATACCTACTTTTCTACCACTTTTGTGTGTATTCCCATCGCGGTAACTTTTTTATTAAATATAAAATCCTAGAGAACAAAATTGTGAAACCTACCCCATATTAATATCGATTTCCCTTCAATTTCAACTTTGCATAACAAATTCTTGTTTTGGAAAATTTTTATTCGATAAACGGCTATCGTATTAATGGATTTTATAACTAATTTATTATTTAATAAAAATTAAAAAAAAAATTATTATTTAAACTGAAAAAAATATATATACATAGGTATTTTTTGCCCCAATGTCCCATGTCTTTTATCAATAGGCCCTGATGATGAGAAAATATATTCTTGAAACGTTGGCGAAATAAGAAGAGTTTTCATTGACCGACCCTCAACATCCACTGATAGTTTTATATATATATATATATATATATATATATATATATATATATATATATATATATATATATATATATATATATATATATATATATATATATATATATATATATATATATATATAAATATTAAAGCACTTTTTCGACATTTGACTTTTGGCGCGAATGACCAAGAGGAAGAACTTTTTACTGTGAAAATTTCAGGGAAAATGTTGAGAATTAGCGTTGATCGGAATTAGTAGGTAGATTCATTTAATTTTATTTATTTATTTTTTTTTCATTTTTAATACATGTATATATATAATGTAAAGGATGTCCCTGTTCAATATGCCCCCATTTATTTTATTATTTTTATTTTTTCGTTTTTTCCAGATGGCAAATAGTGACGCTCCTTTCAATGATGAAGCTAATTTTATCATGCGCCACAGTGGTGCTACGGCTCATATCTCGCGTTTTTCAAACAATAACCTATATTTATTGCAAATTCAGAATCTTAATGACATTTTTTAATCTAGTTTTTAATTTTTTTTAACGAAGTTTTTGAAGATATTCAATTGTCACGTGTGACATGATTTTGGGGTATTTTTTCACGCTGAATCACGTGTTCATTTATTGATATTAGCAATGTCAACTTGTAAAAACACCGAAAAAAACGGCCAGAATTGAATTTTCCCCACTCAATATGGGGGTTCCCGTTTGAAAAATGCGGGATTGAAGTCGTAGCGCTACTGTGGTACGATATAACCAAATTCAATTTCACCATTGAATAGTACAAAAATAAAGGGGAGAAATTTTTATAGCTTCAATAATAAGAAAAAGTTGGGTGTAGAACTTAGCTTCAGTGTCATGTCTAAAGAAGATAGAAGCAGATAGCTTTCAATCATGAATCTATAGATCATTGAAATGTTTTAAAACGTTAACATCGATCAATTAGGCTACGAGAAAATGATGCTTAAAGTAATTTACGTTTGCGCATGCGCAAGATGACCAAATGGTTTGAGATTGATGAAATTGGCAGGGGACCATCTACACCCTAACCCGCATATTCACTGAAAATTTCATCAAAACCGCTCAAAAACTAGTGAAATTAAGCTTGTTACAAGGATTTAAAATTCACTAAGGCAACTAATTATACTATCTTGTTGAAATCGATGTGGGTTGACTAAAGCATCTTCTCTCAACTCCCCTCCGAATCAGGCGAATAAGGCCTGAGAAAATGTTGCTTGATGGAATTTACATTTGCGCAGCAGAGTGAAGTAGGTACCTATTGCTTAAAGACAGATAATTTACACGCTAATCCTTACATTCCTTGAAAATTTCATCAAAATCGAATGAAAACTGTAGAAATTGAGCTTATTACAACGATTTACGGACACATGACTGACAGACAGTCACGGAACAAAAGTTCAGAATGGTCCACAACGTAAAATTCGAGTGGAAATTTTGATTTTGGAGAACAAAATGTTTCATCACTTAAAAGTGAAAACAATGCTTCCGTTACCTATATGGACCCGACGTATACTGGAATTAAGTAGAAACAATAGAGGCGACGAAATAAAACTGAGCCATTGGCCTTGACGTTTCTAGTTTAAGGTCGATCACACTGCGTGTCTTCAAGAACTTGCTCTTCTGTAGTAGGTGGATACTTGGTATAGGCATTTCCTCCACCACTCCTCCTCACGGGTGGGCTGTCTCTGTTGTTACCTACGGATCTTACAACATTGGGAATCAAGCCAGCCATTAGTGGGTGGACGGGGGAGGAATCAAGTCTGTTTCTCTAGAGATATCGAACAAACTTCCTCCTGAAAACTGAGGTTATAGGACAACAGCTACAACATGAGGTGGTTGTCGATAGGTGGGTGGGTGGTCGTGACACAACTCCGTCTGTGTTGTGGTCTGCGACATTCGACCTTTGCAGCTAAGTCAGGGGAAGGGGACGAGGAGTGCGCTATAACCCCTGTTTACTGAGAGTTGTTATTCCGTATTCTATACGAAGTTGGCACAGTTGTTACGAAAAGGGAAACGAGGAAAGCATTATGAGCCGTGCCAAAATCAATCAATAGCCAGAGAACTTCGTGTAGGTATTCTGAGGCTCGTCCACATTCGTTCTAATAAACAATATAATTATGCAACTTAATGCCCACGAATAGAGTGAACATTCACTGCCCCTGGCTGATGGGTTCAGTTGCATCTTCATTCCCCTGCTTCTGGGAAAGTACCACCCCAAGAGCATTGCTACTCGCATCCACATCAAGTATGAACGGTAAGTCCGGTTGAGCATGTCTCAGGATCAGCGCCTCCATGAGAGCCTGTTTCAGGTCCTGAAATGCAGCATCCTGTTCTGCCCTCCTCTGAAATCCATCTTTAGCAGTCACAATCTTAAACAGCGGTGTATCTTGCAGTTTCACCCAAATTTTTTTTTTTTTTTTTTTTGCATCTGCGAGGGAATCACCCTGTATTTCGGAAATGTATATATATTTTAAATATATATTATTTGAGCCTAATTGTTTATTATAATAGAAGCGCATAAATAAACCCGAAGTTTAAAATTCAATAGGATTCAGTAGTAGGGCACATTCACAGCAGAAGCATGCAAAATATGATGTGGCAGCAGAGGACAGAAGAGGATCATTTACTCCATTAATCTGTTCTTGTGATGGTGCCTTACATGTGGAGTACAGTGCTTTTCTTAAGAGACTGGCAGATCGGCTCAGTGAAAAGTAGGCAAAGCCGTACAGCCAAGTGTTGAACTGGGTTAGAGTGAAAATTCAATTTTCTATCATTCGGGCGGTGTCTCTACGCTTACGAGGAAGCCGCAGGAAGTTGCGTCACCTGAATTTGGAGGATGGAGCTGCTGTGCCTGCCATCAGCTAAAGGAAATAGCGTGATTTGAATGAACTATCAAAAATTGGAAGAAAAAAAAAAAAAAAAAAAAAAAAAAAAACATATCAAACTCCCGTTTCTTTCATGATCAATCCAACCTTTCCGAACATTCAAATATTCCTGTAGTATGTCAAATTAAACGTTTTCAGTAGTAGGTAAGTAATAAGAATTAAATAAAAGAAAAACGCATTGCCCACATTGTTGTTGTCTTTACGAGAAATATCTTTGTGGTTCCAGATGCTTGGTTCCTTTTGGTATAATTCAATACAATAATGTAAAAAAAATGTATATAAATTCTTTCGTTCAGCCAAGATCGCGTAATTAATTATGACGGGAACCAATGAACAAATGAAAACCAAAAACTAGTCGGTAGAGGATGCAAATACTATTGACGTCTACAACTCAGAAGAAGCTTGCGTGAAATAGATTCGGATGAAAGGAAAAATATTCTCAACACAAAACGGACTGAGAAGTTATGAGTGAAGTAGGTATTGGCCATTGCGTTGAGGGGCCTTTACGTTTCCAAGTTTTCTTGCAATTCTAGACCAATAACTCCGAACCGTATTAACAAAACAAATATATATATATATATATATATATATATATATATATATATATATATATATATATATATATATATATATATATATATATATATATATATAGTTACGAAAATGGATGTGAATTGAGACGTGGGTAGCTTAGATAATATTTCGTTACCCCTTTTTTATATTTCTGTAATGCAATTCAACATTTCCGACGTTCTTTACACAACTAGACTAAAATTGGGATCGAAAAAAGAAGAATCACTAAAATCAGTTAAGAATTGTTAGGTACCTGGGCAGAGTCGTCAAAATTTATCATAAAGACACGAGGTTTTTTCACAGTATGAACGGAATGGTCTGAAACGGAACTGTATTCGGTTATTTTTTCTGTCATGCTTGGGCTGTCCCAAACCCATGGACGAAGCCTTACCTAAATATTATGGCGAAGTGCACAAAAAATCACTTAGGTAAGTACATATGTTTGAAATATACGCAATAATCAGGGGAAGTAACATTTAACAATTCTTTTAATCAAGATTGAATAATTTTATGTTCTTCAGCTGCTGATCTCAGAGTTTTGCTGTATACTGAAAACCGAGTCGCTAGAATGAAAATCTTGTTTTTGTTGAGATTTTATTTTTGAGGACAAGTGTGTCGAAACCCGTTAAAAATAAAACGAAAAGCCTTAATTTGTAGGAAATTTAATTCTCTTTTATTTGAGGGGGCTAACTTTGATGATAAAACCTGCAGTAGTAGAGTTATGCGCGAAAACACGAAATAACAAACCACCCCTCCTACTTCCCTCACTCCCCATGCATCCGTTGTGGGACCGAGGACTTTTACTAGGTAAGTATGTTTATTCTCTGACTACATCTGAACAGACTACATTATGTCTACAAACCCTTTTCTGACATTCGCTGATTGGTCTCAGAGAACTCACCATAGAATATATTACGAGTACCTACCTACTAGGCACGTACCTACCTACATAATGTAAGTTCGATTTTTATGTTCGTAAATTTAATTTTTAGAAACTAGCATTACTAGGTGTCTGAAAGTTACCTATAAGTACACTAGAGTTTAAAATCTGAGATGTTGGGTAGGTATTAGCGCTTGAATGGTGAAATTTCCAAATCAAAGATGGGTTTTATATAGGTACGAGTATCTCACTGCTCTTCAAGGCGTCAATGGAACAAACTGTTTTTCACCTCACTGCGCATAGCGTTTTCAAGTTGGGATATATAGCACGAGGCAGGTATAATATAGTAGGTACTACTTTCTATTTATAGCATTTTTAAATTGAATTCGCCCTTTTACAAAATGAATTCGCCCTTTCACAAAATTCGTATTCTATAATGTTGAATTGTTTTGAAATTTGAGCATTTTGAGTGCAAGAAAACTGTTAAATATCATTTTTATGGCAAAAAACGTATTCTAAATAATAATCCCCTGTTCAAATAAAGGTTTTGAATTCTTGCTTTTTTTGCAGATTTTATAGATTTTTCAGCCAAATTTCATAAACTTTGGTACAGTAGTTTTGGAGAAACGTTCTGGACAGCATCCCATTGCTCTTCAAGGCGTCAATCACGTATTCTAAATAATAATCCCATGTTCAAATAAAAGTTTTAAATTTTTGCTTTTTTGAAACGCATAAACCAACAAATTGTGGCTCTTAAAGCTAATTTCTATGCTTTACACTCTAGGAAGCTGTAATTTCGTATGTAGCCTCTTTAGGACATTTACTTGACGATGTCCAGGGTCCGGATCAGATGAGTGGCTTTTAAAGCTAATTTCTATACTTTACACTCTAGGAAGCTGTAATTTCGTATGTAGCCTCTTTAGGACATTTACTTGATAAATCGCTCTTGATTTATCACGAATTTATTTCGTATTTTTTTTCGTAGTTTCATACTATAACTATATAAATTGATGTTATAAATGAATAGTAAACAATGACGCTTGTTTGGTTGTCACTTGGTTGACGGGGGGTTACTTTTTTCCCATGGTTGATTACAAAGGTTCATTACTGAAACTAATAAAGCAAAGCTTTGTATGAATTTCTTGCAAACTTTTTGCAAATTTCTTGTATCAATTCCTTGTAAACGTTGTAAATTTCTTCTATTACATATTTATCAACTATGCAAACCAATGCAATAAATTATTATTATTCGATAAAAGGTATCTGCATATCATTTTCGATTCTCGGATTTGGTCCCTCTTTTTGAAGGACGAATTCATTTTGTAAAAGGACGAATTCATTTAGTAAAAAGACGGATTCATTTTGTAAAAGGACGAATTCAATTTGAAAATGCTATTTACCAATAAGGTCGGTTCTTCTTTGTCAGTTTTTTGTATAACAATTAGGCTAACGCAATGGCTCGACAAATTTTATAAGGTACATACGAACGGTCTTTTCAAAAAGGGCTTACTTGGAAATCCGTTTTCAAGGCACGCCCGAGGGGTAATTCACTGGTTAGATTGAATTATATTCATTATCGTTCATTTATTTGAAAATTATTGTTAATATACCTACCTATTCGAACTTGAAAAAATGAAATTACTTAGTTGTCTGATGAAAATGAATGCACTAATATGATCCACCTAGACTGCTAAGTGCTTGTGCTACGGCACAAGAAAAATAGTTTACTTTTTTCCTGAAAGAAAAATATATATATACGAGTATATGTTTGTGTGTGTGTGTTCGTTTTTGGGACGATTTTTTTTAAACCACAACATTCCTACATTCAGCCAATTAACTGTCATGAAATACAGCTATTCCGTTATACTCACATTGAAAGATAAACAGGTAAGTACCTACCATCTTAACTGACTTTCAAATAGACAACAAGAAGAAGACAGCCACACTATCTAATTAAGAGAGCAAATTAATAAAATACAAAGAAGCAACAGTTGGTTATTTGAATATTAAAAGAAGTCAGCACAGAAACCGAATCAAAATGAGAACACCAAGAAAAGAAGAGAGAAGTAAAGTAATCAGAAAACCCTATATTATATCTAAATATCTAGGTGAAAATATTTTATTACTCTAGTCATTCGTTAAATTTGAGCACATACTTATGGTGCGGAAGGTGGGGTTGAGAAGGTGGACACGTGAACCCACCAGGGGGTTCCCAACATGGCAGGGCAGCGGATTGTTGACTGAAGGGCGCTCTGGGGAAATGTAGGACGCCAAGGTCGAAACTCCCCCACCCGCTGAGCTAATCAATCAAAATTCACCGCACCTGCATTGAACAAGTAAAATTAGGTACCTACCTAACCATAAGTTTAACATGTATGATCTCCAGTGGTGTGGCGTGATCTCACAACTTGGCTGTTCGCAAAAAGGCGTTTTTTTCGCCTATTTTATAGTGAAATCAGATAAAATTCTAAGAATACAGACAAATACAGCAATTCTCCAAGATCAGTAGTTTTCTTTCTGTGATTTTTTAGTTTTGGTAAAAAGCCCACTTTACCCACCCACTTACATCTCCAGATCTCCTCAGCCAATTTTGATCGAATTTGAAATGTAGGCTACATTTGACCTGACGAAGTTCTTTTTTTCGTTTCGGAACTACTACGACCAAGTGGTGGAGGGTTTTAAGGAAGGGGGTAAATATTAAATTCTCTCCCGTTCACTCTAGGTAGTTGAAATTCGATAAAGAGACTCTCTAGGTCATCAAGGTACCAATAGATGACGGACTCTATCCTGATCCTAATGTGAGCAAAATTTTCTCCTGTTCACCCGAGGACATTTAAATTTGAGAGGGAGCATTTCTCGGATAACAAAAGTCGGATAAAATTACTCTCAATCCTGAGCAGCTTGCACATTCTCCAAAAAGACAATCATAGCTCAGAAACCCAATACGAGAAAACCCCACAGGTTGGTAGGGGGTTTAGGTCATTCAAGATAATGTATCTCCTGAGAATCGAAATGAAACATGACATTTATTTGTAGGGCACAGATTCATCAAAGAAATATTTAAGCTCTAAAAGGAAAAGTAACTATTATTTGGATCAACCTCATAAATTTTGTGACAATCAAACATTAGGTAGGTAGGTACTTATATTCGCTGGCAACACTTTATGGAGTTTTCAAGCTAAAACAAGCTTATTGCAGACCAAATTTTCACAGGCCACATTGAATATGTTTCTCCTATTATTTGGAGGTAAGTAGTTGGAAACAGATCCCTAGTTGTAAATTGCCCCGCCGCACAGTACTTCGAGTACCTAACGGACAAAAATGAAAAAAATCAACATTTTAATTAACCGAAACTACCTAAGTGGGCTTATTCAGAGGGGTCCAGAGGTAAGAAAAACATCACTAGTTGAACCTACATTGGTCACCTAATCACGATGATACCTGTAAACAAAAGGATGCTGAGGGAGAGCAAGACAAATACAGTAGGGATACAGTCAAAAGACAGTAGTGAGTTCTCGCATGGGGTACGGTGTGAGAGGTATGTACAAACATACTCCTCTGTCCGGAAAGTTCGTATAAATATTTTCTTTAGGGAGCTGAAGACTAGGGGGAGGAGCAGCTGACTGGTTCCACCTCTCTAGACAACCCACAGAATGTTCAGTGTGAGCCCAGCAGCTCTCGGAGAACGAGTCTTGATCAAATTTTTGAACTTAACCTCATTTTCACTTGCTGTCGAAAGAAGGAAGCATGCTGCAAAGACTGGTAGAAAGCTGAACAGAGTGGCGACTTTTTGAACCGCGTCATCTCTGGAGATGCGCCTTGGTTATTCAAATGTCCAGTGTTGATACAGTTCAAAAAGTCGCTACCCTGTTCAGCTTCCTACCAGTATGCCACCTTCCTTCCGACAGCACGTGAAAAGTAGGTTAGGTTCAAAATTTCGATTAAGACTTGAACGTTCTCCAAGAGCTGCTGGGCTCACACTTAACATTCTGTGGGCTGTCTAGAGAGGAGAAACGAGTCAGCTGCTCCTCCCCGTAGCCCTCGGCTATAAATAGAAAGAAAATATTTATACCAACTTTCCGGGCAGAGTAGTATTTGATGAAATTTGAGCCGGTTCCATTAAATTTTTTAAATGTGCAATAAGCAGATGTCAAACAAGCTTACGAAAACATGAATGGTCAACTTCAAAAAGCATTTTCTCCAAAAAGCTACGATCGTTCCTGGGATTTTGTTTTAAAATGTTCGTTAAACTCTCATGAATCGTAAGAAAAAAAGTTTTCCCAAAACTTTCCTTAAAGGCCCTTTTTCAATTTTTTCCGAAGACAACTCACAAACCCTCATGAGAGATGTATACGAAAAATGGGTTGAGAGGAAAAATTATGAAGACTTATCAAATTTTATTAAGAAATGTATCATTTAGACGACAACGAAGACGTTGCTAATACCTACCCTGAATAAATGGTCAAAATTGACCGCCTTGACCCTAAGAAGGATGTGGGGTGCCTGCAAAGGATTCGGAGCTCATTTCTAACAAAAAATCAGACATATCTGGTTAAATCTCTTATTTTCCTCACTACCTCATCAAATTTATTGACAACGGAGTTCCAGGTGATAGGTAACCCGGGCGACAGAGGAAGTTTTTCGAGGAGTTCGAAAGTTTCGCCATTTTCTGATCTCTCAGAATCAGACTAAGTTTTTGAACATACATAAGCGCCTAGGCACTAATCCATAATAATTTTAGGTAATATTAAATATTTATCTACTTAAGAAGAGTTTCCTATAATTTCAGCTTATAATGCTATCATATTTGTATTTAAAAATAATTTTATGATGATTTGATGAATTTTATTATTGATTTTTATGAGTTTAGTTTATGTTATGATGAATGAAAGTTTATTTTTTCCCCCTTGTTTTGTAAATAAATTTTCTTCAACGTTTCTTTCGAGTTGGTTCTTTATTTTAAACTTTCCGTAATAGCATTTTGGCCGAAAACATTTAAAAAAGTGTTTAAAACGTGCTTTTTTGGAGAATAACCATGAAGGCCATTCAAGGACCCCCATTACATGGTAGGTACATTCGTGATCAGCGTCAAATTTCCTATAAGAATCCGTAGAAAACGGAATTTTGTCCATCCCGACCATCTTATACCTACTCGAAGCACTGTGCGCCGTATAAAGTGCTTTGTGCCTAGCCTTCAAATCGAAAACGGCTATTCCTGCCTTTGCTGGATTCATTGCCATCTTCTTTTATCCATTCGTCGATTACCTACTTTCTACTTTACTACCTACTCATTCTTTATCTATTCTACTTCCTACTCTAACGTCGAAAATCGAAATATGAATAGCGTCCCTTGCGATAATTGGTGAAAGACAAATCAGTGCAGGTTGGCTCCGAACCAGGTAAATAATAACAATAAAATTATTTGTGAAAAATAAACGTAAAACCTTCCAATCTATCAACTTTAAACTTGAGAATTTAAACAACTTTCTTGACTCGTCAAAAGATCTGAATTACGAGAATACAATCGTGTCTAATACATAAGCATGTTCCACGAAGAAGCATATAGGATCGCAGCTACTTTTCGATGGTTCGACATAAAACTTGTCTTTCGAAGGCTTCAGCTTCAGCTATTGTAAATCGAATCGCGAATGCGCAATGGGACGCGTCGCAGCAACTGGAACTTAAATGCCCCTTAACAGTTTAGGCCGTGACAAGGAATCTGCACAGAGACTGAACCAAAACTATTCAGCAAGTTCTGAACACTCGAAGAAAATTTTAGTTTTGGAGGACACTTTTTTTTTTACTTTTTGCAAAAAACACAAAGCTTCCCAACTTTCAGTAGGTAGTTAGGAAAAAAAAGTAGGTACATACTAAATTAAAACGTCGCTCTCTGCACTTTGCTAATGATTATAACGCCTCGATTCCGAAATAGCGTTTTCGATCCCACACTACTGAAGGAAGGACATTCGTACAAGAAGATGACCTCGGAAATCTAAATTTAAACTAGCTTTATGCATTTCACAGTTTTGTGGAGAATTTAGATTCTGTGCCTGTAAGTCCAAATATCACGTGAATTCAGGTAACGGTCAAAGCTGTAATCCAATCTAGAAAGATTAGTGGGAAAGTAGTTAAATGGACTAATGGTAATCGTACCAACACAAATTTCAATACGATTGTCCAGTTGTCGGAATTCGTAGTCTGAATATAACGCTAAGACTATTTAGCCAATTATGACATTTTTTCAATGCGGATTAAGTAGGTACCTACCTAGCTCCTAAAAGGTATTTTTTATTTTTGAGTGGGTACGTACCTACACAGTAACTAGTTTCTGGAAGCCGAAGAGTTGCATAATTTACTATGCCGATAACTCGCCAATATTTATTAAGTTTCCCGGAGCAAGAAAATATAATGGACAACTCTCATTTTTCGAAATTTCACACGTCAACCTCAGATTTGGATTTAGCGGACTTGAAACCCCATTATGAGCTATTTTCAGCTCAAAAGACCGTTTAGTTTGGCCAGTAAAGGGGTAGGAAGCTCACGCGCGACGTAGTAAGGAAAGAGAGCTGAGGGTTCGCAGCAGGCGTCATAGGGCAAAAGAATTTCAAGAACTGTTCAACTGGTGGTAAGATACCTACCCACTATATGGCACCTTTTTTGAAAGCTCTTGCTCAGATATTTCTATTGAGCAAACAACCATGAAAACGTCCAATTTGAGCAGGTACCTACCTAGATAAGAAATATACCTACCTAATTTTACTCTCTCTCCACCAAAGGTTTCTAATTTGTGCATGAAGTGAAAAAATTGTTTGTTCTCTAACTTGCTTTATTTGTTCCACAGCTATCTAATCAAGTCTCCGTCGGCCTGTGATCAATTCCTTATCTCGTACAAAACTAAACCAGGTAAGTAGCGTGAATTATACGAATCGACTCATAAAAATCTCCAATCTAATGAAAAAGAGATTCACCTAAATCGGACGTTAGTTGAAAGAAAGTTTCTAGACGATTTATAATTGTTAAAATAAACGTTTACCTATCAGTTAACCATAACTACGGTAAGATGAGACGTCGTAAATGATAAAACAAGTTCCTTACTCTCTTAAACATGCAGGACTCGAACGAGTTTATACAACTTTTATACGCCATAAAACGATTTCCATATCTATGTGAATAAGTAAGGAAGCCGAACCGCGGTGAAGCCTTTACAAAGGCCGAACCATCCATTTCCTATCAATTCCATGACACCTGGATTACGTTTCACCTTAGTTTATTGATTAGTGGAGGGGAAAGTGAATCTGTTCAGTGTCACGGTTGAATGAAGAAGGGGAGGCTCGGTAGTTACATTGCAGTGGTTTCTCTAAAACTTTACTATGAACCTTCCACACAGCGGGGAGGTTTTGGGTCAAGGGTTTCAACCTTGAACGAAAAGATTCAGCCACGTGGAAGGGGAATAGTTCGTGTCACGGAGAGCCCCACCGATGCCTACCTATAAGCTTTTGTCTAACCCAATCCCAACAAAATGCCTGCTGTCCCAGTATCACAGTTCCCCTTCCAACAGCCAGTACTCTTACATTATTGATAGGTAGGTGGGGATATGGGGAGGGGGTCGATAGTGGATCAAATGCATATAAAATTAGCCTCCTCCTCACCTTTCTTAAGAATCCTTTTTGGCACAATTAAAAACACGAAAAAAAGTTTTTATTGGAAGACCAATAACCACATAAATTCGAAAGTTTTCAGACATTACACACTTAATTTTTTGTTTGCCCTCAGTCCCTACAGAAGAGATAGCTGAAATTCTAGCTAGATAGTACCTTATGTGTGAATGAGTATTGTACGCCTTCGAAATTTGCATCATCATCAATCAGATTATTTGTAAATTGCAATTAGTGTGGAACAATCTTTTACCGTGAACTATTGCTAAAAGTTCCAGTCATGCAGCATGATCGCATGAGCGAATTTTCATAAATGGTCGTATTACATTTATGTTAAATTCTGTTGAAATTTGAGCACTTTGGGGACAAATAAAAATTTTATTATACATTTTATAGCGAACTAACTTTTTTTCAGTAATATTCCGATGAACAAACAATTTTGTGGATTTTTACAATTTTTTCAAGAGTTCGTATCGATTTTTAGCTTATTTTAATGAAATTTAAGTACATTTTTCAGTACTATTTTGTGCTTAAATTTTTAAATGTCCTAGTTCATGTTCGATTAATTTTTTTCGAGTAGCATTCTGCTAAAAAATAGAAATTTGTTAATTTTTAGCGGTTTTTTGCCTTTTTTAGTGATTTTTTTAAGTACGTTTTTTGAAATTTGACCAATTTAATGTGCTCAAAAAGTGTTGTCCAACGAACTCATCCTTTCTTTTGAAATGCTTGATTTTTTGGCGAAAGAACGAAGTTTTTATCTCAATTCTATCGAGAGTTATCGTCTGGAATGACACATACATATATATACTTATATATATACTTATATATATACTCATATATATATACATATATATATATATATATATATATATATATATATATATATATATATATATATATATATATATATATATATATATATATATATATATATATATATATATATATATATATATACTTATATATATACATATATATACTTACTAGAGCCACTAATCAAGTGATTAATATATATATATATATATATATATATATATATATATATATATATATATATATATATATATATATATATATATATATATATATATATATATATATATATATATATATATATATATATATATATAAAAGCGTCAAAATCCAGGAATCATTTCAGAATGCCTCAAAACAGATTTCGATGAAGAAAATTTTTGAAAATTTTTATTTTAAAATTTTTGGAGCCATTGCAATAGCTTTATTTTCTAAGAAAATTCGCTAAAAACGAGACCAAATCGCGAGACAAAATGTGTAACGAAAGTAGCAGAAAAACGATCCCTGCCTACACCTCTTTGAAAAGCCTCTATGGGACATCAAGAGACAAATAAAAAATCCTGATCAGCTGTGTGAGCTAAATTCTCCCTTGTGCACCCTAGGAAGTTGAAATTTGATGTTCCTCTGGGACATTAAGAGACAATGAAATTACGGTTTCCATCTGAGCTAAATTCTCTCCAGTTCATTTGGTTCTACGAGAAAACATAGGGGAGTCCGTGGGTCTACCCCTGTCAACCCACGGGAGGCAGAATTTTTCTTATCAATCTTTGACCTTTGACTTCTATAGAAAAGAATAAGCACGGATCGGTAAATTTAAGAGAACATTCAATAGACGAAAAAGAGGATAGCTCTAAGATATCTTAAATTTCCAAAATCACTTTTTTTTCTAATGGCATTGTAGGGAGGCGCTTACAGTGTCCCAACACCACTAGCTTCCCTAGTGGGAGAAGGGTTGTTCCCCATCTGCCTTGACACCTGCTAGAACGGAACCACTGCCCCAAGGCCTCCTTGATATTGACAAGCAACTTAATTCACGGGTTCCCCACCAGGAATCCCACCAACTCACAACTTCGACACGTCCCCCATCAACTAACCCGGAAGAGGAGAGGGAGAGGCAGTCATCTTCCCCAACGACCAGCTCCCCTCACACCTCGACTCTTCAGACATCTAAGAGCTAACCCCCAAGTCAGTTGTGTTGTAGTCCCGTGATTCAATCGTTCCCCCCTGAGTCCCAAGTAATTAAGGCCAGGAGCCATGTTAGTTCCCCCAGTCAAGCGTGATGAGTTGTAATGACATTTTTCAAAAGACCCACGTTTATACTGCCATTCTGTTTCCATACTGCAAGTTCTGCCAACCGAGAGTGTGGTGACTTCAAATTAGGAATAGTACCTATCGGTTTATGAGTTCCATCCATGATCACCTGATAATGATCACATGTCGACCATAATATGTTATATTCCAGATATGAGTTTACAATTCTTCGAGTTTACAAAATACATATAATGAAATACACAAGTTTCAATAAGTTCCAACTGTGAGTGTCTTTATTAAAGTTACAACAGTTTGGCGACGAGGATGAGATAAATCCAGTTGCAAGCATTTCAAGTCTCTAGTCTCACTGCAGTCTCCAAGATGGATGAAGGAAAATTTAATCAGTTGAACGATTCGAAAATTTTGTATGAATGGAACATATCACAAACAAAACTAAAATGGCTCAAATACTCTGTGCCTCATTTGGGTAAAGTCATTACAATAATTTAGTAGCATTCAGAGGGCCTACCAATAAAGTAATGGATTTGAAATATTCTGAGTTGAAAGAAGCATTTGGCGAGATGCTACCTCCTAAGACAAATACATTAGTGGCACAACACTTATTTTTCTCGACCTATCATACGAGGTCGGATCATACGAGGTCGTACCTATCATGCGATACGGAGAATATGGCGGATTATGTAGCAAGCTTGCAAAAACGGATCACAAATTGTAATTTTTATGTTTTTTTTTCCTGAGAATTTGTAATTTTGTAATTTTTCCTGAGAATCCAATTTATTTGAGGGATTCGGGATGAATCTATCAGGGAGCAGCTTTTGCAGAGTGGGGATGAGGACGAGTTTGATGATATAGTCAGAAAAGCCATTGCTCTAGAAGCAGCACGAATCCAGTGCAAGGAACTGTCATCCTCAATCCTGGTCAATTCGTGCATAGTCACGAATTGTCATTTCAATCAATAACCTTAAATCTTGAATCATAACATTGTATATTAACATCATAGTAATTGTCAACATCGTAGAGTCACGATTATATTGCAGTATTGAATTAGAGTCACGAATCTCATTTGTAGTCACAAAGTGACACTTTTTACTTGCCACGTTCAAAGTATTTACTAAATGTCCATTCTAAAGTCAGTTTATGCTTATTGAAGACTACCCTGACTCCCTTTTGGTTTAGCCACATGGTGGACTTGAATAGTCATTCGTCTCTGGTGAGAGACACTTTTTGGTTCTAACACCTTCATAGTATTGGCAATTTACCTTCTGTAATTTGCAAGGTAACAGAAATACAGTATAAGAGTCGTCAACTCGTGGATCCCACTGAGTTACGCAACAGTCACGAACTTAGTACGTAAGTCACGAGACTCATCTAGAACTTCCATGAGGTCTTCCTAGTCACCACAGTAAGTGAATATATCATCATTGTTACATGTACCTTGAATTTTCCATGTTTCTTCTAGCCGTACTATTCACCAGCTACCAGAGTCACGAAATCATAGTTATTCGGGTCTCCCCCCAATTTAACTTTGTAACCTCCAATATTCATCAACATTTCTAATTTGACAGGGACGTGCCTCCCTGTTGACACAGTGAGCCAAAGACAGTCATTGCTGACAAATTCGCTTCACTTTCACCCGTGGTCACATATACATCCCATATAGGTTTGTTCAGGTGTTCCCGTTGTAGTCCGCCCTCAAGCAGCTATTTTGCAGCCAGACTACTCCCACCTTTAGTGGTAGTATCTTTCTGCAATAAAGTGACTGCCCGGTAACCAAACCCCTAGTCATACTAATTTCATGCCAAGTCCCCCTTAGTCAATTTTCAATTTTCCCTAAACTTTCCCGTTAGTTTGCACCTGCTTTCAAGGTGGTGGCAGCAGTGGGATTTTGGTCTGATCATTGCTGCTATTTGTTGTGAGTCACGGACATAGACATTCCGTGTCTACTCCTAGATATCGTTCAACCTCCCCTTTAATTTTAGAACCTGAACCAGCTTACAGCACACAGTTTTATTTACCACTAGGTTTATGGGAAAAACTTTCTCGTGATCTCAACTTTCCAACAGTATGATTAAAATAGTTGCATTTTGAGTAAAAATTGCGTTCATCTCAAGCTCATCAGTTCATGGAAGGAAGTTTTCATGAAAATAAAAACTGAAAAAACTAAACTGTTATCAGAGCAGGGTGCCACATTTAATCCACTTTTCGCAGATGGAAGGCGTTGAGCCTAAAAAACATAGAATCATCTGGAACTACGCGATTTATACAAAAGATATTGAAGTGTTTCATTGTTACGCTAAAACCCTGGGTAACTTTGCACCACCCTAAAAACAAGGATTACTAGTATTTAACAGGAAGTTTTAGAAAAAACATCTTTCATAATGCAAAATTTGGACCAATTTTCAACATTCACCTACTAAAAACCTTAAAATTGAGGGGTCCTGAGCTGTAGAGTTGTGAACCCTTTTGGGAGGCACGATGCGCCAAGTGTTGATCATTTACGGGATATATATGGGGCTTAATAATAATTATAGACCAATGATCTGCGTAGAAAGGCTATCTAATACAGAAATAATAAACCTTTGTGTGATATTTTGCAGCGATTTTCAAATATTTATTCAATTATTATGCCAAAATTGTTAGAGACCAAAATTCTACCCATACTCTTCCCAATGTTGCGATATTAATGGGTTTTCATAATCCGTCTCTGTTCATAAAGTAAAATAATATATATATAACACATGCTTATAATTCTAAGTTGATTTTATTATGGTACTAGATTTCTAAGGAGAAAATCATCATTATTTTGCATTATTTATTTATTTTATTTTCATTTTTCCACATCCAGACTGGGTTCAGTATTCAAGAACAATGTCTAACATCTGTCGATACTTCCTGAACAACTCATGCCGTAATTGAAATCGATGTCGCTTCAGCCACAATGTTTCAGAGAGTGGTAGCGTAACATCTGGCTCATCTAATCCCTACGTCTATATCCGGGATCAATCAGGTTCCCCACCTAATTCAAGACAGACTCTTTCAAACAGTGACATTCGAGAGATAATAGAAAGAATTTCAGAGGAAGCAAAGCAAGAGGAATATAAACGCATGAGGCCATTGACATGTCTTCGTGTAATACAATCTGCTCCTAACGTCCCTGGATGGGAAGATTTCTCCATGGAGGAGATCCGAGCAGCTGCCTATGCCTCCAAAGCTTCTGGGCGTCTCGCCGAATACCTTGAATTCAACAAGAGACTCCTACAGATGGCCAGAGAGAATAGAGAAATATTTATCCGGCCAGGAAAACAAGCTGAAAACAAAAAGTGCATGTTTATTAAACACAATCAAGAAACTCCCAAACCCAATAGCTCAGCACCATTCAGTTCACCATCAAAATCATATTCATTCAATTCTGCGCAAATTCCTGCTTTTGGTGGCAGGCCGTCCTCGACTTTTGGTTTAGCAGGATCCTTCAATACATCTGGCTTTGGCAGCCAACCGTCCAGTACCCCACCCATTCATGACAATTTCTTCATTTGGCTCTGCTTCCGCAAACAAAGACCCAAGTGCTGGTATTTTTGCCATGGCAGCTAGTGGTTTCAATCAATCCAGTTTTAATCAGTCCCAAGTGAGTAAAAACGTAATTTCATTTGACTTCCCATTATAATCAGTGTCCATACATTTATTAAAGTGATTGTGGAAGAACCGTCAGAACAGAATTTTTACTGATCACCCTTATTATGAGCACAGAGGCAATATTGGTATCCACCATTAGGCCATAAATTACGTATTAATATTTCCCGATAATAATACATATCTATAAAAAAGAAAAAAAAAAAAAAATATATATATATATATATATATATATATATATATAGTTTTGAGGAAAAATGAAAACACTCGCGTGTAATATTATTTTGAGGTATTACAGAAGGTTGGAAAAAGATAGGAAACACTTGAATAAACTTACAAAATTGAGAGAATATTTCGCTGTGTCAGCGTCAGTCGTCGTCAGCTCTAGTGAAGAAGTACTTCTATATATATATATATATATATATATATATATATATATATATATATATATATATATATATATATATATGGCTTGAGGATGTCCCAAATCTAATGGTACGAACTTCAGGGGTCGAATCTAGAGGTCATTTCTAATGGAATGTTCCTCCTATCCCCCCCCCCCTTTTTTTTCCATGCTTTGTTTCAGAGTAACGATACTTGAGGATTATCATCTACTATCAACGTTGTTACCTACTACGACTTATTTGATTTTTTGTGGTCAGGGAACTTAGCTAACTGGTCAGGGAAATTTAACGTTTCTGGTTGTGTGCCACCGTGGCCTCAGTTATCTTGCTAACAACTGCTCATTGTAGCAGTTATAAAGATTTAAATACTCCTACTGCTGATAAGTGTTTTACTATTCTTTCCACGAGTTTTGGAATGCTTTCGACTGTGGAACACCATTCCTTTCATATTCTGCATTCTCGTGGTATGACCACCTGACATTTCTCTTCATAAGATACATTACGATATAAATTGGTAGGCACTGACTTTTAACATTTGGAAGAAAGTAAAACTGGATATATTCATAGTTCATTGGTTGACTAGTGGTTGGTGAATACAGTTACATTGGAAATTCTCTTTCTACCACCTCCACCCACGTACACGATGACAAGGTTTCATAATGGTGAGATACCTGTAGAAATTCATGAAAGCAAAAATATAAGATTTTTGGGTGGCATAACTTGAATAACACGATTTTTTGCTTGATGAATCGTTAACAGCTTTTTTTATGAGGAGATTTTGACTATATTTCAGAACTCCAGTAAGAATGATACAGTCATGGAAACAGCAACAGACATCAGTTTAAGTCAGAGTGCCACGTCATCATTCCTTCACAACATATTTGGTCAAGTGCCTCAACTGCCATCGTCTGGAGGGCCTTTCAAAGACACAGCTCCATCTGGTTTCGGTTCCAGTTCTGCCCCTACTGGATTATATTTCAATAATATACCCAAAAAGGATAAAAATATAAGAAATTGTCCTAGATATGAGTCGAATTAATAGTTTAAAAATAAACATCAATGTTATGTTGTACAAATTATGGAGCAATAATAATTGAAGAACCAACGTAAAAAAGTGGTGAGGTCCACATTCTTATTAATTTATACTTTAATCTTGGTTTTATAAGATTACAATTTTTGCATTGGTTTACAATAATTAGTGTAATTTATTTTATTAGAAGTCGATCCGGTTTTTTTTATTTTTATTTTGAAAAAGATTAGTGTTAGTCCAAACTATCCTAAATATCCGAGCAGCTCAGATTTGATGTAAATATTATCTTTTTAAAACAATATGAGTTTTATTTAGAATAAACCCCCCCCCCCCCCTCCCAAATAACAGTACAGTCAATCAGGGTAACTTTGGACCATGGGGTCTAACTTTGCACCCTTTCAATTTTTTCACTTCATTTCCATGTTAAAATATTGTACAAACGTGTGTGGCTTCGCAGCTGAAAAAATAAACGTAAGATCATCATCGTCAGATCATCTTAGGTTTTCTGAAACACCTGGAGAGAAGGAATTGCGAGTGGGCAATAATTCATTTCATCGTTAAACGTAGGTAGTTATTACAGGATAGCGTCCTGGCTCTTACTCGACTCGGAAATCAAGCCGAGATTCTCGACTGCCGGGATACAAAAAACTATCCCGCCCCTACTAAACTATTATCAGAGCAGGGTGCCGTAATTTAATCCACATTCAGCTGATGGAAGGTGTTGTGCCTAAATATCATAGAATCATCTGGAATTTCGGGATTTATAGAAAAGAAATTGAAGTGGTTCAATGTTTGCTAAAAACCTGGGTAACTTTGCACCACCCTAAAAACAGGGATTACGAGTATTCAACAGGAACTTTTAGAAAAAACATCTTTCAAAATACAAAATTTGGATCGATTGTTTTTCGCTCTCAACATACCTAAAATCAGGAGAAAAAAAATAATTTGAATACATTTCAGAGCGAAAACATCAAAACTTGGTGCAAAGTTACTATACCCCAATTGACTGTATGCACATAGATGAATTGTCCATAATTTATCAATACAAAATAGGTAACTGATCAATTTTGATACATCAATGCCTATGAGATAATGGACCTTCCATAATATTTGAATTGCAAAAAAGGTATTTATAACACAAATAAATTAAAAACAACGTTCGTGAATAAGGCGATTTTTACTTCATACAGTTGCGAAATTTTAATTTATTGTATAGATTACATACGTCGCTAGTATTTAGGCTTCTTCTTTTTCTTGAGCTTTGGATCATAAGGTTCCTCATCTAGTCTCGATAACTGAAACAACGGAAGGTAGAGTGGCTCATGAATAAAGGTACTAATTGTTAATATTAATTATAGTATGGTCTTCCTAGAAGACTGTTTACTAATGCAGCTCTCGTGTGTACTCGATGTTGCGGTGAATTTTTAAAGAAGATTATTTGAAAAAACCCGCGAAGGCGCTATTTTTCAAACAAAAACTGGAGGACTCCGCCATCTCGGGAGGAAGGTTCCCCACTTCGTGTTTTCACTGTGTTGCGCATGTTTCAAGCTCAAAAAAATTTCAGTATTTATCTGTTTCGGATAAATTTTGAGTTTTTATCGTGGCAGATGAAAGTTCCGTGTTGGAGAAAGTACATTTAATGTCTAATTTGTGCACGAATACAGAACCTCGTCGCGGCGTGGGTACCGACTGACGCCACAGTTAACTCGGCCTTCACTGCTGTTCCCGTGTTTTCGTCATCTCAAACTCAACGCCATCCCGATATTGTCCCTTTTCATTATTTTTGGGAGATCAGTTTCGATAATAATCGGTCCCGGACACCACAATCTCGTCCGGAGGTACCCACAAGAATGGTGCATAACTTACCCTAATCTTCTCATTTGGTCCCAGTTTGACACCGAGAGTCGAGAGTGCACTCTCATAAATCGCAGGTGCGTGCTGATTTTATGAGAGGTCTCGAAAACGACAATCTTGAAAACAACAGGGAAAGTCGAGATGATGCGATCTTCGTTCCTCGTCATCGTCTTTCTCGCCCAATTCTTTGTACTAGACCCCATTGGAGGAGGTCATGCCCCGGACCGAAACTTCTTCATCCGAAGCTTTTCTAGGTTTTTCGGCCAACCGGACTATGTAGAAGTCCAAGCTTCATCGGTTCCGGCCCTTCCACAGCAATTGCAGGCTGTGATGGGAATATCTGAGACCCCTCCAGCATCTCCCATCCTCATTCAACCCACAGTAGCGCAAATCTGGAAAGATAATATGAGGAAAGGGGTAAGCAGGAAATATTACATTGAGCTTCAGGCCAAATACGACCCTTTGGTTCATGCTTACGCTCGGATCGGCTTTGAGCTACAAGTGCAGTCATTTTTTCTCTTTCTGGCCGGAGGAGGGTTCATCAGGTGGAACCAAAAGCAGCTTCTATTTCCACTAATGGGGGTAAAACCCCACTCAATTCGGAGGCCCCGCATTACGGCGTCTCTGGCCTTGTCGCACCCAGAAGCTTGGTGTCTGCAATCGTGGATCCTGAGACTTTGACTGGCCCCAATATGGGATTAGATGAGGGCTCGGTGAAGTGTGACCAGACAACTGATGCTGCGGGAAACAAGGGAAAACTCCTGAGCCAGGAGCTTACACCTGTGATTGCCTCTGTCAATTCTGTGCAGAGGCGTTTCTACACCTTTCTACTCCATAAAGGAGTAGAAAAGGAATCTTCTATACAGCAGGTGCTACCGCCCCCTAAGAAGAGGAGAAGATAGGGGACACAGCGAATAGTTCTCCTGAGAAAGGGAAAGATAAAAAGAGGAGGACCCACTCTGGAAACACAGTGCCCTTATAAAAGCGTAATAGAGTGAAGCAGCAGAGGGAATCAAAGTGGGAGTTTTTCATAAAAACTACCCCTCCGTTTTTTTACCTCAGAGGAGATGAATAAAATTCAAGACAGTATCGTTGAAGCTGTCATCAAACTGGATCTTGATGGCCCGAAACTGGGCTTTTCTGAGACATAGTACAGGAGGGGATGGCTCGCTTTGAGGTGCATTCACGAGGAATCGTCATTGTGGCTCCAGAGCTTCATCTCCTCTTGCAAGCCTGAAGGTCCTTGAAGCCAAGGACCCTCCGGAACCAAGGGTTTCAACTGCATTCCTTCCAAAGTGTACGAATTATAGGATCTTTTGTTTCCTCAAACGTCAGAAGAGAGGCCTCAACGTTGCGGCATGGAGGGTTCTCTAACGCAAGAGAGAGGGCGCCATGTCCCCTTTGATGACCCTGCTCATTGATGCTGATTCAGCGGAACTTCTGGAGAAGCCCGGAAGTAAGCATCAAGCTGGCAAGAGGAACTATTCGGTTGAGGATACTGAACAAGTGTCCTCTAAAGAAGATCCCAAAAAAGAAAAGGGAAGGAAGAGAAGAAGAAGGCCCTGAAATAGGACCATCTACCCCTGAGGCAGGGGGGGGGGCAGCTATTGACAACCACAATGGGATTGCCATCGCCACAATGGGTATGCTGAAGGTGAATGACCCAGTGGGTCCTGAACCAGGGGCCAATGGGTCACAGCTTTCCCCAAGAACCACAAAGGCCTTCTGGCCCCCATTCCAGGGTGAGAAGGGAAGGTCAGAGGAACCCCCCTACTCCCCCCCCCCCCAAAGAAGAAGAAAAGTAAAGGGAGGCAGAGGGGAATAGGGGGAAGAAATGACCCCCAACTTGGGCCTCCTCCAGGTAAACCTGCACACTGCAAGGGCAGCGACGGCTGTTCTTTGTAGAACCTTAGCCTGGAGGGGGACTGACATCACCCTGGTGCAGGAACCACGGGCAGGAGAGGGGCGTGTGAAGGGTTTCTCCTCAACCTCAGGTAAGCTGATTTACTGTAACAATGTAAATCGGGTGCCCCTATTCTTATCAAAAATACAGTGAAGTTTCTTTCAATGCCTGAATTTATTTCCAGGGATTTGTTGGAAGTAATGCTGGAGAAGAGTATCTTGGAGGGCACTCGGTCCCCAGACATATTTTTATGAAATACGAACTGCTGCGTACCTACCGCTTATTGAATAAATTAGGCCAAAGAATCCACATGGAAGACCATGTTGGCGATTACAGCCAAGACAGGCTGTAATCAGCGAACTTGTAACTACACTGGCTAGTAGCTTACCTACTCTTGACACTCCCAGAATCACTTCAGTGTATCGTGCCACTACTCTCTCACTTCTTGTATTGTCCCGTAGACATTTTCTGATAATTTTGAATCATTTTCTCTTTGATAATTTTATTTGCTTTTATTACTATTCTAAATATGTTTTATACTTACAAAAGTTTTTGAACAACAATTTTTTCCATTGTATACCTTTTTCAATTATTTCCAGGTGACTCAAACTAATCTTCGATAAAATGCCACTGAATTTTGCCATCCATTTCAATAACTCGATTTTCTGCGAATATTAACTAAAAGCAATTCTAGCGTTTCAGCTATAATTTTCAAACGGAAAAAGTTAGTTTACTACGAGTGTTGCCAACAATACTACTATTGTTTTTCAAAGTTTTTATTTTCAGTTGCATTATTCTCCTATGATATGATAGGCCAAGCAGCAGGGCTGATTGAATGATGCCAGCAAAGTCGTCAAGGTTTAGTATTAATGAGTTCCTTTCAACTGTAACGATCTAATAAGAAAGTGGGTGATACCATCACCAACTAGGTAAAAGTTCCAGTCATGCAGCATGATCGTATGAGCGAATTTTGGTAAATTATCGTAGGTAATATATCATGTTGAATTGATTTGAAATTTCAGAACTTCAAGTGAAAAGAAATTGTTAACTACCAATTTTATGAGAAAAAAAACTTATTCTATATTATTGTTGGCAATTCAAAAAAGATGTTGACTTTTTTAGCTTTTTCTGCAGTTTTTATCTATTTTCCGGAAAATAATGAAATTTAAGTTCATTCTTCAGTATAACTTATTGCTTACATTGTTAATGTTCTAATTCATCGGTAATAAACTTCATTTGACTAAAATCCTGCTAAAAAAATATAAATTTAACGATTTTTAGCCGTTTTTAGTGATTTTTTTTTTTTAGCACATTTTTTGAAATTTGACCTATTTAATGTACTCAAAAAAGGCTGACCAACGAACTCATCGTTTCGTTTGGAAAGCTTGATTTTTTGGCGCAAGAACGGAATTTTCATCTCAATCCTTTGGAGAGTCATTTTCTGGAAGGACATAATTATATGAAAAAGCGTTAAAATCTAGGGTTTGCCTCAGAATGTATCAAAATGGATTTCACTGAACAAAAATTTCGAAAATTTAGATTTTACAATTTTTGGACCCATTGCAATAGCGTCATGTTTTACAAAAATTCGCTGAAAGACTACTGGGAGAGTAAACATTCACATTGGGAACTTGGACTCTACTCAATATTCCTTATAATTTACATTTCCCCAAACGGATGGAAAGCCTAAAATTAATAAGGTTACGGTGCGAAATCACGATTGGACAATCCTGGCCAACTACCGCTCCCTTCACACTACTTTACAGTACCTATTCATTTTGTAACAACGTAGGTAAGGTACCCAGTAATTCCAATTCTTTTTGATGATTTTCTTGGAAGGTTTCATAATCTGAATGCTACAGTATAGAAATTCTTCAGACACGCTTTTCTTCGTTTTCTTCTTTTCTACCTGAGAAACGTTATGAATAAATTCATTTATTATATTATTAATTACGCGGAGATCTTTTGTAATGGCTTTCAATTATTGTAAACTAAAATTAAAATATATTTGTAAGTATAGAAAACTCACCTATTCATTTATTTATTTTCTATTTATTTATTTTTATTATTATTATTGTTTTATTTTATTTTTTTTTTAATCTACTTACCTACATATATTTTTTGTTAAAATACGTCTTGTGTATCTTTTAATTTTCATACGTTAACAACTCTGGCTCCTTTTAATAAAATAAACTATGTGGAGCGCCAACACCTATCACCAGATGCTTACCACCTGTTGCCTCTGTATGACACAACTTCTGGGAATTGAAAATTATATGATCTGTAGATTCGATCTGTAGATACCATCGAGGCGATTAGGGACATATATTCTGATGATCCACTAATACAAAGTCTCCATAATCGTTGCATCTAGCCATAACTTTTGGCATAGCTTTTACTTTTATGTGGGCACTAAGCCTTCTGGGTATCCATGGCAATGAGACTGTTGATGCTCTTCCAGATCAGATCTCCTACTAGTACCTAACATAGAGCCAATTCTATCTGGTATGACCAGCGGTAGGTCACTGGTCTGCAGGCATATTTCGAATTTGTGTCCTTCTGTGACCCCATTTCCAAGGAGGGAACGAATAGTGGTCAACACCCGTCTTATCCACAGGCACCTGCTTAATGCAGTAGTTCATAACGGTTTGAAGGGGGGGGGAGTGATCTTTTCATCTGCCACTTCTTGGAGAATAGCCCAGCCCTCATGCGCCTCCGAATCTGGCTCGGACCTCCTCAGTGGGATGCATTTTTATCTGGACCGGATAATGCCCAGTCCCTGCTATGTTTCTGAGACAATGGACTATGAACTGTGATATCTCTAGTATGTGACATATTATAGTACTAGTATTATAGTAGTAGTATTTTCGTGTGGAAAGATACAAAATGTTGTACTAAGGTCTTATCCTTACCAGGAATAAAGTTTGGCTGAGTGGGCGAGGCCTTATCAGGAGAGGATCGGGATAACCATCAATCTTCCGCTATTTTCTGAAAGATCCACTAGTACCGCTAGCCTTTGTCTTTATCACAATCTGATAAGTGATAACCGTGCTTCCTGATAAATGATAACCGGTCATCTGATAAATGATAACCGATCTTATCAATTTGCACATCCAACATTAGGTTCCAGTCGGAGGGAGTCAGAATATTCATTCCTGCATCACTAAAAACTTCTCGACCTAAAACCATAGCT
This sequence comes from Adelphocoris suturalis, assembly GCA_030762985.1. NCBI lineage: Eukaryota > Metazoa > Arthropoda > Insecta > Hemiptera > Miridae > Adelphocoris > Adelphocoris suturalis. The sequence goes on along the minus strand of CM061040.1, from coordinate 24,926,088 downwards.
CCATCAATTTTTCTCCCAGTTTTTGTTTAAGAACCGAAACTATGTCTCCCGTTGCTCTTGCGGCAATGCTTGGGCCCATCAGCGACTTTGGACCACCAAGACAAGCTATTTTTGACTACTCGTCCTCCTTTTCGTCCCGCCTCCAGTGTGACCTTAAGTCGCTAGGTCTGTACGACTTTACAGTCTGTGGGAGTAAATATAGCTGATTTTTCGGCCTACTCAACCTGTCATGCAACGGTATCCACAGCTGATAGGAAAGGAATCTCCTTACCAGTAATTTTCAAAGCGGCAGGTTGAAGTTCAAACTCCTCTATGTTTGCAAAAGTGTATAATAGGTCCTTGATAACTCATGGAGAATTTACATCTGCCATTTTCCAAGCCACAACAGACTTTCATGGGGAGACACCATAAATCTTTGCCTACATAGTTATGGAAAATTCACATCTGCCATTTCCGAATTTGAATCTTTCAGAGGGGGTTATATTCAGTTTTGCACACCTCCCTAAATTTCATTTGCCAGCATTTCCTAGGGACCAAAGAAATCATAGGCGTGACACATGGAGAATTTATATTTGCTATTTTCAAAGCCTCAACAAACTATCAGGGGAAGACACTATAAATGTTTGCCTACAAAGTCATGGAGAATGTACATCTGCCATTTCCAATTTTGAATCTATCAGAGGGAGTTATACTAAGCCTTGCACACCTCCCTGGATTTAATTTACCAGAGATCAGGATTTCATCCCTCTCCCCTTCTGGACCCAGGAAAGGCTATTATTATTATAAATTTTAAAAAAGGTGGGGGGGGGGGGACACAACTCACGAATGGCATAGATGGGTATGGGGGAGTTGGGGGTGTGAAAAGCTCGTTCTCCATTTTTTCAGCTCACAGTGGGTCAGCTGCAGCCACTTGAGCAACTATTCTCAACCACCCCTCTTTGCAACAGGTGAATGAGAAACTTTGAACATGCTCCATCAGTAAATAGTCTTCTACGAAGACCGTACTATAATTCCTAGCTCAACTCACCTTCAGGAAAGATTGAGTAGAATTATGGTAGGTCGCAGTAGAACACTGTTTACCACCCACCCAGGCTGGGGCCTTTTTTCCCTCCCACTCATTCACCTGCACTATACAACAGGCTTTGAACTGAAGCGAAGACAGCGTCGCTCCCGGGACGATCGAGAGTGAGGAGGCGCATGGTGGGCAATGGAACATTGTGAATATTGCTTTTTATTTTTGAAAAACCTCGCTTTTGCGGGTATTTTCAGATTATTTCTTTGAAATATCACTACAACACCGTGTACATACGATATCTGCATCAGTAAACAGTCTTCTACTGCGACCTACCATAATTCTACTCAATCTTTCCTGAAGGTAAATTGAGCTAGGAATTAATATGCATCTAGTATATAGCTTTATTTCACTAAAAAGGGGACCTTACAATGATTTGTCGATTTCAAAAAAAAAAAAAAATTTTCTGTGGGTTCCACCATGCAAATATTGACCCCGTGTATGATCTTTCTTCATAATGGGCCTTCTGGATCTCTGATAATATGATGTGTGCTTGATTTTCGCAATACGTTCTCCGTGCTTTACCAAATTATAATGTTTGAATAGGGACTGTAAGTGGGTTATGGAGAAAAAAATACTCACAACCTTTCAAAACGCGTTTTTTTTTAACCAAAAGTTTAAATATTCCAACTTTCAATAATTAAGTTCCTATTCAGCACCTAATTAACAAAATTAAGAAAACGTACCTACCTACGGCACTGTGTCCTTTGTGACACAGTAAATTACACTACTATATAAAGAATAATTTTATCATTCACGATTTTGGCAATCAGAATTTCTGCTTGGGTAATGAATAAGTACCAACCTGTTTCCACTCCCTTCGCAGTTGGTTCAGCATGCTTGGTGTAAGCAACCCTTGTGCCATAAGTCGGTCTGTGAGTTTCCCACGCCCCTTCAGAAGGTTTTTCGCCACTTTCTTCGGTAGCTGTGAGAAATCTTCATCTTCTGTGACGTCTTCTTCATCTGAATGAAATAATGAGATGCTTGACAAATTGAAATCGTTAATATTTTTTAACATGGCATATTCTAAAACTGATTTAGACAAGTTTTTTATTCAACTGTTATTATTACTGCCAGACCCATCCAGCTTCATGCTAAAACCAAATAAGCACATAACGACTCTTCCCAGAACAACACAAGTCGATCAAATAAGAGACCAGGATTCACCATTTTAACCCACCATTTCCCAAGTAAATGAAACATTTACGCATCCTACGTAAAGATCCACTAATAGCAAAGCCCATTTACTTTGCTCATCAATTCAATTAAAGCCTAGTTCCAGATAAAATGTTTGGCAGAGGGGGTTTAGTGAAGGACCGAAAATCAGTAGAATTTCAGCAGACCTTAACCACGTATCCCACAGGGGCTCTATTTACAATTTCTGGGTCTTAGGCTGGAAAAAATGAAATTAAGCCCACAACTCACATAGCAAAAGTTGCTACCACCCTAATCATTTTTACTCAGAACTTCCTCCAGCACCACTCATTTGATACCTCGACAGGAGTTCGAACTCGCGTTGTCACAACTACGACAAATTACGGGAAATTCCTCGGAGTTGCGACACTCTAACGATCAGAGCTATGAGGCCAGGGTGACCAAACCTCTTCGACTGTGAGTTATTTTCCTGGAGCGTAACATTTCCCCGGAGTCAAATACCAGCCGTCTCAGCTGGTTTGGGGTCGGACGAATGACGAAGTATAACTGCAGGTTGTTGGCTCAGCAGATGCTCGCTGGAACAAGTCAGCAGTCGAGCGAGGTCATTGTCACGGTGTGTTTTGACTCAAGTGAGTGAGGAAATGAAAGGCATAACAGAAAATGTGATGTTTACAGTCTTTTGGCTCGAGAGGGATTTAATTAATTATTGTTTCGTATGATTTCGGGTCCTATTTCGGCTGCGCCACTGTAACGGGCTAAAAATATTTGATACCTCGACAGGAGTTCGAACTCGCGTCGTCACAACTACGAGAAATTATTATTAATTTCCCGAAGTTGCGACACTCTAACGATCAGAGCTAAGAGGCCAGGGTGATCAAACCTCTTTGACTGTGAGAGTTATTTTCCTGGAGCGTAACATTTCCCTGGAGTTAAATACCAGCCGTCTCGGCTGGTTTGGGGTCGGATGAATGACTAAATGAAACTGCAGGTCGCTGGCTCAGCAGATGCTCGCTGGAACAAGTCAGCAGTCGAGCAAGGTCATTGTCACGGTGTGTTTTGACTCAAGTGAGTGAGGAAATGAAAGGCATAACAACAGGAAATGTGATGTTTACAGTCTTTTGGCTCGAGAGGGATTTAATTAATTATTGTTTCGTATGATTTCGGGTCCTATTTCGACTGCACCACTGTAATGGGCTAAAAATATTTGATACCTCGACAGGAGTTCGAACTCGCGTCGTCACAACTACGAGAAATTATTATTAATTTCCCAAAGTTGCGACACTCTAACGATCAGAGCTATGAGGCCAGGGTGACCAAACCTCTTCGACTGTGAGAGTTATTTTCCTGGAGTGTAACATTTCCCCGGAGTCAAATACCAGCCGTCTTGGCTGGTTTGGGGTCAGACGAATGACGAAGTGAAACTGCAGGCCACTGGCTCAGCAGATGCTCGCTGGAACAAGTCAGCAGTCAAGCGAGGTCATTGTCACGGTATGTTTTGACTCAAGTGAGTGAGGAAATGAAAGGCATAACAGGCAGGAAATGTGATGTTTACAGTCTTTTGGCTCGAGATGGATTTAATTAATAATTGTTTCGTATGATTTTGGGTCCTATTTCGGCTGCGCCACTGTAACGAGCTAAAAATATTTGATACCTCGACAGGAGTTCGAACTCGCGTCGTCACAACTACGAGAAATTATTATTAATTTCCCGAAGTTGCGACACTCTAACGATCAGAGCTATGAGGCCAGAGTTATCAAACCTCTTCGACTGTGAGAGTTATTTTCCTGGAGCGTAACAACGTTCTCATACCTCAATGACATCCTGGTGGCATCACGAGACCGAGTCGACCACCTATAACATCTGAGACAACTTCCCGCAGTGTTGGCCAAACATGGTCAAGAGTTTCCAACTTAAACTTAGAACTCGAGAATTTGATCAACATTTTCGACTCGTTAGTGATATTAAGATTGTCTTTCTTGCAAGTGATATACTCGCAAGAAAGACAATTGTGTTTTATTGATATGAATATTTTGCTAGGCTGTCGATAGCATCTATGCTACTTTGTAATGATTTGACGTTGAAACATGACTTTCAAAGGCTTCAGCGCGTAAGTCAAATGGTCGTAAAGACGTAACAGCATTGTAACCCTGAATGCACTACACTCAAGCCATTCTCATTCACTTGTGAAAGATCTTACTGGAACTTTTCATTTGTTCAAAATATCAAAACCATTAGGTACCTACTTATCTTTTTTACGAACATGGTGAAGGGACAGACAAAGCTAAAGGGGAAACAGCATCAACCATAGTCAATTGCAGATTCACGGAGGTGCACTATGTCATGAGGACGCACCAACGTAACTATGGAAAATGCAGGCTACCAATTGGTACTAGTTTGAACTTGAACAATGTGAATGAAATAAGATTTTAAGGACTCACGCCGGTTTCAGCCATGATGTCCACTGTATTAACCATCCTTAAAACAGCGCCTGGTGGGGTCACAGGCTGGTCGACAATCGTATTCAAGAAAGATTGCTTCGGGTTTTCAAGAAAGACCAAAGGGACAAAGGCATAGAGTGTTTGTTATGACACCACTCCCCAGTTCTCATAACTCTTCAGACACAGTGATAAGCATCAAATCGATCATCACTAGTATGTTCATGAGGGCTATTTCCAATGTATCTTATATGAGTCCAAGGAGGTTCTATGTTCTATTATGACTTCCTTGTATGCTCCTCGTGGTGAGTATTGTCTTGAAAGCGCCTGTTCATAACCTTCACTCACTCACTGCTCGGGGTTTCCATTGGAAATATAGTTCATAACCTTAATCACTCAATAGCAGGTTTAATGATAACGAAGGTATGATAACAGCATTCACACGCTGTGTGATGGTTTTCAAGGATGGTTCTAATCTGAATCTCTGTGTTTGAAATTTCGTTCCAGTGAACTGGTTTGAAACCATGTCTTGGATGGACTCCATTTTCAATATTAAATGGAAAAAAACACGGCAAACGACCATCTTGATTCTTTTCACCATTTCCTTCGAATTCCTCACTTCTAAATGGCACAAACTAATACTTCGTGGATTAATGGAAACCCTGGATGGAAGAAAATTTTGTTTCTGGCCAATAACTTGTAGAACAATGAACTAAAATGGATTTAAATATGAGAAATACAGCTCACTTACTTATAAACATAGAACTGAACCAATTTTCAAGATAGATTCGGATGGGGGTAGGAGCAATGGAAGAGATAGAAGGCAAATGTGCCCTTACATAAACAGAAGTAAATGTTGTATTGGCCGAAAAATATTTTATGCTTCGGCATAGTTCGGATTTGTGCCTTAACCTTCTTTGAGAGTGGGGTTCTGTAAGTACAAGTTCTTCAGACAACTGCGCTACCAAGCCCAATTACTAATCAAACCTCTTTGACTGTGGGAATTTTCCTTGAACGTAACAATGTGTATCAAGGGAATTTAGCACCTCTCTGAATTTAAAATTCTGGTTCTACGTAACATAGTACACAATTAGAAAATATTTACATTTAAGCAAAGCTGAAACATCTAATGACAACACTGAGAAACTTAATTTATTCAATATGAACTCAGGCAGCTAGGAGCATAGATGGAGGGGCATACACAAACAAGACTAATTCGGAACTCGCAATACTAATGCGAACAATAAAATTTTAATACCAATAGGTACCTATAGGTATTCTTATTTTCGAAAACTCACTTGATTGTTGGGAACTGAGTACGAGCCTGGTGATCATGGTCACACCTTGCTGTATTATTCTGTCAAGGTCTTCCTGTAGATCTCTAACTTGGTACACAGCAGGGAACAGATCCGGAAAGCGAGTGCTGAAAAGGGGAAAAAACCGGGGATTTACAAATATTTTTTGGATAAAATTAACTTATTTAATGATGGTATGAAGTTTTCAAAAAGAGGGCACTCCGCCAGGACACCACTGTCGCTGTACTGGCTGCACTACATTTCTGTAGATCCGATAAAAAATATCCGTAGCTGTTCCAGGCACTCCCATGACGTTTCCAGTAGTTTACAATGCAAATCGCAAGTTCTGATTTTTCTACCTTGTATTCTTCCTCGAATTTTTCTAAAGGCTGTACCACACTTGCATTTTTTCAGCTTTTTTTCTCGTATTTTTAATGCTTAACGTGAAGATGGCAAAGTGCTTTTTTCCAAGGTCAGCATTTTTAAACTGACTTGGGAAAATTAGAACATGTTCTTATTTTTATCTTGACACAAGAAAAATGCTAGAACATTACACCTGGGAAGGTAACAATTCAATGGAAACCCCCTAGGAGCCCTAACCTGACAGATTTAATAAAACTGCATTCTGCCAGCATGCGCTGTTTTTGCACTTATTCCTCTTCACATTCACAGCTGACCTTGGAAAAAAGCACTTTGCCTTCTTCACGTTCGAGCATTAAAAATGTGAGAAAAAAGCTGAAAAAATGCAAGTGTGGTCTGGCCTGAACACAGTTTTATATACGGTAGTCTGGCGGGGAGCCTGGATTCTTCAGAATAAGCCTGGATCTCTAACACTTGTTCAGGCAGTTGGATCCGGAATCCAGCTGTCGGGAATGTACATGTATAGTCTAGTTGCATTAATCTGTGAGGGAGCCCTGTGGTAGGCAAGTACCTGTTCATGGTTTTTAGTCTCTATTTTGTAAACAGTAAGAAGTTATGGTGTTGAGATACGTAGATTTTTTGCACATCTGGCATTAATCTATACCCTTAGCTTTTTCTTTATCGTATCATTCACACTTTTCCCCACCTCCATCTCAACATGCAAGGCACGAGCAAGAAGCGTGATACTAATGGAAGTGAGAACGTAAGTCCTATGTAAGACTAATGCGATCTTTAACCTGTTTACAGTGAAAGTGAACTAATTATAATAAATAAGTTATCTAATGTATAATAATCTACGTTAGAAAAGTCTAATGAAAGACTATCATATTGTAAAATAACAAGTCACAACGACTTTGACAAAACAACAATGTATTCTTTCAAAACTGGACAACAACTGATGTAAATAAAACTATACGACTCGGTTGCTATTAATCAGTGAAGTGACCAACACTATATGAACAGGGCATAACTTCCACATAACAAGCATTATCATGTTGATAGTAATATCGTGAAAAGACACATTTCATTGATCCCCCAATACTTGGATTTACTAGCCCAAGTAGTTCATTAATAGGATATGACCAACTTATAGTCCACTAAGTTCTCATTAATCATGTTAGGTAAGTACCTGAGCCAAAGATAGAGATCTAATACATCAAAAACACATTCAAGGTGGACAAGATCACCGAGGGAATGCGGCACAGAAAATGGAGAACCAATGTTTCTGCAAAGCCATTGGTACGACACGGGTTCATTTCGACTAAACTGCCTCGCAAACTATAACAAACAGAGAATGGAACATTAGAAAGTATATTGAATTTGTAAAATCTAATGAAACATACCTAATTAAGTATCTACATATTTTCCAATCTAACATAAAGGAGCTAAGGAATGTGACGTCACAACCAAAGCTATACAGGGTGCTATGGGTTAAATATAAACTGATTTCTACCAAAACTTTCCACTTAAAACCACGTTGAAAACACCTTGTTTAGAGATTGGTTTAATATTCATACGTCTCTCGGTTACCTAAACAAATTCAAAGATATAGATAGGTACATATTTGAAAATACAGGAGATTACTACTGTTCAGTCGAATGTGAATACAAGGTACGTAACTAAGCGTTGAAATACCTAGGTACATACGACCAACAAAAACACAATTTTCTGAAAATTCAGAGCTACAGAGGGGTATGGCACAGTAGAGGAAGGCGTTATTAGATGTAGGTGCGTGTAACTGAACTGATGTTCCCTGTTGCAGCAGTTTTCGTTGCTGCGGAAGAAGAGAAAAAGAGAAAGTACGCAGTGGCATGTGATGAGCCACTTGCACTTTTACTCTGCTAATCTGCTCGGTTGATGCTCACTTTGCACCACGAATGGGCAGTTTGTTGAAGGTGCAGGTTGAGCGATAGGTGGGGTCAGCACAAGGTGTACTTCTACGATGGATGAATGGAAGAAATAGCCTTTGCCATCTTGCACGCATCCAGCATGTGTGTCCACGGAGATCGCAAACGCTGGCATAGTGTGGAAGAACTCATTGGGCTTTATGATGGCGCAGCAACCCTTTTTCACTAGATATTTCAGAAATGGAAGAAACTCCCAGAAACAGACCACAAACAGTACCTACCAAGTTATTCACATCATACCCCTCCTTTCTCCAACAACCACAAGTACCTACCAATCCTACTAATCCTACCATTATAACATACTAAAGTGAATATTGAATGCTCATGAATAAAAATTTTTATTGATAATATTTCCTCATGTTACTGTATTATTCTATTGTCATGTCTCTCATTGTATTCCTAAACAAACTGTGATCCAACAGTGGGACGTCCAGGTTTACCCGATGCCAGCCCTAAGGATAAAGGAAGTTGTAGGAGGAGGAGGAGGAGAAATGAGGGATGAAAGGAAGTGCCAGTATAAAATGATCACCAGTTGAGGCAAGAGCCCCTGAAGACGAGGGTAGTGATACCATTCTTGCTGGGATGCAGAATTCGAGTAACTCCATGTTACTTTTCCTGCACCACACCCCGCACCATGACATGGTCACATCGGGGTCTTGATGTTATTAGCAGGTCATTTCTATCATACATAATCATTTTATCCCAGCAGGCCTGCTCCAAATCCACGCTGTCACTGACAACCTGGACATCCAGGATTATGGCAGACCCATCAGGCTTGATGGCAATGATATCTGGCATCTTGCCCCAGTCACTCGTCATGTGATTCAGTCTCTCTCTTTCATCATCACAACCGCTGAATGACAAAGCACCTGTTTTCTGCTTGGAAATCGCATCAGGACATAAAATGTTGCTACCGTGAGTTCAGAGAAATGGCTGCACCACATGATACAGTTTCTCATTTTTAACCCAACAGGTACTAAAGGGCCCTCTGAAGCCCTTCGACCCACTGGGAAGAAATGGTAAATTCAAAGAACTGTCGGAGTTCTTTGCCATCTACTGATTTATGCAGCACAACAGCAAACTCATCGGATGAGCTGGGTTTTGGAGCAATTGGTGTTTCTCAATCACACCACAACAACTGCTGCCTGACGAAGTCTAGGTCAGCAACAGTGTAGGCAACCTCCCAGCTCGAGCGGGTGCAGGCGGTGAAAAGGTGGGATGATGGGTGAGAGAGAGACAATACCGAGTCCACCGGCCTACACCAGTATGTGAATGTAGATACTTGTGACACAAGGAGTAAGCCCCGCGCTGCAGTAAGCCTGTCAAAGACCATAGGTTCCATTGTGGCTTCAATGGAGCCTTGGTGACATAAGCTAGTGCTACCAAGGTCCACATGGCTTGCAACAATGGTGGTCCCACCCATTAGTCAACTCCATAGTACCAACAAACCTCCAGCATGGATCGGGCTGGGATGGGAGACTGCCCTACTACAAAGCATTCCTTCTTCACCACCTTCACCTTATGCTGGTGAACCGACAGGACCAAGGAGACTACTGACCTACACTTTTCTGGGTCGACTGGGCCTTCATGTTATTAGTTGTCACTCTGTTTGCTCAGATATCTCTTGCCGCAGGTCATTTCTATCATACTTAATAATTTTATCCTGGCAGGCCTGCTCCATATCCACGCTGCCACTGACAATCTGAACATCCCCAACCTGTGGGAGGATCCTCTGTACATAAGCCACGACCTTGTCTTCCAAGCCATCAGGCCTCTCAACAGCCCACCTCGCCAGTTCCTGCGGGTAGGTGCTCTCATAACTTTCTCAAGAAGACCGGAGGTCCCGGGGGAGGATTACTGAACAGCGGGCTGCTGTCCCACGCCTTTAGGAGATGCGGGAGAGGCCCCATGGCTATTTGCAGGATTGGTTCCTGGACAAGCTTATTGTAGTGGGGCCTCAGGCTAAGAGATTAAATGGCAGAAAGCGTGCGCATGGGAAAACGTTGCTGCAAATAAACATTTATATGACGTACCTAACCCATTATGCACTGCCTCTGCCTCCGGCAAATCCTCAAATTCTCAGAAGCATACCTGTACCGCTCTTGCTCTATGTCCATTGCTGTGTTGGCCTCTACAGGATGCTTCGGCCAGACGTGGGCACTGAGGCCACACTTGGAGGTAAAGGCTCTATCACAATGGGCACACTGGTGGGCGTTTACTGGGTTGTGGGAGAGGATGAGGGATAGGATGTCTAAGATCCCCAAGCGCTTTGCTTACACACACACACACACATATGAAAAAGCTTTAGAATCCAGGATTCGTTTTCGAATGCTTCAAAATGGATTTTCATGAAGGAAATTTGGAAAGTTGGTATTTTAAAATTTTTGAAGCCATTGCAAGAACAAAAATATGGATTACAATAATTGCAAGATTACATAAATGTGTTTATATGGGAATGTACCTAGAAGTCAACTTACCTTGAGAAACATTGAACAAACAAAGGGCATTTTTCTGTTGATTGGAGCACAACAGAAAATGTATCGGGATTTTAGTGGAAGAGGAACATGTTGGATCATGTCAGCCAAGAATTTGAAGTCATCTGTGTTGCACATAAAGTAAAGTGAGTCATCAACGGTACAAATCCCTTCGAAAATATTCTGAAAAAAAAAAAAAAAAGAAAAAAATATATATTTTATATATTTGAAGAGTACCTACCAAATACAGTGGAAATAATTTATAACGACATAGGTAATAACAATCTAAATCACTCACGACGAAGTTGTGGAAACCCATTTCAAAACGGAGTTTGTGAAAAAAAGTTGTCTATCTCCACTAAAAATGAAGAGTTACAATGTTGAATCGATTTCGACGGTTAGGTCTTCATCAGTAACAAACAATAACAGCTTATATAGTCACAGGTGAAGGGAGATTAAATCCCATTGGTCGAGAGAAAGGAAAGGAGGCTGGAGGTACAACCAATTAAGTGCAAGCTAAGTGAAGGGGGACTATAGCTAATGAAGTGAAAGGAAGGGAAGAATTACTGGTTCCAACAGTTTGAAGGGATAATTCCAAGCTGTATAGAAATGGACTTATCAGTGGTGAAATATATTGAGGGATATCCTCATTTAAATATTTACCAGATCTGTTACTTTTGATAATTTCGAATTTTTCAAGTACATTCAACATACCTCCCTTTGGACAAAAATGAAGAAATCCTACAAAATGTCTATCTGTCAAATCAAAATTGTAAGTATGATTGGATTCCTTAAGTTGTTTTGCAAATGTTGACCTACCCTTATTTTCCCTGAAATCCTCTTGATGCTCTTTTATTCGTTCCCTGAATTTCCTACCAGTTTGACCGCAATATTCGTAGCCGCAAGAACATTTTAGTTTATAAACCCCAATTTATCCTGAACATTGATTTTGTCTTTAAAAGAACCTAGTAATGCTCTTAGACTATTTCTAGTTTTAAAACCCACTTTGTAACTTGTCAATGATTGAATTTTGCCGATTTTATCAGAAATTTTCCCATTAGGTATACTTATCCATGGTTCTTTCTTCAAGTTACCTAGGTACATCTTCCCTAAACAGACTGGAAACTTTATCTCTACTCTTTTCCCTAAGAACCTTATCTCATAAGGTATCAACAAGATCTCCTCTGCAGCCATTACCAGCCGCTATGCTTTTAGTAATGGAGTTTTGATAAATTTCGTTCACTCAATGGAATTGATAGTGCTCAGTTGATCATACTATGGAAAGTGCATGCTTATTGTCCCCCCTTCACTTTGCCTGCACTTAATTGGTTGATCTTCCAGCCCTCTTTCCTTTCTCTTGACCAATGGGATTCAATCTCCCTTCACCTTGACTATATAAGCTGTTTCCTTTCTAATGTGTGTTCAGTTATTATTTGTTACTGATGATGGCCTAACCGTGGAAATCAATATAACATTGTAACTCTTTATTTTTCGGGGAAATAGTCAACGTTTTCCACTAACTTCTGTTTTGATAGGTTATAACGATGAACTGCCTTAAAGGTGGAATCCTGGACAGATGGTAGGCCTACTATGAGGTAGGAGTAAAACCGTTAACTTTATATCGCTTATAACGCCAACATTTATAACGCCCAAATTTTTTAGGTGAAAAGGGCGATAATCAACTGCTCCCCAATATTTTGAAAAAGAGCAAGAAGTGAAAAGGGCTGAACAGGTGATTTTGGATAAACAGCACCAATGACAGAGCTGGTAGCAGAAAGGATGGAACTAAAGCTGCATGAATTTCAAGACAATCGTCGCCGATTGGCACCAGCCATAATGCAAGATCTTCTAAATCATAAGCATCCTTCTCGTATCAGCAAGAATTATTTATGACAGTAGTGTGAAGAATAAGAACGTAATTTAGGTAGGTGTATTGAGGAAGATTGATATGGAGCAGGTGAAGAAGTTTTGTTTGAGCTGTCCATTTCCAGAGCTGCTCTGTGCAAGCTGGGTACTAGCCAGTTGATTTGCAAGGAAAGGTTATCCTACACTAATTAGATCACATGCATGGAGCATGTCGCCCTTGCCCATCGGCCGGAGCAGGCTGAGCAAGTTCGAAGCCGTTCAGAGGACTTGCACGACCAATAGCATAGCAGCCATTTGGCCTGCTCAAATAGCCATCTTACTCAGTGCCTTGAGCGAGGAGCTCTAAGCAAGTTCCATGGATAGTTTGAACAAAGCTAGAATCAAGGAAATGAACGAAGGGTTGGAGCCTTATTGAATTTGCCCTTTCTCTCTCAACCAATTTCCTATAAGGAAAAAGGGGTTTTGTTGGGGTTTCCAACAAGGTAATGCGACATAGTCACGATAACACCTCACAAATCAGGGTGTCACGCAGCCCCTGAAAAATTCGGTATTTAGTAGATACCGAGAAAAACATCAATTATCACATCTAGTCAAACAGTGAATGGGGTTCCGAACATGAGAGGCTCAAGGAAGAGCACAGTAAGTAAACAAGGACCTGTTGCCTATAAGGGCAGTTGTATTATTAATACTCAAAGGAAACTCGGGAGTCAGATTCTGAGTTTGGGGTTATCCAGTTCTGTTGAATGGGCCCTAGCATTGTTGGAGGTTACACCCACCTGACGACCGTAGGCTCCGTCCAATAGGGAAAACATGAAGTTCCTATGACTAAAACCAAAGACATTGTAATAGTAAACTAGACCCACTCGTAGCGCTAGTGTAGCATTGCAAATTGAACGGTCTGTAGTCGGCCATATTGGGGTCAACATCGTTTATTTAAGTGCAATGTAGATTGTATTATTATGAAAGATTGTATTATTATAGTTTGTCTACTCATGAAATTTCTTTGGTAATGCACAATGGTTTAAGTGTGTGCAGTATTTAACTGCACAAATCCCATAACTGAAGACTGCACAGTCTCATTTCACAAGTAAGTATAAATTTTCAATATTTCCTTCAGATTATTTTGGTCCGTTGTAGGCCTCTTGATGTGGTTGCTCAGTACCTAATGTAGTTGATAATAATTTTCTTTTTACTAACTTATTAAAATGTATGAGCTACAAAGTTTCAAATTAATCTAAATTTTGTTTTGTTTTTTCAACAGATTTCCTTTAAACAAGAAATTGAGAGAATTGTATGAAATTGTATTTTGTATTGACATTGTATTGTATTGTATTGTATTGACAGAATTGTATGAAATTGTTTGTAAAATGAAAATAAATAATAACATAGAAAGTGCCATGAAGTATTCATTTATTCAATTGTTAAGCTCCTCTGATCATATTCCTTGCCCCATCCAGGTGAACCCATGGTTTTTGTAAAACTGTGTCTTATGTACAAGATATTGTCTTGATATTCAAATGCAGAGCGATTCTTCTGTTTCTTTGGAAGAATGGTTCTTAGATAATCGCTTTTGAATAATGGAAGGATCTTTCTCTTCAAAATACCTTACTAACTTATGCCCTAACTATTATAAGTACGGTATGAAAAGTACAATTATCGCCAATACGCAAAACTACATGAATCATATTGGTAAGTAATGCATGCATTACACGGACGTCCCTATGAATGGATTTTGCATTATTTTTTTGAGAGTTGAAATGAGAGAAAAAACAAAAATATCATGACTTCTCGAACCCCCCCCCCCCCCCGAATTAACTCCCTCCACCGACAGCAAATTCAAATAATAAAACTTACAGTAGGTACCTACCTATGAAATTAGAAGCTCCTTACATATTTCTATAAACTAGACCGAATTTATAATCGACTTTAAAAAATGATCTCGAAAATCTCCTCCTCCTCCTACCTCCTCCATAATGAAATTTTAAAATCCTAATATACCTTCCAAAACTAGACAAAATTCTTAGTTGAGCAAAAAAGAATCACAAAAGCTGACGATATTAGTTAAAACATCATGATATTTTACTGTTACCCCCTCCATTCACCCTTTTTCATAATCAAATTTGAAATTCCTGATGTAAGATCCAAAAGTAGACCAAATCCATAGTTGAACAAAAAAAGAATTTAAAAACTGTGTTGTCATCATAATAATTGACGTTTTTAATGATTTTAGACTAGTTTTCATCAAGATAATACAAAATATGTTTTCTACGAACACTTATTCACAAACTAGCTAGCCTTACAATTCAAAAAGGGCGCGTGAAGTTGCCCCCAATATGTCCGCCAATGCTCTCTTCAATTTGCATTAGGCGGCGTCTGAGATCCACGTACAGATGTAGGGCCTTGACTAAAACGTAGTTATGCCCTATCTATCATATTATAAGCACTTTGGGGACATAGGATCAAGGTTGGCACATGACGCTTCTTCCATGAACACAATGATCCAAAAAGCCTGTGTCTTTTCTTTTAAACGCGGGCTTAACTGATCCGCAACCAACCAACCATCATGGATCATATACCGTTTGGTTTTCCATTATCCATCCAGTGTACGGCATAAAAAGAGGACACATAAAGCTGAGAATCACCACCACCATCATCCATCATCTTCTTGGTCTACCAAATATTTGAATTTGTTTTAATTTTCAGCAAGTTCTAGAGAACAATTCAACTTTCGATGTAAGTATTTCTTTCAATTCAATCATTTTGTCGGTTTCAGATAGTAACGTAATTCAGCAAGTTCGTTAACGTATAAAATCGATCTTTGCATGTTGCGACAACAGGCACGTACATAATAAGTAATTTCCTTATTCCAATTTAAGTTTTACAATGTTTCCCTCCTTATCTGTCCGTTACCTATGATTCCTCTACAGAAATAAGAATATCATAATCGACTGACGTGCTAGGGGTAGGTACATTGCAGCCGGGAAATGAGTAGGCAACATCCAAAAGCAAGCGTTCCTCAACTGGATAACTTAAGCATTGGATTCTGCTTGAGTTGATTCAAAAACGATGGCAATCGCACTGGGATCTTGTTTAGCGTGAAAAATTTGTACCTACATAAAGCTAGTTTGAATTAGAATCGCTGGAAATTGATTTTTTTTTTTTTCTTTTTTGGGCAAGTAGGGTCAGTTGAGGTGTGTTTTTCACTTCATTCTCCAACTTTTTGCCATTCCAGTAAGACAACCTCAATACCAACTTATAAAGCAGCTGTTACAGATCACCTGGTGAAAATGTTGATACTGATAACCCGAATAAATCACTATCAAACGGCATGATTACTAAACCCTTTTATGGAAACTTGGAGGGGATCGCCAGGCTCGGTACTGTAAGGCAAAAACACCGTCCGAGAGGGTACTGAAATAGCGCCTGACTGGGTACCGCTCACCTGACCATCGACAGCCCAACTGGGTACCTACCCAGACGGATCCAAGTTTTCCGCAACTAAGTATGGGCACAGGTCACTAATTATAGAAATTGATCCATGTCACTTGTGTTTCTCATGTTTCGTGTAATACATAATAGATACAATACGCTTTTTAATTCACATGTTCGTCACTTTTTATACTCGTACACATGATGTACGTCGCGGGTTAAAGTAAAGTGCAAACTGTTAATTTTCAAATTTGTTTCGGCCTGAATCTGTGCAAGCGTAGTTGTGAAATGTGGATGTTTGGGTGTGCTGTATAAAAAAGTTTTTTATAATCGGAATGGGACGTTTCCGCTCCATTTGTGGTTCTGACCCGACTTTTGCAAGGTGCAGCTGCCCAAATCTTAGGTGGAAACTGGCATCCATATTCAAACAGATTCGGGAGGGAAAAAGCTTAACCCTTACGATACTCTCTCTGTAGCTTTTCGTTTTTCTGAATCCTTCTAAACCAGATGTAGATGTAGAGAAAAACTCTCAGGGCGGGGGTTTTGAGCCTCCAGCACGGAAGCCTGTTGGCTTATTGTACTTTCCTGAGAGTTTTTTGTTTAATCAAGGAGACTCAGCCCCCTGATAAGGGGTGGTAGGCTCTTGATTAATTGTTCGCTCGGAATGGAGCTCATCGGGGTTTGGGCCCCAAAGAGCTCAATTCTGCGATGGGTGAGTGCGGGGCACTCGAAGATTATGTGGGATGCCGTTTCGTCAGTCTCCTCACATAGTCTGCACAGGGTTGAGTTTTGTGTGACCCCTATGCGATGTAGGTGAAATCGTAGGGGTGCAAAACCGGTTATGAGGCTAACCAGTGTTTTTAGTTCCCTACGGTTTTTCCTAAGTAGCCCCTCAGTAATTTTGGTGTTGAGTTCAGCCACCATAAGTTTACTGTGGGTGTGTCCTTCAATATTGACCCATCTTTTAGCGGTTTGTTGGTTGACCCACGTGTTGATGGTTTTTCTGAAGGTGGTTTTTGGTAAGCCGACTGCTGGCTCAGGCCCTACGAATGGGGTTTGGGAGCCCCTTCTCGCGAGCTCGTCAGCCTTTTCGTTACCAATAATGCCTCTATGCCCCGGCACCCACTCCAGGCGAACCCGGTTGTGTTTGGCTAGGTTTTTGAGGGTTTGCATGCAGCACCATACCACTCGGGACGAGATGGTCGGAGCCGTTACTGCTTTTATCGACGCTTGGCTGTCAGAAAGGATGCGGACGTGGGCTTTTTTATGCCCCCTCCTAAGACTCTCCGCAGCTGCTGCCTCGATTGCCACAATTTCTGCCTGGAATACAGAGGTGTGTTGCCCAAGTGGAAACGAGGTGTTCCACCTGGGTTTGGCCCCATGTATTCCTGCGCCAGTTCCTGCTTCCATTTTTGACCCATCTGTGAACCAGATGATGTCGTTGGAGCAGCATTTGCTCTCCCATTGCCCCTCCCTTGTGATGATTGACGTGTACAGATGAGGTTGGGAGAGAGATTTGGGCGTGATATCAGCCACCATGTCGAGTAGTGGTCCTTGTATCATTTCCAATATATTGTTATGACCTTGGTGGATAGTTGTCCGCTAAGAGCCATTCCATTTCAGCCTCAGGGAGGCCATCATGGCCTCTCCTTTTATGAAGATATCCACTGGGGGTAGACCCAGTAGAACCTCCATGGTTGCTGTGGGTGTACCATGCATTGCTCCAGTGATGGTTAGACAGGCCAGTCGCTGGATGCTGGTGAGAGTTTGTCGGGCTCCCACCTGACCTGCCTTGTGCCACCATACAACGCAACAGTACGTTATTATGGGTCTAACAATGGCGGTGTAAATCCACAGGACCATCCGCGGTTGTAGCCCCCATACCTTCCCACATGTACGCTTAGCACACATGAGGGCTCCTTTGCATCTGTTTGCAATGTATCCTAGGTGTTTATTCCAGGTGTGTTTTGTATCCAGGTATACGCCCAGATATTTGACCTCACGTTGAAAGGGCACCCTTGAATTA
The DNA here is from genome assembly GCA_030762985.1 of Adelphocoris suturalis. NCBI lineage: Eukaryota > Metazoa > Arthropoda > Insecta > Hemiptera > Miridae > Adelphocoris > Adelphocoris suturalis. The sequence goes on along the minus strand of CM061040.1, from coordinate 24,908,009 downwards.
AAGAGAAGAGGTTCTGAAAGGCCCCTCAAATTTCTTTTTCTGGTGAAGGTTACAAGTGTGGTTTTGCTGGGGTTTACATTTAGGCCCTCAGTGCCACACCAGTTGTTCGTCACTTTTTATACTCGTACACATGATGTACGTCGCGGGTTAAAGTAAAGTGCAAACTGTTAATTTTCAAATTTGTTTCGGCCTGAATCTGTGCAAGCGTAGTTGTGAAATGTGGATGTTTGGGTGTGCTGTATAAAAAAGTTTTTTATAATCGGAATGGGACGTTTCCGCTCCATTTGTGGTTCTGACCCGACTTTTGCAAGGTGCAGCTGCCCAAATCTTAGGTGGAAACTGGCATCCATATTCAAACAGATTCGGGAGGGAAAAAGCTTAACCCTTACGATACTCTCTCTGTAGCTTTTCGTTTTTCTGAATCCTTCTAAACCAGGCTTGATGTAAGTGAAAATTGCACCCAACTATTTGAGTGTTCGGGAACACCTTAGAAATTGCTATGTGAGCAGCTTGTTCAAAGTCCAAGTGAATGAAATTAATGCTCATGGCTCTTTGGCAAGTGTACTTCAAGAAAGCAATAGACAACGGGTAAGTGAAAGCCGCTATTGCACACTATACATTTGGTAGTAATACTTCGGCGTATAAGTGAATGTGCCATCTGCAAGAACGTCTTCTACATGTTTAACAAAGTTAGGTTTCCCGCCGTCGTGAAAATCGGGAAGGCGTTGACATTTTCCTTGCACCCAGTCGGGCTGTCACGAAGCTCGACCCCCTGTACCCACTCGGGCTGTCGCGCCCCACCGGTCTCCCACTAGTACGCAGTCAGACATCGCCCAACTTAGGAACAAGAGTTTGAGGCAAGTTCGAGTTCTTAATTTTATTCGTTGTTAAACTTCTTTCTCCATCCAAATCTAGTGTGTGTAGTAAATTCTCTGCTGAAATTGTGATACTTTACAGCTTTATATGCCCATAATTATTCGTTTTCGTTAATATTAAATGTGGACCTGATAATAAGTTTCCATTTAATAAGTAACTGTAGCTTTACATACCTAGGAAGGTACATGGAGCAGAAATTCGAATACATTATTTACACAGGTAATAGGTACCTACTTTCTCGTAATATACTATAGCTACAAGGTTTACTTCATGCCTACCCTACCCACTTGTGGCATGCATTAAATTCGAACTGGAGATGGGAACCCTTATTAAGAGTTTTACGGTTAGGTACCGTACGTCAATGTTCGCGCTATAATGTACCTAGTAACACAGGAACGAGTATATTGTATTCGCACCCCTGAAATTTTAAAGATCTTGCGCTTACGTAACTGCACCTGTGTACCTAGCCACCCCTATCTCCGTGTTGTCTCTTGCATGCTGCATGGATGAAGGAAAAAAGCAGTGGCAGTGCTAAACTACCGAAAAAAAGGTTGGCAAAGGAGCTGAGGTGTTGACACACGAACACGTGTTGATTAGGTTGAAAGAAAACAAGAAACCTCTAAAAAGGGGGAAAAAAAAAAAATGCTCCGAAACTAAACCTCTTACTCCTCCAGCTCGTCGTGCTCAGTTTGAAGGCCAGGGTCTTCTGTCTAGAGAAGACAAGAGAATGAAGGTTTTGAAATCTTCATGCTCGTGTCAGAACACAGACAGTTCAGATCCATCCCATTCCAGGTCCTTCCAGATTTCCCAGAGGAAAATCGAAAAAACCAACCAGTGGCCTCAAAACCTAGTGATGTAGACTCCCAAGAACTTGACCGTTTTATCAGCTATCTGCATGAATGCGGGATTGAATTGCAGATCTGTGCAGACGTGCCAGATCTGCGATTTGTCACGATTCAAATTCTAAACCTATCACCTAATAATTAATTCCATTCTACAACTTACTCATAGCTAAATTTTCATTTTGGTAGTAGTCTATTTTTTATTTGAAATGTTGGAAACGCACTTGCCCCACATTCAGGGGCAAGTAGTGCATTTTCCAACGGAATGTTTTATTTTATCTATTTACAAAGGAAAATGCATTCAAATGTGAAAATTTTGAATTCATTTTAGTTCAAAAACGTTTATTCCCATCAATAATCGAATAAATGGATAACTCATATGATGAATGATCGGTGACATGTCAAAGTCAAGCTTATGTAAAAATGGTACACACTTGCCGCACCTGACCCTATTTCAGATTGACCATTTCCAGCAAGAAACCAACTATACCCCATTTGTGATTTTCGACTCATGTTTCGTAAACTTTAGTCTAGTAGGTTTGGAGAAAAGCTTTGAACGGCAGAGGCAAATGGACGGATTTTTCAATTTTCTTTTTCGATTTTTGGATTCTAGGCATCTTGAAACGCAAACAAACAAATTTGGATGGCGGAGGGAGGGGTTACAATTTTATTAACGATATTAGGGGGATTAAAAAGGTTCATTATTGAAAATAATAAACCTAAAAAATGAAGGTGTTTGAAATATCTATTAGTAAGTTAGTATAAAATGTTTCCTTTCGTACAAAGATTGGTTGGTATGTTTGTCGATTCTGTTGGAAATCGTGATGTATTGAAACAAATGTTCACTAACTAAAAGTTGAAACCCTCTTATGTAATAACCCTTCTAAATTATTGAATAGTAGCAATCACTGACACTATCTCTAAAAAGGCAGGCAATCAAACTGAGGTATTCATTTTTCAGACAACAACACTTTTCCCATGTAATCTATTTAGCTTAACTAAATTCATGGACAAGTGATTCTTTCCACCAGGAAAATATGGAGAATCGACCCTCATCTGAAAACGAGCTCGTAATTGACATAGTGTCAGACGATGAAGAACCCTTTACAGAAACAACACAAAAAAATGAAACAGCGATGACACTAACAACGCCACAAATATCGTTCAACGGGTCAGCAGCCAATGCGGATGTTCCGACTTCTCTCGAAGCATCTGCTGTGCCAACAGGGGCATTCCAGAAAGAAGCAAATTCCACGCTCTGCTCCCTTCTCTTAGCCCCTATTCCAGAAATAGTACCTCAACAGGGCTCCGCCCTCAACGATCCCAACTTATCGAGTATCCTTGGGAACTACTCTGCAAATGAACTAGCCAGAGTTACCACGAAAGCAATGATTGAATGTATATCGAGGTTCCCGGCGATTTGGGACAGCTCAGAACCAAGTTACCAAAATCACAAGTATTGCAACATCCTTTGGAAAAATATAGCTGTTTTACTAAATATTAATGGTAAGGATTACGAAAAATAGTACGATTTAGTTTCAGAATACCTTCAAAATTATTTAGCTGCAATACATTTCATTATTCATATAACTTCACTATCAGGTTTTTACTTATTCATCATTTTTGCTCACCAGTGAAAAAGGCCAAAGCTAAATGGTACGGCTTAAGGAGCGCTTACAGGAAGGAATATTTCAAAAGCAAGGAAACTGGCGTTCCAAGCCGCTTTATTTATTTTCAAGATTTGAGTTTTCTCGAAACGGAAACCCTGAGAGAGAAGGAGCGCTCCGATATCGAAAAGTCCCTTGTGCCCCCTGACAGTGAGTATAAAAACACCGCCATCAAAAAAGTTTATAAATACTGTATGTCAATGGTGTAGCCAAGTAATTTATTATGGAGGGGAAACAGTTGAACATTCTAAAGGGGCACTTTAAAAGCATGAATGCGCGAATATTGTTTAGCAACGATATTCACTAATGGTTTTGTATTGTAATTTCCATCTTCCCAATGATGATTTTTACCACAATTTTTTTAAACTGCGTTTTTTTTTTTTTTTTTTTTTTTGCATAAAAGCTGTCTAACTTTCAAATAGGTATACTAGAGGTAGGTACAGTAAGTAGCTCTCTCTTAAGGGGGTTAAGTACTTCCCAGTAATTTTGATTATTTTAGGTACATTTTTCTCAGCTTTCCTGGAAGGTAATGGAGAAGGTAAAGTGCATCTCACTCCATTTTTCTATGAATCACATGAAGTTGAAGCAAAAATAGGAGAACTAAAATCAATCACCGTTAGTTCACTTTCTAAGAATTACTTTTGCTCCACATTATGCGAGCGTACATGCGCGGGCAAACATTCTTGGAATTATTTCGCGATTGTTCTCAGTTCTGGTTTTCCCATATTATGTCAGTAAATTTTATAATATTTTAATGTATAAACAAATATTTATTAGGTGAGCAGTGAAAAGTAGGGAATTGTGACTAAGAACTTTATCATATTTAAATCGCAACAGGGGGAGCCCCAAAAAGCAGTGGACCAACGAATTATTTTAACTTTAAAGTAATCTCATTTCTATTCTATTCACTGGGTGGGCATCAGTTTGCACGAACACAAATCGAAAGTCATGAAAATTACGATGCCCAGTTGCTAGGCAGTTTTATACTGAGTTCCTAAATCAGTATAGCGTAATCATAATTTATAATAGGCAGAACAGTTTACCAAGAAGTCTGCATCGTACCATAAAACATCAGTCTATTCTCAACTCCCAAGGGAAACATGTCAGGTTATTATTTTATTCTTATCACTTAATAGCTAATTATTGACGAAGTCATTCCATTCTCTTATTTTTTCATTTTATTGCTATTACTATTAATGCATTTTGTTTTTGCAGGAAACTCCGTTCCTAATGGAACAAATTCGACTATCCTTGGCGATGATGAGAAAGAAGACGACGATTGCGTGATCGTTGAAAACCTTGGAGATTGTACAGGAGGTTCGACATCAGTCATAGCTTCTGAATTACCTTCTTTCAACAGTAAGAACAATGAAACAATGTATTTTTGCTTGGTTCTTTTAAGATAATGAAATGGTTGAGTAAGAATTTAATATTATTCTGCCATTTTGCTCAACCTTGTATAAGTGGGTTTCGTATTGTGGGTAGTACATGAGCATTTCTGCTGGAGGATTTAATAACTGGGGCTCGTAACTAGATGCGGTTGATTGTTTTGCTGGCTTTTGATGGGGCTGATAATGCGCAACATGCTGTATTGCCTTGATTATGGCTCAACATTTATTGCCAATCAACTCTCTAGAGATACTATTTGGCACTGTGTTACCTGGCAATATGTGGCCAAATGTTGCTGGGCAACATTTTAATATTATGAAGGCCACATGGTGTTAGGCAGTTGGTTTACTCGTGGTTGAGCTGCATCAGTTGGTTTTATTCTTTGCACAAAGGGACACATCATGGCTGGGATACTGGACGTGATTGCAGAGTCAATATGCTTCACTTCGCTCGTTCAAGAACAATACTTTGGCATTATGCAGGCAACAAAAATATATTACAGTGTTAATATTAGGCCATCCACAATATTATTTTGTACATTTTGTATAAATGCAGGTACAAATGACAATATTGCCAAGTGTTTGGCAGTGATATTGATAAACTAATGCAGACATGCCTGCAACATTGCTGGGGAAAGTTGATTGCTTATGAGCCCCTTTACACTGTGTCTTACGTGAAAAACGAACGCGAGCGAGCTAGTGAACAAAGCGATCTGTTTGCACGATCAAACAATACAATTCTATGAAGTGTCTTACTTGACCACTTGGCATCGCGTTGGTCGCAACAGTCGCTTGGCGCCACGTGGTTTGATTTTGTAGGTTAACCAACTATCGTTTTGTTTTGGCTATATTGTTGTTTTTGTCATTTTGAAGTGAAATATTGTCCTTTTTCGACAGTATAATGTAAGCAGTGATCATGAAAAAGTTGAGTGACGTACAAAAACTTTCGGTGCGAAATGAGTTCCAGAGTATTCTGGTTCGTAAGCTTTAAAAAAATCAATAGTAAATAAATGGTGACACATTTGGTAAAGTAAAAACTTAATATTTTTCTGTGTTCTTGATGGTCTTTTCCCCTGTACTATAGAGGTACAGTACCTAATTATTTTGCGGTTATAGGTCTCGTGGTAAGGGAGTTGGGCGGTTTTGGTATAATTAATATGAATCATTAGAAGTGTACACCTATTGACCTTACCTGAGCGTCAGCATCAGCCGTTCTTCTACTGAAATCAGGTGTTGGAAATTTGTCCATACGTAAGTGTGAGAACTTATCTGTTATTTTTTCAATGATATAATCAAAAGTTTCAACTTTCATTCTCGAATACGAGAGAAATAACTCCTCATTTTGCCGGAGTTTGGGGTATAAATGATGGAATTCTCCTAGTTTCCTTAGGAGTAGATAAATTTCGTCAACTGGCTTCCGTTTTCTTTGCCTATGGGCCAAATAATACAGCAATGGCGTATATGTCGAGAGAAGTAAAATTTAGAAAAATTGAAACGTATATTTAAAAAAAAAAAAAAAAAAACTGGAGGAATGAATGGCCAGGTGGTGTTTCCCGCTTTGGCCACAACGCGATGTGTGTCTTTACGTAAGACACACGTTTCGGAATTGTGAGCAACTCGCCCCAATTGCATCACTTGCTTACTCTCGATTGTTTTCCATGTAAGACACAGCCCTGGAGAAGCTCCAGGAAAACATTACCATATAAACCCTGTGGCACGGAGTTCAATTAATATAACCTCTTTGGGCATGAGAGTTGTCCGGTACTTAACTAATCGTTGTAAGTCTAACATCAGCCATCCTCAGCTCAATTGATGGCGGGGGGGTTATCAGACCATTTAAAAGTGTGAATGTGAGCTCAGCAGTTACTTGGTGGAGTGAGTTCATGATCACAGTGAGTTTTGACTCAGATAGTTAGCAAGTGAAATCGCTCTTTCAGGAAGTTGTTTTATGTTCAGACTCGAGAGAGACTGTGTCAAGTCTCATCCTAATCGAGGGGAATTGTGAAATTTTTCTGGTGATTTCCACTTACTACAGATCCGTTCCCTGGGAAATAAAACTCCGTCAGTTTTGTTCCACGAAAATGGTTCACCCCCAGTTGGAAATTTCTAAATTTATTATAAAACTCTTACGCTGTCTAAACCTCATCAAAATTAAAAGCAACTGAGCTGCGTGCAAAATTATTATTGAACTATAAACAATCTTCGAGGTATAAAATGTGATTCGGTACTAGCCAGGCGAGCTTACTACTTGTTTCATTAACAAAGAGAAAAGTGAATGTGAACCAATTCAAGAAAATGTATCCTGTCATCGCACTTGTATGCACCATGCTAATTACAATTTATCATTTAGGTAAATTCCAAAACTGCAATGTCCGTCCACCGTCCGGGCCATAAAAGGCCTTTAACTTGATAAAACAAAATCTGCTCATTCACGCAAAGTTCTAGTTGGTCCTAGAATCTAGCCAGCCCGATTGCTTCACACGCATCAATGCTATGAGCCAAACACTGGGCTTTTTTCCTCATATTTGTCCTCATACTTGTGTTTTTCTATTTTTATTGATTATCACGTACAACCAATGCGTTACTAGCGAAGTGTAACTCCCTTAGTTTTCATAGCAGGAAAATCGTTCGCCCCTTTTGGTTTATTATTTTCAATAATAAGCCTATGTAATCTTATAGCAAAAAATGTTTATAACCCCCCCTCAAACTTTGTCATTTTACGTTTCAAAGTGCGTGGAATCTAAATTTGCAATGACCGTTCGCCGTCCGGGCCATAAAAGGCCTTAGAATTGACTTAAAAAATCCGTTCTTCCACTTGGGGTCTAGTTGGTCCTAACTTCTCGCCAGTTCGATCGCTCCACACCCATGGGTGCTGTGAGCCAAAAATAGGTGAAAAAGTGTCTTTTTCGAGGCTTTGAGTGTTAGACTGACGTACGCGCGCACGCCTGGCACGCTTAGTGGAATGATGAAAACACTGGCAGAGGGTCATGAGGGGGGATGGGAGGAGGCGCGACGCCTTGTAGGGGCATAGCGGCACGTCACCAGGGGCGTAGAATAACAGATATATATTACTTTTCTGTAGGTGGGTCAAAATGTTTGTCTGTGTTAAATTCAAAAGAGTAGTAAAATGTAGGTGTTTTTAATTTAATTTCTACTTGGTAGGCATCTATGCCACTGCAGATATATTTAGATAATGAGTAATAGACTTCGTTTAATTAAAGGACTATTTAATACATAAATAATAAACCTTTGTGTAATAATTTGCTGCGTTTTGGAATGCTCTCATTGTATCACAACATCTCATGATCCCTACCCTAAGCCATTCTAGTGTTAAGGAAAGCTGATTTATTACGCTAAGTTATAAACTAATATTGCTAACCATAACCATAATGAACTAATAATGTGAAAAGAAGGCACTAGGTATACATGGTAGGTATACTATTGAGTAGTAGGTACTTGTAAGCAGGTACTAGACGGTGCATAGACCTCTGATCAGCTGATGGGCTCCTAAAGCTGAAGATTTCTATCGTATTTAATCTCTCAAGCAGAAATTAAGATACGATTGAAATTATTGGCTCTTTTCCAATCAGCTGAGCGAGCTAAATTTTCTCCTGTTACCCCTAGGAAGTTGAAATTTGATAGGGATACTCTCTGGAACACTAAGAGGCTATTGCAATTATTGGGTCTTTCCTAATTAGCTGAGTGAGCTAAAATCTCCTGTTCATCCTAGAAAGTTGAGATTTGATAGGGAGACTCCCTGGGATGGGACATTAGGAATCTATTGAAATGCTTGGCTCATTCTTACTCAACTGAGTGAGCTGAATTGTGTCTCCTGCATATCGTTAGAAGTTGATATTTGATAGGGATACTCTCTGGGACTCTAACGCCGTGTCCTACGTGGACGACCAAAGAGCGCGAGCGAGCGACCTTCGCGTGCGAGCGACCTCAAGTCGCTCGCGCGCGCCGCTACAGTGTCCACAGTGGGCGTCCACAGTATGCGTCTAGAATCCTCGCGAGGTTACCAGTGTAAAATTTGTTTCTATTTTTGCGATATCATGCTGTGCGCATTGTTAAAGCGATTACTTTATTATACAACATTATAATAGACTGAGAAGGTGTACAGGCAGAGGAAGCAGACGAATTTACAAATAACCCTTTTTCCCGGACTATCTAACATTTACCGAATTTCCGACCTTCCCGCAATAATAATAGGTGCTCAGCTTCTGCAATTCAAATCAGGAAAATATTTAGTGAATATTTTATGCAAAGAGATTAAAACTATACCTAGCACTGTAAATAGATTTGTTGACTAAATCAATTAAATAAATTATATTTTCTTCTATTACACCTAACCTAATAACTACCTAAATTAATTATCCCTATCTAATTATTCTATTCAATTGATGCCAGCAACACAGGCAATGTTTTTACCCACTTACCAGCTTATTTTAATTATAAAAGTTCATAATAAGAAGTAAATAATACTACTTGGCAACTTCAATAGATTCGCGACCTCTTCCCATGACTCTTCTACCAAAAATCTGTTTTTATACGATTTACTGCACTTGTTCCACAACGCTTCTCTTTTTTGTATTTCACTAATAATAAGATCGCAGTCAATACCTGCCATTTCCAGGGAAAGAATTATAAAAATACGGGAACACAAACAAAACTTGAAAACACAAATATAACCTCCCGGCAGCGCGACCAGGGGAGCGTGCGACCAAAATCAAACCGGTTTGAAAATCAAACCCGAGCGTGCGACCTCATCGCGAATCGCGGCGTCGGGCAGTGGCACGTAGGACACTTGGTTTGTTTTACCCTGTTTGAAATCAGCTGGTCGCTCGCTCGCACGCGCGGGTCGCTCGCTCGCGCGCTTTGGTCGTCCACGTAGGACACGGCATAAGAGACAATTTCAGTTATTGGCTCTTTCCTAATCAGCTGAGTGAGCTAAAATCTCGTGTTCATCCTAGGAATTTGAGGTTTGAGGGATACTCTCTGGGACACTAAGAGACGATTGCAGTTATTGGCTCTTTCCTAATCAGCTGAGTGAGCTAAAATCTCGTGTTCATCCTAGGAAGTTGAGGTTTGATAGGGATACTCTCTGGGACACTAAGAGACGATTGCAGTTATTGGCTCTTACCTAATCAGCTAAGTGTGCTAAAATCTCTAGTGTTCATCCTAGGAAGTTGAGGTTTGATAGGGAGACTCCCTGGGACATTAGGATTGAAATGATTGGGCCTTTTCTCATCAGCTGACTGAGCTAATTTAATTGAGACATAACACATATTTCACAGGGTGGAAAAAATAAGGCATATCTATGTACCGATTTGTGTATGTTCCATTTGTAGGTTTTTCTTTTGGTAGGTGACATCATCTTCCAGCTATATTTCGATAATGCACTTTAGACTCAGTTTGGTTGGTAATTGGTGGAGTCTCCAAAGTTGGGATTTATCCTTCCCAGCTGTTCCAATCTTAATTAGAGGTTAATAACCCAATCAATGTTTCAGAACTAGATTCATTGTCAATCCATCCTGTTTTTAATTTCTAGGTTAATATTCTCCAATGGCCAAAGCATCCATTTTACAAAGGAGCATGAGTTCCCTGCCAGTAAAACTATTTCAGTAGTACCTTGGTATTAGTTTGGTGTTTTTCCAGTTGACATTATCTGGATTGGACTTGCTACTTTTCGTCCAATTCAACATACTTGTTCTTCAAATCAGTATGTGTTTGAGGGGAGGGGTGTGACGATTCCCGTCTCAACTGGGAGAGTAGTTCTACGCACTGTTCCCGATTATTTCAAGTGGTTTCTCGAGGAAGGCAATCCCTGATATATTGCACTATTAAGGTACTCGAAGCTCCCACACTCCCTTACTGTTATTGATGTCAAATTCGACGTTGGGAGCCTAGCCCATTCTTTTTAAAGTTATTATAAGGTGAATAAATTGCAAGTCAATTTTCTACCAACGATGTTCAAATTGAACGAGAAGTGGCCTTTAATGTGTATTTAAATGCAGTATTATAATAGAAATGTACGATTTTTAAATGGTTTGGGATTTTAAGGTGCTCAATAATTGTAATCTACGTTTCATACCAAATATTCGTCCAAATACGTCCCCACTTTTCCAAGTATTCCTATGAATTTGTTCAGGAAATCAAACACATTTATATTCGACAATTAGCTTACCCAACTCCCGGTACAGCTTTAATGGTGCACAAACAGATCCAAACTTGAATGTAAGATTGCTCAGCCTGTTAAGAAGTAACAACGCCATCTTTTTCTATCTAAACTATATTTTCAAAATAGTTGGTATAAACGTGGATTGTAACATTAACCCCTCCAAAACTGTACCTTTTCCTATTGTAAACTGACATTTCAAGGCCACTCTTCATTCAATTTGTAAATTGTCAGAATGAAATACATTTAAGACGAATGAGCTGGGTTCCATCCTAAAATTCGACATTAACAACTAAAAGAGTACGGCAGCTCTGTGTACCTTAATACATAGTGCAGCTATAAGGGATTGCTTTCTCAGATGTCAGAGTGAGGAGTCTCCTCAACTGCCATTTGAAAAAATCGGGAACAGCACATTCAACGCACACAGCCCCCCCCCCCCCCCCAGGTGCCTTGCAAGGTGTCCACTTCCATTCCCCTTAAAAACATACTGGTTTGGAGAAATATTGTGTTAAATGCGGACAGAAAATAGTATATATGGGATCCAATCTAGTAAATATCAACTAGAAAACCACAAAGCTTCTATAGTAAAGGTATTACTGAAATAGTTTTACTGGCGGAAAACATAAGTTTTTGGGGGAATTTCAGTGTTGTGTGTATTTAGAACAGTCTGAAGGTTTTTTTTTTTTTTTTTTCAAACGACGATTTGGAAAACTTTTTTTAAATCGTAAGCGGTTCAAGTGTAATGTCATGCCCCTGATGGTGATTGTTGATTATGGACACTGGGGTCTGATGATAGACATTTTAATGCTGATTTCAAAAGTGTGGTGAACGTATCAAAAATTGAAAATAAAAATAGTAAGACAGTGTTGGTAATGTCTGAAAGAAATCGGCGATTTTCTGTATTTCGCAAAAAGTGGAATAACTCAGAAACGAAGCCCCAAAAAGAAAATTTCAAGGAGGCCTTTTCTGTTCCAAATTCAACCTAGAATCGGAAAAAGCAATAAAAAATGGGGGTCAAGAGGAAACCGTAAGTTTCAATCAATGATTTGAGACATGGAAAAATAAAAATCGGACTTCCGCAAAAAGTGGAATAACTCAGAAACGAAGCCCCAAAAAGAAAATTTTAAGGAGGCATTTTCTGTTCCAAATTTAACCTAAAATCGAAAAAAGCAATAAAAAAGGGGGGCCAAGAGGAAACCGTAAGTTTCAATCAATGATTTGAGACCCTAAAACATGGAAAAATAAAAATCGGACTTCCGCATCGTGAAGCTGAGTTGAAATACTATAAAAAAGGTCCAGTTCAATTTTTCGATAGCTCGCACACCGTAAGGCTGTAATTTCCCGATGGGCCCGTTTAGATGGGACACCCTGTATATATATATATATATATATATATATATATATATATATAATTGGAGGTTGAGCTTGACCAAACTAGACTTGAGTGTTTTTTTTTTTTTAATGTTGTTTTTATTTTCATTTTTTTTTTTTCATGTTTTAATCATAATAATCCACAACGTTTCTACCCAGGGGCTGGGTCCTAATCATTTGATACAGTTGGTTTGAATGTGGTGGAGGGTCTTTCACCAAGTGAAAGTACATAACATTAGTTTTAAATGTGAAAACATTCAACACTTTAGCAAGCTTCAAATTACATCATCTATTATGTAATTATGTACTTCGATTATGTAATTCGAAGCTTGCTAAAGTGTTGAATGTTTTCACACACACACACACACACACACACACACACACACACATATATATATATATATATATATATATATATATATATATATATAGGTATATGAAAAGCGTTAAACCTTAGGATTCGTTTCAGAATGCTTCAAATCAATAGCTTCATTTCCTTTGAAGATTCACTAAAAATCAAAATAAGATTCTGTGGACATGAGATTCACTGATATGTATTATACCAATCATAGGGAAAATCTGACCTATAATAAAATAAAATCATGTTTCTGATCATGAATGTAATACTGCCTCAAATTGGAACTTTATTAATTTATACTAAATAAGTAGAACTTACTTTTGGAATTCCTAGTTTATACATAAATTATTCCTTCCTTTCTGATTCCCATTGAATTGACTTGCAGGTATACTAAAGAAAGGAAAACCAGAAACTTCATATCCAGAAGATCAAATTACGCAGTCAGTCAATGCAGCCAAGGAGCAAGCCAAGCCTACCATTAGGCCAAAAAACATCTCAGAACTTTTGGAAAAACGGCCCCCAGAAACTAATGGCCCCAACATAACAGTTATTGGTGATCCGTCCAATTCAAGCGCTAAATTAAGTGTGTCACCTGAAGTAGTTTTCCTCTCAGAAGAACCTCATCCCATTCCTAAAGCATCGAACTTGATCATCTCCAACGCGTTTCCATCAACCTCAAAGGGCCTCGTTAGTAATAAACCTCCCAACTCTAATAAATTATCTGGGGGCGTCAATAGAATGGCATCTTCTTTCAAGAAAGCTTTTAAAGAAAAGCCTTCCAAAAATAAGAAAAGAAAAACTAACTTACTGAAATCTTCAAAAAATATTGCCACAGATTCAACTCCATTGAAAGTCTCGGAAGTGCCTAATAGACTCTCAACGCTTATGGAAAAAACTACCATTACGCCCAAGAAACCTGAAGAAACAGAATCCGGAAAGCGGGCTTTAGATGAAGCAAAACACGGCAGTAACTCCAAAAAGGCAAGACTTTCTAATTCCCAAACCCCTTTGGGAAGAGGTTCTAATGAGTTAGATCGTTGAGAGAAATGAATAAGGGTTTTTTGATATCTCTCCTACCAGATGTTGAAGTGATGACCAACGCCGAGTTCCGAACGTTTAAAAAACAAGCTACGGCTCTCGTATCCGAGATATTAGACAGTTAATGCTAATAATTCTCTGTTATCCATAATCAAAATTGAAACACATGGATATTAATTTATTGGTTAGTGTACAAGACGTGTTACAACTGCTACTACAGTGTCTTCAGTGGAGTTCTAGTTTCTAATTTAGTTGAAGTTCGCGATGGACTTGATAATCTTAAACCATTAGTATAACATTTGAATCCCAGACTATATATGTTTTAATGTAAAGACTGAATCTGATTATTCGTTTCTTCTTTTTATTCTCTCATTTTCTTTTCCTTTTTAGGTTTTCACAGCACACCATTTGGGTTATTATTCAATATTAAACCTCTACAATACTTTTAAGAGAAATTATTTTCATCTCCCTCAAAATTGGTTGTTCACGTTGAAAGGTTGGCACATAAAATCTGTAAAACTAATAAAGATGTTTCAGTTCATCTGAACTGAGCAAGCCAAGCCTACTATTAGGCCAAAAAACATTTCAGAACTTTTGGAAAAACGGCCCCCAGAAACTAATGTCCCCGCCATAACATTTATTGGTGATCCGTCCAATTCAAGCGCTAAATTAATTGTGTCATCTGAAGTAATTGTCCTCTCAGAAGAACCTCATCCCATTCCTAAAGCATCGATCTTGATAATCTCCAACTCGTTTCCATCAACCTCAAAGGGCCTCGTTAGTAATAAACCATCCAACTCTAATGAATTATCCGGGGACCTCAATAGAATGGTATCTTCTTTCAAGAAAGCTTTTAAAGAAAAGCCTTCCAAAAATAAGAAAAGAAAAACTAACTTACTGAAATCTTCAAAAAATATTGCCACAGATTCAACTCCATTGAAAGTCTCGGAAGTGCCTAATAGACTCTCAACGCTTATGGAAAAAACGACCATTACGCCCAAGAAACCTGAAGAAACAGAATCCGGAAAGCGGGCTTTAGGTGAAGCAAAACACGGCAGTAACTCCAAAAAGGCAAGACTTTCTAATTTCCAAACCTCTTTAAGAAGAGATTCTAATGAGTTAGGATCCTTGAGAGAAATGAATAAGGGTTTTTTGATATCTCTCCTACCAGATGTTGAAGTGATGACCAACGCCGAGTTCCGAACGTTTAAAAAACAAGCTACGGCTCTCGTATCCGAGATATTAGACAGTTAATGCTAATAATTCTCTGTTATCCATAATCCAAATTGAAACACATGGATATTAATTTATTGGTTAGTGTACAAGACGTGTTACAACTGCTACTACAGTGTCTTCAGTGGAGTTCTAGTTTCTAATTTAGTTGAAGTTCGCGATGGACTTGAGAATCTTAAACCATTAGTATAACATTTGAATCCCAGACTATATATGTTATAATGTTAATACTGAATCTAATTATTCGTTTCTTCTTTTTTTCTCTCATTTTTTTTCCTTGAGAGATTTTTTTTTTGTTTTCAGAGCATTCCATTTGGTTTATTATTCAATATTAAACCTGTACAATAATTTAAAGAGAAATTATTTTTATCTCCCTCGAACTTGGTTGTTCACGTTGAAAGGTTGGCACATAACATCTGGAAAACTAATAAAGATGTTTCAGTCCATCTGACCTGAGCTGTCCGGGCTTTTCTCTGCACCTATACAATCAAATCGCTTGAAAATCATGAATGGGGACAATAGTTCCCTTTAGCACACTTGAAGAAGGTGAAACTAGGAGCGTTGTAATCATCATTAATGCGTGGGATTTGAATCCAGTTTGGATAAGACGGCACCGACTAAGGTGTCCAATCTCAATAATTGCTTATGATAATTTGATTTAAATTGAAATGAAACTTCACGGGATCGTGATTCAACTTTTAATGGCGAGAACTCTCAATATCAGTGAGCCCTAATCACTGTTACAGTTTTAACTGTGTAGCTGTAATGACAGACATAAACTTTGCGTCTTAACAACCGTCCACTACAGAAAAAGAAATGTTTTGAAAAATTGAATGAACACCTTATTGTTCCGAAATTTACTGAGGCACGAAACGCGAGGGGCGCTTCTGTTGCGCTTTGGCCGGGAGTCGACTGACTGTGGGGTTGAAAAAACATTAGCTGGAGTAAGTTGGATCCCCCAATTGAGCTTTGGGAGGAGAAGGGGTTGTAAATGTAAAACCCTTGCACAAAGGTGAAGACCCAGTCTTCAAACGCCATCGGAGGAGAATGTGAGAAATTCATATTTGCTGGCAATTTTTCTACTTCTGGTTGTGTGTTCGATATTTGAGAGGCATTTGAAAGGTAAAGGCTGGAGGGCTTCAACTCGGGAGCTCTGGGTGTTGAGAATGGTGGGGAAAAACGAGACCTGAGTTGATCTAGGTGTCTGTTTCAAACTAGAGCATCTGAAGTTGTCACCCGGTAATTTAGCGGCCCAAGATCCTCAGACACTGTGGTTTCCCTCCAACCAGGAGGATTTGAACGGTTAACTCTAGCCCAGATGACTCATCCAATGTGTAGGTTGGTTGTCCGCTTCCCACTGTTGGATATAATTTTCTAATACGTGGTGTCTGCAATGTCATTTGGTAAAAAACCGAAGTTGAAGAAGAACGTTGTCTAATTCCGCAAAAATAAAGAGTTACAATGTTAGATCGATTTGATGGTTAGGTTATCATCAGTAACAATTTCGTCACAAGTGATTTAGTTCGTGTCGTTTGGTTATGGATTCAATGTTTTGATGAGAGTCTACACTCGACATTTCAATATCATGTAGTCGGAGATTCCTGATTGGAAGCATGAATTTGTTTCTATATTGAAACAAAACTTGCTGAGGATAACAAGAATTCTTCGTGATTTCCACTGCAGATTCAGCAACACCGTTTGTCTGTGGATAAAAGGGGGCTCCTACATTATGGTGGATCCCAAAACCTAGAAAAGCAGCCGTCTCATGACCGGTGAAGTATCTAGTGCCATCAGAAGTGATTGAGCGAGCAATCCAAATTCCCTAAACAGTTCGGAGAGTTTCTCAATAGATTTTGCATCACAAAAAACAAAAACGCTCAATCTTCCTTGGATCCTTGGAAAGAGAACATGTAAAATTGTCTATTTTAGCCTAGTTTGGCTCATATCTGCCTCAGAAATATTCTTAGTACTCGATGCGTTTATCTCCTCTTTATCGCAAAGGGGTTCCAACTACTCATCTGACAGTTTTGGTGGTGGTGTGGGCGGCGCTTCCACCAAAGCCATTTCCTCTTTTTGTGAACAGGTTTGGGGGGCAGTCTCAGGGCTATGATTCTGAAAAACGGCATAAAGAAGGTTTTTACCTTCAGGCTGTCATCCCATCTGACCCCACTTGCATGGACATGCAAACCTATTTACAACTAAACAAATTCCCATCAGACTCGACTGTTAAAAACCGTCAGGTGCCGATTAAATAAAACCTCACTTACATGTCCCTATGTTTGTTAATGCTACTGATGCCAATTTTTTGCCATTTTATCCCAGTGACCAGTAGGTATTATACCTACATGCAGAATAGATCTCGATTTGTGTGAGCCAACGGGTACTGGTAAAACCGCTTGGTACCTATATAATTCCATAGGTACATGCCCTCAAGTTCAGACTATTATTATGGATCTAGACGTATTAATATTACGTACTATTACATATAATACAAAAGAGGTGAGCTTACTGCCCCTTTTGAGCTCTAATCTACATTTTATGAGGCTCAAAATCAGTTTGGTGAGCCGGAACCTTCTCGAAAACTGTGCCTACGACACT
This sequence comes from Adelphocoris suturalis, assembly GCA_030762985.1. Taxonomy (NCBI): domain Eukaryota; kingdom Metazoa; phylum Arthropoda; class Insecta; order Hemiptera; family Miridae; genus Adelphocoris; species Adelphocoris suturalis. The sequence goes on along the minus strand of CM061040.1, from coordinate 24,890,460 downwards.
TCAAAATCAGTCAATCTTGAATGACTGGAGGGAGGAGGGGTATCTCCGGCAGAACAATAAAAATCGTCAAAAACTATTGTTTGCCACCTAAAATGAGTGCCATCATGTCTGCTTCCAAACAGTGTTAACCTCTGCGTTAAGAGTTAACAGGCTGAGGTTCGGCCAGTTAAGAGCTAAAGAATGGTTAGATTAAGCCGTTAACTTGTCAGTGTATGGTAGTTGGTAAAAAAAAAAAAAAAAAAAAAAATCTCTCTAACGACAATCCAAGCCACAGGCTAACCATACGTAAACGTTAACAGTAAAAGGTAAAATTGATCCATAGTCTGCTTGACTTTGAGTTCCATCTAACAATATGACTGATTTTCATATGGCCCATCCTGTTCGGTTGAGTAAGTACAGAAGCTAAGCTATCCTACATGAAATACAAAGTTGAATGTTGTCTATTTTGAAAAATCTCTAGGCACCATATAGGCTCAACTGGGTGAGCTTATAGGCCAAGTACTTTCTTTCTTATTTTTCCTACGATGCTCATGTTTGAAATTGAGCCTCTTTGGGATGATTACTTTCCTGTTTAAGATACTATCGCGAAATACGGAACAGCAAGAAAATAAGTAGAAGCAGGGGCCTGCCTTTATCAGTTTTAGGCTATTTCTTTTCTATCCGACCCCACAATGATACAATTTAAAAAACGTATCGTTGGGGTATGTGGAAAATTAGCAGGAAGGAGCCATCCTAATAAGCTGGGTGAGATCTGAAGCGAACCTCTCCTATTCAATCTAAGATGTTAATCTCACAGGTGGCATAAAATGCTTTGAGTTTTTCTGTTCAGCCTACTTTGCTGAAATCTGTTGGAGCCTTTTTATTACTCCAATTCGCAACTACACGATGAGGAGTAGCCCTGAACAGCTGAGCAAACTTAATGGCTTAGTTCTTCCTTTCAATCTGAAATGGTGGCTCTCTGAACTCATTGTCAGTGTGCAGAAAATCCATTCTAATCAGTTGAGTGAGCTATGCATGTGAAGATAAACTTAAAGTACAATAGTGGCATTTCAATTGCAGCTTTTTTGGGGCAGGAAAATAAATGCAAGGGCTTACTAATCTGCTGAGTGCCCTGAGGATTTAATTCCCTTCCAATTCGATCGAGATGATAAAATTTAAACTGGAGCACCTTTGGAATTCTTGGAATTTGTAATTGATTTATTCACTTTCTGCACGTTTTTCAAGTAAAATGTCCTTTTGTACACTAGAACTATCAGTAAAAGTGATAATGTAAAAGTATATATTGTGGTTGTGGCAAGAATTGCAGCATGGGTGTACGCACTCACGAAACTCTGTTAATTTAGCAAATACCTTACCTATCTCAAGGGCAGGGAGGAAGGACAATTGGTTTGCCTGAAGATTTACATTTTTTTTTCACTTAGTAGTTAATGTGGATGACCTTACCACGGTAGGTACCGGTGCCATATTAATAGTTTTTTTTCCTCCATTTATTGTACGACAACATGTATGAAGATGATAAATATCCACTGGGTAGTAGGGCACTGAAAAAGTTGTTATACTTCGTGTATTTATCTTAGCTTCTAATAATTAAATACCCACTGACTTAATTTTAGCGAATTTTCGTAGAAAATGAAGCTATTGCAATGGCTCGGAAAATTTTAAAATCAAAATTTTTGAAAAATGTCTTTATTTATTGAAATCCATTTTGGGGCATTCTGAAATGAATCCTAGAGTTTAACGCTTTTTCATTTGTATGTATATATACATATATACACACACACATATCTGTGTGTGTCATTCCACACGATAACTCTCCATAGGATTGAGATGAAAATTCCGTTCTTGCGCCAAAAATGAGGCTTTCCAAACGAAAGGATGAGTTTGTTGGCCAGCACTTTTTGAGCACATTAAATTGGTCAACTTTCAAAGAATGTACTAAAAATATAACTGAAAATGGCTAAAACGGCTAAAAAGCGTTAAATTGATGTTTTTTTGTAGAATATTGCTCAAATAAAGCTTATTAACATTTAAAAATTAGAACATTTAAAAATTTATGTACAAAATTATGCTGAAAAATGTACTTAAAATGTATTAAAATTTGCTAAAAAATCGATAAAACTGCAAAAAAGCTAACAATTCAATACTTCTATTTGAATATTAGATTATTATTTAGAATACATTTTTTGCCATCAAATTAATAGTTAACAGTTTCCTTGCACTCAAAAATCTCAAATTTCAAAACAATTTAACTTTATACAATACGTGAATTTACGAAAATTCGCTCATACGATCATGCTGCATGACTGTAACTTTTTTTATTATTTACTACGAAAACAACTTGAAATAGAAAGGTCTATCACCTTTTACTGTTTCGAAATGCAAATAAATGTTTTTACAAATCCACTTCTACCCTTATTATTTACTGTTTACCCCTAATAAAACCATTACCATCTTATTAAGAATAAGTAATGTGATTGAGAGGATCGTGAATAAAATTAAATAAAAAAACACACAACTAATACACAAAAGTTTAATATATGTTTGGGTCCATGAACCCTTAGCATAAGCAGTGTTCTTTAAAAAAACGGATCAGTAGTTACGAAAATCAATTTGCGATTCACAATCGTGTTGATTTTATTTAACCCTTGTACGCTGGAAATGCAATCAATTTCTGAGACTAATAAAAAGTTTTCTAGGAACTCATTTTCTATCTAATAAACTCTTGAATCTAAACCATTTGAATGAAGTGTTGCCGATATTTCAGGGTTAATACCAGTAGGTGACACGCGTGTGGGTGCGTGTGTGTGTGTGTGTCATTCCAGACGATAACTTTCGTTTGGATTGAGATAGAAATCAGTTCTTACACCTAAAAATCAAGCATTCCAAAAAAAAGGATGAGTTCGTTGGGCAGCACTTTTTGAGCACCTTAAATTGGGCAAATTTCAAAAACTTGTTGAAAAAATCACTAATAATGGCAAAAATGGCTAGAAACCATTAATAGTAATTTTTTAAAAATTATTAAATTATTAAACCTAAAATTATTAAATATTAAAAATAATTTTCTGCTGAATATCAATAGAATTTTATCAACTATGATCCAGAACACTAAAAATTTATGCACACAGTACATTCAGTAATATCTGCAGAAAACTCGGCGCTCCGCGCCTCGCCAGGGGGCAAGCCCCCTGGACCCCCGGCTACCTCTATTTACATACTTCGGACGAAATTATTGAAACACAGAATGTGTTTTCGTTGTCGCGCAACCAAGTGACAACCAAACAAGCGTCATTGTTTACTATTCATTTATAACATCAATTTATATAGTTATAGTATGAAACTACGAAAAAAAATACGAAATAAATTCGTGATAAATCAAGAGCGATTTATCAAGTAAATGTCCTAAAGAGGCTACATACGAAATTACAGCTTCCTAGAGTGTAAAGCATAGAAATTAGCTTTAAGAGCCACACATCTGATCCGGACCCTGAGCATCGTCAAGTAAATGTCCTAAAGAGGCTACATACGAAATTACAGCTTCCTAGAGTGTAAAGCATAGAAATTAGCTTTAAGAGCCACACATCTGATCCGGACCCTGAGCATCGTCAAGTAAATGTCCTAAAGAGGCTACAAACGAAATTACAGCTTCCTAGAGTGTAAAGTATAGAAATTACCTATTCAAATTATTTAACCTCCGCTTCACAAATCAAACCGTTTTCGTAATACTCAGATCACCTGCTATGAATCAAATCATCGAAACACAAGCTCAATGAAATCATCAGAAATTAACAAGCGGTTGCAATCATGTTCACAATATCAATTATTGAGAATGATCACCTGTGTGTAAACAATTATTTATATAACCATGCTCATAACTCAGTTTGTTGGACACGCACTTCGCAGTAGTTAACATAATATTGTTGGATAAATCGAGAGCTTTCGAACGAATGGTCAACGAATTTTGTGGGATGAAATTCGACGAAGTACCATTTCCCTAGCAACGACTCGGTTGTACGTGAAAATCATCCGTCACACATTTCGTTACCATCCCGCGTTCCATTTTCGGCTAGTTAGTCCATGGCTAAAACACATTCTGTGTTAAAAAAATCTACAAAAAATTCATAAAATCCAAAATTGGTTTGAATATCAGATTAGTATTTAGAATGAGGGTCTTTTCATGAATTGTTTAGTTAACCATTTCTTTGCACTCAAAGTGCTGATATTTCAAAACAATTTAGCATAATTATTTAATTATATCGTATTTAATATACCTAAGTAAAAAATTGTTTGGTGCAACAGACGGGTGAGTGCCATTTGTTGGATGGGTTAGAAACAATGAATGGGAACTTTGGTTTGGATTGAATGCCCACCCCCTCTAATCCTTGTTCAGCAACTGGTCCTATTCCCACTAATCCTAAAGTGAAGACTCTTCACACCCCATCCCTGCCTTATCGATTGCCATTTTGACATACTCTAAATTTATAATTTTGTATTTCTCGTGTACATTTTACCCAACTTTTCGTAGAAAAACGGTGCAAATTATTACACAAAGGTTTATTATTTCTGTATCATACAGACCTTCTACGTAGAAAACTGACCGTAATTATTTAGCCTCACTTATAGTATATTTACTAGGTATCGAAACTCGGGGCTTCCAATATTTGGTTCACTCGTTCACTGCATCACAGCTCCAGGACCCCATAATTTTACGCTTTATAGTAAAGTTGAGAAAAAAAAAAATGGGGCCGTCTAGGGACACCCGAAGGAAGCGAAGCTTTATATCATAAAGCGTAGAATAGAATTATGAGTATTTTCATACTCATAAACAATCTCTTCTAATTGGAATTAATTTCTTGACACTCTCTCTCTCTCGCCTTCCCTTCCCTCTCCCCTCCCCTCACTTCCCTCTCACTCCCTCCGCCTTGCCCTCCCTCTCACTCTCTCTAACCCACCCTCTCACACCCACAAGGCGTGCGGGCGTTCGTCAATCTAACTGACACTTTTTCGCCCGTTTTTGGCCCATAGCATCTATGCGAGTAAAGCGATCGGGATGGTTAAACGTTAGGACCAAATAGACCCCAAATGGAGTCTATGTGCGAAAGAACGGGTTTTTTAAGTCAATTCTTAGGCCTTTTAACCCCTTTACGATGGGCGTCGTTCAGCCACTACAACGCGCCTGGCCTGACTGCCTCGGAGCCCTCCAACCAAGCCTGAATAATTGGCCCTCCACGCGTGTTGAACCACCTTCGCTTTTCAGAACTGGATCAACAATATTAGAATTTGAAATTTCCCGAGTATCATGATCACCTTCATCGAGAAAATCGTCAAAACTACCTATCGTCTTTGAGTTGATCCAAAAAGTTTGTTGAACGAGCTTCAATTTCAACGTCAGTCACATCACTTCCTAACTCACTGTCACTCCCGGTTATTATTTCTTTAAGAATTTCTTCATCCGTCAACCTGCTGTGGTCCATCGTGAGGAATAAAAACGTAAAAGAAAGTACAAGTATGTAAACAGGTGAGTAAAATTATGACAACGACCGAATGCGGGCAAAAAACCAAACAGTGACCAAGTCAACGTTTTTCCTGCTATTTTGATGTGAATAAAAACTCTCAACAACGTCTTTGATCTCAGCGCATTCTATTAGATACTAGACGTAAATGTTAGTTACAATGCCTCTCAACGGATGGCATGAGAGGGAAATTCGAAAACGCCAAAATACGTCAGCAGGCGTTACAGATTAAGTAACGCCTTAGTATTAATACGTCATTAGGCGTTGCGGAGGACATCTGTGCCGACGTATTAATACGGCGGCCGTCGCAAAAGGGTTAAGGCCCGGACGGCGGACGGACATTTCAAATTTGGATTCTACGCACCTTGAAACGTAAAGTGACAAAGTTTCACGGGGGGTTATAAAAATTTTTTGCTACACGATCACATAGGCTTATTATTGAAAATAATAAACCAAAAGGGTATTATAGCCGTCGGCACGGCAGAACTTGGGGGTTGGGATGCATTTTCTTTGCATTCCAGAGGGTGTAGAACACGTTTACAATATACAATAGTCATTCATTTTCAGATTTTCAGATACATATAATTTATTTTCTTTATATGTATATTCTAAATATATATATTTATGTACACAATTTTGTGCTCACTACTCCTCCGAAACCGCTGGTCTGATTTGGACCAAATTTTAATATGTTGTATTAACATGTTGGAACTAGTGCCTTGTTGACTTTGGTGAGGATCTGTGCTGACCATGAGCCATAATATCAATCAATGATGGCAAATCGTGCTCAAGTCTATCCTATTTACCCTAGGACGTCGAAATTTGATAGGGGGCCTCTCTAGGATATCAAGGGACGAATGAAATTACGGGCTCCACCCTGAGCTCCAGCTGAGCGATTCGCATGGCGATTTTTTCAACATGTTCCGCAAACCAGCGGCACGTAGTAGGAAAGCATTTTGTAAACAAGTTTTCCAGAGATTAATACACAAATACTATTAACCATGGTTCACCTAGTGACAAATAAATAATTATCGAATGGAAGAATTTTAACAATTCTTTTTTCATCGTTTAGGTATGTTTACTCTCTTCTGATTCATAAAAAATAAAAGCGTTCTAAATACTTTTCACCAACTCATATTTGACCTATCTTCATTCGAGTTGGTTTTTTTCTGTGTGTCATCTTTCTGCGGATTCGTGGATTAACCTACTCTTGTCTCCTTCTCTATAACGAATCTTTCAACGACGGATAGGCTGCTGGATGTCTGTGGGGGTACCCAGCAACAAGGAAGAAGCGAGCACGAGAACAGGTCAGAATACTTCCACCTCATACCTATTCATTTTTCCATACTTTATAATATTGTACATGTCAAACCCCCCAAAGTCTACATTTCGGGGCCTTCATTTATTTATTCACGTGAATATTTATTTGGGGCCATTCCAACTAACCTGTTGAAGCCTGGAAGTTCCCTGTATAAAATCTAGAGTCCGAACCATCGAGCTAAATAAAATACAGTCCACTTAGGTATACATCGCCAACAACGATAATTTTCGAAAATTCACATATTCGATCACTGCATGACTGGAAGTTTTCACACTGTTCTCAACAGAACAATGTGATTTCTGTTTGTGCGGTTATGTTAGGTCACATTTCGCTGCTTATGTGAAACCATTCTCAGTAACTTCAAATTTCACATTAGCGAGAGGTGAATAAATCGTGATATTTTCAACCTATTTCCGTGAATATTTCCTTGTTTAATTTTACAATGTTGAAGCAGTTCAAACTTTAATATTGCTGTAGGGGAGGTGACGTGGTAGTGGTGAAGTTGAGGACGGGTTCACTGTCTTATGTCGTGCTTCAGAGCGGGCAAGAGGTGCGAGTACACATGGACCCAGTGAGAGGGGGGGATGTAACACAGTCAACTACAATAGAGGACTATCACAACTAACTAACAGGTGGTTGGGTTGTCAAGTGGAATGTATATATTGAAAATACAATCATTATGTGTTCATACTTGAATCGAGTCAGTTTATAATACACTGAAAGACAATTTTAAAATAAGCTTGAAATATTTTTTACTCGTCATTACAAAGCTTGGCTTTTCCTCGCCATTTTCTCGTTTTTTCTCAACTCCTTACTCTTTCTTGAAGTAGATGAGCTTACAATATAACGACCAGAGCTTAGAAACCATCAGTTCTGAACAGCTTAGGTACCACTCTAACTCAATATAATATCATTTTATGGCCCCATGAAGATGTAAAAAATGGACTTTTGTCCCGTTTTTCGTCGTTAGGAACCGCACAATCCTTGGAAATTTTATAAAAATCGGTCCTTTAGTCTCGGAGTTTTGTCTGCGTCGATCAACTTTAGTTTTGCACATGTGCTATATTATTATTCCACCAATACCGATTTAATCCATAGGGAATTTTCCCGGAACATATACTCATAAACTCCCCAAATATTCCTCGCCTTTCTGTTTCTTAAATTCAAGATCGATTCTTGGCCAATTTGCTTTCAAGTGCCACATGCTTTTTACTCCTAGATTTGACATCCTTAGGTAAGTTGTGGATGGGGAGGGGGGGGGGATCCTTCCTAGACTTCCCTGAGCCATGGATAGGTAAGATGGGGGGGGGGGGGGATCCAACACTGTTCCCTAGATCCAGCGCTGCTGCCCTGGATCTATCCTTCTCATCAGGCTCCGGGCTCCTCAATCGTTTTCTGTTGTAAGTTGTTATTAGATCTACTCAGACATGGATCGTGTTAAGTTGTAAATGAGTGAAAAATACTCTTTGCTTTGCCAACAACACTTCTTATCGCTTTTCTCTTGCAGGTTAGGCCTTGCAATAAACCATTTCTCTTGCGATTGCGAAGTTCTGCATCATCGAGCGTTGTGACGACTCGGGTGAGGGTCCCCCGTCCAAGTAGTATTTATGCTTCAGTACTGTAAACTCCGCTCCACTCATGAGAGCGAGGCATTGAGCGAAATCATCAGGACAAATTCTGATCCTCCCTTTGGACAATGGCATCAATGACGTCATGACAGTTGACCGTAAAGCTCCCACATGTAATGGTTGCTTACTTTACTTTTTGTACTCATTTGTGTGCGTCGTCCAATGCTGTCACTGTTTTCATGTTAAGCTGTAAACAAACTACTCGTATTCCTGAACTTCCCTCGTTGTGTCAGCAGAAATCAGTCTGCTCAGGTATTTGTTTGGGATTCTGCACCTTACTGCTAGGATTTTTTCTTTTTTACACAATATGCTGCATGTGCCCACACTGAACGGGGCTCAAAACTAATGAAGTCCGCCGCGGAGCGCTAGGGCGCGAAGGATCCAAGGAACATGGTGGTTGACATGAATTTCCCCTTGTTGATACCTTGCGTCACTCCTTTTTGCTCTACAATTCTTTCCCCGCACCATCAACCTCATCAGTACTGGTCAAAAATGAGAATTATATTATTAATAAATGAATTATTATAATAAAGCGACAAATACAAACAAACCAAAACTGGAAAAAATCAAAAACAGCTTGTGTCCACCACGACTGCCCTTGTAGGTAACAAGAGAAGAGCAAATCGGTAAGTTCCTTGGTCACGAGCTTCTCATGTTTGGGGTACATTATATCTTCAGTCACATTTTGCATTTTTGAGCTTCTGATCAGATTTGATCTCGTGGGTATCTGCTAGTATCCCTGTAAACCCTGTACCACACAACCCAGTTCCCTTGAAATCTCAGGGATTGCTCATGTTCAGTAGTGAATGTTTCACTTTGAATTGTTCACATTCAGTTCAGATTATTCCAAGTTTATTTATTTATAATTGTGTACATAGGGACTAAGGCTATTATTATAGCTTCTATTAATCAGCGATCGTTATACCTACAACATAAATCTGATTGAGTTGAAATATAGTTCCATGGAAGCTCATAAAGAATTTATTAAACGATAAATTTAAGCTTGAAATGTGTTGTGACAACTCTTTAAAAAATTCAACAATTATTTATTACTCACAACAAAATTGCCAGACCATTTTCAGAATAAGTCTAAAACACCTACTTTTTCTGACAAACACAATGCCACTAACAAAATCACGTGACAATATTGAGTTAGCTTACCACTACTGTCCCTCTTCTTCTCTGAATGTCCTTGCCCACGTGTCTGAGGCACCGGTGGGTGCTTCACTTGGAACGGAACGTAACTTTTCTCCTATGCTATAACCCAAGATGGAGTTTGCTCCCTTGTAGATGGAGTTTTTGACATTGGCCTCTCAAACAGTTTGGATCATGGACTCAAACCCAGTATCCTTCTGTTGATTGTTAAGTACTTCTAAGCTTTCATCTTCAGTACAGTTTGCTTTTGGTGCAAAACGACTTACTTTCTCGAGGTTTGCACAGAGTTGTAAGTTAGCCAATGGAGGGGTTGATGCTGAGGCCATACAAGTGTGTCTGAGAGTTGCAGGTTTCTACCATAGAGAAGGTCGGCTGGGAAGTACCCTTGTTGGGTTTTTTTTTAAATCGTTATTCTTGATCCTTGTTTTTCGAGGACAACCTAATCTCCTTAGTTACAGAGAACGTTTTTTCCCTATTGAAATTGTCAAACCTTTGAATTGTATGAAAATAAAGTGAAATGTTATTAGAACGAAGTTTAGCGATTTTAATTATAAACATCCCGGTTGTAATAGTTTTGTGATCGTGACAGGACTATATCTCGAACCCGCGGTTGATTTGGGGCGTGTTGAATTTCGTGTTTTGTACTTTATTCCGTGAACGTGCAGTTTTGAGTTCAAATCATGGCTCTTGAAGACAAGAGATTTACTGAACCTCAAGCACGACATGTACTCAGAGCATTGTTTACAAAAGAGGCGAATGCTCTTGAAAATTTATTGATGCGTGGAAATCCTACTCGAGCTACAGAAACTTTGAAATTGTCATTGCTGACTTCTCGTTTCAATGAGCTTTCTGAGGCAGATGAGGAGGCTAAAATCTCGTTACTCATCCTTCCCTATTTTTCTGATGAGGTCCAGGAAACTGAATTTGCCACAAACGGTGAGTACGAGGAACGATATTATTATATTAGAGCATTGGTTGATCAATTTTTTGAGAATTATTGTAAGGAAAATGTTTCACATCCATCCACGGTTGTACAATGTGACACTAAAGTTAAGAAAAACTTAGCAACTCCAACTGCTTCTTTGTTGCTTACCACGAATGGAACACTTTCTGGAGATAAGGGTTGTATATCTTGTGACCAAACCCACCCTTTCCAAGACTGTACTGTGGCAGCTGACATTACACTGGACAGGAGAAATGAAATAATAAAGAAAAAGGACGCCTGTTTCAAGTGTTGGAGGAAGTCTGGGCATTTGAGTTCCAAATGCAAAATTTTCCTTGAATGTGTGCAGAGCAAGGGACAGCAGTATCCATTGATGTGTAGACAATCTGAACGTGCTCCACAGAATGATCAGCCCGACATACTCTCGAAGGCTCTCTCTCTCTTCTGCAGGTGGGAGGGTGACAGATAGCCCTATCACTTTTCTACACATAACGATGGCCAAAATAGTAGTGAATGATCAGGAAACTTGGTTACGAGTTCTATGTGTTTACTATGGGTAGGTTCTCGGAAGAGCTATAATGTACTAAAATCCTGTATGAAAGGTTAGTTCTGGTCAGCAAAAGAAGGGTTGTCCAACAGAATGAGCTCTTCGGTGGAAGTCTGACAATTTCGAACACCCATGGTTCAAACATGATAAAACTTAGATCGAACGTCAATTTATATGAAAATAAATTTGAGCTTCTTGATCAGGACCGAATATTCAGTTTTGCCCGTAAGTTACATGATTTCACGTTTTATGATGAGCTTAGAAAGAGAAGAACTTTGAAGGAGTTCGGATTTTGTTGGGTGCAGATTCGCGAGCAAAGCTGATGTCTTTGGAGCATGTTGAAGTTCGACCAGAGCTTCAAGCCATAAATACGAAGTTGGGATGGACAATTCTTGGCCCAGCTGAAAATGAAAGACTGACCATCGCTTCAAGACTGCTGACCACGACCACTTGCCAATCTTAATTGGAGTATTTGTGGAAACGTGAACTACTACAGATCCAAGATTCAGCTGGCAAGGTCACGCAGGAATAAAAGGACCAACGAGTTGAACAATTTTTTGAAGACACTGTGCAGATCCGCCAAGGCAGGAACGTCGTTAATTTTCACTGGATTGAATGTCATGACCCCTTGGAGGAAAATTGGCGAGACTTCGGAAAAAAAGGTGAAGTTCTTCACAGCTTCCATAGAATTCACCGCCCAAGGAAATACTCCGTGGTATCAGTGGAACCTGGTAAGGTCCAACAATGAAAATACTTCTTTTGATATTGAGCTGGAGCCAGTTCTAGATTCTCCGGACAGAAGAGCTGATTCCCCTCAAATTTCAGAGACCACAGGGACTAGAAATGAGTTACTGACAGAACGAAGTTTTCGCGATTTTAATTATAAATCTTCCCTAAATAATATAAAATATTAATAAATAAATTTAGAAAAAAAGACCAGGGCGGGAAATATCTAAAAAGGTAACTGGAATCCCCCCCCCCCTCCACACAAACCCATTCCTTCATGCCTAAGTTGACTGGTAGCTAATTGTTCAATAACAAGTCTGAGTGAGTTCAACAGTTCACGTCATGAGAGTGGAGCTGCTTGGGGCTACTGGGTACCAATGACAATGTGCGAAGTACTGAGTTTCTCATACGAAACCCAACAACGTAGAGAGGATAATTAAGGTTGGGGATGGTACAACTGCCGTGTCATGTGACAAAGAGAAAAATGGAAAGTATGAAATTGTACGATAACACACTGAAAGTGAGCTTTGGCAGCAGTCCATGGGTGTCTGACACTGTGGCATCTCCACTCGCCAACCTAGATTTCCATACCATTTTCCTCATCAGTTCGTTGAAAATTGGAAATAATTTATTTAAGCAACGTTGTTAGTGCAACGGCTCAATCAGTTAATTCTAAAGTTGTTGAGAAAAAATTGGTTGGAATTGAAGGTTTCAAAGGGTTTATTTCACGCTATTTTATTGGGAGTCCCAGTGACTTTAGGCAGCAGCCGTCGAAGAAGGAAGTTTCAAATCGTAAATCGACAATTTACAATTGACTATATCCGAGACAACGATAAGCCGATGTCCTCAATATACATGCAAACACGACTACGGGTGCAGTGCGCTGATGTCAGCGGAAAACGAGAAATGGCGTAATGGTGAAATGAGGCTAAATTCCCCCACTCGCACCTTGAAAAGGAGTAAGGGAAATTGTTGACCGCCCAGGGACTTACGTCACGAAAACTGGTACCTAATTAACAATTAAATAGACTGCGATTAAGAAGACCGGAGGGGTTATTCGTAAGAGGATTGGTTCCACCAAAAGCAGACAAATTCAGGAGGTGTGATGCCCATCCGAGAAATGAACAAAACTGACGAGCATCAGCTTGGTGTCCTAGTTTCTGATATTGTGTACCCGTCTGGAGGCGGAATTTTGTCCGTTGAGGGAGCAGTGGAAGACAGACGGGTCACAGGAGTCCACTTTCCCTAGCCAAGAGACCCAAATGCTGTGGAGGATTCAGGATCAACAGAGGGCTGTTCAGCCAACGGTATGCAATCACCCTCCTTTTATCTACCGCCAAAAAATAGTTTCTCTGATACCCACTCAAGCATATCCAAACACTTCCAGAAAAACGTTTTGCGGTTTCCCTCGGTCGCGTCGTGCCCGATAAAACTGCAGCATGAAACGGAGTATTGATTTTGGAAGGCTGTAGGTAGGAGTTTTCAGTCTAAATAATTATAGGTAGTTCGCTGGCGCTATTAAACAATTGTCAAAACCTAGACATATAAGTGTACATGTTGGACTAATAAATGTCTGAATATTTATAATAATGATTATGTGTTGACCGATTTAAAGTAGTCATCCTGCTTGGCCTTGCCCTTGTCGTTTTCTTCTTTTTGAAAATAGTGCTGGAGCAGGGAAAATAGGAAAGCTAATATTCTCTCGCGTTTCACGAGCTTGACAGTGCGTATTGAGACAAAAACGGGAATTTTACAATCTCGTTAACACTAAGGGATTAAGACGTAAACAAAACTTACCCTTACAGAAGGTAATAGAAGAAATGTACGTCCCAGGTGCTTAGGCTATGTTCATACGTATGGCAAAAGCAGGCGAGCAGTTTGAGTGTCCCATGTAGACCACGCGAACCCCCATTAAATTTTCAACTTAATACTGGAAACATCAGTGATAATGATGCACAACATAGAGGTGGAAAGGACAAAGAGAAACTCAGTGCTGGAGAGGTGGCTCCATCCCCTGCACACCCGTTAGAATCCCCTTAAAGCTTGTGGCTAAAATTGAAAAACATAGGACATGTTTTATCCTCGCAACCAATGAATCTATCCTTATCTTGTGTGAAAAAATGAAGAAAATGAGAGAATTGAGAATGATTGGTTCATTTAATATTACGTACAATCCTTTGAAGCAATAAACAAAAAAAGATTTATGATAACTAAAATAACTTTTAATTTTTGGAATAAATTTTTTCGATATGACACGCGACAATCAAATTGAGAAAATATACAAGATGCAACCAGGCACCAAACTTCCCAGATATGGTTGTTTCACGAATGCTCCCATTCATGGTACACACCTTTGTAGGAATTAATATATGTATGAACGCATCAGCCGAGTGGCTCTACATTTGCACCCAGAAGACTGATGAAGAAAAAAAAATCAACGTTATTATATCGTATTGTTTATTATTGCTGACTAGAAATTCGTCAGCAATAACAGTGTAACTGTAATGTATATTAAATACATTTGTCAATATTATTATTATTTCTGACTAGTAATGCTTCAAAGAAAAAAAAAATTATCTGTGGATTTGAGGCTGGTATTTGACAGATAGAATTTAAACGAATTTATCCAGCCACATCTCGGCCCTCTCGAACATTCAGCTTCAAAATCCAATCATTTCTTTTCACCGTCCTTTTTTGTCTGATATTGCCAGTATTGGGCCTAATTTTCACAAACAAATCAACTTGATACCCATCTAAAGCATTGATAAATAGTAATATGTTGGGATGGGGATGGTTAAAGTTTGTTCTAAACAAGGAGTAGAACAACTCGCAAGTATAGATGGTGCTTACGACATTTCACTGACTCTGCTAGCCCACAGTTCCGGAGGATAAAGTGCGTTGTCCCCGATGTATATACACGGGCATACTCGGAGGCTGTTGCAGACAGAGCATTCGCACATACCCCTCCAAGATACGAGCGTTCGTACACACTGTGAACGGCAAAAAACCACTTTCACCGCGTTTGGGGGCATTCGTGCTGAACCCGCTTGCGTGTATTTGCCATCCACGTGGAACATAGCCCTAGGGGAAAGTACCTCTGTCGGTCATTCTCATAATTCCTTGCATTTAAGAGAAGTTGTGCATTATGGGTGATTGAAATGTTTGTTCCGGATGAACTACTCTGTGCAATGCAAGATAAATAGATACCAATATGATAGATCGGTTAGTAACTTACCACTAGATTGGATAACGTAGAGTTAGGAAGGTGATAAGCGTAAAGTTCTATTTGTTCAGCTGTCGGATGGAGTCCTGCCTTTGTGATCTCCTCAGGACTCTGGGACAACAGGTTCTTAAGAATGGGAAGGTCTTCAGCTTTGAAAGTAGTCACTGAACCCTAAAATGAGAAGATACGCGTGACAATAAAATTCACATTCAATATAGTAATAAGCGTTACATCAATAAAAAGTCTTAAATATCTGTAACATTCTTGTGCAGAAACAAATAATTTATGGGGATATACCTAAATATAAAAAATATTAAATACCTAAATGTAAAAAAAGATTCGATGTGATCAAATGGTCATCACGTATTAACGGTGATGAGACCATTCGAATCAGCGTTGAAAAGAACAAGTTTCCAAAGAACCAAAAAACCTCGATTTTCATAAGCGAAACCACGTTTTTTCGCACGTCATTTTCTCCCCTTAATTCTACAATTTTTTTGTCTCTCTTTCCAACGGTGCCCTCATTCATTATTTTACAGTGTGATAAAGTCGAAAACACGAAAAAATCTTAAGCATCCATACCTACCTCTGAAACATAGCCTAAAGAAATAAGTCTACGATGCAATTTTTGTTGCAACTTATATCTCTTCACCCAAAGACGCTTTGACAGTATGTAGTATGCCATTTGCAAACATGGACAGCCCAATTTAGAATTAGAACCATTTTCGAACCGGGAAATTCGAAAAAACCTGCGGATATAAGCATCGCTGTCGTTGATCCATCCACTAGCCTGTTGGCATCCCTGCCTGTCCCCAGGCCACCATATTCCCTTATCCCTTAGGGTTGTAGAGGGCGAGAGTAATCAGCTTCTCCTATTTTGTGGTTTTTATTCCAGCTAAGCCCTTTCGCCACGTAAGGCCTCGTCAGAGCTGCATATAAGTCATATTACAGTGATGCTTTGTTAGGGGGACCCATCCTCTTATCATGGTTAGCAGGCGGTGTACCTTTTACATGTTGCTGAAGGCAGAGGGAGGCTAATTTTCTTGTTAAAATTAGTGAAATATTAAAATTGTTAGCAGGAGCACTTATCATACTTTCAATGATGGAAGATTATCTTCAGGCCTCACACCAGACACTGGCTAATTGGGTGTGTCACACCCAGAATAACACCGGGGTGGATGGAAAATTCACTCCGCATTCTACGAGACACGCGGCAGTCTCTGCAGCCAATAGGGCGGGGGTGTCTTTGAATGTAATTTTTAAGGCAGCAGGATGGACACAATCGTCTTTGATGTTCACAAACATCTATAACCGTCCATTGCACGTTTTTGTTGGAAATGTACAACAGTATTCGTTATACTATACTTTTCCATTCTGTTTTAGATGAAACTGTACAACATAACTTCGTTATACTAGTTACGCTACTTAACTATACTAAAGTCTACTTTGATGTATAAATGTTATAATCACCAGCAATTCCCAGGTTCGCTCTGGTATTGGATTTCTGCATTTGTTATTCCCTTGAAGTAGTTTATACATATGAAGCAGTAGGACATTTATTGGCAGCATGCTGGTATTAATATTTTCAGCCTTCAGTTACAGTTTTAATGCCTTTTGTGGTATGAGTGCCACTTATGTTTAAACATGTCTGTTATGCATGTTTCATATTCATGTTTGTTATCATTTGGTCGCCATGGGCTGTATATTAGTTCCATACTCCAAGAAGAGTTAGTTGCCTTATCAGTCTAGTAAGTATGAATATTGGTTATTTCCCCTTCTCCAGAGCAAGGGTCTCTTGTTCTCTTGGGGACTTGTTTCGCCGTCTCGCATCTCACCTCCGATTTTATTTACCTAGCGATAAGATACCCTGTCTGTGTAATAAGCGGAGGAAAGGAGGGGAGGAGGGGGCTCAGACGGGAAAAGAAGAACAGGGTTCAGAAGGAAAGGAAAAAGGAGTGGAGGACCTAGTGGGAGCGGTGGCTGTTGGTTGGGTCTTCAAACAAATTTCCTTTGCCTTTCGTTGGTCCACGGAGCGACAAGAGTGAGCATTACAAAGGAGTAGCCTCTACTTGGGGTTTTTTTCTCTGTCGGCCAATTTGTCGGTCCCACCCCTGGTCAAGGTGTCCCTCACTATCTACATATTGTCAAAGCGTCTTTGGGTAGAAGAAATGTAGTTGATGAATAAATGAACCTGTGAAGTTCATTCATAATTATATCGAAGATACCCAAAGAGGTACCTTTCCGATATCCCCCCCCCCCCAGTTAATTTGTCTTCAACACGCCCACCCGATGTTTCTTGGCATTACTTCTTACTAAGATTATGTCATGTTATGTTATGTATTTTTGAGATGCGAGCTTGCGAGCATCCAGACTGCCAAAGTATACACATCATTCTGACCTACATGTCCAACTAATCTGTATTTTTACTAAGGGATTGACTACTTGATGTTATGTAATTTTGAGATGCGAGCTTGCGAATATCCAGACCACCGACCTATACACAGCATTCTGATCTATTTGTGCGAATTCATGTGCATTCTGCTTGTGCGAATTCATGTGGAGGCAATCAAACCACAACCACTCCAATTTGTTTCAACAAATCCTCACCGACATCGGCAACTTCTGAAAACACGGTAATTATTTTATTCTTTCTTTCTTAAAAAATAATATAATTTCTTTCCACAGCTTGAAATTGTCACCAATTCTACGTAAATATGTAATCTAAGTAAGAAGGAATGCGTAGAAAACATCGGGCGGGCGTGTTGAAGACAAATTGACTTGGGGGGATAACGGAAAAGTACCCCTAAAGACGCTTTGATTTGACCCCAGTATGCTCTGATTTCCCCCCGCCTTAATCGTATGGGGGTGGGCCCGACGTAGCTCAGAAGTAGTAAGGAGCCTTCTAGATCGGGGAACATGGTAGCCTGGGGACAGGGATGCCAACAGGGTAGTGGATGGATCAACAACAGTGAGGCTTATATCCGCAGAGCGAGGGTTTTTTCGAATTTTCGGGTTCGAAAATGGCTCTAAAATGGGCATATTACATATTGTCAAAGCGTCTTTGGGTATCTTCGATATAGTTATGAATGAACTTCACAGGTTCATTTATTCATCAATCAGTTGTAGAAATAAAATCGGACTACTGTATATCGACCTAAGTGAAACTTTAGTGACATAAGCAAACTTACTTTGTCAAATTGTGTGTTGAACCGGCCGGCTCTACCAGCAATTTGCAATGCCTGCGATATTGTAATGACGTCGAGTTCTTTTTCGCCTTTTTCATTCATGATGGGTTTGATCAGGGAGTAAAAAACTATTCGCTTGATACTTCTGCAATGCAGCGAATGAGAAATTGACATTAAAATTAGGTACGTATTTTCAATTTTGAACAGAAACTGTGAAAAGGGTAAGGTAAGAAACCAAACACATAGAAGGACAAGGATTTTTTTCATCCAAAGTTCCAAAAAAATAACTTTGGATATGAAACAAGAGATATAATACATATTTCTCTGATGGAACTTTGTTTCTTTACACACCAGATGGAGTTGAGAGAGGGGAAAAATGGGAAAAAAACCACATTCATTTCGAATGTACAAATTAAAACTAAAATAAAAACAAATAAAACAGAAATATCTCATTATTACATCTGACAAATACTAGGGGGGGTTCTTCAATATTGATATTTTGCTACTGATATTCGATATTTTAGTATCGATATAGGACTGCTGATAATATCGTCGTCATCCCCAGTATCAATATTTTGATTTTGAGAGTTTGAGAAAGGGCGTTAAAAAAAAGACACCTAAATGAACCGTTTTTAAATCTAATGTGCCCACTTCACACTTGCCAAGGTGACCCAAGCTCGGGCAAGCGTGTACAGACATCACTTGTGTGAGCTCGGATTACCTCCGCTTGGCTCTCCCACGTCAAAGGACCTGAGGCAGGTGAGGCAAGGTTCACCCCCCATACATGATCGTACCCCTCCATGGCAGTCCGTTCTGCAACCTCTTAATTATCTTTTGATTTTGGTGTGTATTTACATGTTTTATTCATGGCGAAAAAAGTGGAGTAATGAAGTTGTTCTTAAATGTTTAGGGTATTACCAAGTGGAATCTGCCATGTTTAAAGTATAATACGCAGTAGTTGCTGGAGCTATACTGTATATCCTCACTCGACCTCGTTACAACGCTTGTGTCGTTTAGCTTACTGAAGCGAGTGGCGAGTGTGCACTTGGTCCACTCATCTACACAACTCAGGGTCCCCTCCCTTTCCTCATGTAACCTTGCCAGCGAGTCACCTTGGCAAGTGTGTACTGGAGGCATAATGATTCGATTTCTAAATAAGTCGTCTGGTTAAAGTCTTCACACTACGTCCCCAGTATGCCACTATAGGTACCAAAACTGTATCTAGTGTTAATGCAAACCCATGAAAGTAGTATCTTTTCATTAATATTATAAATATCGATATTTTGTAGTTATAATACGGAAGGACAGGATTTCGTACTTGCTGATGCAGCGCGCCCTTGCCGCTGCTCAAATAACACTTTCACAGAAAAACAGGAGTTCTTAGGGTAAAAAGATCAAAAACTCCCAGGATCTGGGGGATACCTCGTTGCCAAGTTGGTAGCCCTGGTCAGCCGCTCAGGACTTCCAGCTCAATTTCTAGTCCACCATTATGTTCTTGTTCATTGATTATGCATATTGTTTCCCTTCAGCTCTGACTTCAGAAAACTCTCTCTAACAGCACCCAGTGGGGAAACTTTCTTGTTTGATGATAAAATTCCCTCATGGTTACAGGAGGTGCAGGATTCCAAGCGCATGTCCAGCCAGTTAGTGCCAAAGAAGCCAAAGGTAATTGGGCGTAAACCCTTGTGCCAGCCCAACCAGGGAAACTTCTTTCACCCCACTCCCCGGGACACTCACCCGGAGGGCAGGAGGGGCTCTCAAGCAAAGGTTCAGACACCAGGAGTACATTTTTCAGTACTAGAATAGGTTACACCCGTAAAAAGACCAAAAACTTCCGGGATCTGGGGGATACCTCCCCCGGACGTATCCCGGTTATAGCATACCGTTCATAAATCCACCCCCCATTTCAAGGGTGTTCACCAAACTAAATTAGATATAGCGGAGCAGAAGCCCATTATGAGGGATAAAATAATGGATTTGCTACACATTGGAGCCATTTCACTCTTTGAAGGGGAGGAAGAATTTTTTCAGTCATCTATATTTTTGGTACCGAAACCTGATGGTTCGCACAGGTTCATTTTCAACCTGAAGGGATTAAATCAGTGGTTAGAACCAGGACGTTTTCGTCTGGAGGATTTTAGAGCAGTTGCGAGAATTTTGACATCAAATATGTATGCTGGAACTGTAGATTTCACAGATGCAGATTATATGGTACCAGTCTATAAGGCCCTTAGGCTCTTCTTAGTTTTTGAATGGGAAGTTCAATTCTATAATATAAATTGCCTCGCCATGGGATTAGCTACGTCTCCATGGTTATTTCTTAAGCTACCAAGACCAGTGATAGGGGAGTTACGAAAAAGAGGAATTATAATAATCCACTACCTGGATGATTCACTGGTTCTTGGGTCGTCCTGACAGACTTGAGCAGAGTCCATTTCTGAGGCTGTCCGTTTCTTTAGAACTTTGGGGTTTATTATAAATGAAGAAAAGCCATCCCAATAACCTTCAACCTCACAGCAGTTTTTGTTTTTGGGTTTCCAGTTTGATTCGACGACTATATCTATATCAGTCCCGGATAACAAGATAGTTCGGACTCGTTCTCAGTCAATAACAATTGAGGAGGACGTTCCTGTTCGTTTTTCTTTTTTTTTTTTTTTTTTTCAAAAGTAATAGGTACCTTGGTGTCGCTGACACCGGCGGGCTGTACCATACAATAAAGTTCATGTAGGGGAACTAGAACGGGATAGATTCTAAGCGTTACAAGTGAGTAAGGGAAATTATGACGACACTTGCTCTATATCATCCAGCGCTCTGGGAGATTGTTTTTGGTGGTTGACAGCTTTAGATGGACCCCCAGCTCCCATGATCAATATGATGTTTTTTTATGCATAGATGCTAGCGACAGATGGGGAAGTTATTCAACCCCTCACACAGTTGGAGAGTGGTGGTCAGGGGCTCAGAGTAGTGCGCATATAAATGAGAAAGAAATTTGGGCAATTCTGTTGACATTGCAGGCGTTAGCGGGGGGTTGGTATGGTAGGAGAATTTTGGTAAGAGTGGATAGGGGCAGTAGCTTACGAAAAAGAAAAATATGTGAATTTTGTGAACAAAGGGATCTGTGGCTGGTTGCTTCTTACATACAACAGCACAGAATATACTAGTGGACGCTGAATCCCAGCGTGGTTATCGTCACACAGAATGGGAATTGAGACAACATATATTTAGCGATATAGTTCAGAAGTCGGGAAAGCCTGAGATAGACATCTTAGCTTTGGTGGATCTGCACATGTGTCCTCGATTTTTCTCTAGTTCCCCCATCCACTAGCGGAAGGGGTTGATGCATTCACCATGCAATGGTCTAAAATTTTCTTGTTCGCGTTCCCAACTTTTGCTCAGCTGGCAAGGATGCTGCAAAAAATTCAGCAGAAGAGGGCCACTGGTATAGTGGTAGCGCCGCAGTGGAGGACACAGGTGTCCCCATTTTCCAGTATTTAGTGGTATCGGAGATACTCTTGTTTTCTCCTGACGAGAACCCCTTGGTTTCCCCTTACAGTCAGACACATTTTTGCTGACACGCAAATATTAAGTTTATCAGAAGACTCCTCTAAATGAAATTAAATTTTTCCAACATCTTCTGGACACACGTCATGGCTCTTTCAACACTCACCGCGCAGCATTGGCTCTGCTGACACATTTGAATATTCGTACAATCTCAAATATACGTCATTTTTTTACGTTTCAAATTAAGACCCTCCGGGGCTCGTTATCAATCAACCTGGGATCCAGCTCAGGTTTTAAAGTTTTTAAAGAAACCACGGATAATTCTTTGGCATTTTTGTCAAGGAAATCATTGGTTCTGCTGTTACTGGCATCAGGTCAGGGTATGCAAACTATCCTTTAAATTGCTAGAGATAACATCATATTTTCAGATTCCCAGGTTGTCATCAACTATAGCCCAGTCTATGGTTCTCCCCCTTTCGTCAGCAGAGCCTACAGTGTGCATGCCAACTAGTCTTCGTTGGTATTTACATTAGTTGTTAGCAAGTCCTAAAGGGACTTTGTTTCTTACGTCAAGGGGCTCTCGAGGGCCAGGGTGAATATTTCATTTCTCAAACCCCATTCAACATGACATGCAGCAGTATCAATGTATCAGTCCCCTTTCATAATCATAATCGAGCTGAGTTAGTACTCTACAGGACCGAAAGGAGGGCGAATAGTGGAGGTGACATGATTAGTACCTTAGGAGAAGCATTATGAAAAGTTTTTCCTTTTTTTTTTTTGGTTGGCCTCGTGGTACACAGCGCAAATAAAAAGTCTGAACATCCATACCATGGCGCCGTGGAGGTCTCCCGGGCGTGCCTTCCTGGCCTAGTGGCTGGTGGAAATAAGTATGAAATCCTGTTCTTTCATATTACGATTGCAAAATCAACCTACCTCCTGGAACAGGTTGATTATAATTATGATAGGAAGGTAAAGGATTTCATACTGACGTGCCGCCCTATTTAGTGCTAAGGTGTTAAATTCTAGTGTGCGAATTGGAGATAGTGCTGCTTTTTTGGGAAAGTAGGGTTGTAATTGGCCCGAGCCGTTGGCATCCTCCAGCCCTAGCCAGATCAACCTAAAAACTTCCGTTTTTTTCTGTGAAAGTCTTATTCGAGCAGCGGCAAGGGCACACTGCATTAGTGAGTATGAAATCCATTACCTTTCTATCATAATTATAATCAACCTGTCCAATAAGGTAGGTTGATTTAGTAATTATTGATATTATTCAACAACACCAATATCAATACTGATATGGACTGATGCGGACTATTAATTAAGTAAATTTGCATCAAATGGAGGGAAATAGTAAGATTCTGCAAAACACTGACGCTCTACTAGGAGAACGTAAATGTCACGAAGGTTGTCCGCAAGGGCCTACCAGCAAGATTTTTGCCTCTGCTCTATCACTAATCCCACAAGAATGATTCGGAAGAAAATTTTGACATGCCACAATTACCAAGTGGAATGAATTGGCAATAATTTCTTTGTAGACCAATTAAATTATTCCCTTCCTTCAGAGCATTTGGAAAACAAACTTGGCGGAACAGGTATACATAGTAGTAATCAAGTTGCGTGAGGTAAATTTATCAAGTTGTACGTACAAATTAAGTCCCATTCCAATAGCATCCGTAGCTATCAACAATTTACAACTGGATTCAGGATCATTGAACTTCTGAGCCTGAGCAAGTTTAGTCCCAGGGGGGAGTCCACCGTAAATCACCGCTACTTCACAGCCCTGTGTTTCCAGAGTTCTACTCACCTGTTGGCAAATGGCAAAACAACATTTCAATACAAATCATAGTCCTAAATTAGCATATACCTACCAAGATATGACACCATGAAACAGGAATGTAGGATGAATATTTTTAGTTTAAAAAAACGTAATAAACTAATATACACAATTTCTCCCTCTCACCCCAACGTTTGAATTCATACAAGATGCTACCAAAATGAGTAGTTCAAAATCAACATTTTCACTAATATCAAAATTGCACAGCTCTTTGAAAAAATTCTGTTCTATGAATGTATGGAAGTCCTCAACATAGATCTTCAAGGAATATAGGGGGGGGGGGAGGCCTGTGAGAATTTCATCATTTTTGAACCAATCAACTATTCGAGAAAAAGCTCCTGGTACATAGGTATCCGTTTAATCGCAATTGGCTCATATATTACAAACAAAACGTTCAACTACTATAATTGTAGGGAATCATCTAACAGCCAAGTTGAGTCCCTATGGATCCTATTGGTTGATTAGTTTACAATCTCTACATGAAATCTAGTGGACATTTCGCTGTTCAGCATTTTGGTGAAGATTTTGGGAGGTCTGATGCAATCCATGTGTCACATTGTCAGGAATGACATGAGACAAAATGAATTCAGTTAATGATATAAGTAACCCAGCTATGATTAATTGAAGAAAGTACAACCGTAACAAGCATGGGTACAAATTAAAACGCTTTGTCCATATGTGTGAAGACTAAGGGATTTTCAACAAATTACTCATTTTTAGCGCATTTTCTTTAAAAAAAAAAAAAACGCTATTGTAATTGCATATATTTGTCCATTCATGGATGTGTGTGTATCCTCGAAAAAGCGCTTTAACTCGAGAATGGCTGCACCGAATTTGAAGGGATAGGTCACAAAATGATCAGCTAGTCATTCAAAATAAAGTGGTGGCGAATATTGGCATTGATAATCAGCAGCGTGAGCTAATTTTGTGATTAAAAAAATCCAATTTCAATGTTATTTATCTTACAAAGCTGAAATTTTGAAAGGAACCTCTGTGAGACATGTGGGATAGGATTTTATCTTCCCGGACCACCCCAATCAGCTGAGTGAGTTCTTAACGCTGATTTCTCCGTTCAATGGTTGGATCCCCCCCAAATTCTTATTTCGGCATTCCTTTTGAAACAGTAAATACTTAATATACTTAGAAGAAAATGCGCTGAACATATGGCTCACTACTTAATTACTGATCTATATATTTTTTTTTTCTTTTTCAGTATCCTATGAAACGTACAGTCAAGGTTTTTATAATAAACTAGGGGTACACATGACAAATGTAAAGATGGGAGAGGTTTTGGGGGTCTATGGTTCTCTTCAAGCCTCTTGAAGATCCACGGGAATATTATGAGGTCGAGGGGTGGGGGGGTTCCTTGCAGAAAAATTATAAAAATTCACTCAGAAGAATAAAATGTTGCTAAAGGCAAATCATTTGAAACATGCCCATAGGCACCCAACCCCAAAACTTAAAGTTTCCTATATTATTCCTGAAGGTCACAATTCTGTAAACAGACAACGGACAGAACACATACAACGCTCTGATAGGTTGACGATAAATTTCAGTTTGGGTCCAGAACCCTTGTAGGAGGTGCACCAGAAATCGCGTTTTCGGCTGATAATATAACTTTACCTATTCTACTCTTCGGGGTGTTGGAAAAACAACAACGGGGAGGGGGGGGGGGGGTGTTCCAGTGGTTTCTTCCAAACCTCTTCAGGACCCACAGGAATATTTTGGTGGGGGAGGGGGGATTCTCTGCATAAAAATTATAAAACTCACTCAGAAGAATACAAATCCGAAAAATTCGATATATTTTAAAACGCTATATCTTGGAACTTATCTTGTCTGCAGAGATGGTAATGGTCTCAAAACGTAGACAATTTAGTCCGATTCAAAAACCGGTAGGTTAACGGTAGGCTCGGTAGGTGTTACGGAAAAACTAGTCCTTTAGGGTTAAAATCGTCAAAAACTGAAATAAAGTCGAAAATTTCGCGGTTTTTTCGATTTTTGATAAGGTTGCGTTCGGAGCTCGAGATTTCAAACTTGGATTATTCATTGGGCGAACATCACAGTTAGCAAAAAATCAGAACTACCGGATTTGACGCACAGTACGATGTATAAGGTTACTGGACTAATTTGTCGTCTACAAAAACTTTCAGAGTGCCTACTTAATATTCAGCTATAAAAGCTGAATAAAACTATGTTGATTTGCCTTTTTTCGTAAACAAATAACAAGAATGCAATACTGCTTACCCACTTGACCAACGTTTGTGGTATTTAGTAAATTTCAGAGTTTGGTAAAGAGTTCCCAGCTTAAAAGGTTTACTTACAGAGTATATGTCATTCTTGCTGAAACAGACTATGCAGTCTCCCGGCCTTACATTATCAAATGAAACAAGAGCTTCATTCTCAACTGTTAGTTCAGTCAACCTCTTGTAGGTATGCACCTGTGGAACAAAAATGATGCGTTGGAATAACTCGAATAATCGAGAATATGAATTAGTAACAAAATGACGATTAATTAATTAAAATGGTACGTTCACTATGCGGTACCTAGGTAAGTATGTATTTGAGAAACAGATTGTATTTGATCCTGATGAGCAAAGCAATGTGAGACTTCCCACAGACCAGAAACGGGGCATTGAACTGATCAGTTCAATAAAAAAAAATAAAAATAAAAACCATTTGTTTGTTTGTTTGTTGTGGGCGTACCCATCTATGAGCTCGTTCACACTGCTGCAATAATCTGTCATTAGTAGGGGGGTGGGGAGGTTGTGTCCTGTCAGGGTGCTATTCCCCACAAGGAACTAAGTTTTACGTATTTGTGAACCCAGCAGCTAAGAACGAGGGTGAAAGCATTTTTGGCGACACCAGAGGGACGCTGTTCCTAGGAGGATATATTAGGCCAGATATTAGTGGGAGAAGCTGTCATTCCTTTCTGCTACTTGTAGGTGGGGTCGGTGATGGCATGGTATCTACCAGGAGAAGTGGCTAAATAGGCGACGGTAAAATCTATGGATTTCTTCTCCCTCTCCTAGCGTGACAAAATGAACCCAGTTTTGTAGGTGTCGGAACAAATTAATAGACAGTTATTTTGGCGGCACGTCCACTGAAAAGCGGTTTCCCGCTCCCACTTATTCGATTTTTTTATTTATTTGCCAACATAATAACCAAGTATGTGACAAAGCGTCAAATAAACAAATGAATTAGTTTAATAAATTAATGCTACTCAGCGGTTTTTTGTTATTCTGATTACTCTACCTTCACGATTATTTGAAACTTGATGACATTTTAGATTCTAGTCTCCATCTGACTGTGTTCGGTACAGTGAATACGGTTTTTGATGGCTGCATAGACAGGTGTTAATTATAAGCTAATTTATACATATATATATATATATATATATATATATATATATATATATATATATATATATATATACTAATTCATTTGTTTATTTGACGCTTTGTCACATACTTGGTTAGTATGTTGGCAAATAAATTTAAAAAAATTGAATAAGTGGGAGCGGGAAACCGCTTTTCAGTGGATGTGCCGCCAAAATAACTGTCTATTAATTTGTTCCAACACCTACAAAACTGGGTTCATTTTTTCACGCTAGGAGAGGGAGAAGAAATCCATAGATTTCACAGTGGCCTATTTAGCCACTTCTCCTGGTAGAAGTCACCAGATACCATGTCATCACCTAACCCACAGCTTCTCCCACTAATATCTGGCCAAATATATCCTCCTAGGAACAGCGTCCCTCTGGTGTCGACAAAAATGCTTTCACCCTCGTTCTTAGCTGCTGGGTTCACAAATAAGTAAAACTTAGTTCCTTGTGGGAAATGGAAATACTTGGTACCAGCGTATCATTCCATCATCTGCCATCCTAAGCCATCGAATCGCTCATATTCCAGCATTGCCGAATCTGAGGATCCTGAAAGGCAATGTTGAAAGCCCGTCTAAATAGCACTGCGAAATTGTTGTAAGTTGCGATCAGCTAGAAAACCTGAACCAAAGTTTTGAAACTTTTCAATATTATTCGAGAGGATCTTATACTTAGTAACATACCATAAATGTCCTGATGGGTAGAATGTGAAAGAAAGGACCTCTCTTACATTCCAAGCCCCCTGCTCACCTCCAACCATCCATCCGTACTTTTCATGTTTTAGTAGGCAGTTCCAAAAACAAATCGCAGGTTTTAAAAACTTGGGATTATTTGCATGAAAAACCTTATTTGATCCGTGTTTTACCTAAGGGAGCCTACAAGCAGCGCCTATTTAACGTACAAGATTGAGGAGTAATGTACAAAAAGGACTGGACTTGAAGATTCCGTGCATCAATTTGTGCAGGGAGAGCAGAAACGACGTCCACTTATGATTTTACTCGAGAAATTTAGTAGATAGGTACAATCTATTTATAATACTTATTGGTTCGAAAAAAATAAGAGATTCACCTCAACATCTTCGTTGCATGTGAGGGCAAGGGCAGAGATTAAATCAATAGCAGCAGCTTCCCCGCAGACATGAATCTCTTCAGCCATAACCCCAAGAAATGCACGGGTCCACGCCCATCCTCTTCCTGGGTCCCTGAGGAGCTGAATCTCATCTATCACAGCAACTTCATCTATTTCAAACAAATGTCAGTATAATTACCTACTTTACTACGAAAATCATAAACACACTTTCCAAATAGTTACTAGTAATATATATGATCTGAGATAGGAAGATATACCGAAGAAAACTCACACGGAATATTGACTGAGGTCATTTCCACTGTACATGACACATGGGCAGATGGACAGCCTTCACTGATCGCAAATTTTCTTTCCTCTCCAGTTACCAGATCACATGGAGTTCCCTGCAATTTATCCACCATTAAGAGAGTACCTGGTACACATTTTACATTTCCTTCAAGAAATGCTTTCTTGAAAACTCAAATGTAAATTGAAAACTCCATTCAACGGGCCATTATCATGTGTACAAAAGTTACTATATGGATACTATGTAGTTACTTTTTGGATTTTTCAACTAGGTACTGTAGTATATTATGTGTGAGGTCTTTAGGTTAAGGTTAGGTCTTGAATATATGTATTTGCCAATTTAGCTTGCTGCAGACTATCACCACTCATATACCACAAATACCTACATTATAAAGGACAATTCAATCCAATATTGTTCTGAAATCTTCTAATATGGGACTGTTATACAATTAGTTTGAATGGCCAAATATGTGATTTGACATGATATGATTCTTTTTCTCTTTATACCTACAATTGGTTCCAATTCTTTTCAATTTACTTTCGTGCTCTGGCGTCGATTTGTCCATAGGAAGCATCAAAATATTTTATGAACACCCACTCACAATGATGAACACCCTAAAGCAGTGATTCCACTGCCAGGTTTGCAATGTCCTTAAAAATAAAAAATTAAAATAGGAAAAAATAGTAATTACCTAATAAAATAAATCTGTCTGTCATCGGTATTGGCTGAGACTATCCACAACAAAAACAGCTCCTACAAACTGTTTGGTTCCCTGAGCTAAGAAACATTGATTTTACCAACTCTCATATCAAAAGTGGGGAAATAAATACAAAAAATAAAACTTTAAGACTAAAAAAATTAAGGCATTTCAGCTTGGAGATGAGTAGCCTTGCTACTTGCTTCATTTGATAATTAGTATCACCTCAACAGAACCTTAGAGTTTGATGTACAAGTGACTGTTCTTTTGTGAACCTGGTTGGATCCAAACAAGCCAACATTTCACATTAATTATCATTTTTCATTTTTCCCGTGGTTATTCGAATAGTTTCACACCTACATAACTTATTTATTCTTAACTAGAGGCGTGTTAGGGCTTGGAAAGCCCTAATCTAGTCCGTATAACAGTAGTGCCTAACAGGAACTCAGCACGTTATAGTAACGATAGGTAGGTCTTATATCGTTTGTGACCTGTTGAAAGCTAAGGCGATGTTATTAAATGATTAAAAAAGAGGAGATACCGATCAAAATGTAAGTAATGTAATAAAATAAATATCACTGTTGAGGGGGTCGCCACTTTGAGACTAAACAAAAAGTTGAATCGGGGAGTTCAGAATTTGGGCATGGTGAGATGATGGTGTAATTCTATCTCGAATCTTCTTCGTTTCTTTGTAAGCGTGTGAATCTGCGCATCCGTGTCTTCTATCTCCTTCTTTGTGTCGTTGATTGTATCTTGATCGGTAGTGCTCGTAGATGTGGAACTGGTGTTGAGTTGTGTGTAGGAGATGCTAATCCTGATGTGTCTGGATCAACAAAGCTCGTGCTTGTTGTGTGTCTGGATTAATTTCGAGTGTTGTGTCATGGCCAATTTGTGCTTCGAATATATTTTTGAATTTTTTGTTTGTATTGAGGTGTTCTGCCACAATTTCATGTGAGTTGAAATTGAATTGTTTCCCCCCATTGGATAAGATTGCGGTTGTTCCGGTTTTATCCCTAACCTGGATTTTGTAGGTTTTGTATGACCTTCGTATGACACATCGGCGGGACCAACACAAATTACATAAATGTTGGAAGTGTTGACGTTTGGAAGATCGGTGATGCTGGTATAAATATATGTTACCTGGTTGAGATCGTTTTGGGATGGAGTGATTCTCGTAGATGAGGTTATTTGCATTTCCAGCTCTTTGCTATAGGAGCTGTATTTTATCTCAACGTTCTTAAACAGGCAGCTCTGAAGAGGTTCTATTTGATTGTAAGAGGGTGTTATATATAAAGACCGTTTGGAATTATATATAAAGTCCGCTAAGTTCTTCAGTTTCAATTTCTTCGTTCAGAAATAACTCTCCTAGATGTTAGTAACTACACTACGTTTCTTACTTACCGTGAATTGATGGCAACTGTTGTCACCGCCACAGCCTAATAAACAACTCTCGTTGATAAGGACCGCCTAGAACACGATCAAGGCGGGTATAGAGACGAACGGCGACACTTTTGCAACAAACTTGGGGCCGTGCTGATTCGAATGAGCAGTCTAACACTAAAATCGGACCGCGAAGCTCTGAAAATCTGAACTAGTGGGTCTCGGTAGAAGCCAAGTGGGAACCACTGCCCTAAAAATTATGAATATTTTCAGACTGATGGGGGTTGAAGTATCAACTCTAAACTGATAAATTTTCTTGAGTGTTTTCATATTTATATTATGATACCATCAATTGTCACAGGCTTGCACACCAAGTCCAATAGTTTATTGTACGTAAATTTAATTTAAGTTATTTCTTTCGAAAATGCGTTATTTGAACACTAAATCATCCCAGTAAACAACCAGAAACTCCCTAACACTACTCTTCCCTCTTCCTAAATGCCTTCTTCTGTTACACAGGCTTACCAATCGTCATGGACCACTCCAGCCATCCCCGTGTTGGTGTTCAGGATCCTTGGGATCTCCTCAATTTTTTTCAAAAGGTTTAACGTTTGGACACTAGTAATTTGACATCGGAAGATCAAGAATTTTAATAATTGACAGTTTTAGTAAAATTGTGAATGAGTTTGTCAAATGTTTTCTAATCGCATTTTTATTTCAAATTTTATCAGATTACCAGTGAAATTAACTTCATTATAAATATAAAAGTACTTTTTTCAATAAACTAGAGGCCAATTGTTTACCCGCGTAAGCTCTTATTGTAGGACGATTCGTGACATGAATCA
The DNA here is from genome assembly GCA_030762985.1 of Adelphocoris suturalis. Taxonomy (NCBI): domain Eukaryota; kingdom Metazoa; phylum Arthropoda; class Insecta; order Hemiptera; family Miridae; genus Adelphocoris; species Adelphocoris suturalis. The sequence continues at coordinate 24,859,214 of CM061040.1, read as the reverse complement.
AAAGTTTTGTTTGACATCTGATTCGGAAGATTTCTTATTGATCGTTTCGGAATGTTTGCTTGCACTGGTTTTCGGGGTTTCTTCAAACTTGCACAGATTCTCTATCTTTTTTTTTTTTTTTTTTTTTTCAACTGGGTCAAGTTGCAGTTTCCAGTGGAACACATTTTAGACAGGTTAGTTTCACAGTCGAACAAATCCATTTGAATGTATTACCAAGACCCAGAAATATTTCCAGTTCAATAGCTGTTGTATTTGTGCATGATGCATGAAAGAGGTAACCACACATTGCAAAAATGATTCGTCCGAACTGATGTGAACCCTAAAATGTGGGCACAAGGAGGGCCTCATAACTGTCATTTCCGAACAGAAAATATAAATACTTAATGAATAAATTATACGTACAACTTATCCATTCAAAGCAACAACACTTCGAAGCAAAAAAGAACTGAAAATTTTACAAATCACATTAAATAAATTACAATTAAATGAATAAATTACGGAGAAGGTGTAATCACAGAGAGCATGGATACTGATAATTGATTACTACCAACAGGGAGGTTTCAATAGAATTGCTTTGTAATTGACCAAAAAAAAAAAAAAACTGCCCAAATGGTTTTTACAGCTGAGGGAAATAGATATTTCTAAATATAATAAAGAACCCACAGTAGACTGCAGACTGGAAATTCTCTGGTTCTCAAGTTTATCAAACAAAATACAAAATTAACTTACTCTATCGTTAGCTTTTTTGTAAACCTCAGTGGCTAGCAATTTCAGTGGCCCACAGTAAACTCCACTCTTGGCAGTCAGAAAGCGCTCAAGCGCTCTGTACGTTTTCCCACTGTTGGTTGGGCCTGCATGGAATATGATTTTCCTTTTCATGCCCCGAGCATTTGGGTACCTGCCGTTCAAGGAAATACACACTGTTAATGCAGTAACGAGAGGAATCGAAAAAGGAAGTATCAGATACCATGCAAGAAGTAAATGCCACTAATATGCATAAAGTTATGTCCATAGTGCACCGCTTCTCGCGTCCCACGCGTCGGCTTAAAACGCATCAAATCAGTTCGATTCACAAACCTGCTCGATGTTAGCAGGTGGTGGTGTATGCACTAGCGAGCTGAAAATTCTCGTGCAGCCTTTTCATCTGAAAGGATCTCGTAAATGACTATAAATCCTCTTTTGATATTATTGGGTAGAATTTAAATGTTCCCAGGGTCTTAAATGGTTATGAATTGAACTTTTTGGAGATATACGAGAATAATCATCGTTATATAAAATAAAACCTCCAAACACTGAAGTCAAAGTGACGTCAGAGGTCTATGTTTTACCTGAAATACTCTGGATTTTCGGTGAAACAGTGAACACGTGGATTTGTACACAATGGTCAATATTCATGTGAATATGAATGACATATGGGTAGATACATTGTACCACACTTGTATAGCACGTAGGAAGGTTTCATAGAAAATTCACAGGATCTAGTAATAGCACAGAAAATCTTCCTTCGATGTTTTTGGGTGGGTATTATGTAAATGGTCCCAGAGTCATAAAATGGTCATGAATTGACAATTTATGGAAATGGATGAGAGAAATCGTCTCAACATACAATAAAACCTCCAAACTTCGAAATACTTGTGACGTCAGTGGTCCACATTTTACCTAAAATAAGCTTTTTTTGGAGACAGGCCGATGCGAGTGAAGTAGGAAGCGAGAAAAATCATTAATATTTCATTCCGGTGGGCACGGGTAAAAGTGGACTTCGCTAGTTAAAGCAAGCAGGTGGGCGCACTACGGCCACGCACGCACATTTTTTACCTGATTCTGCTGTGATGAAGTGATAAGCTTGAAGCGGTTCACTATGGACGAATCCTAATGTAGTTATCTACTTATTATAATGCAGTTTCCACCAACTCGTTTCCATAAGTCGAATGAGATTTCCCAGTTTGACTAAACACAAAGACTAAAATGTTTAAATTAAATTAATTTTTTTTAAATTTCAACAGAACTGCGGATTGATTTACAGAAGAATGCTTAGACGTTGGCTTAGCTGAACAAGTAAACATTAGCTGATCGATACCTAGCCGATACTCTACAGTAACATAATGCAGGGAAGTGATAAGAACTGTTCGGCTGGAATATTGATCATATTATAAATTTAGCATTAACCAAGCACAAAAAATATTATATAACTGATGGAAAATACAACTTGTAAATAACGGAGTGCAATTACCAAGAAGGTGGAGTCGTGAGATCACTGATTCTCTTCAAGTCGTCCATACAATCTAAATGCGGAAAGATCTGCCTAGCGTGCTTGAGAAAATAAGGGAAGACGTCAGTAACGTGGCCTGCACCTCTGAGGATGTCACTCACAACAACGTGAAGGTCCACTGGCAAAGCCTCACATTCCAGGCAGTACCGCCGAAAGCTCAAATAAGCTTGGTGCTGGAGATACGCTGTTCAAAATCAAATAAAAAATTATTTTGAGAAGTTTTTCTTACATTTTACAAAAACACTGACCCAATCATAAGCAGCAAAAATTTAGGAAAGAATGGGTAATTTCATATTCCTGCAGGGAGTAGGCATGTTACGAATGATAACTCCTTACAAGACTTTGTTTAAGCTAAGTTAGTGCAAAACTTCCATCTTAAAATAGCACGGGGATTCGGTATCACAAAAAACAGTGTTCCTTGCCTTCAACTTAACCCCAACGCTCGCCAGAACACTTTCCAGCCAAACCTAGATTCACCATTATGAGCAATAAAGTTAAAAATTCAGAATTACTGCAGAGTGAACATAATTTATTTTTCACATTGGTGGACCACATACCGAAGGTACTTGGAAAGTGATTCTCAGACTCCAACATTGTTGAATCAACAATTGACTCTGAAGCTCCAAAATTTTACTTTCTTTGCCTCAGACGATGCAAGTCGTATGATGAGTAAACACAAGTCTGCCGACAGCAGAATCAAAAACAATTTTCCAGGAATTTTTATAGTTAAATCCATAAGCCATTATCTTCATCTATGTGCGAGTGAAAGTTGTAAATACAAACTTAGACATACCAAGAGAAGAATTCGCCAGAAATTATTACACGTTTATCAGTGGCAGTGCTAAAATAATTTAAAGCAGTTTCAGTCATTCATAGAGGTGGACATTCACCAAATACTTCTATTAATGAAGGTAATGGGAAATGAAGCGATTATTTTCTACAGATCCGTGTATTTTTGAACGTTTAGTGGCAACCGAAATTATGTTTACTTATCATACGACTTGTATCGAGGTCGATTTAATATAAACTTACAACAGCGGAAGTATTCTTTGAACATAACATATTTGTATTATATTGAATCATTAATGACGATAAGTTACAAAGTGTTCGTGGAGAACAGCATTGATGTTTGATTATTGAGAACCTAACAGCAATAAATAGGAAACTTTTTGCAACAGGGTTTATCGGACAACTTACAGTCTAGACCATTTTCTAAACACAACTGTTTGACTTCCGGCCTGGTGTAGAATCTGTTGAGGATCTTGATAAGCTCTGACTTGCTAATATTTCCAGTCAACTCTTTCCCAACTCCCATGCCCACCTAAAAAGAAATGAAATTAATAAATAAATAATAACAAATAAATTAAAAATAAGTTAAAATACTGGAAACAGACATTTTTGAGTTAGAGTAATTTTTGTACCAAAGCCTTTTTTGTCGCTATTAGTTGTGTAGTTGTGCTAATCTACAACTCATATTTTTTATTTTTCATGCATTTTGGTTCATTATTTTCAATAATGAACCTTTATAGTCTACCAAGAAACTATTTGTCAACCCCCCCTCTCAAAATATGTTGGTTTACGTTCCAAAAATCGAATTTTAAAAATCACGTTTCTCCAAAACTTCTGGACCAAACACCGTCGGGAATGTGCCAGTAATATTGGCATCACTTTCCATCAACCCAAAAGGGTTGAATGTAAAGGCCAAATTAAATCTTAGTTCATCAACTATAATCCAAGAATGAATTAAACCTAAATTAAATCATAATTTCTCCCTTGAGAGGGAAAAACATTAAATCATGTTTAATGTTCACTCAATGAAATCATCAGAAATTTACAAGCGGTTGCAATCATGTTCACAATATCAATAATTGAGAATGATCACCTGTGTGTAAACAATTATTCAAATAACCATGCTCATAACTCAGCTTGTTGGCCACGCACTTCGCAGTAGTTAACATAATATGGTTGGATAAATCGAGAGCTTTCGAACGAATGGTCAACGAATTTTGTGGGATGAAAAACGACGAAGTACCATTTCCCTAGCAACGACTCGGTTGTAAGCGGAAATCATCAGAAAAAAACGTTGCACATTTGCGTGTCGTGTCGGAATTCACAGAATGACCCCCAGCCCTAAAACATTAAACATGTTAAAACTAAACAACTCGTAAACGAGTTCTACTATCTGCTTTACTAGGAGATACCATGTTACATGGATATTTCTTTGATTGGGGATTTCATAACGGTTGTCCTCGAGAGTTGTAAACAAATCCTTTAACTTTAAACAAATCCCTAGGTCGCATTCAAACAAAACAACGGTTTACTTATAGAAATGTTGAAAATAACTTTGGAGAGAAGCCACTACAATGAGTTGTTGTTAACAGTAGACTGTTTTCAAGAGAATGAAAATGTTTCCTATGGAGTGGAGTAAATGATGCTATTGCTTTACGTTAAGAATATTGTAACCGGCTTATTAAAATTGTTTATAGTACAATCAACTAAGTTTAGGAATGTACGTAAGGAGGGGGAAATTGGTAGCTTGAGATGTGAACATTTATCACATAAATCAAGCGCTTTCCAACGAGTGGCGAACGATTTATGTGCGATGAAAACTGCGGAAGTTCCATTCCCCTAGCAACGGCTGGGTTGTACGTGAAAAACACTGAAATTGTGACACAAATTTTGCGTGACGGAAATTTTTGGTTGACCCCCCAGAGCAAAGACATATCCATGTCAAAAATCGAGATCTCGAAACTTTCAAGTTAAAGTAAAACCAATGTTTTTTGTTGTCATGTCATCCCAAACAATCGAATGAAACCATCAGCATCATTGGTCATTAATCCGTTTGCAAAAATATGCAATTATGGCGCGAGTGCTGCCCCCTACATTGGTTTGCCAGGTTATATATACCTACATTGAAACTCGGCCCTTCGGGCCTCGCAAGGGGCTCCGCCCCTTGACCCCGCCTGGGGGGCTTCGCCCCCCTGCCCCCTCCGGATGTTATTACTTTGAGCCTGACTGCTAAAATGTAAAAAACATGGAATCTTGTTTTAGCTCCTCGCAATCATGTTCACAATATCAATAATTGAGAATGATCACCTGTGTGTAAACAATTATTCATATAACCATGCTCATAACTCAGCTTGTTGGCCACGCACTTCGCAGTAGTTAATATAGTATGGTTGGATAAATCGAGAGCTTTCGAACGAATGGTCAACGAATTTTGTGGGATGAAAAACGACGAAGTATCATATCCCTAGCAACGACTCGGTTGTAAGCGGAAATCATCACGATTATTGGCGCTACTTTCATCTCACTTTATAGTCTCACTTTTCGGCGGGGGATCCATCGCTAAAACATGATTCCATGTTAAAAGTAGTAGCGCAATTACAATTGATATACAAGGAAAAACTAAAGATATATCATAGAAGATGCTTGTATGAGTTGGATTGTTGATGACTTTGGGTCATTTTTTATTCCTATATCCGATATTCAAGCCATTTCGGAATTATTATCGGGCTACATAGATACCGAATTAAATTAAAAGTAGCTCTATACTTATACAGTGTATCCAGTCTCAGTTAGAAGAACTACTAGCTTGGGATGGCAATCCGAAGAAGTTTGTAGACAGCTTTTAACAAGCTCTAAAATTAAGAGCTTTTTCTCTGAATGAGTAGAATCATATTTCTCCCCCTTATTCTAATTCCCTGGTAACGCAGCTTCAAGTTTAATTAACTACTAGCCGGTTACCCGAGCGTTGCACGGACCCACCTGTACCTGGTTAGTCGGTGCATAGACCGCAGAAATAATCATATCAAGACTGTGTTTGTAACTACGGAGGCTACATGCCAAATGACAGCATAAAAGTAGCGAAATCAGGCTCGAATCGATCAGGAAAGGGCCCATAATTTCAATCGTCTCTTATTGTCCCTAAGAGTCAACCTATCAAATTTCAACTTCCTAGGGTGAACAGTACAGAATTTAGCTCACGCAGCTGATCAGAAAATAGACCATAATTTCAATCGTCCATTAATGACCCAGAGAGTCTCCCTGTCAAATTTCAACTTCCTAGGATGAACAGAAAAACGGATCAGGTAAAGGTACATCATCGAAATTTTTCAAACTCACCTCCTCTGGGTCTGGTTTGACAGCAATTGGGGTGAAGAGAGATGAAATCCTAGAGGTATCTGTAGTTTTTCCCCTCATAAGCAGCAGCGTCCTGCAATAGCTTGGTGCTATGATCACACCACTCTCCACGCTCACCCGGTTTAAGCTCCTGAATAAACATTTACTTATTGTGAGAATGAATGTGATTCACCAATACAAGAAAGACATAACAACAGAGAATAGATAAGTGATGTGATCTCTAAATTCCAACAAATATATAAATAATTACAATTAGTTGAGAACTGAAGAAAAATGAGGAGCGAGTAGTAAGTTAGGCACGACAAAACATATCCCAAATATTGGATACCAACCTGAATATCCTTCTGAACCGGTGCATATTTTCCTTAGGTAATTAAGAGACTGTTAGACTAATCTAGAAAACTATTGGATAAAAACTAAAACAACTATAGGAAAGAATGGTCGCGAGCATAATTCAAACTTACAAAACCAAATAAAAAGCATGATGTAACCACCGAAGAAGGTTGCTGTTGATAATGTTATCGATTCTTCTTCTTCTTACTTGTGATAACAGAGAATTTTTAACATTTGAGATGGAGTAATACATAGAGACACAGATTTTCGCGACTTCAAATAAGTATGCATAGCATAGCGACGTAACAATGAACTGCCTGGAAGCTGGTATCTGTTCAGGGAGCAGACATCCAAAGCTCTGTAAAGTTCTTCGATAGGAATTAGGAAATATAAGGAAATGTTTTTCTCTTTATTTCCTTGTAAATTGCAGATCGCTCCAATTTCCTGCTTGTGCTGTAGGTGAGATGTCTAGGAAACCTTGAAATTTCAAGACTTTAACAGTTTTTTGCTAATAACTCCTAAGCGATTCATTTTTAGACAATCTAAAATATACTAAACTATGTTACTACTATATATCATATACTGTATTACTATACTATACTATACTGAAATATACTAAATGAAACCACATAAAATTGTATTTCAAATGACTACCATATACAATATATTTGAAATTAGGTAATTTGAAATTGTGAGGAAGATCTTCAAGAAAAATAGACACCCAGACTCAGTTATAGTGATTAGAGCTTGTCTGAAAAGCTGGTGAAACTGCCTGGGCAATTGCTATGTAGGTACCTACACTGCAATACAGAGATCTGAGGAATTTTCAATTAATTTTTCTCCATTATTTTTCAGGTTATTTATCATACGAATCAATAATTAATTAAATCCCTCTCTAGCCAAAAGACTGTAAACATCACATTTCCTGCTGTTATGCCTTTCATTTCCTCACTCACTTGAGTCAAAACACACTGTGACAATAACCTCGCTCAACTGCTGACTTGTTCCAGCGAGCATCTGCTGAGCCAGCGGCCTGCAGTTACACTTCGTCATTCGTTGACCCCAAACCAGCCGAGACGGCTGGTATTTGACTCCGGGGAAATGTTACACTCCAGGAAAATAACTCTCACAGTCAGAGAGGTTTTGTCACCCTGGCCTCATAGCTCTGATCGTTAGAGTGTCGCAACTGCGAGGAATTTCCCGTAATTTCTCGTAGTTGTGACGACGCGAGTTCGAACTCCTGTCGAGGTATCAAATATTTTTGGACCACGTCATGGCGGATCTTGGAAGAAACTCAAACCTTCTCCAGGCGTGATGTCACAAGAATATGGGCTATAATGGAAAAAGGGCCGTTTTTGCACTTGCATATGAGTAAGTATACAATCTGAAATTTGAACATATTTTTTCTCAAAAATCAAAATCGAGATTGGGAATTATTTATTTTTTAGTGAATGATTTTGAGAAAAATTGTCCTTAACAACTTCTGTTGGTATCTGCACACACTAATATCGTTGGTTTTCGAGATTTCAGCTTTTCAAAAAACCAAAGGGGCCTAACGAGTAATTCAATTCTTCTTCTTATTTTATTATTATTTTTTTTAAATAACTTTATTGCATGAGATAGATGCATTACAAGTTGTGTTCAGTTGTGATACCTATACAAAGAATATGGTGTAGGTACCTACTTGATCAAGAGGTGAAGCCCATTGGCTTACTCCTAAGGTAGGTACCTAGATGATTAATATGTTTATAAATAATGAATTAGTGCAAAAGCAATAACAGTTTCACCAATAATAGTTAGCAAGAATTTTTATTTCACTAGGGGTGGTTCATGAGATCTTAGCGGTGCTTTCCCTTGAGGGGTGCTCAAATGGAAGTCAAAAGGGTAGGTAGGTATGGTGGATATTAGGGGGTTTTCGTGATGGTACATACTTTAAAGTCTTTCCGGGTATTGGCATTAGGCACTCATGAATCATGGCGCATCAGTAAAGACAGTAATATTTTGGACGACTTGTATCTGGCAATCTGCGACTCGGAACTACCACCCATACAGGGCAAGCACCACTGGCATAGCCCAAAGCCACATATACATAAGCCACACCGGACGTAGCAGGATCTAGTAGGTATAGTAGCCTTTTAATTTCTAGCGACAGTGGTGAGTATTACTTTCCACGTAGGCAATTGGAGAGACTGAGGGAGGCCTGTACCTGCACATTTGGAGAGTTGCGCTTATATGTGCTTTGCAAATGTCAGACGATTGTCGAGAGTTATCCCTTGGTATTTTACTTCTACTTTGGCAGGGCTTTGGAGACCATCAAGTGAGATCACTGGCTATGCAAAATTTCTTGGGTAGTTGAATGTAACCGTGTTAGATTTCTGGGGTTCAATTTAATTCTCAATTCTTTCGCCCATGTCTCTAATTGATTCGAAAATTCCCGTAGAATAGGCTAGTCAGCATCATTGGCGAATCGAACAGTGAAAATTGGTCTGACAAAATCAACATATGATCAAAATCAAAATGGGGGATCCCTTTAAGTACACATGATTTAAAAGAAAAATGCGTTCTGGAAATGTTGTGGAGACTAACCACAGAAAGAACCAAAGCCGACAGCTATCCTCTTCCATATTGGTGTATGTTGTGAATCTAATATTTCTGGATATAAAAATAATACGTTCAAACATGAGTAGACTTTGGAGTAGGTACCATCGAATTCTGTGTGGAAGCCACCATTATTAGTGAGGGGAGAACATCAGCCGTTCGGTTATTATGGCGTTCAGTGCTGCATCCATGGTTATCTACACTTTCCCATTTGAAATATTCGTTACCCAGCCGACCATCAGCTCTTCTGTGTAGAGCGTAGTAATAGTAAGTTACCATTATTAGTGTTAGGAAAGCTACATCCGTCATTTGGCAAACAGGACTATGTATCATGGCCTGTCAATGCTGCACTCATCATCCTCACCATCACCTCCTCTGTATAAAGCATGATAGAAAGAAACTTATTAGTGCAGGAGAGCTACACTGCTCAGAAGGTTGAAATCTATTATTGAGCATTTACAAAGGAGGTAAAACGTAATTGAGTGATTAGTTCAAATATGTAGTCAACACCTTCAAATCAATATATTAAATTTGCATACCTAAAGAAACGGAGATATTAATCTATTTCCCGACAATTTGAAAAATCTTGAAGGAAATGTCTGAAACTTCAGTTCAAATGAATAGGTACGATAATTGCTCATGGATTAACCTGGATGATCTCCAACTTTGCAACCTACCTTTTGATGGCCAGCAGCCAACTTCTGTTATTTTGCCAAGAAAGAAAAAAATAGGTATCAACTCCCTTGTATTGGGAAAACAGTCTAAGTGCATTTGATGGAGGTTGAGTAAAATAATGATTTACGTTCAAGTCAAATCTATATTCATTTTCAAACTTTAGTAACAAAAATATATAATAATAGAAAAGTATCATACACATTATGGATTTTACAAAATATAAAATAATGTTTGTCAAACTAAAAGAATGTATCTACTACGTTTCTACAAAGGTACTAAAATATTATGAGATTATGGCCAAACGAGAATACGACTCAATAAATATAGTATCTAACTGGTTAATAAATTGTACGTCAGTCTTACTTACAAGAAAACAGAGTTGCACAATCCAATACCTATTATAGGATTCAATAGGTAGGATCAGTGAGTTAGATATACAATGTACATACAATATTTTAAAATAGATTACATCAATTTTCATAGTTCTCTGAAACTAGTTATTAGTCTTAGATGCAATCAGAAATTCAACGTTATAGTTTTCTGGCGAGATACAATATTATAATAATACCAAATGAAGATTCTGGTAAGTAGGTACAGGTTTTGCATGTTTAACATGGATTCAAGCAATAAGTTTGCTAAACCTTAGAATTTATAATACAGCCAACGTTTCCACGTTTCTTTCGATCTTTTCAGAAGCATTTTGACTAATATTCCAAGATACACAAGACTATGTACAATCATAAACGTCATAGATCGATATTGAACTATACAATATTCATGGCGCTGTTTCAATTTCTTTTAGAACACATTATCTGTTGTGTTTTCTATTCTAACGACCGAACTTATTTTGAAATTACTTTATAAATATCAGTTTTGGTCGAGATATCCACTTTTTATATGTACCTACATTATACAAACAAAATTGTCACTGGGCGAATTATGCATGACCAGCGTTGTCACTAGCTAGAGAGGGAGAGACATAGACATGGGTTGGGATAAACACATTTTTTCCTATGTTTTATATCCTATGAAATGTTGCCATTCACTGTTGAGTATAATGTTTTGATATTTTGAAATAAATTCTTTCCAAAGATTTCTGAAAACACCTGATTAATCAAGATCAAATAGATCTATTAGAAAATTTATATGGACCTTGGAGATTTACACAGAATTATTTAGACTGAACAGTGGTCAGAACTACTTCACATTCCATAGTTTGTTGTCCTTATCATCATTGCTAGACACAATAGTTACAGAACTAACGAATCAACATAAATATAGCATTAACGAGTAGCCTTATTACCCAGATTTCGGCTTTGTTGGGCAAGGATAACAGTGTTTGACAGCAATAACAGTGTTGCTGGTCGTAGCTGCTGTCAACTGCAATACATAATCAGTATCGGGATTCAAGTAATATAATAACAACTGATAAACCCAAGTACTACCGAAGTTACCTCAGATCAACACGACTAGGAATACATTTCACTAAATGTGACTGTGTATTAAGACTCAATGTTCAAGCCACCCTTGTGAACACTTTGCACTCTAGTGGCAGTCCTTCAAACTCAACGTGTCATCAGTCTTGCAGGTAATGAATGTGAACGAAGTGGAGTGAAAAGAGCTGTCAAATCTTCGATCAAACTCTTAAAATGTAATGCACTGTTTTTTGTAAGTTCTCCAGAAATTTAGTAGGTACCTACTTGCGTCTATTGATGTCTTGTGTTACAAACTAATGTATCAATTTATATAGATGTAATCTTGTCTGCGTGATTCCTGCTTAAATACACAAGAAGGTAGTTTGCTTTAACCCGCACAATGCCTGAAATATCTAAATGTGTGCGTTAGTATCCATAAGGAAATCGGACAGATGGATCATAGAAAATCGTTATCATAAGAAATTCACATTTGCCCATAGGTACACACGCGATACTGTTGATACAACGGCAATGCACTTTATAGGTGGCCATCTAGCACCCGCACGATCCTTAAAAATTTAATTAAAAAAAAAATAATAATAATAAAATTAAAAAAATAGTGGCTTTAGAAAAATAACTGTAACGATCGAAGAGGTTTGATCACACTGGTCTCATAGCTGAGATCGTTTGAGTGTTGCAACTAAAGGGAAATTACCTGTCGTTGTAAGGACACGAGTTCGAACTCCTGTCGAGGTATCAAATATTTTTAGGTCGTTACACAAGGAACTAAAATTGATCAGCAAAATCTGAAACACAAGAGGCATGTGGAAAATTCGATTTTAGTCGGGAAACATTCTATTGACTTCTTGGACGATCAAAAAACTTCCCTACCTTTGAATTAAGTGGGGTTCACTTCAAGACTGATGATCCTGGGCAGCCCCTGCCAAGTGCACAATGTTGGAAAGTGTGGCAGTACATTTTAAGGGAGTAAATATTGTACAATGGTCAGTAGATTCATAGTCTAAAAAACACGAAATCTGAATAAATGAACCATTTACCACAATAATTACATTACCAGCAGGGACTACATTACTGATTACATCTTTAACATCTCATACCTACCTCTTAGTGGGCAATATAAAGCATGACACTCTTCCGTGCCTCCTGCATGGGACCTAGATTGGTAGTTTTTTCTTTGCAAGAAATTGCCATAGACCGAATTGGAAAAGAAAACGACACAGACAAACTGAATAGACCAAAACAGAAAGTGAGACTGAAAATGACCAGAAATCAAGAAAAGAGAGACTAAATGGCCAGTTTAGCAGAAGCTTATTAGTTATCGGTTTAGAGCAGTCTCCTATTTGCACTAGCTATTACTCTAGTTGTTATTATCATTAGAGGTTGAGTGAGAGCAACTAGAAAATACAAAATGATCATAGGTGGGACCTGTGAACACTAAGTAATCAGTGAACCGAGTCAATCAAAAGCCTTTACAGATTACCTTAATTTTTAGTTTTGGAGTAATAAAAAACCTCTGGTTAGACATCAAGGCTTGAATGGAACTAAGCACATATGAATTTTAAAATTTAGGAAGCTTGTTAAAATTACTAAGCACCGGGATCTTAGGTGGGGATGAGGATTATCTGGGTGTGCACCACTGTCTGATGAATCAATCCCTCAAGAGTCTCATCCCAACGTCGTTAAAACTCTTAGTTGAATGCAGCTAGAAACAGAAAAGCTAATGTACTCAATATCTGCCTAGACTACACCTTCATATACTAGACTGCACAAGAAATATCAGATCGAAGACGTCCACTTGTTGGTTCACAGGCTTTTTAACAACAAAAACGACGAGACCTTATAAATACGAGATTCGAAAACATGAAACACAATTTTTAGATACTAAATTCAAGATCAACCGGGAACAAAAACACTGGCCTCTGTTATTTACAATGCAGTTCTTCGAGATTAACTCTGGATGACGCAATATTGGTGTAGGGAGGTACCTACTACAACGAATTTCAGGCCCGTAAATAACAACACTGTTCAATTAAATTTTGATGTGGAACACATATTCCAGGGGGATAGCATGATGGGCAACAATTTGAATTTGACGAGTGAATTTTTGTAGAAAATGAAGCTATTGCAATGGCTCCATAAATGTTAAAATCGAAGAAATGCTCTTCATTGAAATCCGTTTTGAGGCATTCTGAAACGAATCCTAGAGTTTAAAGCTTATAAATAAATAAATAAAAGTGATTAAATATATATACATACATAAATATGTGTGTGTGTATGGCATTCCAAACAATAACTCCTCTTAGGATTGCAATAAAAATTCCGTTCTTGCACCAATAAAATCAAGCTTTCCAAATGAAAGGAGGCGAGTTTGTTGGGGTTGGGAAGCACTTTTTGAGCACAATAAATTGACCAAATAAGAATAAAAAGGCACTAAAAAATCGTTGAAAATTATTGAATTTATTATTTTTTATGGCAGGATTTTAGTCATAAGAATTTCATTAACGACGAAGTCGAACATTAAACAATTTTTGCACAAAATCATGCTGGCAAATGAATTAATACCTGCTAAAAAATCGATGAAATCTGCAAAAAAAAATCTATAAATAAAATCTTATTTAAAAACAGAATATTTTTTATAAATATTTTTTTTTTTTTTTTGCAATAAAATTGGTAGTTGACAATTTATTTACTTGAAGCGCTCAAATTTCAAAACAATGTAACATGATTTAATACGATAATTTACGAAAAGTTGGCTCTTACGATCATGTTGAATGAATTAAACGTTTTTCTGAATTTGTGAAAATATAAAGGGAAGAAAATTAGAATCGAGGATATGCCACCCTACAATCTTTATCTGAAGGGGGAGAAAAAAAAAAAAAAAAAAAAAAAAAAAAAAAAAAAAAAAAAAGAGTAAAACATTAAGTGATGATGTAGTGTGGCTTATATCAAGTAACAATGCCACCACAAAGCCCCAGACAATCACCACGCATATACAGTAATCTATAATGACATGTGAGTCCAAATAACAAAATTCTTCAAACGTATCCATTATTATAAGAAGCTAAGTATTTGAAACTGCTTAACGTGGTCGAAAAAATACGATTTTTGTTACGAGCTCAGGCTGGGTTTTTTTTCTACTTTTATTTTTTTAGGAACAATTTAAGAAGACAAAATGAGTCAATAAATATTAAATATAGGGTAAAAATCGATACTTAACCCAGACGCACAGGCTCCATACAAGTTTCCTAACAACTATTTAATATACATGGTAGCTATTGAAGTTTTTCAAGCATATTTTTCATTTTTTTTTTCTTAACCTTGTCAAACTTAAATAGAAAATTATAATATTAAGAAGTTTCATGGTCTTGTAATAATGTAGGGATGATTAAATATAGAAATATTTTTTTAAAGCCTGATCAGTTTTTTAAAATGTTAACATTAAACTTATAAGACAGCAAATTTCTCTATTTTCAGAATGTTTGTAAAAACATTTGTCCCAATCACATACGAGCATACCTAATGTGTCAATAAAGTTTCTTTGAATATTTAGCCTTCATAAAGCTGAAACAATAGTCAAGCTCCCACAAAACAAGGAAATGTGTCCACTCAGTGTATGGGAGAGAATACATAGTTCTCTACCAACAAGACAGAACCTGAAATCATAATTTTAAATACTAACAACAATTTTAAACCATTTTCTAATTACTCCACTTTGCAGTAATTTCCACTCTTTTTTTTATAAAGGAACATATAAAATCTTTCCTGAGCTAGAGATTTTGCACTTTTTCCTTGTTCCATGGGGAAAACTATTAGGTAAATGTAGTCAAGGCGTTTGAATGTACTAGTTGGTTGTAAGAATATATACGAAAAGAGAACACACTGTACTTCTAGTGTACAAATACTCGGGAATACCTCTAATTGATCCCAGACGAACGACTGTCATACTAGTATGGTTATGAGGAGTTTGAAGGGTTACAACTTGCATGCGATAAGTTTCACGTGGGGACTAAGGAGAGATTTCAGTCGGAGTCTTCTCTTATTCTTCTTCTTATTCGCTATCGCAGTAATCTTTAGAACTTTCACCTCGTGTAATTCCCGTTGTTGAATTTTGACCTGAGAAAAATAATATGAACATGAAATTTCATTTTAAAAAATATATATAAAATAATAATAAGATCAAGAACAAAGAGAATTGAGTTATTGAATGGGCAGTAATGAAATGATTGCAAAAATTCATATTCAAATGAACGTCATAATATTAGAGAGTTTTTGGTGACCACTAACGTACCCTTAACGTCACCCTAACGTACCCAAGAGTACGTGACCTTGAGGGGACGTTAGCAACGTCGTACGTTAGAATGGCTCATTTAACGTCACCCGTTTGGGGACCTAAAGGCACACGACACCAGCCTAACCTTCCTGTAAATGTAACCCTACTGCTCACCTCAAAATTACTCGAATACTGCTGAAGTAAATATAATAGTTTTTCTTTTCAAATGCCTCATTACCAACTAATTATGTTGATGTAGATGGTAGGTTTTTGAACACCCCTCAAACTTGGTTACTTATTTTACGTTTCAAGTCGCGTAGAAACCGAATGTGCCACCTGAAGTCCGCCTCCGCTGTCCAGCTTTACTTACTAGCCTTCAACTCGATCGAAAAGTTCCGTTCTTTTGAGCTCAGGATCTATTTGGTCGATTAGAGCCTTGTTTCTATTATTACTTCTCATACTTTAAATGAGAAAACTGAGTTTTAAGACACTACTTCTTCGCAGTATTGTTCTTAGTTTACCTGAACTCTCAGCTATTTTCTCGTGAACATTGCGTGAAGTGCTGCCTTCACTGATGATTTTGTCAGGTAAAATCCTGTTTCATTGTCATAGAGATAAATACTTTTTCATACTTGTTGATAATTTGCCCAACGGAAAACCAAAAAACATGAAGTTCGTAACGACTAATGACCTATATAATATATATAGGTGCATATTATGCAACTAAACCGCGGTGTTCCACACTTGAGGCTTACTATCCATCCCCTGTTTACGAATTGAAAACTAAAAATGAGAAATTAGCCCGTATTTGTATTGAAACTAACATAAAATTCGAATTCAGGATTGAAAATCGGCGTTTCATATCGAAATGAAGAAATTGATTAGTCAACCAGTAGACAAGACAGCTGGGGGAAAAATATCGCGTTACCCAACCACCGTTAACGTGACATCAAAATTAAGGCAACCGTTCTCCCGGTTCCATTTGGGTTAGCATCTTCGTTTGCTCCCTCAAGACTACGGTAACGGGTGACGTTGAGTTGAAGTCGCCAAAAACTCTCTATTATATGGTGTATATGAACGTCATAATTATTAAAAAGTTCCAGTCATGTAACATGATCGTTAGAGCGAATTTTCGTGAATTGTCGTATTATGCTACATTGTGAAATTTTACCACTTTGAATACAAAGAACTTGTTGACTATCAATTGTATGTAAAAAATATAATGTTCTGTGATTTAAAATATTTAGTCATTCAGTATTTTTAGTTTTTATCGATTTTTCAGCAAATAATAATGAAGTATAAGTACATTTTTCAGCATAATTTTGTGCAAACATTTTTTTATTGTTCTAGTTCGTTGTTGATAAACTTCATTTGAATAAAATTCTGTTTAAAAATATAAATGTAACAATTTTCAGCCGTTTTTAGCCATTATTAGTTTTTTTAGCACATTTTTTGAAATTTGACCAATTTAATGCGCTAGAAAAGTGCTGGCTAACGAACTCATCCATTCATTGGAAAAGCTTAATATTTTTGGGCGCAAAACCGGTTTTTTTTTTTGGTCTTAATCCTAAGGAGAGTTATTGTCAGGATTGACTCACACACGCGTCTGCTATGTAATTCAGCATTGAAACTCTTCATTTTTCGAGGGAACAGACGTTTTTTCAATAAATTCCGTTTTTGCCCTTTTTACTTTTTAGTTCTGGCCCCTGGTCTAGCAATGGACTAAATGTTACCTATTTAAATAATAAGCGTTATTAAAATTCGTATTGTCATTCCTTGATTAATTGTAGTTTTTTCAAGAATTCTGAGTGAGTAGGTCTACGAAAACTATAGAGAAAATGAGGAACATTCAATAATGCAGTGGAGTATTTATATTGGTATTGAATATCAAGCATTCAAGTGAATGATTGTCATAGACTTACCAGTGTGTGTCCTCATGTGTGTTTTCAAAGAGAAACGATTACCACTGCTGTAGCTGCAAAGTTTACAGCGGTAAGGTCGCTCACCTGAAAAGGAAAATCAAAACGTGAGCAATACTACAACCGAAGGAATACTACAACACAAAAATAATTGTGACAATCTCGCAATCAAAAATGTTTCTTACACCACAAAATCAATTCTCCAGATCAGGTAACGAAATTCAATTGCTTCCGAGTCTGCCTGTATGTAGCGGAGGGATTGTTTTCACTTTCAGAAGATGAAAATTTGTTGTTTTTCTCCAAAATGAAATTCCCACTCGCATTTTACGTTTTAGACCATTCTGAACAACTTTCGTTCTGGGTCTGTCTCTGTGTGTGTCTGCAAATCCTTGTAGCACGAATAACTTCCAGTTTTCATCCGACCTTGATGAAATTTTCAGGGACATACGACAACATTTCATTGCATACGAATCAATACTTCACCCCACGTATGCGCAATCGTAAATTCGTTAGTAGTTCAAATTTTGAGGGTGGTTAGAAAAATACGAATTCATCTCCTCATATCAATTTCATTACGACAGCATCAATTTAAGCTGGTGCACATGCGCGAATGTGAAATCTTTGCAACAAGCATAACTTCTACAAAAGTTTCCATTCGATTTCGATGACATTTTCTAGAAATGAGTGGATTAGGCTAAGGATGGTTCACTATAAATTTCATCTCTCAGAAATTGATAGTTCTCACTGCGCATGCACAAACTTGAAATCAAACGACTCGTTTTTTCATTTCCTCTTCGTGTGATCTCACTCAAATTCGGAAGGCAAAGGGGAAATGACGAATTAATTACCTTATATGAGTTTCATCACGTTCGTATCTTTAGTGGGTAACTGCTGCATGAGCGAACTTCAACTCCTTGTAACAAGCATGACATCTACAGTTTCTGTCTGATTTCAATGGTAATTTCAGGTGTATAACGGTCTCCTATGAACCATCCACAGCCGAATCATGCTGAATTTTGCTTCCGAATCATGTAGTTTTTGAGCAAGCGCAAACGCAACATCTATTAAGCATGGTTTTCTTATTGCATGATTAAAGATTTTGCTCAAACTTCAAATGAATCTTTGTGAAATCTTCAATCATGCAATAAGAAAATCATGCTTGATAGATGTTGCGTTTGCGCTTGCTCAAAAACTACATGATTCGGAAGCAAAATTCAGCATGATTCGGCTGTGGATGGTTCATAGGAGACCATTCTACCCCTGAAATTAACATTGAAATCAGACAGAAACTGTAGATGTCATGCTTGTTTTCAGTTACGTTCGGGTGCAAGAATGTTCGTACGCATCACTGTAACCCGTTTCTTCAATTTCAGAACAAGCTTGGGTGTAAAGGAATACCTAGTCTTCAAAAGCCATAGAACAACAAAATACCCTAAGGACTCGGAGCTTTTTGACATAAAATTGAAATCGTCCCAGTCATGCATTTTGACCATATGAGCAAAAATTAGTAAATGTTCGCTGTATGTTTGTCAAATTGCCCCCGAAAAACCTGCTACTCTCCCACAAGAGCTGCTAATCTAGTTTTTATTAGGCGAATGCTCTGAATAATCTTTTAAATTAAGCGAATTACAAACAATTAAAAATCGGGCTAAAATTGGGCAAGTCCTCTCCTCACCAATTCTAGCCTTTCGCTCTTTAAAATCACCTAGTGGTGGTAATATTGGTCTGATTTCAGTCTGCCAAAGCTCGTTCTTCTCAAGATAAAATACTTTCCAAAGTTCATATCGAGCATATTTTAGCTGAGACCTTTCCCCATTGACTTACTGCCGAACTCATAAATTTTATGTAATTTTACACATAAAGTTCGCAAAAACGGCCTTCTATATTGTACTTTAATGGGAAACAGTCTGAGCAAAAACTTGCTCGATATGAACTTTGGAAAGTATTTAACCCTGAATCGAGTGAGTTTTGCCAGACCCGAATCACATCAATATTACGGCTGTTAGCTGATTTTTATGGGCAAAAGTCTAGACGGGGGAAAGAGGACCTCGATGTTCGATTGCCCTTAATTCCCTTATTTCGGGAGATAATTCATAGTTTTTGGCTCGACTCGCTTTGGTTTTTTATGCTCTATATCTTTGCTACGTATAAACATTTCTGTAGGATGTACGGTTTAGGGATTATAAGATAAAAACTTTAAAATGGGCACATTAAGCCATCTTCATGAGGCTGCCATTTTGTATTCCACCAATTTCGAGATGGCAGACATTGTCTCACTCAGAATGGGTTAAATTTTCAAAATCTAACCTCAAACCTACTTCTTGAATTACTACCTTTGTTCGGCCTTGGCTCCTGGACTAACAGGAAATTAACGGTGGGGTAAACGAGCCACGTGCATCTTCTGCTGCTCAGTCATATTTCCTAAGTTTGGCTTTGTCTGCCTTTCTGGCTATGATGTTCCATCATTGAGATCAGTGTGGGGTGGCGTCAGTATTCACAACGTGGGTATCGAAGTACACCGTCCTCTCCGGCTCAAGTTTTCCTCGCTTTGCATTTGTGCTATATGATTTTCGTGCCATTCACTCTCAAGCTCTATTCCTTGAATGATGGCCTCGGAGAGAATGCTAGTTGCCCACACCGATGTGTAGTGACCTGCTGCTGTGTGGGTAGGGTCACGTATTACCAATCCTCCTCGCTTTACTGGCAGCTTTAGTAGGGAGGCTTTGGCATCTCCCACTTCTCTTTCTAATACCGCCGGAATCAATTCCCTGCGGATGCTTTCTTGCAGTGGTTCTCAATCCTCCCTTTGGCTTTCTGTGACCCTTTGTGTGAAGGGATTTCTTGCAGGATTTTGTAAATGCCACATACCCTGCTAGGGGGTTTGATTATTAAATAACTCTTACTTGCTTCGAGTTTATACCCCCATTTGAGGCCCTCTGCCATAAGGATTGTTAACCACTCTTTTATTTGGTCCAATGTTCCAATGCAGCTTGCGTCGCTGGCATACCAGTTTTAGCAATAACATGGGTCTTTCAATTTTTGTATTAAAGGCCCTACTGTGCACATGCACATCACAAGGGGATTTCCTAGTGTGGTACCATCCTTGCTCTGTAATTCATTATCACTCTGCCTGAAAACTATTTTGCGGTGCCCTCGATAGGAATTGATAAAAAGCTCGAGCACCTTGGCCACAATAATAATGAATTTCAAATCGCTAGTGAAATAAGTACAGTTTTTGCTGTGAGAGGAATTGGCAGAGACAAGAGACCACTTGATCAGCAAGCTCTGAAACGCAAAAACAAGTGGAAACTTCGATTTTGGGGGGCAAAACATTTTCCACTCCTTCCACGAAACACAAAGCTTTCTGCCTTCAGTAGAAGAAGAAAGCAAAACTAAAGACTAGAAGAAGCAAAACATCAAATAAAATAACATAGTGCAGTGCAAAATAATCACAAAGAGTGGTGGTGACATCAAGTGTAGACTAAATAATTGTAGAAGTAGGTAATATTACGATGTATTTATTCACCTGTGTGGGTTCTCAAATGTTTAGACAAATTGGATCTATCTTTTGTAGCGTAGGCGCACAGGTCACATTTAAATGGCTTCTCACCTGAAAAAAAAAAAAAAAATATATATATATATATATAGATATAGGATACAATATTAAACTGGGTTTAACCATATATTGTCAAACTTGAAAAAAAGGAAGAACAAATTTTTGAAATTCGTTCTTAGTATGGTTAAACAATATATTAGAAGAATACGAGTACAACGAAAATACAACTTCTTGGCTTGAAGACACTCAGAGAGGGTAATTCCAAGGCCATACTTTAGAAAATTAATGATAAATTATCAAACAAAAAATAATTTACTCATCGACATAGATTAGTAAACATCCTAGGTAAGTAGTAGGTACTGGTCAAAAGTTCCTGTACACAATATGAAACAAAGTTTGATTCATCCTATAGACGACAAATTCGAACTCTACTGTTTCTACTACCCTTTCAGTAATATTACTTGACATGATACCTGTATGAATCCGGACGTGTTCATTCAATAGGTAACGACGGTCAGTTTTATAGTCACAAGCATAACATCCATAGGGTTTACCACCTGAGAAAATATGAAACATGCCAAAATTAAATTTTAATTCGACATTCACAGAAATAACCAACACTTAATTGCACTGACATCACTAGATAAATCACTCATTAATTATATGCAATGAATTAGAATTAGGGTCAAGCGGGGTAATTGTGAAAAGGGGGGTATTTATGAACAAGTGATGTCAGCACCCCACGCTAACGTAATTTGGGACAGCAAATGGCGTTTTCATGCAAGATGAGACAACTTTTCATGTTTCTAGAACGCCCCCCCCCCCCCCCCCCCCCCCTACATTTCTTCTTTCTTTTTCGTTCTCTTAAAATAGATAAGGCCACACAAAAAAATTATACAATGAGCCAGTGATTGTAAGCGTGAATTAGGTGGCCCAGTATAAAAGTTCGCCTAAAAGCTGATCTTCATGAAAAATTGGACTCCAAATTTATTTAAGCTACCTACTGATCTTTGTTTAGTACCGTAGGCACCAGAGTAGGTAAGGTAGGTACTTAAGATTTTTAGGAAATGAAACTACTGCAACGTATAACTTGAGTAACAATAATGTATGTCTGTTCCCAGAATATCTTTCTCCTCAAAACTTGTATGAAAAAATCCGTTCTTTTTTTTGGGGGGAGGGGGGGGGGAGATAAAGTATTCCAAATGAAAGGATGAATTCGATTTAAAAAAAATGCGCTAAAAACCATCGATAAATAAGGCAAAAAACTAGTTTAAAATCGTTTGTAAAGCAGAGTATTATTTAGCACAAGTGCTCAAACCAAAAATACAAAAACTACGAAAATTTGCTCATAAATGGTAATGCTGCTTAACTTGGATCTTACTGTTCTTCAATATGTTTCCCATTTCACCATTTTTGATGAAGAGGAAAGATGAGACAGGAAAGTGCACCAAGATTATCATCTTATTACTAAGGTTATTGATGCCCGAAGCATCATTAAGAACTCAGTTTTGAACAGAACTGTCTGTCCGAACAAAATGATGGAGAAGAAAAATCGTAGATGATCATTGTCGGAACTGATAAGTATCATATTTTTTACAAAATATTAGCAGAAAAGAAACACCAACCTGTGTGCACTCGGAGGTGTTTTGTGAAATTCGAACGATCAGCTGTAGAATAGCTGCAAGAATCGCATTTATACTGCTTTCCATCTGTAACTAAAAAAACACATGTACCTCCGTGAAAACGAGCTAAGCCACATGCCAGCATATAAACATTAGATTACCTATTAAAACGAAATTGTGAATTAAAGGATGTTGAAATTCGGTAGAGAGCCCCACTGAGGATGACAACAAGAGACGAATTATGAAAGACGAGCTCCACCCTGATCAGCTGAGTGAGCTAAATTCTGTCCTGTACACCCTAGGCAATTGAAATTTGATTGGAAGCCTCTCTGGGACATTGTGGGACGAATGAAATTTTCAGTACGGACTGGGACAAGAGACGAATTAAATGACAAGCAAATCAAATGGCGGCTCAGCTGAGTGAGATAAATTTTCCCCTATTCAACCTAGGAAGTTGAAATTTGATAGGGAGTCTCTTTGGAGCATCAAGAGACGAATGAAATGTCGGGCTTCTTTTTGATCAGTTGAGTGAGCTAAATTACCTCCAGGTCGCCCTAGGTAATTAAAATTTGATCAAGAGCCACTCTGGGACAACAACCGACGATTGAAATGATGAGGTATATCTAATCAGCTGAGGGAGATAAATGCTCTCCTGTTCACCCTAAGATGTTGAAATTCAGTAGACAATAAAAGAAGGATGAACTGAGGGGCCCTACCCTGATCAAATATCTAATCTGTAAGAGGATAAATAAACACAATGCTGTAGTTTGTGTTTGTTTTCTTCAACAGAAAATTAAACAAACTAGGTACCTAGTAACACGCACCAAGACTCAGCAATTATGTTTGTCCACATTTAGTTGTTAGTAGCACTAAAACATATCCACGACTGTATGTTTTTCCGTGATAGTCGAGAAAAATTGGGTAATTTTTTTGTACATCTAGTCCCTTCTGAGACAACACTGTGATGTTCTTGGTATTTTCATATCTTTCGCCTGGAATCTGTGTATGTACATCAACAGTGATATTTGAAAAGTTTTATACAGAACACCTTGCTGTTGAACAAAAAACTCTAAATGGTTGGTTACAGTATTTATATCGGTTGTACCCAATTATGTGCAACGAAAATTGATGTGAAACTTTAACACAATTCGTTACTTTCATGGACACTGAACGTAGAATCTCAATAGTATTAAGATTAAAGGCTTGGCCACAAAGGACGCAATCTATGCTGGCCTGCTATATCTGACCGAAGGGGTCTAATTGCACTAATAAATTATTGTTGTATAATTGAGAACTCAACTTATCTTTGGGAAAGATTGAGTGGAATTATAGAAGGTCTTAGTAGTAGACTATATACTAATACAGCTCTCGAGTGTACAAGATGTTGCAGTAAATTTTTAAACAGAATGATTTGAAAAAACCTGTGAAGGCGCGATTTTTCAAACAAAAACGGAGTTTCAAGCTCTCCACCGTTGGCTGCCCTGCGTCTCTCCCCGTTCCCCGCCATTTTGGGAGGATGGTTCCCCACTTTGTGTTTTCACCGTGTTGCGTGTGTTTCGAACTCTCACCTAACGTTTTCTTTCATTTCTTGCAAACATTTTTTTCAGTATTTATCTGTTTTGGATACATTTGGAGTTTTTATCATGGCAGATAAAAGCCCTGCGTCAGAGAAAGTGCGCTTAAGATCTAATTTGTGCGCAAATACAGAACCGCGTCGCAGAGTGGGGACCGACGCCACGGTTTACTCGACCGCTCTTCCCGTATTTTTGTCATCTCAAACTCGAGGCCGTCCTGATATTGTCCCTTTTCATCCTTTTCGGGAGATCAGTTTCGTCAATAATCGGTCCCGGACACCACAATCTCGTCTGGAGGTACCCACAAGAACGGTGTATAACTTACCCGAATTTTCTTTCCAGCATTCGCCACCAAATCAGATGCATCAGCCAGGAAGTCTCAGATTTTATCGGTTCAGGCTCTGTTGGCGGTGGCCAACGCATTAAATAGAGTTTCAGCCCTACCGATTGCGGAAGAAGCCCAAACTCCCATATATTGTGGGATGCCTCAAACCTTATAATGGCAGGTTTATTCTGGGAATCATGGGCAAGGAAAAACAAATTAATTCAACATCTCCAACTGGAATATCGGGTGACTGTGGATGGCCAACCAATCGGCCAGTAGTTTTTATTTGATAATACGTCTGGAGGTACCCACAAGAACGGTGTATAACTTACCCGAATTTTCTTTCCAGCATTTGCCACCAAATCAGATGCATCAGCCAGGAAGTCTCAGATTTTATCGGTTCAGGCTCTGTTGGCGGTGGCCAACGCATTAAATAGAGTTTCAGCCCTACCGATTGCGGAAGAAGCCCAAACTCCCATATATTGTGGGATGCCTCAAACCTTATAATGGCAGGTTTATTCTGGGAATCATGGGCAAGGAAAAACAAATTAATTCAACATCTCCAACTGGAATATCGGGTGACTGTGGATGGCCAACCAATCGGCCAGTAGTTTTTATTTGATAATGCGGCAACCAAATGGGGCAATCCACTTTGGACACGGACAAGATAAAACGTTCGATTATTAAGTGCTCAAAGGGGTCTTTGCCCTGTCTGTCATCTAAGAAAAAAGGCCGAAAGAGGCAAAAAATAAGCCAGGCCCTTCGAATACGAATCAGGGAAACGCCAACCGTCCAGCAAGCCCCTACTCCAAGCGCAACACTCCCAAGGACTACAGGAGAGCCTTCCAGGGACGTTCACTGGCAGAGGAGGAAGTTCCACCAACAATAAATCCACAGATGAGTAATAGTATTAATTATACTTAATCCTCTTCTTCTTACTCCCTTTGCGGGGAGATTAGCCTCTCATTTGCATGTTTGGAAATACATAACTAACTCTCCCATATTATTATCATGGATCTCCAGATACAAATTGCCTTTCGGCAGGAATCCTCCATTGACAGTACCATTCTCTTTACCCAGTTCGTCTCTCATGGGTACAAATTATAGTTAAGGATTAACTGAATCTTACGGAATAAAGGAGTGGTAGAAATCGGGCCGAACGATGCCCTGTGCTTCATATCGCCTATCTTTATAGTGCCTAACAAATCAGGGTCTTTGCGTCTGGTCATTAATCTCAAAAATTTGTTTGTTTGAGAAATGGCGCCTTCACGGGTTTTTCAAATCATTTTCTTCAAAAATTCACTGCAACATCGTGTACACACAAGAGCTGCATTAGTAAACAGTTTTCTACGAAGACCGTGCTATAATCTTTCAGACAAAACACGGTCTCCCACCAGGAGTCAGTTTTTGTTGCGTCGACGAACAGCCATCAACCAAAACCTACAGATTTCCCGCTTGACCAGCTCCAACCCTCTCTATGTCTGCTAGCTACTGAATTTACTGACCAAACAACTGTATAATATTTATTGAATCTTTGTGTAAATGAACGTGGAGGACTGTTCAAACGAACATAATAAGAATGTGTTGAAAAAAGCTGGAGTGAGGAACGAGACAGTTAAAGAGGACAACAAGACAAGTACTATCTACTTACAATAGTAGATTGATTATGTAAAATATGAAACAAATTATCAGAATAAACTAAAAAATAAAAATTACATTTAAATAGTAGATATAAGGTGTCGTTTCACAAGGCTGATTAAACCAACAAATCTTGTCTAATGAGCTCATAAAATGCTGGAGAATCACTAATGGCTGGGACCATTGGATCACTTCCTGTTATAACAGACTGTCTCCTGTGTGTCACAGCTTTGGTAAAAAGTTCAAAAGAAGTGAATATTATTTTCATGTCCAATAAAACAATCAACAAAATATATAGCTTTCCACTCTTCAAATCCTTGATTTCTAAGAAGGCCTTAATTCTTATGCCAACCCCACCAGTGCCCGGCTTATGCCCGACCAGATCAACCAACGAACATAGATAAATGCATGAACATTTTTATTCAGCTTGATGTAAAGTCACTTTATTTTACCTTCATGGTACCAAGAGAAGAACATTTCTTGCTCCTTGATAAGAGAAGCCTTCACATCTTCCTCCATCATAAGGAAATGGAATTCTGGGATCTGGGGGAATGCAGTTTCCAAAAAGTACTCGTCAGCCATTCTCGCAGTTTGGGCCCCAATACTGTAGAAAACAATAAGAAAATGAAGACTTAGGATGGGGAGAGATAATGTATTACACATCATGCATTACACTCTTTGTGAGTGAGATATTTTTCGCTTATTTCGAGGATTGGTAAAATAGGCTGAACATTACGTCCAAAAGTGGACGCCTAAACCGCCTTGTGACCTTTTGCTTGCCTAAACCTAGGTCATATGACAATAGTAAAATTAGCATGGAATGTTCAGCCTATTATACCAAACCTCAAAATCGCCTTGCTATTCACCATCATCTGATATTTTTTCTATCCCTTCAGCCTACATTCGATTTATTAAGATGAAATCAAACAAAAACTAGCGCTAGAATATGTACAGTAAGGCAGAGGTGGAAAAAAGTCACATAGGTGCTGCGATTTCCTGCCCTTAGGTATCTGGAGCCCCCACTTCCACTGCTCACTGTTGAAATCCCTCTTCCGCAGACAGAACAGTACAAAAGAACCGCCTGACCCCATTTGGAGCAGACGTGCTTCAGAGATGTGTAACATCTGTTCAATTCAGGGAGTTAACTCCCACTGGTTCACTGAATTCAAAGATCCGTTCATCAGTTCAGTTCTTTCCTTCATCTCCAACTGGTGGAAGCGACACTCATAAATGGGAAAAGTGGAGGACAGAGACAGGGGAGGGGGTTCAGCTCCCTCCCTTCATCTATTTTTTTCTCAAACTTCCCTTTGCTTCGAAGTTTTGAAGGGGCCTAGTGGAAAGAAAGGCGAGGGGAAAGGGTGGAAAGAATGGAGAAGGGTAGGGTGGGAAAGACATGAGTTAAGGGAAGAGTGGAAATACCAGTTATAGTGTGGGTGCAGGTTGAACTGGTGAACGAGTGGGTTCAATTGAGAGATCCGTTCAGTGGTGAATGATAAATCCCTACCGTGATTCAGAACCCAATAAGAAAGCAGCTGTAAGGATAACCCATTCCCCTTCCCCACAGAAAAACTTTGTAGCTAAGGACCCCCCTCCCCCTCCCCACACACACACATACCTCCAGCAGCAGAAACAAGCTGGATGTGGCCCACTTTGCTACACAGTCTGAGCTCAGATGATGTAATTTGACATCGTGCTACCTTCTCGGTGTGACAGGAGTGGTGATATCAAAGAGGAAGTGCTCCCAACTTTTGGTTTATTATTTCTAATAATAAACCATTGTTAAACCCTCTCCCCCACCATCAAATTTTGATGTTTTACTTTTTAAGACTCGAAGAATTTAAATATCAAATGAAATATATCGGCCTGTCCACCATTCATCGTTTGTTCCATATACCTGCCTTCCGGCAACAATTTGTTGTTTTCCTGTTACTTTTAACCGACAGAACAATATATTGCAATATGAGCAAAATCCAAGTTGACCCACACATTACTCAGAATAACCTTTACTGAGTTTCAAAGACAATTGAAAATATAATCGATTGCCCACGTAAACATTAGTTAAGAACACTGCAAACCAGCCTGGTTTTCAGGACCAAAGTGATTGGTTAGGTTGAGGACAAATTATTTTCTATCTTCCTATAAATTATTTTCTATCTACCTAGACTTGGTCCCGCTTAAAAAAATCTAGATTTGCGTCGAGGAGATAGAAAATTTGATGCTCTTTCTAATGTGATTTTTATCTTATAAAGTATTTAGAGGGATTCATATCCATTTTAAAGTCATAAATACAAGAATACGAAAAAATCTTGAATATGAAATTACATGAGAACAGACTGTCTAACGTACCTACCTACTATTTAGGTGCAACGCGGTACATAGGGAAAGGGAACCATTCGACGACTAAACCCTACCTACAAATACACGAAAAGGTTTAAACTTATGACTTCCATATTTTCGGTTAAGGCAGTAAGTGCTCCAGTTGTGCAGTACTGAAAACTAGCCCATCAGAAAAGAATGCACAACGGTTGAGTAGGAAGTCATCCTCTGATTGGAGTACATACTTACCCACCTAGGCGTTATCCTCACATCCCGCTGGTTTTAAACAATTATAAATAACTGGATATGACCAAGTTACTAAAAATACTCAATAAATGAATTAACAAGCAAAAGAAAAGTTGAAGTCTTCACTTGCACTATGCCGCGGCAATGAACTATCAGTAGGTACCTACCTGCCCAAAGGGTCGGTATGTGGTCAGTTGTGGTGTGGGATGGACAGATCTGGGAACTGCACCTGCCGCTTTTCAGCGTCCGAATCTCCGTGAGCTGCAATATTTCGAACTATCCAGAAAGAAGACTGTTAATTTATAATGAAGCCATAAGTACCATTAGTGAACTGATTTTAGTAAAAATTACCAATTCAACCGTAAAATACCCAATAAAATTCAACTTTGTTGCTGTTTGAAGGCAACACAACCTTTGTAAAATGTAACCATAATGGAAATTCCTCTTCTTCCTCTTGTTCAGGTTTTGCGTTCCCCCCGGAGGCAAAGAGCTTAGAAGAGATGACATGGAAGCGAACGAACAAACCAAAGTTCTTGGATGAAGATTGGCGTTTCCAATCACCGCTGCATCAATAGCGCTGCAATCACTTCTAACACGGCGGCAATGAGCGGGAAAGATTTGAAGGCCTTTTTTGAAAGAAAAAGTGATCGTTCATCGCATTGATTTACCAATTATTAACCAAAATTGAAGTCATTTGTGTCTGTTATGCCTATGCTTAAGACAGAAAAATACAGAACCAAGTGAAAGAAGTTACCTAGGTGATAATAGAAGAGTGCAGTTTTCTTGCTTCTCCAAGTTTAGTAGGTACCTACCTAGGTACTTCTTAGTGCATTTCTGTGCAATGTCGAAATTACGAGTAGGTAGAGAAGATTTTAGAATACCTATGCTTGCAAGTAGGTACTACGAAATCACAAAGGCATTAGAGTTCTAGATGACAAAAACGTTTCTGTGACTGGTTCACGTTTTCCTGTTGAGAACACTTTTTTTTTTTTTAAGTAATTTATTAGCAAATCAACGATAAAATTCTTTTTTCCGATTGAAGTGAACGAAAATGTACATACGAAAACGTTGGTTTTTGAGCTACCCCGCTTCCTTATTCCATCGAAACGTAGTTCGTAGTCGTAGTATTCCTACTCAGAACTTTGCCTTCAAAACTTCTTGATCTTGGAAGGGTCTCCCGTTTGCCCTTCTACGCCCATGAAATTAATGGCCTATCTTTATTTAACCTAATAAATTTTTCGAGGTTCCACATAGTTTTATAAGATTTAATTTGTTTGTAAGTAATTTCCAACAGAATACGTCTGCCAAGTTGGGTGGGCAGTATAACTTCCTCACACATTGTAACGTGGACGTATACAATTAGTAGAAGAACAAAAACTCAACATCCGACGTTCTGTTAGGTTGGGTGGGCAGTATAGCTTCTGTTGGATGGGCAGTATAGCTTCCTATATTTTAACATGGACGCATTGAACTAGTTGAAGTTTTATTAGTTCCAAATACACTTTATTTGGTACGCGGATATAAATGACCTATCTAAATTTAAATAAATATAAAAAATTGAAATAAATACCCATGTTTGTTCCGTTATTGGTATTAGCATCCCTTGATATGAAGTTGTTGATTTGTGTAGGTAGGTACCTGTTCTATTTTAGTACCTGTTTGCAACCGGTGATGTATTTACTCATCAGTTGGTCGCTGAGTAATGTGCTATTCACACTGTAGTTCACCTCTGAGTAAGTTAGCTGATTTACCTATAGTATTCTTGCTGGAGTATTTTCTAGTTTATTACCTTTTATGAGTTCACCGTTTTCTAACGGTAGCTGTTGTATTGTATATTGAAGGCCCTGAAGAAGATAATAAATTTATCGAAAGCTTGGCGGAAGAGGAGGAATCATTTTTTTGGCCCCAATCCTGATAATTCCACGACAGGATGTTATACTGCCTACCCAACTTGGCAGACGTTTTTTTCTGTTGGAAATGACTATCAACCGCGGAACCTTACGTGGAACCACGAAAAGTTTAGTTTTAAGAACATTTCAGTGCTAACAGAACTGACGGATGTTAAATTTTCGTACGTGTTTGTTTTCCCCCGTCATTTGGGTGGGTTTCCCACCTTGGATATGTTCCCTCTCGAGCTGTTTGCATTAGTAGTTCCAGTTTTATCAAGGATTCGTATATTTACAGTTCCTATTTTCACATGAAATCACGGAAAACAATATTGGTAAGTACCTAACTACAACCAACCAACACTCACCAACTCAATGAAGTAACTAAAACCAGTCTATTGCAGATTTGAAAAGAAGAAGAAAATAACATCTGGCGGTCACAAAATTATAGTAATACTAATTTGATTTCTTTGCACAGTGTGGTGAAATCCACCACCTCTTTTCAACAGCCCTTTTCAGGGCTACCAAAAAGAGGTAGGCACAACACAAAAATATTTATAAGACGTCGAGTTACAACTCCGTCAAACAAAATATTTCACCAGAGAGAAAATACTAAATTCTCTCTCAAAAGTGAAATATTAAAGAATAACACACAAGGCGACCTCCCCAAACATTTACTGGGCGAGAGAGATGCGACAAACATCTCGAAACAAGTCGCCTTGAATGAGAAACCTCAAACAGAAAAACTCAAGGTCGTTCAGCCACCCCCGGGGACCCCGTCACAGCGACGGACGCAGGGAAACCACCTCGAAAGACCAACTCAGCTATCATACGCACAGATACTGAGAAAACAATGTGCGAACCAATAAGATTGCACAGTCGAATTTATGAAATTAAGCGGACCAACCAGGAGGCGGCAGGAGGCGGCCACCTCCCTATAAATACCCCGCTGGGAGCCCTCCGAATTTCATTCCACTCTCCGCTCTCGACGACGACACCTCTGAAGTACGAAGAATTCTACACGCTCTACGCTGACGAACCTTCTGCATTACGAGTTCATCTCAAGAACGGCTTCCTACTGCTTTCTACAAGCCAGACCTTCTCTCCACACAGATCTCGCATTGGCATCTACGAGTCCAGTGATTATTCATCCTGCTCATTGCCCAACGTAGTTCATCTGTCAGGACGCCACCCGGTACAGCTATCGATATTCTCTTTAGCTCGTACGCCCGAGGGACGTTCCGAGCCGTGTCGCCCGGGTTTCGTAGCATTAAGCTCGTAACCGACCGCTGTGGGCACGCCGGTAAATTACTCTGCTCATTCGCTCTAATTTACCGTCTAAGGAAGCCTTTTTCAAGGCTACGAGGTAGGACCCTGACATACGAGCATTGGAAAGACGCTCTGTCAAGCGAGTCCACCTCCCAAACCCTCTATTTTTCACACATAGAGGCATCGAAACGAGCCAAAAACTCAGTTATTTCGATGGAACGTCGGCCGTCCTATTTCCCCTTGCAAGGGGAGGCAGACGACGGCGAAGCCGGGCCGAGTAGCCCCCGTAGTGCTCCCTACCGGCTACACGGCGAATCCGCTGAACCCAGCGACAGCGCAAGGCGCGGTCCTCACGTCCGGACCGCCTTCTCTCCCGACGTATTCGTTCAAGAAACGTTCGATCAAGCCTCGCCTATACAAAAGATCGAGGATACCTTTCAGACTCGCTCTGAAGCCGATCATTACGATTCGACCAAGCTGTCCGAATACCCACGATATTCGACGCAGGCCTACCCGGCCGATCCGAGTGTCAAATACACTCCAAATGCACAAAAAGCGAAGGATACTTTTCAGTACCTCAACCAAGCTCAACATATTCCCCTTTCAGATATAAATCTAAGGCCGGAATATTACAAAACGGCTCAGTACCAAACTGATCGAACCCAGCACTTGCTACGCGAGCCCAGCGCTCCACGCGGCTGCGACACGAACCATCACCCATTTCAGTCCGCCAAGCCAGTTGACCTTGGCGGATCCGCTCGCATTCCTCACGGGAATGACCCGGGGACTAACCCGCATAACCGGAATATAAATGTCCGACTTGGCCTACCTACGCCAAGTAAAACATATCTAAATCCACTACAAATGGTGACCCCGCCTTTGAACAGGCTCAACACGGAGCATTTCGTTCCCTCTTATGAAGCTAGTGGATTTCAGGGAACCACTGCGGGCGTGCGACCCCCGCCGGGCCTCTACGCCCCACATCTCACGCAACATCCCTCTACACAAGGTGGTTTTCAAGCACTTTTAGAGGAGATGGGAGATTATCAAAAACCAATCTTCCAAAAGAAGAATATCGATCGTGCACTCGCCGAGTTCGATCAATACTGCGTGCGAAAACACCTGAGAACGCAAAACGAATGCTTCTCAGCTATATACAAGTGGGTACCAGAAGAAATGAGGGAAGCTATCGACTCAGCTTACCTCACGGCACCCCACGCACCCTACGAAGAGGCCAAACAGCGCCTCCAGCGAGAATATGGGTTGTCCTTACAGGACAGGCTCCTCGCACTCGAGGACCCCGCATCTCTCGCCAAAAAACCCAGCACCAAGTACCACGAAATGTACCCGAAAGCTGTTGGGTACTTTTCGGAAGCTCTGATCACTCAAAAGTGG
This sequence comes from Adelphocoris suturalis, assembly GCA_030762985.1. NCBI lineage: Eukaryota > Metazoa > Arthropoda > Insecta > Hemiptera > Miridae > Adelphocoris > Adelphocoris suturalis. The sequence goes on along the minus strand of CM061040.1, from coordinate 24,825,744 downwards.
ATCGAGACCCTTCCCATCGAAGCACGAGGTATGGTCGCAGCTCAGCCTACCACGACCTCCTGGCTCGACCTAGCTGATACGCTACACGCGTACAGAACAGAGAATACTTCTCTGAACATACGAGGAGTAGAATCTACTCCGAAACCCATAAATACTGGTTTCAAAAAGGCCCTCTCGAAACAAGCTGAGTTCAAACCCCAACCAGTGGAGAGTAAGCCTCACAAACCGACGGCCTATGTCTGTCGAAACCACGCACGTTTCGGTAACGAAACTCGCAAATGTGCAGACCCAGAACACTGCACTTGGAAGACGAACACTGCTTCCAAAACTAGCAGAAAGGCTGCGACTATAAGCCAGCCTAAAACCCGGGTTTCTACCGAAAATACTCAGCGATCGGTACAAGAAAGTACCGTTCCAACCTCCGACACAGAGAGTTCGGAAAACGAATAACTGCCAGTGTATCTGAGCCTATACGCCGGCAGTCTACTGAGTATAAAAGGCTCTTTTTCAAGTGCAAACTAAATGGCACTGAATTTCTCATTGACACGGGAGCAGAAGTGAACATTCTGCCCCACAATGTCACAAAAAAATTGGGCTTGAAAATTCTTAAGTCCAACGTTAAGCTCACAGCAGCTAACGGAGCCCCTATAGACACACTAGGGCGAGCTGACACAACAATTAACATCGGCCTCGGGGACATGACCACCGTGTTTATGATCACGAAAGTTGATCTAGCGATCCTAGGTATTCCATTCCTCGAGTCTTGGGATATCGGAATACGGGTCAAACACAAGTACATTTATAAAGATAAAATAAAGTGCTATGCCGATCAAAAAATAGCTGCAGTCATGAACAAAAAGTTCACTGACGAACAAATAGCAGCTACTATCCCTCATCGTGACAATACCCCTCAACCAGAGGACGTGCAAATCACGGAGGACGAAAACATTCGCTCTATCATTGACAAATACAATGATAAAATGAGCAAAATTCAAGGTAAATGGAAAAACAACGGGGTTTACCACCGTATAACCACGGAAGGAACACCAGTACACTTCCGAGCAAGACCCATGGCGGGCGAAAAACGGGCTCAAGTCAAAAGTACTTTTGACAAAATGCTTTCAGAAGGCATAATTGCACCATCGGATTCCGAATGGGCATCCCCGTTACACTGCGTGCCAAAAAAAGACGGGTCATGGAGAATCACCGGCGACTACCGTTTCCTCAACGCGAAAACGAAGAAAGACGCCTACCCTCCTCCTCACATTCGCTCTTTCCAAGCGAATTTACATGATACGCAAATCTATTCGACAATAGATTTACAATCAGCGTATTATCATATTCCGATGCACCCAGATGACGCTCATAAAACTGCAATTATTACACCTTTCGGTCTTTATGAGTTTAAGAAAATGAGCATGGGTTTGGCCGGAGCGGCTCAAACATGGCAAAGATACATGGACAGCATTATGCGAAAATTTGATTTCGCATTTGTATACCTAGATGACATCCTGGTGGCTTCTAAAAATTATAACGAACACATGAACCACCTCAGACAAATTTTTGACAAACTAGGGGAACACGGACTTCGAGTAGGTTTTGATAAATGCATTTTTTCAAAACCTACCGTCGATTTCCTAGGTTTCACTATCTCGAAGGAAGGGATAATTCCTAAACGAGATAAAATAGAAGCCATAGAACAATTTCCTAGGCCAGTAGACGTACGAAGTCTACGCAGATTCCTAGGTATGTGTGGTTTCTACCGAGCATGCTCAAGCAAATTCGCTCACACGGCACAACCTCTGTATGACTCCATTCAGTCAAACAAAAAAAATGACAGAACACCTATCGAATGGACATCAGAGAGAGAAAAAGCTTTCAACAGCTTAAAACAAGCAATGATCAAAGCAACATTGCATAACATTGCTCACCCACACCCTACGGCAGAGTGGAGATTAGTCTGTGACGCATCCGACACACACATCGGAGCGGCACTAGAACAAGAAATTACAGACAAACATGGCTCGAAATCGTACCAACCATTGGGATTTTTCAGTAAAGAAATTCCAGAACAATGGAAGAACAAAGCATCGTTCGACAAAGAAATGTTCGCCGTTTACCAAGCGTGCATTCACTGGCACAACGACTTGGACGGCAGATCTTTCCATATTTGTTCGGATCACAAGCCTCTGCTAGGCACGATGCTTAAGAAAAATGCACATTTTTCTAAAATGAGATTAAGATGGCTAACATACATCTCTCAAATGACGAGTGACATTCGTCATATTTCCGGAGAGAGCAACGTCGTCGCCGACGCACTCTCCAGACCCTTCGATCCGGTTGAAATTCAAACGAAATCGATTTCAACCCAGACGGACGAGGGTCCACCCATAGCCGAAATTTCGAAAATTACGGCTGCAATAGAATGCAACCTTCTACTGCACATTTCAAATTCACAAATTCGTTCTTCCCCTACCGCGGAGGACAAATTGAAACTCACACGAGTTGAATTCTCTCAAGGAGAAATTTGGTGTAACCTAGACCTAGGACACCCTAGACCTTATATTCCAAACGAAATAAGGGAAGAAATAATAAGCCAAATTCACAATTTGGGACACCCAGGTATACACTCTACAGTGTATAAAGTTAAACAAAGATATTTTTGGCACGGACTCCGTGCAGATGTCTCAAACTGGGTCCGAGCGTGCGAAACTTGCCAACGAGCAAAAATCACGCGCTCCGTGAAACTCCCTTACTCCGAATTTGAAACGGCAAACAAATTTTCACACGTACACGTTGATATTACCGGACCCTTACCTTTAGCTAGAGGAGGGAAACGTTACATTTTAATGATGGTTGATAGAGCAACGGGTTGGCTAGAGGCAGTCCCTCTTAACAACATCGAAACAACCACAATCACAAATGCCTTTATCAATATTTGGGTAGCTTCAAAGGGCGTACCTAAATACATCACAAGTGATCAGGGCACTCAATTTGAATCAGATCTGTTCAATTCCATTATGGAACGTCTCGGAGTAAAACATACTCACACGTTACCATACAAACCATCAACAAACGGAATGGTAGAACGCAGAAATAGATCTTTGAAAGAGGCTCTCAAAGCTCTAAACGAAAATTGGCTCGACGCACTTCCCAAAGTTCTACTCGCCATGCGTACGGCAGTAGACCCGGCGACCGAAACTACGCCTTTCCAAAAAGTTTACGGAATTGACGTACCACTCCCAGGAGACATTTTCGTAACTTCTACGAACCTTTCGGAACCTCTTTTCTTCCGGCCTACGCATATTAAACATAATAATACGAAATATGCCGTAAACATGCCCAAAAATTTGGATACATGTACTCATGTCTATATCAGAGTGCCCACACAGCTCACCTCTCTGCAATGTCCTTACACGGGACCATTCAAAGTGGTTAAAAGAGATAAGTTTTCGGTTACAGTGCAAATTGGCGAACATACTAAAAAAGTTCCCAAACAGCAAATCAAGCCAGCTTATACTCTACACTCGGAAGAAGCTGTATCGCAAGGACAATCTGTGTCACAAAATCAGACAGAAAGTAAGGAGAAAACTCCCCGAAAATCCGCCAGAGGGCGCGTCCCCTCTACCAAATTTGACGAAAAGTGGGTGACTGCACTCAAAACAAGCCACGCCCATTTTTCTCGGGTAGGAGCAGTGGGAGGTATAAATATAGAACACCCCACGGCCAGAGATCATACCAATCTCAACCATGGCAGCCTCCACACCTTCGGACATGCTCACAGAGGAAGTCGAGGAGTTCCTCCTCGCGGAATCAAACCTCCCAGCTCCGCTCGGCCCGCTCCCGCCTTCGCCGAAGAGAGAGGCAGAGAAGACGGACAGCGCTCCCAGAGAGGTAGTGTGGACAAGGCCCCGGCCTTTCCAGCCACCAGCTCCACCCGCCCAACCACTACCTACAGCTCCACCCGCTCACCAGCTCCCAGCGATACCACGCAAGTGGATCAGCTCGGGCGACGTGCCCGTGCCTCGGTGGGAGGAGATGAGCACTGCGGGGTGGTCGGAGCCGAGCACATCTCGAGCACCTCCGCAACAGCCCAGCCGCGGCCGCGGGCCAAACCCTCGCGGGTTTGGCTCCCGTCGGCAAAGCTCGGGCCGGCCACGGCCGCCCCGCGGCGCTCGTCGAAACCGACGAGGCCGGGGCGCACCACAGGAGCGGGACGCGAGGCCTGCACCTCCGCCTCCGCCCCAACTGGCGAGGTTCTCCTACGGAGAATTCCGGGTAGACCTCCCAGTTCTCCCCCATCGGCGTCGTCGTTGATAACACGACGTCTTGGGGGGGCCCCTGTGGTGAAATCCACCACCTCTTTTCAACAGCCCTTTTCAGGGCTACCAAAAAGAGGTAGGCACAACACAAAAATATTTATAAGACGTCGAGTTACAACTCCGTCAAACAAAATATTTCACCAGAGAGAAAATACTAAATTCTCTCTCAAAAGTGAAATATTAAAGAATAACACACAAGGCGACCTCCCCAAACATTTACTGGGCGAGAGAGATGCGACAAACATCTCGAAACAAGTCGCCTTGAATGAGAAACCTCAAACAGAAAAACTCAAGGTCGTTCAGCCACCCCCGGGGACCCCGTCACAGCGACGGACGCAGGGAAACCACCTCGAAAGACCAACTCAGCTATCATACGCACAGATACTGAGAAAACAATGTGCGAACCAATAAGATTGCACAGTCGAATTTATGAAATTAAGCGGACCAACCAGGAGGCGGCAGGAGGCGGCCACCTCCCTATAAATACCCCGCTGGGAGCCCTCCGAATTTCATTCCACTCTCCGCTCTCGACGACGACACCTCTGAAGTACGAAGAATTCTACACGCTCTACGCTGACGAACCTTCTGCATTACGAGTTCATCTCAAGAACGGCTTCCTACTGCTTTCTACAAGCCAGACCTTCTCTCCACACAGATCTCGCATTGGCATCTACGAGTCCAGTGATTATTCATCCTGCTCATTGCCCAACGTAGTTCATCTGTCAGGACGCCACCCGGTACAGCTATCGATATTCTCTTTAGCTCGTACGCCCGAGGGACGTTCCGAGCCGTGTCGCCCGGGTTTCGTAGCATTAAGCTCGTAACCGACCGCTGTGGGCACGCCGGTAAATTACTCTGCTCATTCGCTCTAATTTACCGTCTAAGGAAGCCTTTTTCAAGGCTACGAGGTAGGACCCTGACATACGAGCATTGGAAAGACGCTCTGTCAAGCGAGTCCACCTCCCAAACCCTCTATTTTTCACACATAGAGGCATCGAAACGAGCCAAAACTCAGTTATTTCGATGGAACGTCGGCCGTCCTATTTCCCCTTGCAAGGGGAGGCAGACGACGGCGAAGCCGGGTCGAGTAGCCCCCGTAGTGCTCCCTACCGGCTACACGGCGAATCCGCTGATCCCAGCGACAGCGCAAGGCGCGGTCCTCACGTCCGGACCGCCTTCTCTCCCGACGTATTCGTTCAAGAAACGTTCGATCAAGCCTCGCCTATACAAAAGATCGAGGATACCTTTCAGACTCGCTCTGAAGCCGATCATTACGATTCGACCAAGCTGTCCGAATACCCACGATATTCGACGCAGGCCTACCCGGCCGATCCGAGTGTCAAATACACTCCAAATGCACAAAAAGCGAAGGATACTTTTCAGTACCTCAACCAAGCTCAACATATTCCCCTTTCAGATATAAATCTAAGGCCGGAATATTACAAAACGGCTCAGTACCAAACTGATCGAACCCAGCACTTGCTACGCGAGCCCAGCGCTCCACGCGGCTGCGACACGAACCATCACCCATTTCAGTCCGCCAAGCCAGTTGACCTTGGCGGATCCGCTCGCATTCCTCACGGGAATGACCCGGGGACTAACCCGCATAACCGGAATATAAATGTCCGACTTGGCCTACCTACGCCAAGTAAAACATATCTAAATCCACTACACACAGCATCAAAAGCAACAAGGCACTGACAGACTGACCGACTGCATAAGGCTTCCGTAGAAAGAAATCTCAGGTCTAACGGCTTATATTTCCCCAAAAGGGCCCCTTAGGAAATTGGGGATTCTACGGCTGCGCTATGTCCCTAAATTTGTTGCTCATTTCAACAAACTTCTTAATCTGCTTCCAATCGAGGTCTCTGAGTGAGGCCCTTTCGATTGTGTTGTGTCCTAGGGCTTCTTGCCTAGATCTCCAAAATCTGTCACAGTCGCACAAAAAGTGCTCTGCTGTGTCTTCTCCACTTCCACACTCACAGAGTGGTGAAGAGACCTTAGACCTTAGCAACAAGGCAACACCATTCATCAGAACAACACTGATAAGAATAATAAAAGACCCTCTCTTCCTCTCTTTTATGAGTTCGCCGTTTTTCTAAGGGTAGCTGTTGTCCTATATTGAAGGCCCTGAAGAAGATACCTAATAAATTTATCGAAAGCTTAGCGAAAGAGGAGGAATCATTTGTTTAGCCCCGTTTCTGATAATTCTACGACAGATAGCTGCGTTTGGGTCGATAATCATTTATTCTGTATAACATCCTCACATATTGTAACATGGGCTGTAGGTCTCGATGATATCCCACTATATCCCATCGCCTCTATACATCCCACACCAAGGTAGCGAAGCGAGCAACATTCCCTACACACGTCGGATTTCAACGAGGTTTTTCCTACGGACTCGGAATGGACTATATCCCATCGCATCTATACATTCCACAAAGAGCGTGCGAAGGGAGCGAGACAACCCACCTCAAACGAGCGAAGCGAGCAACATTTCCTACATGTACCTACACGTTAAACCTACCCTTAGGGCCACTTTCACCAACAACATATAAATCCGAGATTGGCCAAACTCGATTAAATATAATCTCGAGGATCAAACCTTGGCGTCTTTCACCAACCCAAAATTCGTTTAAACCAAGATTGGAATAATCGAGTTTCCCTAACGGAGATTCCGGAAACTGTCCAATGAAAAATTGGACAATTTGAAACGACAGTTAGAAAACCCGCCATGTGTCCGACATATCAAGACAATAAAGCAGTGAATCACAACCACGACCCGCGCCGTTTTTATCTAGTTACCTAGTTACTATCTACTCGCAACTTTTCGTTGACTTCCAACAAAGAAAGTGTGACACATCATTTGACGGAAGCAGGACGGTTGATCACCTTATTTAAATGTACATAAGTTATTTTATGTGGTATAGGTATAGGTAGGTAGGTACATACTGTACAAGGGATAGCAACATCGTATTATAACGTGCTATCATCATCGATTATACTTTATTTTCCTACCATCCTACATCAATTTCGTATTATAATTCATCGATTTGATGGTATAAAAGCCTTTTTCCAACTTATACCTGTTCGAAGGGAACTCCAGGTGAGTGTCGATAAGCTCGAGGACTTTCAAAACTGTCGGTTTTGGGAGCCGGAATCTCCGCCGAAATTCGACGTCGTCCAACCCGCCGTCGGATCGTCCTTGGGCGTCTTTGCAGGACATCGTTCTCATCCGAGGAATCAAATTAATCCGAGCGATAAATCGCGTGAATTCATCATCAAAAACTTGAATAACAATAAACTATATATAAACTATAATAATAAACTGTGAACCAAACTGTAGAGATATGAGGAATCAGCTGTTGGTGCGCGGCCATTTTGCTCGATATCATTTTTATCACTAATCTGAGATTGGCAAGAGTTAACTGGCCGAGATTGGGAGATTAACCTCAAGCCACCTCGTTAGGAGTTTAAACTCGTAAAGTGGTTTGGTGAAAGACGATTAGCTGGAATCTCGATTATTTGTTAATCTTTTCTAACTTAAACTCGTTTATGGGTGATTCTCCCATTATGTACGAAATTCACGTTCCAGACACACCAATTGAAATGCTACTTTTTTACAATTTTTTTTTTTCTTGAATCCTTTCTAGGTGTCCTACTAATCACTCCTACCGAAAATACGTTCATAGAAGTTCATGGTTGAAGAGGTACAGCATGATTTTTGAAATCAGTATAGTGAGGGAATAACGAAACGAGTGAGGGACTAACTGAATCATGTCAAATACTGAAAACTCAGACAAATCGAACTTTTATTATCACAACATAAACAAAATCACATTGAGCGAAAATCACATCACTCAAGTTCCTTTTGCTAGGTGACAAAAACCACTTGAGCAGTTTTAATTTTTGACTTATAGTCGATTTTTAATGTGCAGTTTCATTCTGCAGTCTTAGACATCATTGACTTGGAAAAATTCGAGTAGGAAAAATCACGAAGGAACCTATATTAAGTATATTCAAGCATTTAAAGCTCCACAGTCGAAACTACATAAAAAATCGAATCATATACCTACTCAGACTTATAATCCCGAAAGGCAACATTGGAAACTTAAATACCTACGACGAGAAGTAACAGTAGAAAACATCACGGCAAAGGGGTTTTTACACCTTCCATTAAATTACGAAACTAGTTGGATTTTAATCCATTATTTTAACATATTTAAAATTGATCTTCGAGACCTCTTGACCAATGGGATTCAATCTCCCCTCACCTGTGACTATAGAAGCTGTGTCCTTTCTAATTTGTCTTCAGTTATTATTTGTTACTGATGATGGTCTCCTAACCGTCGAAATCGATTTAACATTGTAACTCTTTATTTTTCGTGGAAATAGACAACGTTTTTCACTAAATTCTGTTTTGAAATGGGTTTCCACAACTTCGTCGCGAGTGATTTAGTTCGTACCTGTAGGTCTACGTTATCACAAATTCTGCAAGCACATGTGTTGCGGGCGCTTACTTTCATGGGGACAACCCAGAAGGGCTTCAATTTACAAAACTTTGAATAGCTAAGTTTATAGCTTGAGCCAGCACAAAATTTTGAGAGTAAATCCATCAATGTACCTGAGAGGTAGTGCTTCTGCTTATTCAATTTTTTCCGTGTAATGCAGTCTAGTTTTCCTGGGCACATGATACTATTTTCATCATCCTCAAAAAATCGAGTTACGTCAAGTTTCACCTCTTCCGTTATTTTCTTCAACTTCATTCGGGCAACACCACTGTTCGTGATGTCATGAACCTTTCTATTGAACAACTTCGAAGAGAGAAATTTAAATTTGCTTAGTAAACGATACTGCTTCAGGAACCTCGCATTGCCGAGGAAACGTCGTCGGGACTGAGATTTCACTTTTCTGTTAGTGTGTTGAAATAACATTTTACTGATTCTGCTAAGAGGACGCTCCGAGCTATCTGTTTTGGAGTTTCATTCTTCATTATGTCCTTCACTTTGCTTTGGGGGGAGAATGTAGAAATTTTAGCTCGCGCCAGTCTTTTCTTCAAACGCTCAATAATTGTTCTGCTCTTCTTCTGGTTTTCGTCTTCCAAATGTTCAATCCTGTTTTTCTTAACATCACTACTTGCTTTCTTTCGTTGAGATGCCAATTTCTGGATGTG